>CM076580.1:140450490-141175615 GCA_034641835.2 Pinus albicaulis | reverse complement strand
GTTAACCCGTGAAATCCTCGCCACTGCTTTATGGTTGTGGGGAATTTCCATTCCTTAATGGCTTTAATTTTGTTAGGGTCTACCTTAACACCCTCGTGAGATACAATATGACCTAGATATTCCACCTCTTGTACTCCAAAGAAACATTTGGATGTTTTTGCATATAATTGTTTCTCCTCCAATATTTTGAGCATCCCGTCAACATGTTGAACATGATCCTTCCAAGACATGCTGTAGATTAGTATATCATCAAAAAATAATAGCACAAATTTTCTAAGGAACGGTTTGAAAATGGAATTCATCAACCCTTGAAATGTAGAAGGTGCATTAGTAAGGCCAAAAGGCATGACCAAAAATTCATAATGAACCTCATGAGTTCGAAATGTTGTTTTCGGAATATCTTCAGTCTTCATTCTAATTTGATGATACCCTGAACGAAGATTCAACTTGGTAAAATAATTTGCTCCATGTAATTCATGAATCACAGGAATGGGAAATTTATCTTTAATAGTGAGCTTATTGAGCTCCCTATAATCCAGACACATTCGCCATGATCCATCCTTCTTGTGCACCAATACTACTAGAGTAGAGAAAGAACTATGACTAGGTTGAATTATACCAGCCTATAACATTTCTGCAATCATACGTTCAATTTTTCTCTTTTGGACATAAGGATATCTATAAGGCCCGATGTTTGGAGGAACACTTCCTGGAATCAAATGAATAGCATGATCATGATCACAAATAGGTGGGAGTCCTTTGGGAGTTTCAAACACCTTGGAATGATTGTCCAAGACTTTTTGGAGATATGGAGAAATAGATGATTTTGATGTTGGAACTTCTAGTGAGCATAATTGTGCAATTACGCCTCGTTGTTCTTTCTTCAGAAGCTTTGTCATGACATTAGAGCTTATAATCTTTCCCGGCTTCCTTGCGATACCCCGTAATTACGAGCTTCCTTTCCTTAGAAAAAAAATTCAAGAAAAGTTCTTGAAAATTAAAAGTTGTCATCCCCAAATATTGTAACCATTGTAATCCTAGTACAACATCAACACCTCCCATTGGAATGGAAAGCATTGGACTATTCAATACATATTCCTCCATGGTTAGCTTGATATTATGGCATTTTCCAAAGAAATTTATAGTTCCTCCATTTGCAACCATCACTTGACATTATGTTACCGGGTATATGAAACAATTCAATTCCTTGGCTACCTTACAATGAATAAAATTATGAGTACTACTCGAATCAATCAACACTATTACCTTTTTCTTCTTGATATTTCCTTCTATCTTGAGAGTTTGAGGAGTGGTAATTCCTACCAATGCATTACACGATGTGGTCGGACTCATTTCTTCTTCTTCTAGGGTTAGTTCGATGTATGTCCTCTTCTTTTGAAGTTTCTTGTTCATTTTTCTTCCTCCTCTTCACAATCGCGTAGCAAAATAATTTATTCTCAACACACTTATGACCTTTAGCGTATTTGCTATCGCAAGCTCGTAGCAAAGCCCTTTTGCTCTTTTTTCTTCCAATTATTGTGGTGTCAACCTCGTAGGTTTGTGGAAGTCTAGGAGTAGCAACACTTCCATCTTTATAGATGTGAGTGGTAGGCTTCCTTGTTGCCATAATATTACATTCAATTTTTCTTGCCAACTTTGAATGCCTCCTCCGGTGAATCGGGTTCCCAAATGTGAACCTCATGTTGGATGTTATCCTTTAAAGTACCTATGAAGACATCAATCCCGTGTTCCTCTGGAATATCGGTTACCATTATATTCAATTTTTGGAAGTCCTCAATGTGCTCCACAATTTGAACCCTTTTGTTTGAGATTTATCAATTGGCTAAAAAAAGGTGTTGCACTTTGTATCCTCATAATGTGCTATCATTTCCTCCCGTAAAAATTGACCAAGTGACAATTTTTTTACGAGAGCAAAGCCATCGATACCATACAAATGTATTTTGTTCTAAATTTAAAGTTGCAATGCGTACCTTTTGTGTGTTTTTCACATTATTGAGATCAAAATATTGCTTCATATGTAGTATCCAGGTATTTACGGGATCCTTGCCATCAAACTTCCTCATATCGATCTTTGGAATATGGTGGGTCTTCCATCCAACATTAGAGTTTATGAAATCGTGATTAAAATTTATTTTGTTCTCATCATGAGTTCCTTTACTATCTTTTTCCCATTAGGAAACATCTCTTGTATCAACTTTGTCAAACATTCCATGTCCGCTTTTTAGATCACTCTTCATGTTTTCCATTTTTTCATCGATCTTAGCTTCCATGTCTTCCATGCCGACTTCACACATCCTCCATGCCATTCTTCAAACCATCCATCATATATTCCATGCCTTTCTTCAAACCATCCATCTTAGCTTCCACGCCTTTCTTCAAAACTTCCATTTCATTTTTTGTTTCTCTTTGCGAGAGAGCAAAAATTTGTGCACTGCTGCTCTTGTAATTTTGATATATCATGTTTCATTTCTTCGTCTTCATGAGTCATAGTAGAGCCTTCGAAGGCTTAATGGGTGTTGAATTATTTTTGAATTTATAACCCAATATTGATATTTATTCTACAATATGCCCTTGGAATCAATTCAAGCTAGTCCTTCAAACAAGACTTATGCAATTTATTACACACACCCTTTTTTCTTGCTTTTGAGAGCACACCATTGAAAGCTCGAATTATCTATGTGATTTAGGATCTTCAATATCCGAAATTTGGTCTCATAGTAACCCTGCGACCTTTCTTTCGAATGCCACGAGGTTTGACCCGATTTGGATTCTTCAAGGCAAAGTTATGCCTAATCTCACGATGACCTAATTATGGACTGGTTCGATAGAGAGTGAACTTGTACGATGTGCCATGTGTCAACTGTTTCCTCCTTCGGATGCGCGAAATTGATACACATGAAAGCTGCAGTCCCGTGTACTTTTTCGGTTTTTACATAATTCCCAATCGGATGCTCGGAGAGAGTTATGACGATTTTCTCGAGGTCACCTCCATTAGATGAAAGTCGGGAGACGCAAACCCTAACTTCCATGGATCATCTCTCCGAAAATATTGTGAACCAAGATCTGAAATTTTTACACAAAGTTTCTAAGGATTTTTGGCTTCGCATGATAATAATTTCAACTACTGTACCTTCTTAGAAAAAATTTATAGTGAAAATTCCACGATGACCTTTTTAGATGAAATTTAGGAGCACGAAAAACCCTAAATTCCATAGATTATATCTCAGTAAATTTTGTGAACCAAGCTGCGAATTTTTTACACGAAGTTCCTCATGATTTCGGATTCGTGTGCTAAAAATTTCAACTTCGAATCTTCGTAGAAAAAGAATTTATAGCGAAAATTCCACGATGACCTATATGGAGCGGCGTAACCCTGTAGAATCCAAAGCTCGTGCAAATGTTATGAAACCCGACTCCAAAAATAGAACAAAAGAGAATCAATGCCTTATAAATAAGCCACTTCGAGAGTGCAACCTCCTTTACATTACATAAATGAACAATTCTTGGATGATACAATTGACAAAACCTCCTTTTCCTGTATATAGGAGTCCATGAGGGTCACAATATAATCCTAGCCGACCAAACAATAAAAATATAAGGGCAAAATAATAACAATATTGGGGTTACGGAGTACAAAAATAACAATAAAGGGGGCTACTGCTAACAACAATAAGGGACTACACTAGTAATATAGTGACCTAACACTCTGCATATAGTTCAAACTTATTACAAATACTTCGAAGATGATACACTGTGACACTTTTGATTAGCAACTCTTCGCCTTGTGGAATTTTTTATCACCCATGGTTTAATACCATTGGACCGGTGGCACACCAATCTATTACATTTTCGAACATGGCATAACCATATATGTTATGGTTCACACACACCGAAATATGATATATGGTGTTCGGTGGTTAATACAACTTGATTGGTGGCATGTATATATATAAACTATGGTTTATAACCATATTCCAAACGATATATATATTACATGGTTTGTAACTCCCCATGGCATATACATATCACAAAGGTTCGTAACCATAGTCACGACGATTCCATGGTATATGGTTCCAATGAATACAAACTCCATGCCACATCGATGCCACATTCGTTGCCAACTATTTAATACTCCCTTCACTTTGTGATATGGTTAGACCTTTGCTATGTCTAGTTGGAGTTCCGGTAGTATGAACTGTGGGTTTGGTGGGGGCCGCCGTATGTGGTGGGCTCATCGACTCTTCTCCCATTTACTCCATAACTAAACCATAAATACAATAATGCACCAATGTTTAATAAAGCCAACTTGATGGCATGTTGGTAAATTTTTATGTTGATGTAACAAAGGTCGTGGAGTTCAACCCCTGGGACACGCAATTTGACCTCAAACCTGTTGACTTTGATGCCACTGCGTTGAATTTGACCTACCACGTGTCATGCGAGACAACGCTTGCCCTCGTGCAAGGCCCATTTTTACTTGTTTTCCATAAACTTCGAGTGCGTTTTCTCCTTCATGCGAGATGCCATTTTGAAAATTCGAACATCTTCTTGCCGAAATCAACGCGACGAGCTCTTCGACTTGGCGCTAATTTCATGCGCATCCGAGGCCCGTCAAAATTCCGAGCATGTCGGGAACTTGTTTCTATCCATGACCATCCTGGTCTTAAACATTACATAGCAACTATGGCTAGACATAGCTTATGAACATCCCGGCCTCAAAACATTACATAGCCGGTATGACTAAACTCAATCAAGATCCATTTTGGATCAACCAATAATGAAAGTTTTAATAAAATTATATTGTTATTATTATTATTATATATTTTATTTTATAATTTTTCCCATTATTGTAACACTAAAAAGCCTCCATATAATCTCTTATTACACGATGTTTTTTTAATAGTGTAGGATTCATGGACTTAGGTGGATGTGGGAGCATCCTTGATCTCTCATCATTGACCGCCAACTCCACTTCAACTAAAGAAGCCTCGACAATTGCGTTGACATCATTTTCTAGATCAATGTATGCCTCCCTAGAAACCTTAAGACTCTTATCATTGCCTGGCTCATATATGAGAACCTAGGAAACCTCACACCTCCATAATTTATTCCCTCTAATAATTGTGAAGAAGGGTTTTATATGTCAATTTAATAGGCTCCATGATAGATGTCACGATTCGTTTATAGAGCAAAAATTTACTAAAACACGTTAAAAGAGAGATATGTTACGACAACCCCTATGTAAAGCTACAAGAAGTATGGAAAGCCCATAATGTTTTAGTAAAACAAAATAATAACCTCATTGTGATGGGAGACGAAAGCCCATAAATGCTAACATTAATATCACTACAATTAAACCATAAAACAAACTTAGCACACCATCTTAACCATTAAAAAAATATATTACTTGTATACATGACAGTAAACATAATTTATATAAACACTTGAATCAACATCAACATTAATTGTCTTTTTTGAAAACTAACATAAAATCATTTTAACCATAAATTACACACTTAAATTTTTATTAACCTCCTAGTCATAGTTATAGTCATGTCATTGCTTATCTATATTTCTAAAAAACCTCTTCCTCTATGTTTCAGTGCATAAACTTTTTCAAGCGGTACAAAATTATAAAGACGAAATCACATTTTTCCCACACCAAAATATATATATATATATATATATAATAAAAAGTGGTCTTTAGTATTCATTTTTTAATAAAAACTATCATATATGTTTTTTTGAATATAAAAACATATGTATATGTATATGTATTCATTTTTAATAAAAACTATCATATATGTATATTCGAAAAACATATATGATAGTTTTTATTAGAAATGAATACTAAGACCAATTTTATTAAAAATAAATGCCTGTGATCTAACGGAGAAAATTGTTACATTCTTTGAAAGTTACAAATATATGTATATATTAAAAGAAAGCTAAAGATATGGTTGTGGTGTTGTTACATTATATATATTTTGAGAAGAAATAAATATAAAAGTTTTTATTTAAAAAGAAAGCGGTCATTCCATTTTTTGAAAATTGCAATATTCTTTGCATGTTTGAGTTTAAGCACGAGACTCAATCCAATCCCTCAAGTGATTATAGTATGATACAAAAAATTTCAGTCTAGTTCCACCTAACTTTTTCTAAAATACTCTTAAGATCCAAATACATTTTCATTGTATTTTTCCATTCTGTATCTCCTTACGCCAAGTTGCTTTTCCAACTTTTTACCCAGTACAGAAAATCCAACTTTAATTGGAGTATGTTGGGCTTCGAGTGTTGCTTCTAAGGTTCTAGTACACTCCTCCTTCATGATTCGGTTTTTGTTTCTTTAAATGAATCATCTTTAATAATAACTCATTCCTAATTTTTCGTTTCTTCATTTTTTATCTCGAATCTCTTCTTCTTTGTATACTGCTTCTTCTTTAAATACAATATCATATTCAATCTACGATCCTTTCCCACTATTTTGAACCTCCCCGTTATCTGAAACTCCATTATTCTACAAACCCTTCTTCTTTGTATATACTTCTTTATATACACGGTAAAATGCTCAGTCTAAAATCCTTTCCACTATTTCAACGCTCCCTTATTTTTCAAAACTCTATTATTCTACAAAACCCTTTGGACAATTTTTGATTGCATTCCGTGTTTGATAACATGCTCAACACTGCAATCTTTTCTCATATATCAACAATATTGTTCATCCATCAATAAACTTGAAATGGATACACAGTATTGACACATCCAACTTGTTGACTTGCCTAAAGAATCATCGCTAATGAACTTATCTTCTACAAACTTTTGTTGGTCTATTTTGCAGTTACGATATTTTCTTTTAAGAAATGGATACACAGTATTGACACATCCAACCAAGAAATGGATATACGAAGTATTGACACATCGAACTTCTTGACTTGCCTACACGGTATTAAATCATCACTAATCTACTTATCTTGAATGAACTTTTGTTTGTCTATTTTGCAGATAAGGTAATTTTGGAGCGAAAGCACGAGTCCGCAACAGCTGTAGGTATCTTATATCCCACCGGCTAGCCAATTGAGCTGTCTTCAAACTCGAGAAACAAATGGAGGTACTCCTATCTATCAAGCCTCAGGTACCCTTTTCATTTCAAAACTGCCCAAAATGGCACGCCTTGAGCAGTCAATGCAAATTCCATCTCCCAGGCCTTCTCGGACATTATTCTTTAACGAGAAGAGTAGTTGGGACTCATTCAATGGATCCCAGAGAGTCCATCGTCATCTGCACCAATAACCATTTTGCACACTGCAGGGAGCAACTCTAGCATGTATTCTTCTAGAGAGGAACCTCTTGTTACAGAATGCTTACGCAGAAGACTCAGCATTGAATGAGCCGTGCAGGCTGTTTCTGAGGCAACGCAATGGCTTGTACCTGCGGTTTTGTCCTTCCCTGTTATCTCTTATGCCATATTCACCATTTACAGGGATAAAGGTGAGTACTTTAATGCTTTCTGTTGTTATCACATGGATTTCTTTACTTGGTGTTCTTTTCTTGCTTGGGTGTTCTTTATCCCAGGACTTTGCTTGCTGTTGGTGTGTGATCTGCAACCAACCCTGGTTGCGTGTGCGTCTCTCTCTCTCTATATATGCACCTTCACCTGCAGCAACTCTCTGTGACACGCCACCAAGATGAAGGTGCATTAAAGGGCCACACTTTCATCGCACTACCTACGCTTTGTGTACCTTCAACCTTCAACCCCAGGTGGAGGTGCGGGTGATATATATATATAAAAGGAGCACACCTTCATCCCTACTTATACTTTACTTATACTTTGTATACCTTAACCAGGGGTGGGGGTGAAGATGTGATATATATATATATATATATATATATATATATATCCTGGAAAAATATTTAGGAAGAGTAATCACAATTTTTATTTATTTGATTCAAATGGACCAGTCTTGTTTCAGGAGGTTATGGTGACTCCCGAATTCTGTGCTGATATAGCTTATTCTTGGACTTTGTATGCCTCTCAGTGAACTCCTGCCAAACTGGTATAAGTAGGAACTGGATTATGTCCTCTTACTTGAATGGATTCACAGGTGACTGAGGTAATATGCGGCAGGGAGGAAATGCTTTCATTTTTGCTTACCAACAAATTGGGAATTGGGTTTATTCTCCAAAAAAATTATTTGCTTCAGTTACTATGTGAAATCCTTAGCTAAACAATTAGTCAGCTATCCAACGAAGATCCATCAGGGCCATGGGTGGATAAGTTTGTCTGAATTGATTGCTTCTATGCCTGGCCAAAGGACAGTGTGAGCTCATGTGTTCAGAAAGTGGTACTCTGATCCATATATCCATGTTTGAAGTCCATTAAGGCAGGCCATGGTAGAACTGCCCTGTACTGCCAAGCCATCCAATTGGCATGTTTTTTGACAACGCTGAAAAGAAATAGCTGCTAGTGGGACGGTTGAATCATGAGATTATTGGTATAAGAAAATGGGGAGGATTATTGTGCTTAATCGACGTGGGATTTGTGGCATGGTACTACAGAGTCTGTAGAAATGTGGCTGATAATCTGAGTTCGAGTCTAAAAAGGCTTGCGTACTATTTAGGTATTGGTATGCTGATTTTGAGAGGAGCTATTAAAGTTAATTTCGGGTGGAGTTTCTGAGACATCTGTCACTCTGAGAAAAGTAGCACTTGCTGAGCGCGTCTGTCCTCTGATTTATAAGAATATACACCACTGTTGATTCAATGTATTCAGTGAATTGGAAGAAAAGGAGTCATCAACACCTGGCAGTATTGTGATGGTTTGGAAATTGTCTTCTTCTGTGGTATGTATTTTTTGGGTTTGGTTTGATTGCTTTGGTCGATTATTTGACTCGAGCTTTCATGAACAAAGCAACCCTGTATAAGGTGCAGAGGATTGTTAACCATGATGCTATCCTTCGATTTTCTAGCCAATAGTGATGGAAAATCTCAAATTTCAATAGTAATTGGAGTGCAAATAGCTCATCCCGGGTTGTAGATTTTGATATTTTTGTGATGAAATATTGTGCTACAGGATTTACATTATTCAAGAATCTAGATAGTTAATGTGGATCTAGCTTCTCTCCTAATGGCGCTGCTTCAGGGCATTTTCAGTCATAATCATTATCATATGCGAGATTCGATTTGTATTTCATTGAAATGGTAGCGAGTCCTACCTGTCAACTTATTTTGATGTTGATTCTGATCGATTTTTAAATCATTTGTACAGAAGATTGGTAATTGTCTCACGTGTGGGAACACCGAGCCTCTATCCCTTTGTGGCTGGAGATTTGTCTATCCGTTTTGTCCATAAATCACCTTGCAAAAAGCAGATTGCATTCTTCGACAACTATACTAAAGCCTTGCCTTGGACTTGCGAGGCAAGATGAACTTATATAGGAATCAGCAAGTGCTTGATATCATTGAAGGTAGTATCGATCTGTTAACTGGCTAGTACAACTAAACTTGTTATAACTTATAACCTAAGTCACATGGTCTGGGTTTGGTAATGATTAGATTTTGTTCAAATTTGAATTTTTTGATGAGGTTTGGATGAAGTTCACCATCAGGTTCATATAAGGTTTGAAATTCAAGCGAACTTCAAAACAATTGTGAGGTACGCTATTGTGAGGTACGCTGGGTTCGTCCAAACCTCATGATCATTGATTGAGTCCGCAGCACAAGATCGTAACCTCATGTCATAGCTTAAGCTTGTAATCTATCCTCATGCAGTTTCTGTGTCCATCATAACGTTTTTATATTTATTGATGTTGATATTGTTACTATTTTTATGTTCTATTTCATGGCTTCAAAATTTAAAATGAAATAGAACGTAAAAGTAGTAGCAATATCAACATCAATAAACATAAAAAATGTTATGATGGTTACATGCAAAACTAGCAGGACAGGTACAAGCTTAAGCTATGATATGAAGTTACGAGCTTGTGCTGCGAGACTCAATCAATGGTCATGAATGAGGTTTGATGAGCCTCAAGCCGTGCCTCCCTATTGTTTTTGAGTTCGTTGAATTTCAAACCTCAAGGATGAAGTTGGGCGAACCTTGTGACATAACTTATACCAATTCTTTAAGGAAAGCTTTTTGGTTGTTTATTGTATAATTTTTTGTATTCCAATTACAAGTTCTGATTTAGCACACAGAGTGAAGTTAAGCAGCCTGTTGTTTTGTTGGAATTATCATAGAGATTCCACTATAATTCTGGTAGTCTCTGTTGTTTCGGTTGATGGTGAAAAGATGACAAACACTTCACTGGTATCCATGCTTGTTTGAAGGTATTTTAGGGGTGTAGAGTGTGCTGAGCATTTTATAGATATTATTTATGGCGAGATTTTTGTTGCACAGAGATATTTTTTGTGTTGAAAATAATCACCGCAGCCAAGCTAAAAGCCTAAAGTTCAAAGTATATGGAGATTGCCAGCTTTTTAATATACAGCTAGTGTTAATTGAGGCCTTAAGAAAAAGGTATTATGAGATCACTATGTTACCTGGGCTGTCCAAAGCTAGTGCAACTGTTTATTAACTATGGCCTGTATGGCTCTGGAGTCTGCTTCTAGTTACTGCCATTAAACATGTCTATGCGGTTTCTCATATGCAGAAGGGTCCTACGAGATGGAGAGCATTGCAAGCTTTCTGCCAATGAGCTCAGAATGGTTTATATTTTATTGTCAATATGATTGGTTGGTTCGAGAAGGTCGAGAGCCCTTTTGCATGTATTTGATGCAATTTCAAGACGTATGATCTATGCAACCCTTGTTAAAAGAGCTTTTTTAATCTTGAGACATCTCGCTTACGACTCTTAAAAGTTAGTAGTCTTGATATGGGCCACGCAGGTGCAATGAGAGACTGATGAGACAACTTATTTTCTTTATTCAAGTTTCAGGGCGAGTAACAATCAGTTTTTGTATCAATATCTATAAAAATCCACAACCTCATGAACAACAGAATTGGAGTCCAAGGAACCAATATCAGGAATACTATTCAATTCAAGAAAGGCAGTTGGGCCTTGTAAGAGTACGAGTCGACTATCTCAACGCACACTACAGTCATAGCAGAGAGTGTAGCCTTATTTAATCTAAAATAGTTTTATAATCAATGCACATTTGTAATGACACATCCTTGTTTTTCAAGCTGAAAAGTGTGAAAATGTCATTACATTGTGTGCCTACATTGGTGCTAACCAGGAAAAGCCTTACAGCCCTTGCTTTTCCAAGCCAAATATTGTAAAATGTCAATACGGTGTGTTACCATTTTTGAATTTTGTAAAAATTTTTATAGATGTTCTATGCTTGATGCAACTTTTACTTTTTCTTCAATATCAGACAGCAATCACATAAACAATAAAGTAAAATGCTGATAGAAGACATACCAGTGGATCGACGAGAGAGACAAGCCAGAAATATATAAGTGTGTTGGTGCGTTATGGCAGTCAACTGAGGATGCTTCAACCAGCAAAGTCTCAATATGGTCAGCCAACCAGCAATGTCACACAACGCTCTAGGACAGCCAAACGGCCAACTCCAAAAGTCAAAGCTGTCAGTCAGCAGTCTAACACAAACAGCATCAGTAGCTAGGTCAGTGATGTAGAAAAGTCAAAGTCAACGTCTTTGCCTCGGGAATAGTGCGAGAAAATGCGGGTTAGGAAAATCGAACTTTTGAGAGAGTTTCAAGGTCAGCTCTGACCTTGCATTGACCAAAGTCAACGCTAATCAAAGTTTGCTGCAGAAACCCTGAGACCCGAAATCAGAAATGTGCTGCTGCTGGGTTTTCCCACATGTGGAGAGAAGAACCACCAAGGTCATCGGTCCAATCAGATGAGGAGGGAAATGTGTGAGGATGAGATGAGTGAAAATGTCCTCCAACGTTGACCAATATATATCCATCTAATAAAGTGTGTGGCCCAGCCTACTTTGCACAAAACCTTGAGGCCGACTGCACTATATTTTGAATAAATTCAAAATAAATGTTCTGCTCATCGGATGAGATGATCTTTAGATCGATCTTGCACCTCTCCCGAAAGAGGAGTCCAATAAAAATATTGATATCTTCATCCCGAGCATCACAACATGGAGTTTGAACCTAGTTGTCCAAAATTAACAAATTTTTAACCGAGAAAAAACCTTATTTGGTTTCTATCTCTTCGCTGAAAATGTTCATTTTCAGTCAAGTAAAGGATTAAGATGTCTTGACATGTTTTCTTTACAATCTTTATTGGGACTTGTTGGAAAAGTTTAATATTTGTCACAAATTTTCAAGATAAAACATGCTTAAAACTACACTAAAACTGTGAAGTGGTCCAATTTATAATCTAATAGAATTTGCCGTCCACTAATCTTGATTCTTAACATTCCACACCTGTTTAATCATGATGTTGTTTTGTTGCAGGTGAATCCCAGTGCAAAAGTCTCAGACTGGATGCTTGGTCTAGCTGCCATGGTGATTGTGGCAAACATTGTCACGATTGTTACTTTGGGGGTAAGAATTCCTGACTTTTTCTTGAATGTGCTGAAGTGATCACAAATATAGCAATGAATGTAAAAGAAATTAGCACGTGCAATATCTGATTTCCTTTTTATTGGTGTGAGAGTATCTTGTCTATGAGGGAATTTTTATCCTGCACTTTCATAAGGAGATATTAAGATGATGGGTACCCACTGTTTTGTCTCCTAGGATATTAAAATGTATTGTAAGTGAACCTCCGAAGTGCAACACAAATACACCATTATAAAGAGGTTTGGAGAGTATATGCTAAAGAAATGGACCGTAAAATCTGAAAACAAATACTGATCAAAATGTCAACAAGTTAAAGAAAATTTGAAGATGGGAGGTCAATATTGTTATAAAAAGATTAAATTCAAACTATACTGACTATACTGTTAGTATAGTCAGCAAAATCTGAAAATCATGACTATACTGTTAGTATAGTTCAAGAATCAATGTTGCACGCAGTGGGGATGAGAGCGAGGTGCATTTTTGAGAAGCGAAGTGTTGGAAGCATCATTTTCCAAAAAATCCTAGGAAGTGAAGTGTCCGGGAAGAGTCTATATATGTGTGTGTGTGTGTTGTGTTTATATTCAAAAAATACATCCAGAATGCCAAATTAGTTGCAGATAATATGAAAGCGTGCATATTTATATATAAATCGAGAGATAGAAATGACTTCCATGGTACATTAATGATTAATTGTCGAGAATCAACCAACTAGAATCTAGATTCTATCAATTACAAACAAGCATACAAATTAAGTCATATAATAGAAGATAGACTATTAACATATGGAGATGAAAATAGGTTATCTGGCTTAATTGTCAACAGTAACATGACCAAATAGTTATGTTTGCTAGAGATACTGAGAGGGGGTGAATCAATATTTCCCTTATTTTTCAAAATTGGTTAGTTTATCCTTTTAAACATTCAAAGCAATAAAAGAAACAGAAAACATGATCACATCAACACACAAGATATGTTGCTCAACAAACTTTGGTTATGTATGATTTACATACAAATTTACCATTTTGAACTGGAAGAGGAAAGTGCAAGACTCCACAAGGAGTTTTACCAGCAGAGGCTAGAAGGAATCAAATGCTCCCTGAATAAGTTTGGGCTCCCATACCAGGGATAATGGCCCAAGTGCAATCTACTCCTCATCAAGCTGCAGCCGCTGCTGCGCTTGCTCTACTGCCACTCCTACTACTACCACTGTCCACTGTTTGCTGCCTTTGCTGCCACTGCTGCTATCCTCCTGCTGCCACTCCTCTTGCACTTTATTGCTGCCACTCCCTGTTGCCACTCTTACTGCTGTCACTTTCTACTGCTCCACCTGCTGCCAGAGCTGGAACTCTTCAACTCCTCGCTTTGTTGTGTACATTGACTCAGTCATTCAGCCTCAACTTATGCTGCTCAAAAGGCCGCGCTTTGCCACTGTCATAATATCACTGCCATGCATCACACTGTCAAATATAAATACTATCATACATCAATACATAAATTTCACTGCCATCAATATTCTTTGAGGTCACTGACAAAAATGCTGCCATGCATCAGAGTGTCTCTTCCATGCTAAGATCTCTGTCATATGCACTGTCACAACTGTCGTCCACTGTCACAACATCACTATTATACAACAAGAGCACTGCAATGTCAAGGTTATCAAATCCACATATGAGGTCATTGTTATATATCAAAGAGCACTGTCATATTCATTGAGTTATTGTCATCAAGGTAACTGTCATATACAGGGTTGATAATATTGTTCTCAACAAAATATCGACAAGGGTCTTGAAAAACATCTTTTTGGCTGAGATTTTCAGCTACAGAGAAATTTTCAAAAAATGATATTCAACAGAGATTTTCAAAATATGGTGATATTTAGCCGAGATTTTTCAAAATATCACGATATTTACACTGCGAAAATATCGTTTGCCTGAAAATCATGCGATATTCGCAATATTTTGCGAAATATCGCCAATATTATCAACACTGGTCATATGTGCTTGTACATCAAGGTCATTGTTTTTTTGCTCCAAAGAAAAAAATTGAACCGTCTATTAAGGAAATGATAAAGGTTACGTAGTATATGCATATAGCATTCAAAAGAACTGCATTTTTCCCTTTTTTGTTAAAGCAAAGGAAAAAATGGAGTTGCAACTGATGAGGAGATGTATGTATCAATCCTCCCAGCTTTGTCAAAAATCACATTAAAATGACGTCTCCATTCAGTCCCCGGGCTTCCCACTTTTTGTAGAGGAAAAAATCCGAAACGGGGATGAGAAAGCGGAACTATGTTTTGTTTTGGATCATCAAAAGGCAGGGAGTGGGTGGTAGACACCATTCCAATTTTCTATGTTTTTATGTAGCATACTGTTTAAATAGAGAAAAAGAAACCAGTCTCGGATCTCCTCGGTGAGGAAAACGATCCGAAAGCAGAGACAAAGTAGTATATACTATGAGACATGTTCAAATGTTTTTTTGCAAAAAATTATAGACAGAAATTAAAAATTAAGCAAAACATCATGAGCTGAAAGGAGAGCTGCTGGAACTTAGCGGGCAAGGGGTTGTCGATCCCTCGGATTTGGTCTCCTTCCACACGCTAGCGGCGACCCGATGCCCCATATCTTGACGAGCGCCCTCTTTAGATGGGAGGTCTGCTTCAACATTTACGTTTCCTCGTAAATATGACAAACAATTATTTGGTTAAGAGAAATGGGCTTTTATAAGATTCACCTCATCAAGCAAAGTAGATAAAATGAAATTCTGACATCTGCGAGTTCCATTGTACCATTTGTGATGTTCATAGAGTCCCCAAATATTTGAACATCTCTCATCTCAAGAAACAATAGCCAGCATAGCAAAAGATGTAGAGCTTTTAATTCTGCCAGAAGTGTTGTCCCTTGGCCAGGCTCGATTGATGCCTTGAGAATTTTCCCTAAAGGTTCATGTATGGACGGAGGCTTGCCCGGCTTGTGCTGTTTTGTGGGTCCAGGATGCATCGAAATAGGCCCATGCAATATCCCCCTTGATGTTCTCTTGAAATGTGGCTCTGGGTTGGTAAGATTGAGGCCCGGGATGGGAATATGTCAAGATGGAAGCTCCATGCCTTACCAAGGAAGATTAACAAGGAAAGGAGTTATCATGGAAGATGATTCGATTTCTTGCAATCGAAGTTCCGAGCAACAAGCGATTGGAAGATTCCTAACCCTATCATTAGGGAGAGGGCACAACTTACCATCTTAGCCGAGGCCTCCCTCGCTGACTCCTTCCCATGTGGGATTTTAAGTAGTTTAAGGGTTTCATTCCGGAAGCTTAATAATGAGGGCGAGGTAAGGAAAGAGGTGTAGGATCGACTCACGCATTGACGCCGCAGAAACACCGACCAGAGGCCAATCTTTCTCTGCTAGCTGAGAAAATCCCGAGGGGATCTTGTTCGAGGAGAATGCACTAGAAAAACAAGCTGGTTTTTGTGTCGGACCCTTTAAGTCCCATAGGGATTTGTGCCACCACTGCGGCTCCCCGGCCTTTACGAGGTACGACCCAACCATTTGTGTCCATACTTTGGAAAGAACAAGCCCGGGTGGAGCATGGACCCATCGGGTTCATCCCACCAGCATGCTCTCCTGAGATACTGATATTGGGATACTGGAATATCGTTGATAAACCCTGCCACTCTTCGAGCCACCTATCTTCAAGGTTTGAAGGGCTTCCCCGAGACAACCGGAGCTTGCCTCCGGATCATTGATTGGCCATGGAGAGCTATCCGAGGAAAATTTTGGGGATGGAGAAAATTATTTTGAAGTTTAAAAAATTGGCGAATCTCACTTTAGTCCCTAACGTGAAAAATATAAAATGTTTATTGATGTGTTGTAAAATTACTCAAATTTATAATGATATTATATATATTGTCTATATAATGTTGGTGATTTTTAGAGGTAAAATAATTTTATATTGTAAAATTTGAGGCGGAGTACTTTTTTAAAAAAATGAAAATTGGCGAATCTTTTTTTGGAAAAACCATGGAAAAGTAGCTTTCTGCGAATGTCGGCCTAAAATTTTCCATGAGAGCTACGTGTGTAATATTCCCAATTAGCCTTGCTAATTGAATATTTCATTTTTGCTTTATTTTGCCGCTTTAGTGAACATAATAAACAAAGTGAGAAATAAGAGGGTCACCTCACTTTAGTCATCTCACTTTATAAATAAGTGTTCTTTTCTGGTAGATGAACGTTTAGCAACTTAGAGGGCCTTGGGGGTCCACGTGGATATGATGGAGGAGACATAAGGTTAACCCAAGAGTCGCTACTTGTGGTCCGGGGGTGAGTTGAGTTTTGGAGAGGGAGATTGGTGTTATAAAAAGGAGAGGCTCTCACCTCATTTGATCATTCATGATATGATATTCTTGTGATAATCGAACTTATGCCTTGACCTGGCAAGTTGTTTAGTCGATGCTGCTGACCTTTATTTAGTGCCACAGTGTCCTCGGTCGGAATCTCACCCTTAGCCTCAGGGGACTTGATGCAGCACGTGAGTTTTACTCGGTTCTACCCTCGGCTTCGGGGACTTCGGTGCTAGCCCTAGTAGTTCGATGCCGGTTCATTTTTCGGTAGAGCGACGACATTCTGAAAAATTGTACGAGAGAGAAAAGCCCTCTTGTGGTGCGCGAGCAAGAAGAGGAAGGACGGCGAATCGGAAGGAGAAGAATGACATCATACGGAGAGAGGACGCGCCTTTCGGGGAAGGAGGACGGCGGCAGGGACGCGGTCGATCTAGCGAGCTTGTTGCGAGGGCGGAAAGGACGCGAAGCCTAGAGTGAGGGTGTTGTCCATTTACGAAGAGTGAAGTTGCGGATACGAAGGTTTATTGCTAGATCCCGAGTTGTGGAAAGGAGTAGATCTTGCGGTCTGGTCTTGTATGTGCTTCGGTCTGATCTTGTATATTGCGGTCCGAAGGTTTGGCACGGATCCGGTCGAAGGGTGATAGATGGGGGTGTTGACGGATCTAGTCCGGATGCGAAAAGGGTAACACGGTCTGGCCCTAGGGGCGTGAATGCGAAGAGATAGTTCCGGATCTGAGTGTAGATGCGAGGGTTTAATATCGGATGCGATGACGGAGACGCGATTCGGAGAGGGAAGGACGCCGGATCGATTGGAAACCGGATCCCGCCCGGTGGGACGCGGTCCCGAGAGCGAGGCTAGTGTGAGAAGGGCTCGCCGACGTTTTCCGACATCACATGGCAGTCCATTTGTCTGGAGATTGAGGGCTGTCTTTGTCTGTGGCTGTCACTAGCGAGGGACGAGCGTCTTCAGCAGAGGGTTTTCGACTTGGGATCGGCCAGTTCTGTGATCATCACCGGTCTCGACAAACAGGTGTTGTCATTATTGCAGCCATTTCTTGTATGGAGGGTCATCACTTGCCTAGGGTAAAGGATAGGTGCTGTTGATTCGATTTCTTGTATTACTCTCCATGTACTGAAGTTAATAAAATGGCTCGGTGCAGTACATGTGTCTTGATTCGGTGATCTAGTTCGGTATTGTTTCCTTTCATGTCTGTCGGCATATTTAACATTTTATTCACACCGCTTATTCCCCCTTTGGGGGATATTACGGTGGTATCGGAAGCATAATTACGCTCGGCTTGTGGTCTATGACATCGAAGAAATCATACGGAAGCAATAGCCGGTTACAATTCCGGAAACACGGTTGGAAAAAAGGCCAAAATGAAAAGGTCAAATTTGAATTTTGGAATTAGGAAAAAACGTTTTGCGGGTTTTTACGGGTTTTGAGCGAGGATCACTTTCCCCCAGAATTCACAGAATTTTACGAATAGTTTTCGGTGGATAAATCGGAGGTCAAAGTTAAGCCATAGTATGGTTTTACGTGGTACGATTTACGAGAGCACAGCAGACATATAGCGAAGGCGTGTAGCATGTGATGTGGATAAGAGGAGATTTGAACGGGTCGGCGGGATCTAATGGAGGCCATGTTGGCGAAGTTGGTAAGGAGGTTAACTAAGAAGATGGATGCAAAGATGGATGCATTCATGCGGAGGTAACAAGAAAGGTTGCTGGAAGGGGCCTTGAAAAGAACCCCCTAGGATCTTTCGGGTGAGGAAGGATGAGGAGCATCTAGTTACATACGGATGCTATTCCCGATGTGACGGCGCGAGAAGGTCGATCCCATGGACATGAGCCTACCATGCCTTTCGATGGGGAAGAGGGGCAAATAGCACCAGAGATGAGGATCTAGCTCAACATGCCGACTACGTTTAACGGATTGAGCGGAGTATGGGACGAGAATTCATGGATGCTCGCCCCGATCAATATATCCGGTTCGGATATTGGCGGCAAGACTTGTGAAGGAGCGACACAAGACGTGGCTGCCGTCGCGTCGTCGCAGAGTACGTGGCCAGTTGCATTCACCAGGCATTGAAGCGGAACATCCGGCGCTCGGGGAGAAGCTTGGGTGGACAAGTTGGACTCTCTTTCCGGCTCGACGGGGTATCGGGGGAGGAAAATACAAATGGTTGCTTCACACTTGGAGGAAGAGGACACCAGGGATTGCAGGGGAGCACGAGGTTACCTAGTGTGACACGGGACTCACCATCATTGGAGACCTCCTTGGTAGTGCCGGTTGATATCGTAGTGGAGGAGGTGACCTGCCCCGATAGGTCATCCCGAGGAGATGCCGGGTCTTCGGTGGTGGCGACCACACGACGGTTGGGTGAGGTATCGGGAGATATATCCACTATCGATGAGGCACTGGGGGATACGGAGAGATATTGGATGATGGTCGCAGACGACGGTATCATCGACTTCGGACGAGACCGAGTTCGAGAGGCCGCGTCGGTACGGGAGAACCATTTTGTTGCGAGGATCGGGGTAGGAGGGTATGAGAGTGACTTGTACCAAGTCGGCGGCCAAGTTGGTCCACATTGGGGAACAAGCTGGTTACGATCGATGTGACCGAAAACCACATTGCGACATCGGTCATTCCCGAAGTCGGTGTACATGGATGGGACTAGCGAGTTGTTGGGACATCTCTTCCCATTGAAGAGAGAAGGCGAGAGCCACCTGAAGTCGGGTCCCAGGATATTGACTTGGATAGTGGTATGAGACGATCGAGTTGCGGAATACGACGGAGACACGTGTTGAGTTTGGATGGCGAGGTTTTGAGTTGGTGCTCGGTGGGCTTGTTGTGGAGGAAGGAGGAGTCTCAGAGGAGAATCTCGGCGGAATGCCCCTTCGACACACCATGAGGTGCGATGACTTTCTTCCCCTTCTCACGAGGGCGGATGAAAGATGAGGGGACATCTTGGGATGGATATAACGTCTCTCATGCTTGTGTTGGACATCCTTGAGCCATACACACCATGATGGGAGGTTTTTGCCTACCACCTATTTGATTCTTGATGAGGTCTCACGTGTAGAGAAGTTTATATTCCAAAAATCATGAAGTGCCAAATCAGTTGATTTGGGAGGATAGGCTCGCCCTCATGGGAGGAGTACCGGGATGAGAGAAGGCATCCACAAGTGATTGAGTGGATGGGGATGATGAGCAAGGCTAGGAGCCTACTTATGAGATCTAGCCTGGGGGCGACGGGGAGAGGCTTGGTGCAACATTTGGTTACTCTTGAAAGAGTTTGGCCATCGCTTGGCAAACACTCTTCCCTAAGAGTAGGAGGATGGGAAAAAGATGGATGAATACTTGCATCATTGAGCGGCTAGAGTATGGATGCATGGTGTTGATGTGTTACTCATATCATTCATTGTGTCTTCATCACATGAGTTGTGATGGAGGTATGGAGAGGCAACTTCAATGTCTTGTTGCTTGGGTTGTTCCTAGGAAAGCAGACGATTTGCTCTCACACTTTGTATGATGTTGCGGGGGAGAAGGAGATGGCGCTGTCTCCATGGTCTTTCGATTGGGGAAGCACTTCCACCTTGGGAGGGTATTTACTGTTGTTAACGGCATTATTAGAGTCTTTGACAAGGAGCATGTCAAAGAACGAGTCTTAATAACGTGAACTCATTTGCATGAGAGCTCACAACGTTGTCACCTTGAAGCGACATTATGGAGGAAGTATGCACGGCGAGATATGGTGGATCTATAACCCATGAGTTGAGGATCACTTCATGTTTGTTGCACTTACAAGTAATGATGAGAGAGACATCTATGGCCTATTCTTCTTGACTTGGGTTTCAGTATAAGAGGTATCTTCTTATACATGAGACCTTCGGCATTTCCTTCATTTCTTCTTGATCATGTCTTCATTCTTGATATATATCGGTTATTGTGAGAAGCTTGGTGATTATAGAGAGACATAAGTGGATATCAGTAAGTGAGTGGAAAAAAATTCTCACAATTCTGCACCATGTTCTAATGGAAGGCTTGTAGGAGAGGCATAGCACCACTACTATGTATGCGTGCTCTTTTGATGTGGGCCATAGAGGTTGATATTTAAATACATGGGCAAGTGTTTGGACCTATGTTGTTGTCATATTCGGCCATTTTTACTATCCATTAGTAGATGTGTTGGATCTTGTACATTGCTTGCCATGTGATTTTCACCGAGGTTAAATTGGATGAAATTTGCTGTATGGTTTGTTTTAGGCAGCTTGTTCTTCATCGATGAAGAACATATAGTGGATTGTTTTCCTTTGCCATTGGAGGGCAATGATTTTGCGACCCCGGGATCGGCAGACTCTACACTTGTCATGGTGGAAGAAGAGAGAGAGAGCTCACCTTCGGCCACCTTCATTACCGAGCTTGAGATGGAAGGGGATTTCACAGGAGTTGCCTTGTTGGGAGGTGGCTCATTTTAATTGCAGATGATTGCTTGGAGATGAGGATCACAGGGAGAAGATATTCACTCATTATATTTTCGACTCCATGCCTTGATAGAGAAGAGATAGTGAGCAGTGCCGATCGTGGGACAACTTACACGACCATAGATGCGAACGGCGGCGGTCATGGTCTTCGATCATAGCTAGAGACGATGGCGATCAAGGCCATGGGGCTTGTACGATTCTTGGCAGGTGGCGATGGGATCGGGAGGACTGATTGGTGGTGCCATGAGAGGCAGGTTTGGGATCACGGCATTAGAGATATTCACTTCATGTCGGGGTGATACGAGAGCAGAGAAGGTTTCGATTGGGACCCGAGCACATTTTGCGGTATCGAGGGAGCATCGGCCCGGAAGAGGTAGGCTTGTTCCCGACGCCCAGCAAGAACAAGCAATTTTTTTACCCGGATGAGGATGCCCTCGGGGAGAAGCCAGCCAGACTTTACGGCATCCATCACTTCGGTTGCTTGAGGACAAGCAACGCTTTCTTAGGGGAGGCCCTTAATATTCCCCCAGTGTGCTGGTGGAATATTTCATTTTTGCTTTATTTTGCCGCTTTAGCTAGAAATAATAAATAAAGTGAGAAATAAGAGGGGTCACCTCCCTTTAGTCATCTCACTTTATAAATAAAGTGTTCTTTCCTAGTAGATGAACGTTGTAACTTAGAGAGAGACCTTGGGGGTCACGTGGATATGATGGAGGAGACATAAGGTTAACCCAAGAGTGTTGCGCGGTCCGAGGTGAGTTGAGTTTGGAGGGAGATTGGTGTTATAAAAGGAGGGCTCTCACCTCATTTGATCATTCATGATTTGATATTATTATTGATAGCTGGACTTCTGTCTGCTTCAGCACGCCGGTTGTTTAGTCAGTCTGCAGCACTGTTTAGTGCACGAGTGTCTCCGGTCGGAGATCTCACCCTTAGCCTCGGGGGACTTCGAGTGCCTGCCCTGGTAAGGTTTTTCTGGTTCTACCCTCAGCTTCGGGGGACTTCGAGTGCCCGCCCTAGTGAGGTTGTTCTGAGTTCATTTTTCAGTAGAGCAGCAGCAATTTCTGAAGATTATCTGAGGAGGAGAAAGCCCTCTTGTGGCTGCGCAGAGCAGGAGGAGGAAGGACGCTGAATCTGGAAGGAGAAGGACGCTGTCCCATCTGGAGAGAGGACGCTGTACCTTTCAGGAAGGGAGGACGCTGGCCAAGAAGGACGCAGTCCAGTCTAGCAGGAGAAAACGTTGTTCTGAGGGGCAGAAGGACGCTGTGAAGCCCTAGAGTGAGGACGCTGTCCATTTCTGAAGGTAAGAGTTGCAGATCCGAAGGTTTATTGCTAGATCCAGTTGTGGAAAGGGTAGATCTTGCAGATCTAGTCTTGTATGTGGCAGATCTAGTCTTGTATATTGCAGATCTGAAGGTTTGGCACCAGATCCAGCTGAAGGAGTGACAGATCTGAGGAGATATTGATAGATCTAGTCCAGATCTGAAAGGGTAAAACCAGATCTAGCCCTAGGGGCTGTAGATCTGAAGAGATAGTTCCAGATCTAGTGTAGATCTGAGGGATTGATATCAGATCTGATATTGGAGGACGCAGTTCAGAGAGGGAAGGACGCAGATCTGATTGGAGGCTTCAGATCCATCAGGTGGGACGCAGATCTGAGGAGCAGGCTAGTGTGAGAAGGGCTCACCAGCGTTTTCCAGCATCCTGTAGCAGATCCATTTGTCTGGAGGATTGAGGGCTTGTGCTGCACCTGTTTCTGCGCTGTCACTAGCAGGGACAGCGTTTTCCAGCAGAGGGGGTTTTCAGCTTGGGATCAGCCCAGTTTCTGCGCAGATCATCACCAGTCTCCAGGACAGCTTGGACGCTGTCATTATTTGCAGCCATTTCTTGTATGGGAGGGTCATCACTTGCCTAGGGCAAGGATAGGTGCACTGATTCTGATTTCTTGTATGACTCTCCATGTACTTTCTGATTAATAAAATGGCTCAGATTCTGGTATTACATGTGTCTTGATTCAGTGATCTAGTTCGGTATTGTTTCCTTTCATATCTGTCTGGCATATTTCTGTTTATTACTGCTTATTCCCCTTTGGGGATATTACAACGTGACTTAAAGTTCTGAAGCCCCTTTGTTCCAGATGATCAATGAGGTCTCTAGAAAGGGCGTATCTCCCCGAGCATCCCACCCATGGATCACGGCTTAATCTTACCTGAGAACCATCCCCAACGTGCCATGCTAGACCCTGTTCAATGATTTTAAACTTGAAGGGGGCCCCAGGCTTCTAGAAGGGGCCTTTGATTTCGAGTAGGATGGGCAAGTGATTAGATAGCCCACCTTGCCTGACCCAGTGCCTGAAAACAGAGGCTCTAGCCATCAGATCTTCATTAAGGAGAAAACGATCCAACTTCTCGGCCACCCTGCCCTCCCCTGCTCGTCTGTTTCTCTACGTAGGTCGAGGTTTGATCAAGGTTGCATCCACTGGGTGTGTGGAGGACAACTGATTAGTGAAATAATCTGTAAGCGGATCAGCACGAGCAGATGGACCCCATGACTCCGACAGGCCTAGGGAAAAATTTAGGTCTCCCCCCAAGATGAGGCTGGGATTGCGCATACAAGATTTTGCAAACAGGTTATTCCAGTACTGCATCCTCCCCAAGCACGGTGCATAAACATTGAGAAGGAGAATAGAGTGACAAAGCTCATTTGAGTAGACTTCCATTGCCAGGGCGTTTTCAAAGCCCCATGAAGAAATTTCCTTCAACCTCCCAAACTTGATGCCCAACGCCAATCCCCTTGATCTTCCATGGGCATCCATCGCTTGGAAAACCCAACTCGGGAACATCCTTGAAAGGGAACCTACCACTTCAATCCCTGGTCCCAAGGTTTCTTAAATCATAAGAACATCAGGTGCATATGATTTCATCAGCTTCTGCAAAGCTAGTTTTTTGGGTTGACTAGCTAAACCCCTACAGTTGTAGGAGAGAATGATCATCTAGAACCCAGGGAAGGGGTCTGCACTACTCTAAGCACCCCGGAGAGGGAAAGCTGCTTCCCATCAACAATATCTATTTTGGCCTTGACTTGAGCCTTAGAAAGGTTAGATTTCCTACCTCTCATCTTTCTAGGACCGGCCGAGATAGGGTTAGACTCCATAACACCAATGATCTTCCCTTTCCAAGGTATTTTCATCAAGGATCGAAGGTTATAGGGAGGTTTCTTAGGGATAGAAGGTAGAGAGGATGGCATACCAATATCAGCCTCAAGGAGAGGGTCTACAAAAGGGGGAGGGACCGATGTACTAATGCTATCAAGGGACTCTATGACATCATGCATTTGCAAATATTCCATTTGAGGAGGCCTGGAAGGACCAGGCTTTGTATAAGCAAAAACAGAGGTGCATAAAGAGAAGACAAGGGAAGGAGCAGAGACCAGAAGCATACCCTCCTGAGAAGCTGCAGCGTTCCAACGTCAGTTGGAGGATCTGCTGCTTGATTCGGTTCCTGATCATGGGCCATTGCTTCAGGAGGAGGTTGAGCTGCCTGTTGAGTCACATTAGGGTTTACATTACAGAGGCACCGAGACCTTCAACACCTTCCATCATTTCCCCATCAGAAGGCCTGGTCTCTTCAACCGTCGTGGATCTCATAGGCCCTCGATTTATCCTTTTTTGTTTTCTTCTTCTTTGGTGCCCCAACGGGCAATCCTTTGCTAGGTGGCCATACTTATGGCAGCGGTGGCATCTGAATGACATGTGTTCATAATCCAGAACTTGAGAGTATTCATAGTCCTTGTATTTTAGGCGCATTTCCTCTGCTAACCCTTCCTTAGGGTTTAAGTTGACCAAGATTCTTGTTGCGCTCAGATCCTTGGTCTGCTGGAACGACATATTTGCCTCCAGATAGTGGCCCAAAGTGTTTCCAATAGAGCGGAAGGTAGAGTCCGTCCAGAAAGGTATTGGAAGGCCTGGTAACTTTACCCAGACCGGGGTGTCTTCGATTTTTTCCCTCTGCGCGTCAAAAAGAGGAGTCCATTTCCTGAGTAAGATGGGCCTCTTCCCAAAATTCCAATTCCTTTCTAGCACCCATTCTAAGTGTTCACTCTTCTCAAATTTTATCATAAACCACCCCTTGGCAAGTGTTTGGATCTCGATGGGGTGTCCTGGGGCATTAGTCCATTCCGAGGCTGTCCACGCTGAGATGTAGCTTGCAGAGTATTTCCTGCCTTTGACATTGCTGACAAGGATAGTTTCCATCGCTTCCATGACTTCGTCGATATGTATATCCACACCGAATACACAGCATGGGTACTCTTCCAATCTCCTAATCAACTTGGCTTTTTTCCTCTTCATTCCTGCAACCCTACCTCTTCTGCCTTCCTCGCCTTCCAGCGACCTTTCAATCGCATCTGGAACTTCAAGAATCGACGACCCAGGTCGCCCTTCCTCAAGGTGGTTCGGACCCTCCCCGACAGATCCTCTATTCCTTTGGGGCCTTCTTGAGGTCTGATAGACCCAAGAACCTCCTTGCGGCTGTCTCCTTTTTCAGAACTTTAAGCCCCCCCTTGATTTCCCTTAGTGTGAACAGAATGACAGACTCCCGTCTGTCCCAGCATTGACAGTCGCTGCCCTCTAGGGTTTCTATCCAAACCCTTGGCTACTTCCGGCCCCAAGCTTGCCGCTTTACTACCCTGCGAGAGGAGATACTTTTCAAGACAGGCGATGCCCTGCCACTGCAGAGGGTGTCTTTCCACAGTAGAAACTTCACGAGGAACCCCCCTACCCCAATCTGACTCCCTGTGGCTTTCTCCCAAGAAGGCTTTAAGCCCAATAGAGCCCAAAAAACCACAACTAGCTACTATGTCTTCCAAACCTCCTGAACAAAAAGGGATTATTGAAATACCTAGAGGAGACGCGTTTTGCTGGGGAAATTGGTGCGGTTCACCACCAATCTTCATAGGTATAGACAAAGGCTGAGTCAATCCAAGAGCAAACCCTTCCTTCCACGCACAATTGAACATGCTCTTTAGACTTTCCTCCAGTAATGCAGCTCTGTTCGACAGACCCCAGGCACCTTCTGGAGCCTTGTTCTTCTGGCCTGAATCGCCTAAAGCCGAAAAAAAATGGTCCAAGTTTTTCGCCGACACCTCTTGACCCCAGACAACGAGCAAATCTTCTGGCGTCGGTTCAATATCCACGGAATCCTGTTCAAAACCCATTTTTGCCCAACGCTTTAGGTCTAAAATCCCCTGTTCGATACCGTAGAAACCCTAGCGACTCAAACTTCCCGTGCTCACACCGTCGACTAGCAAGGAGGTTAGGGTTAGTGAATGCGGAAATGACCATACTAACCCCGCTTAACCCAGGCCAAAACCGTCTAATCCTAGTTGCTGCGTGTCCGACTGTAGATTGCCCGAGTGTTTGCACGGCTCTGACAAGCTGGGACGTCTGTCGCGCCGTACATCACCTCCCTGTTGGACCCTGCAGCTCATCTCAGGGCCACCAAAGACGGGCCTTATTGCCATGATTAGGGTTTCTACCTTCGAAAACCATCATGCCTCCCTTCCACTTGCAAAAGTGAATCTCATCAATGTTTCCATTCTCTCAAGGTCATTGTTATAAACACGTCATACAATGTTACTGTTCACAGGTTTGCTGCTGTGCCTCTGTCAAGTCATGTTGTATGACAAGATCACTGTCAGAACAAGGTCATTGTTGTGCAACAAGATTACTGTCATGCAATAAGGTCACTATCTCAATCATCATAGATCAACATACTCTCATATTCAATTTATCTTCTTCACCTCTTTTGGCCACTAATTCTCAGACTGTCACACTTTGGCTTCAGCCCTCTGCAATGTCAGCGTATACAAGGATTATGGCATCCATATACTTGGTCTAACAAACATTCTGCTGTAAACCCTAAATTGTTTAGTCATATGCTCTACCAATCCTGTAGAAACAATCAACCATAAAGGGAATACAAGTATATCCTTTGCTATAGTACTCTCATCTGGCAACAGTTACAAGTACCAAGTCTGTCTATTCTCCACCATCATTTTTCCTGCTCAGCAATCATGGTCTCACTTGATCATACTTCTTCATCAACTACAGGTTTACACCACAATCCATTTCTGTCATCCACATTGTCAAAACACTCTGTAACAATTCTGCCTTATTTCATGCACACTGGTGATAGGTCCCTATCATCCGAGCCTTCAAAGCTCATGCTCTACTATGTCATTGCTTCGATTTAGGTATAAGCTTCCACATCAGATTATATCAATGGCTAAAAGTCATCTCAATTCATAGCATGTCTGCCTTGATTTCTTTATATGCCCTATTTCTATGTACTACCTTTGGACTGGCTAGCACTCAGAGTCACAATAAGAAGCAAACACTTGGAGTCTTAATAAGAAATACGATACAAAGATGTCACTATCAAGAATATCAAAGCTACTGTAAGGTCATAGTAAGTTCACTGCAATGAAGTTAAAGTCATCGCAAAAATATAACAAAGTCTTCTGCAATGTAAAGCAAAGCCACTGCAATGTGTCATACAAAGATGCGAGCTCACAGAGATGCCATTGGAAAGGTCAAGCCACAAGAAAAAAAAAGAGGTCAATGATATAACGTGTTCCACAAGAAAAACAAACTTCACCGAATCATAGAGGCAATACATGCTACATGATAAAATTCGACAGGTCTCTGAGTAAGTGTAGCAAGCTTCAAAAAATGCAAATGGCAGTTACAAACTTCCAGCGCAACCTCAATGTTCAATACTTCACTGTTCGAACAATGTGGTGCAATATTGAGGATGGAAATGCACATAAAGACATAAAATCAATTTTTGATCCACCAGCGAAAATCTCCAAGACGATATGATAGATTCATGAGGTTATTAAACAAATGTTATGAGCCCTGGGAGAAAGGGCGTAGGCATAAATAGGACACCAAGATCCATTCCTTCAGAACTTGCAAAATAAAACCAGCGAAATCCTTTCTGCCCAGAAATCCTGATCAAACTGATCAACAAACCCAAAAAGGCCTCTCAACTAATCTGCACTGCTCCACAAGACCGAACACTCTCTGAGCCAGAGATGTGCGTTCAGTTGATACCTTAGAGATGAAATAAGATCCGTTTATATAGTTTGAGAAAACATTGTTTGAGGTTGGCGGACTCAAGTTTGTGAGGGAAGTTTGAATTTGAAAATTCAAAATTTCCCTCTAATTTTGGACCACTAACAATTAATTCAAAAATAAAAATTGGAGCCAAAACGATTGGGTCCATATAAAATTTCTCTTTAATAGATAAATTACACGTCATCAACGTTTTAGGGCCTTCAATCCTTCTGTGCCATATCATCTCTTATAGGAAATTTGACCATAGAATTTTTTGTCCAAAACCTTAGCCGAATTAGGTTTTTCATTATTTTTATTCTTCCTTAATGAAAGTTTTTATGCCATGGCTACCATGCCATTTTGATGCATTTGCCTGAGCTAATTAAATGCTGCCACATTAGCAATCCTTTGGGGATTTTGCCCACATAAAGGGGCTTGGACCTTTGACCAAACATATCTTTCCAATCGTGAGGCCTCTCGTGATGATCCACATACCGTTGGAAGCGACATGACGAATACAATCCACTAGTGAGGGTCTCCAAGGCAAATTCAGTGATATGCATCATCAATATTTCCAACAATTGCGGGAGTATTTTCATTGTCCAAAGAATCCAAACCCTAGAGCTAGTGTTTCATCACTACATCATCTCATCCATGCATACCAACCTACTGAGGCCATCAATGGCATCCTGCACCTACTTTGACATCCTACACCTGCTCTCGCTTTGACATAAATGACAACACACTCAACAATCTCCCCCTTTGTCATTGATGTCAACAGACCAATCATCTTCTGGCGTGCTACATAAGCTTCCCTTGACTTCATGCTTCTTCGCCTTGTTCCTTTTCCGAGATTCTCTCCCCCTTTAACATCAATGGCAAAGGGTGGCTGACGATATCTTTATGTGATATGGCTCCCCTTGACAATGTGCTTACCTGCTACATCATTTCTTCCATTACGTGGACCCCCCTGACAATATGCTTACCTGTGGCATCATCTGATCTTGTGATGTAGCTCCCCTTGTCTCCATGTCTCTGTGCAAGAATTCATTGTGAAACCTGTTTTCTTTGCCATACCCTAGTGGTGTTGTCTTCTTGCTTGGTGAATGATTTTCTTTCCTGGTTCTGCGACGTCTACGTCAAACTGCTTCTACAATATTGTGCAAAATGGCCAAAGTTGAGACATGGGTAACACTCAACAACTGGTCTAAACAATGGAGAAAAGGTGTTGTAGCTTCTGCTGTCATAGGCATATGGGACTCTGCCTTGCCTTCCAATAAATCTGCTTCTAGGGCTTTGATAAAACCCTCTATCATTACTCCTGCTATATTCCCGACACTCTCCATTTCTATGTCCATAGTTATAACATGCATAACAATAACCATGAAATGTGCTTATATAGGGTGACGATCTTCCTTGAGAATATCCAAGGCTTTGCTGCTCTCCACTTTTGAATGCTTTTCTATGATTTGGTGTGTTGAATATATCCTCTTGACTTCTTGAGGCATTGGTCTTCAACTTTCGGTGTTGGTTGATTTGTGCAAAACTTTGACTTTGGGCTTCTCTTCATTTTTGGCGTGAGTCTTCCTTTCACGAGGCTTCTTTTCTTCTTGGACATGTGGCTTCTCTTCATCTTTGGCATGAGGCTTCTCTCCATCATGTGACATCTCTTCTTCTTTGACATCTTCATCCTTGCAGCATGAGGACTCACCAACATATTCAAGACCTGTCTTGATAAGTGGTGATCTTTTGCAATTGAGAATGTCATCCAAGACCCGTGAGCTCAATTTTTGATTTAGCTTGTCCACTTCTGCTCTCAAGGTAACAATTTCCTGTTCATGTTTTATGCAATCCTCTTCCTTCTGCTTCATTTGATTTCTTAAAACTTCTTCAGTCCTTTTGGATTCTTCAAGTTCCCTCTTCAAGGAGGTGATTTGCTTGCCAAGTTCTTTATCCTGCTTATTCCACTTATTTGAATTTTCCATTTCCTTGAGTTGGTTTGTCAAGGTGCTTTCCCTATTGTTTGCTTATTACAACATGTTTTTGAGGTGATCCACTTCCTTCTTTGCTTCATCAAGTTCACGATTATTTTCTGGCATTTGTAGTCTCTTAATTTGATTTTCAGGCTAGGTGTTTTCAACTATGCACCATCTCCAGTTATTGTAATGCTTCGTATTCTCCTTCTTCAACTCTTCATGTTTTGAACTAAGCTTATTATACATATATGTGGTTAAATGCCTGTCCTGTTCCACTTTTTGAAGATCGTCTTTGAGGGAATTAACACCTTCTTTAGGATCAACAACCATCTTATCTTCAACTGTAGCCTCCGCCAATCAACTATGAATGCTACATGTCTGCCTTCAAGCAGTTAAGTTTCCAAGAAGGACCTTCTCTGATACCAATTGTTGGAAGTTCACTGACATCAATATTCCTTAAGGTCACTGTCACAGAAATGCTACCATACATCAGAGTGTCACTGCCATACTAAGATCTCTGTCACAGTCAAAGATCACAGACATAGTCAAGGATCACTGTCATCAAGAGTCCAATAACTGTTATAGATGCACTGTGACAACTTTCATCACTGTCATGACTCATAACATCACTGCTATAGAACGAGGTCACTGCAATGTCAAGGTTATCAAATCAACATATAGGTCACTGTTATATATCAGGAGCACTGTCATATTCATTGAGGTTACTATCATCAAGGTAGCTGTCATATATGCTTGTACATCAAGGTCATTGTTATAAACACGTCATACAATCCTACTGTTCACAAGTTTGTTGTTGTGCCTCTGTCAAGTCATATTATTTGACAGGATCACTTTCAGTTTCAGAGCAAGGTCACTGTAATGCAACAAGATTACTGTCATGCAATAAGGTCACTATCTCAATCATCATACATCAACATACTCTCATATTCAATTTATCTTCTTCAACTCTTCTGGCTAGTAATTCTCAGACCAACACACTTTAGCTTCAGTCTTCTGCAATGTTAGCGTATACAAGACTTACGACATCTATATACTTGGACTGACAAACATTTTGCTGTAAACCCTAAATTGCTTAGTCATATGCTCTACAAGCCCTGCAAACACAGTCAGTCATGAAGGGAATATAGGTATATCCTCTGCTACAACATTCTCATCTGGCGACAATTACAAGTAGGAAGCTCTGTCTATTCTCCACCATCGTTTTTGCTGCTTAGCACTCATGGTCTCACTTGATCATACTTCTTCATCAGCTACAGGTTTACAGTGCGATCCATTTCTGTCATCCACATTGTCAAAACACTCAGTAACGATTCTGCCTTATTTCATGTGCATTGGTGATAAATCTCTGTCATCCTAGCCTTTAAAGCTCATGCTCTACTATGTCATTGCTTCGATTCAGGTATAAGCTTCCACATCATATTATATCAATGGCTAACAGTCATCTCTGTCAATTCATAGCAGGTTTACCTTGATTTCTTTATAGGCCCTATTTTTGCGTACTACCTTTGGACTGGCTAGCGCTTAGAGTCGCAATAAGAAGCAAGCACTCACAGTCTCGATAAGAAATATGATACAGAGATGTCACTATCGAGAATATCGAAGTTACTGTAGGGTAATTGTAAATTCAGTGCAATGAAGTTAAAGTTACCACAAAAGTATAGCGAAGTCTTCTGCAATGTAAAGTGAAGCCACTGCAATGTGTCATACAAAGATGTGAACTCACAGAGATTCCATTGGAAAGGTTAAGCCAAAAGAAAAAAAAGATGTCAAAGATATAACGCGTTCCACAAGAAAAACAAACTTCACCGACTCATAGAGGCAATACATGCTACAGAGGATAAAATTTGACGAGTCTTTGAACAAGTGTAGCGAGCTTCAGACAACACAAATAATAGTTACAAACTTCAAGCACAACCTCAACGTTCAGTACTTCACTGTTCGAATTGTGCGGTGCAATATTGAGGATGGAAATGCACATAAAGACATGATATAAAATTTTGATCCACCAACGAAAACCTCCATAACAATATGACAGATTCATGAGATTAGTAAACAAATGTTATGAGCCCTGGGAGAAAGGCTGCATGCATAGATAGGACACTGAGATCCATTCCTTCAAAACCTGAAAAAGAAAACCAACGAAACCTTTTGTGCCCATAAACCCTGATCAAACAAAAGAACACACCCAAAAAGGCCTCTCGACTGATCTGCACTTCTCCACAGGACCGAACACTCATTGAGCTAGAGATGTGCGTTCAATTGATGCCTTAGAGATGAAATAAGATCCCTTTATATAGTTTGAGAAGACATTGTTTGAGGCTGACTGTCTCAAGTTTGGGAGGGAAGTTTGAATTTGAAAATTCAAAATTTCCCTCTCATTTTGGACCACTAACAATTAATTCAAAAATCAAAATTGGTGCCAAAACGATTAGGGTCCATATAAAATTTCTCTTTAATTGATAAATGCCACATCGTCAGCAATTTAGGGCCTTCAATCCTTCTGTGCCCTCGTTTCCGGATCTCCCCCCATCCATCCTTTGCTGCATGACCAGAGTGAAGTGAAATCCATGCCTGCTGTTCCTGTTTCTATTATTAGTGAGATTGTGCGTTGCTGCATGTCTTGCTAGTATAAAGTTTAAACAACTATATGAAAGAACCTTTGGGTGAAGGGATGATTCATACTATATTCATGGGAACCCTTAATATATCTCGTATTGTAAAGGTTGGACGACAACTCAATCAAACGGGAGATAGGTATACACGGACTTCGATGGGGGTAAACAACCTGGGTATGAGGGACCAACCACGTCCATCCATCATTTATAGAGTACCGTTTTAGTCACCATGATGAGATGATGATGTGGACCGATCCCCCAATTGCATAGGTCCTCTTTTTCTTGATTCTTTTCTTTTTTGATTTTTCTAACCTTTATCCTTTGCTTCTGCCTAATCCTCCCCCCTCGCGCCCTTTTTCTCCTTAATTTAGTCCTTGTTTCTTTAATTTGTTCTTTCAAATTTCTAAACAATCCTCCGCCTCCCTCCCCCGACCCCTTTTTCTCCTTAATTTAATCCTTGTTTCTTTAATTTGTTCTTTCAAACTTCTAAACAATCCTCCCTCCCCAAAAGCAATTTTCTTTTTAATTACTACTATTTTACTGCCTCAGGCTATTTTGACTTTATTTCTAGGTTTATTTTAATTATTATTAATTTGGACCTTAATTCTGGGAAATTTTTTAATAATAATAATAATTATTTCTAATGGCTAGTTTTTTCACCATTGAACTCGTACCTTCTTTATATTTTCCTCAGCACTCTGACATTATCATTCTATAAGCTTCTCTTGTCCCTGAAGATGGGCAAAGTGTCTGCCTGAATCGTCAGACATTTCAACTTTCTTACACAATTCAACTCCAGAAGGTTATTTGCAAGATGAAATACCTTGCTGTAGGCCTTGGTATGTGGTTGAAAATGAAAATTAGTTTGCTGTTCTGCAACTTCAAACCTACAAAACTGCAGAAAAATGCAGAATCCAACAAGTTAAACCCCCTTTTGGGGCCACCCAGGAGTGTAAAAATGATCTATCAAGTTGGATTTAAAGGGTGGAAGTGATATGAAAATGAATAAGCAACAATATAAACAGTCCGACACTTAAAAATGAGTGAGTAAATTGAATGATATTGGAATCTAAAAAATATTAATTACTAAAAGGTTAAATTCCGAAGGGGTCAAAACCCAAATTTTTATTTATCCAGAAATAAAACTTTCAACAACCTAGAAATTGATTATTCACCTCTAATAATGATGAACTAATGCCTAAAAGTGAAAAAAATAGCGATTGTTTATAAGTATGTACCTTTTGGCTCAAAATCCTCGAGGAAGGGCTTCACTTACCACTCAAATTTGTTGCTGTAAATTATATTGCAGACCTGTAAAACCTTTGGATAATCACTTGAATTTGCTTTAGATCATCTTTTCCTATGCATGATAACAAGCTATACCTTTCTTGGGCCAAGTGGATAAGATTCAAGCATAACCCAAGTGATAAAACTAGCTAAAAAATGGAAATTACGGTCAAGTTAGTGAAATATTTTTGTATATTTTTTGATATTTATATTTTTATATTTTATTAAACAGGATTTTGAAAAACGTTTTGGATTTTTCAAATAGGTGGAGGTGAGGTGAGCCTACCTTAGCCTTGCAAATTATATTTTGAGCACTGGATTGTGATCACAACCCCTTCTAAATCAACCTTGTATTTTTGGGACAAAGTTGTGAATCTGGAGTCGAAAGATTAGTTGTTCTCACTCTAGTCTAAGATGATGTATTGGTCCCCAAAGCGATCTCTTGAAATACCTTTGGCCAATGAATCAATTATGAAATTGGGAGAGATCTTGTCCTTGAAGGAGTAACCCCCGATAAGGGCTAGTCCAACAATTAGATTTTGATAACCCTAACCCAACAAAGAGAAAGTGAGGCCTAGCGTCCTAACCTGCCTCTTCCACTTGACTAAGTAGCCCTTCAATGGATTGATACACCTGTAATTTGGAAAAAAACCTGCAAGTATTTTATGAAACATGATATTTTACATGGCTAATAAGAAGAAGAATAAAAGTATCAATCCACGAGATAAGTTTACAAAAGAGATGAGAAAAGTTCTTATTATGACATGATGATCTTATTGATTTGTGGTAGCATCAGATGTGCTCTAAGTCTCAAATTTTGTGGAGAGGCTTAGACACATGCATTATAGATATTTTGGGAAAATTCCACCCAAAAACAATTTTATTTGATAAATTATTAGACTTCTAAAAAAAATAGATAAAGTCTAAATGGAATCTTAGTTGTTGATTGAAGATCTAATTTTGGACGTTGAAGTCTCAACGAGAAGACTATAAAGGAAGGCTTGAGGGTCGTTTGTAAGACACATCGAAAGGATCAAGTTATCAAATTTTTTGAAGTGAGCAGTGCTCAAGATGAAAACCAAATCTAAGTGATTCTTCAGCGCAGTTGAGGGGAATAGGCAGTTTTGGCAGGAGGATCTTCTCCGGGGCTAAGGATCATTAGTAGAGTGGCAGAGAAAGACACAGTGGGAGCAGTGCAGTGCCCAGAGAGGGTGACGCATCACCCAGAGAGGGTGATGCAGGGCCACACAGAGGCAGCGCAATATTTTCGAGTTTCAGTCCAAATTCAGCTGGGAAATCGAGATTCTGAGCTAGGAGAGCTGGATTGAGTTTCTTGAGAACTGAAAGATCATGCAGAAGGGGCGACGCAGTTCTTCAGAAGTCCCCATGCAGGCCTACGCAGAGGTAGCACAGAGGATGCTGGAGTTTCGTCATTTCAGCTACCGGGTCAGCCGAGACTTCAGAGTGAAGGTAAACTCACTATTTTTCTCTGTCAGTATTCTCTGTAACTGATTTGTACGGTGAGACTATCAGAGATGTATTCATATATAACTGCTGCTTAATAATAAAACCCTCAGATTTGCTGCACTGATTTTCTTGCCTTGGGGTTTTTTCGGGGACATTTGTTCAAAAATAACTGTGTCCTGTGTGTGTTATTTCTTTTGCTCAGTTTCTTGTATTCACATCTAAATTAAGTAAGTGGAGGTTGCTTCACTAATTGCTTCAATGTTTTTAGAAGTAATCTGCAAAATAACTTGTTAAATCTAGTTTACAAGTAGGAGAAGTAATTTAGTTTGTTGTAGTAGGATTCCAGATCTAGGACTTGGAATTTTCACATGGTATCAGAGCATTGATTGTGGAACAAGAAGAACATATGCAATGCTGAGACGAAGGCCGAAGAGCTGCAGAAAGCAGCAAATCGAATCCCATTGTGCAGTCCAGGCCAGAAGGGCTGAAATTTCCAGAAAAGTCTCTCTCTGAGTCAGTCAACAGAGAGGAAGGGCTTTCAGATCATAGTTTTTCCTAGCCAGAGGAAGCATCGTAGAGCCTTAACGCAGTGCTGGTGGGACGCATTTTCTGTAGACAGATTTTGTTTTGTTGGGCAGAAAATCGTCAGAAGAGGAAGAAACAACATAGTGAGGGAATTTTCTTCCTTAGGAAGTTCTTAGCCGGGGAATTTCATTTTTCCAAGATCTGAGCAGCAGATTCGAGCAACAGATCTACAAACTCGAGAAGGAGTGCGTAAGCCTGTCCAGTGCTACACAAAGGGGGGAGAAGAGGAGCAGATTCAACATTCTTGACGACCATGGCAGCTCACAGGCTTAGAGATCACGACCAGTTGGAGGGTGCCTCTGACTACATGATCTGGAAGGCAAGAATCACATGCCTTCTAGATGAGTACGATCTCAAGCTTTTCGTGACAAATACGGTAGATATCCCTGCAGATCTAGATCCGCTGAAGAAGTACACGACTGATATGGCGAAGGCTGAAAGGCTGCTCCTTGATGGAGTCAAAGATCATATTGTGTCCCATATCGTTGGCAAGGCCACAGCCAGGCAGATGTGGGAAGCCTTGGCAGTGCTGTATGAAGGTTCTTCTGAACAACGGAAGATGTACTTAGAGTAGAAACTGAGGATGATGCAGATGTAGAAAGGGGAGCATATTGTTCCGTTCCTGTCAAAACTTCAAGAAATCCATGATCAATTAGCAGCAGTAGGAGCCACCCCTTCTCCTACAACCATGGTGAGATTGGCTCTTAACGTAGTCTTTGAAGAATGACAAGTGTTTGTCCAGAGCATCCTGGGCAGGGCCACCTTGCCGGGCTAGGAAGAGATGTGGGCTACTCTTCAACAAGAAGAGCTAAGGAGGGACCTGGTCAAGTGTAAACTTGATGGAAACAATGGTAATGGATCGAAGTTGAAGCAGGAGGAGGAAGAAAACGCAGCCCTCGCATCCAAAGGGCATCAGGAAAGAGGATATGTAAGAAAGACGTCTTGAAGATAAAGTGCTTCAGGTGTGGTGAACTTGGTCACTACGCTACCCAGTTTCCTTTGAAGAAAAAGGACAAGGATGAGAAGCATGATCTGAAGGCTGCGACTGCGAAGATCGATGAAGATGAGTTCGCCATTAGTGCCCATGCATCTCCAGGAGGGAGATGGGGCGACATTGAGCTGTAAGTACGCAAGAACTTCAGTTGGGCAGGATCCTTGAGGAGTCCACCTCTCGGATCATAACCTTGCTACGGGTGCCCAAGATCAATAGTAGTAGGTTGGAGGAGTTTTCAATCGGTGCAGAGGAGTGCAGAAATGACAGATGCAGTGGTTAGCAGCACTAAATCTGAGCAATACAGAGGGACGCAGTGCAGAGCAGCAAAAACGCAGTGCTTCAGAGGGACAATGTGGTACTAGCAGCAGTTAGAGTTTTAGCATCGAGATGCATCTTGAACACTTGTTCAGTTAGTTGGATGTTTTTCAGCTGCTTCTCTCAGCAGCTGAGTTGCAGTGGCAGTGCTAGCTATAGATGCAACATTTGAGAGGGAGTTGCAGTACAAATGCAGTGTTGATCGTGGCAGGGTCAACAATAGTACAGTTGCAGCAGTAGCGCAGTTGTTGGTGGACAATATGTCAGACATTAGCAGCATAGAGGGAGATGCTTCAGAGTTAGAGCAATCTGCAGCAGGGCATATTTGTTAAAGCACATTCCTCAGTAAGAGGGAGTGTTGATTGTGGTAGTATCAAATGTGCTCAAAGTCTCAAATTTTGTGGAGAGGCTTAGACACATGCATTACAGATAACTCAGAAATTGTTTTGGGAAATTCGACCCAGATCAGTTTTATCTGATAAATTAATTATTTTTAATGATGACCCTAAGTCTAACTTAGGAAATTAAAATAATTAATGGGTATTAATTTAAACTGTTGGTGAAACTTCTTGAAAAAGCATATAAAGTCTAAATGTAATCTTAGTCATTGATTGGAGATCTAATCTCGATCGTTGAAGTCTCAATGAGAAGACTGTAAAGGAAGGCTTGAGGTTCATTTGTAAGACACACCGAAAGGATCAAGTGATCGAATTTTCTGAAGTGAGCAGTGCTCAAGATGAAAACCAGATCTAAGTGATTCTTCAATGCAGTTAAGGGGCAGAGGCAGTTTTGGCAGGAGGATCTTCTCCGGGGACAAGGATCATCAACAGAGAGGCAGAGAAAGACGTAGAGGGAGCAGCGCAGTGTCCAGAGAGGGTGACGCAACACCCAGAGAGGGTGACGCAGGGGCACGCAGAGGTAGCGCAGTATTTCCTAGTTTTAGTCCAAATTCAGCTGGGAAATTGAGATTCTGAGCCGGGACGGCTTGATCGAGTTTCCTGAGAGTTGAAAGATCATGCAGAAGGGGTGACGCAGTGCTTCAGAAGTCCCCACGTAGGCCTACATAGATACTGTGCAGAGAGTGCTGGGATTTCGTCATTTCAGCTACTAGATCAGTCGAGACTTGCAGAGTGAGTTAAAATCAATATTTTTCTATGTTAGCATTCTCCGTAACTAATTTGTCCAGTGAGACAATCAGAGATGTATTCAGATATAATTGCTGCTTAATAATAAAACCCTCAGAACTGTTGCATCGGTTTTATTGCATTGGGTTTTTTCGGGAACATTTGTCCAAAAATAATGGTGTCCTGCTTGTGTTATTTCTTTTGCTCAGTTTCCTGTGTTCACATCTAAATTAAGTGAAGGCTTCTTCAATAATTGTTTCAACGTTTTCAGAAGTAATCTGCAAAATAACTTGTTAAATCTAATTTACAAGTAGGGGAAGTAATTTAGTTTGTTGTAGTAGGATTCCAGATCTAGCACTTGGAATTTTCACAGATCTCATAATTCACAACACATAAATGAGAAGGGGAGACTGGTCTTATATAATTTTTGCTTCTAATAACTAGTTGAAACCCTCTCCCAAAATTAATGAGAAACGTTTTCATCTACATTCAAGAGACTAAGTCTTTACAATGATAAATTTTCCACAAAAGGGGTCAATTTGCTACAAAAGGCCAAACGGCTAGCTTTAGGAGGCTTGGTCTTGCTTGAAGGAGGCTTGATGTGCTTGAATTTGACTTGAGAAGAGGTTCTTTGCTTGAAGGAAGGCGTGCTTTGATAACCGACGACTAGACTTTGTCCACTCGAGGTCTAACATTCCTTTGGAGTCCCTTTTACACCATTAAAGTCTTTCTTTTGAGGCCCAATAGTTCCCTTGATGAAGTCGACTTAGTCCTTTGACTTAACTTGAGATGCCTTTTCCTCCTATTTGCTTGGATGATTGACTTTATTGAGTAACTTGACCTTTTTCTTCATTGTCTTCGCCTAATGGTCATATTTGACCCTTTAAACGACCTCATTTAATCCACATGTATGGGTCGTCATCTTAGTTTAATGGGCCAAATGTTAGATCTTCAATGTCTTGCACAATTTGAGATTTTGGGCACATGGGTTTTGTTTGGAATTTTTATTGGAGGAATTTTGACACAAAGAATGCCCCATTTGGTCAAGTATGGACCCCAAAATGCCTTCCTTAACCCACATGTGCCACAAAAGGGGACGACCACCTTTAACTAAGGATATCTCCTCGATGCCTTAACATTTTGACAAAATTTTCATGTGGCATTGCAAGTGCAAAGTATTCTGAGCAATTTGAGCTTCTATTTACTTTTGACCCTAGGATCTTGGGCATTAGATTTGTGAACTGCCTTGGGAAATGTGAAATGCTATGAACTGTGAGACTTGTTACCCACCACATCGTGGGTAATATCCCTAGGAGAAATTTTCTCCATGATGGACCTTAGTTGATAGTGAGCAACCCCTTGCAGTCTCCTACTAGCTCATTGTGGTATTTCTACGCCACCTGAGCCAATCATGTGGTCCCTCACCCATCTGTATTGATCGTATGTGTGAAGGTTGGCCTCCCTAATCTAAAGGTATGCATTGTCATTTGGTAATTGAGTATTGGGTTTCCTTATCATGGGCACTTCTGGGCATAGATTGATGGGGGGATTTGGCGAAAAGAGTGGGCTTAGTTTATGCTCCTGTCCCCTTGATCTCTTTTGGGTGTTACCCTTGCGTCTTAGACCCGTGGGATCTCCTTTATTGATCATTTGGTTGTAGGGTGGTACTACTTGCGAAACCTCGACTTTGGGTGCATGGTTCTGCTCCTTTATCCACATATGTTGTTCCCCTTCTACTCTTTATATCCCCAGTCATCATTTCTCCCACCTGGGTCCACATAGCCCCCATGGGTCCACATCGGGTCAGCCTCCCTATCCCCTTTCCCCCACCTTGGGCCAGGCCTGGAATGATGCCCTAGAGGTTGAAGCAGCTAAAAGAAAAAGAAAAAGCATAATTGGCCGCACTTAACAGTAAATTGTACCACAAAATGCAAAAGATGGCCGGGACAAAAATAATTACCACGTGTGCAAAAGCCAATACATGGGCTCTGCCCCATACCTATGGCCATCACCCTAGTTCCGTAGGCCCTAGATGAGCCTCCTTTGTCATTCAGGTACCCATGATTGTCCCAACCCCTGGAGGGCAATGAACTGCCCTACCTTAAAGGGGTAATCACTGCTATATTCGACAGATCAAGCTCTTATCCTTGAGCCCCTAGCAGTTAATTAAAGAAAATCCATAAAAGGAAAAAGGTATAAAAGTCAAGGCCGGGACACCTCATGTACCACGACTGCCCCCTCCTACACATTATATACCCTGGTGTGGGCTTCACCTTATCTGGCTGCCCCTATGCCCCGATATGTGGCCCAGGATTGCCCCTCATTCCCTACTCCATTTTACTTATTTATCACTTGCCACCCCTATTCAAAGGATGTACCTTAGACCTATTATCCCCTTTAATGGTTGAAATGACTTAATAAGGTACATGGCTTACTCCCTTTAGAATATGGAGACACTAGCACATGCCAAACCCACTACAAAAGGGCATGCCATTGTGAAGTGCCCACTTTGTTATCTATGATTTGTAACCTCTTTTACATGATTACTCTAATGATTGGTTGTACTGGAAGCCTAGGGGATGCATTGGATCTTGTACATGATTGCAGGTGGTTTCCATTTGGGTTTGGTCTCCCTATATGGGGTCCTAACCCCTAGAGGGTTACATTGTCACATATAGGGTGTGCATAGAGAGTCATGGGCCTCCACAACAACATACATCTCTCCATGGATCCCCAGCGATGTTCAGAGACTACTAGCGATCCACTTTTGGGATGATGATGACGTGCTTGGTACACTATGCCCAACAGGCCCCACAGGAGCCCCACATTATTGGCAGGTGTCCCAGGACTTGTACGATGTCACGACAACGTTCATTCCATCACTCGAGCCATTGCATAGGATCTACTTGCAACTTCGACTCATATGGAGACCCATGGGGTCATTTATGTGCTCCCACACCCACTGGGAACACCACATGTCTACTACTTGGAGAACAAGGAGCCACCCCCTTGTCCATCATATTTTGAGGAGTTTATTCCTCATTATGGCACTTTAGGATATTATTAGGTCATTGGAGGGCCCCACGACATGTACATATTATTATTTTCCCCCCTGAGAGGCTTATTTTTCCATTTATGAGCTAGTTTGGTGGGCTTGTCACCAATAGGGGTTTTATTTGCACATTATTTTATTATTAGGGGCTAATGTAGGCTTATAGGCTAATTCGAACTCTTAAGAGGGGTATATATTGATGTTAGCTACATTCATTTGTATCATCACTTCACTTGGGATCTCTCTATCTTTAGAGAATTTCACATTTCTTCATGGAAGATTATTTTGGATAAATGGATGAATTTTGATGTGTGGATTTGGGCCATTTTTATCTTGGAGCTTCGTTTTTTGCAAATGTGATGTTGGTTGGATATACTCTCTAACACTGTAAGTAAATTTTAATGATAGATTCTTGTCGCTGCATACTGTTGAACTTCGCTATAATTAGGGCTAGTTGCTGCATCATTGGAATGTGGAATTGAGTGTCTTTTTAGCTTGTTTAATGTATGGGCTGTTGTTAGATGAATGAAATGTCCTAGAGATTGTTTTATCTCAATAAGCTTGCACTATTTGCATGAAGTATAAATGCTTGAAGGTCACTTTTCTTCTTTTTCCCTTAACATTGGACAAAGTTGACTTTTCGTGCCTCTTTGATCAAGAAGCTGAGTTCTCAATCATTATCATCCTTGAAACCTTATCCCCAAGGGAAATAGGCATTGGTCCCTCAAAAGGGTGGACATTTTCCCCTTTTTTTTCACCTTTTTCCCCTTTTCCCCGGGTCTAGCCCTGATAGGTCACCTAGGGCATCAATTTCCCGAGAATCCACCCATAGGAAAAATTCGATCTCTTGGAGGCTACTGCCCTGGTGGGTCCCCTCCCTCTCCTCCAAATTTGAGGCAATTCCTATGGTGGAATCTCTGAGAATACCAAGCCCTAGCTCTAGGACCAATTTTTGCCTAGGCATCCACAAGGCTAGACCCTAGTAGGATCAATTTGTCATTTTGAAGCAAAATTTCTTGTCTGATCCTTTCCCCTCACCTTTCCAGTATAGGAACATCATTGGTTACTATATTCCATCCCTGAACCTGGGATGGGTCCACTTGGTCCCATGTGGTCCCGTTTCCTATCGAAGACTAATCATCAAGGGCTATTTGGGAAACCAAGTTCATATAGGATTTTAGGGATTGGGAAGTACCTCTTCAAGTTTTATCCTTCTCCCTTATCCTCACCCCTTCTCCCTTAGAAGGCAAGTCCCTTGCTTAAAAAGGAAGGAATCACCATTTCTTCACCTACTCCTTGGGAAAGGGTTACTGGGATCACTTCATACTTATCCATTGACATATCCTTTATAAGTGGCTTCTCAAAAACATCGTGACTCCTCCCATCGATGACTGTCCGTAAAGAGCAGGGAATCTTAACCGTGGTGACAGTGGGCTAAGCCTCCACCGTTGCCCTTAGCTTAGCAGTTTCCCTTTATAGGAACCCCTCTTAGGTCTCCTGCTGGTTTGAGTGGTAAAATTTCTGACGCCGTTGCTGAGGACACAAAATGTGTGTTTTGTTCCCTATACAACAGATTGACATATCATTATTGTGGACTTCATTGGAAGAACGAAGCCCTAGTTCTTCATTGAACTTTAAGGTCAATGAAAGTATTTTTCTAGGCATATTCAAATTCACCCTGGCGACTCCTATGTATTTGTCATGTATATCTCAAATAGGTTCTCCCTCTTTGATAAATTTCCCACTTAGGACATTGCTAGCATCCCAGGGCATCCCAATCATGTCACGACTCACAGGAAGGATGGTATGTGGGGTACCCGTATTTGATGGTGACCCAAGTTCCACAATTGACCATGTGGAAAGATTTAATGCACATACTTCAAAGGAGAAAGTGGTTCACCAGGATGTCCTTATGCTGTTATTCTTTAGTTCCCTCTATGGTCATAACTCGTGGTTGCAAAATCACAAATCTAGGAGCATCTCATCTATTGGGGAGTTTGTTGATGGCTTTCTTAGACATTTTGAAGTATGCCCTGCATTGAGCATTCAAGAGGAAGCCTTTATCGAGCATCATCAATACCTTGAGAACCTAAGTGACAAATGGGAAGATGAGTCCTCTTTGGGTCCACATGATGAAAAGGATGATTATGAGAACACGTGTTGGGAAGGATGAGTCCATGGAAAGTGAAGTTGAGACTAACCTTACCTTTCTCAAGGATATTACTCTCAATGAATCTCCTTTTGAGAGCCTTGAGGAAAGTGATCCCATTAGCCCCTTGAAAGATGACATTGAAGAGACCTAGGGGACCCACCATCGCAGTTGGCCCTAGGAGATCGAAGTTTTCCTGTGGCCAGTTTTTTGGGAAACTGATGCCCTAGGTGACCTAATGGGGCTAGACCTGGGAAAAAAGGAGAAAAAGGTAAAAAGAGGGTTAGAATGATCACCTTGTGGAGGACCAGTGCCTAATTACACTTGGGGATATGGAGTCTAGGATAATTGTGAAGATGGAATGTATTTCTTCGTTCAAGGAGGCTTCAAAGTCAATTTTGTCCAATGTTAGAGGGTAGAAAACAAAAGTGACTTTAAAACATTTATACTTCTTGCAAATGGTGAAGGCATATCGAGATAACACGATATCTAGGAAATTTCATTCATCCAACATGGCCCATACACATGGAAATGCTAAATAGACACATAATTCCACATTTAACATATGCAACCATTAGCCCTAATCATTGCAAAATTCAAATGTATGCAATGTTGATTTCTATATCCTTGGAAAGTGTTCTAAGTCTCATTTTTGGTAGAGAGGTTTGGACATTAGTTTTCCAGAGAACCCAGAAATCGTTTGTGGAAATTCCACTCGGTTATGACTTTATTAAAATAATTATTTATTTTAATGTAGACCCTAAGTTTAAACTTAGTGAAATTAAATAATTAATGGGTATTAATAAAGTAGAGTGTGAATCTTCTAGAAAACAAAGATCAAGTCATCTTTTAATTTGAGCCATTGATTAACGATATAATCTTGGTCGTTGATTCGTGAGCAAGAAGACTATTAGAAGAGGCTTGAGGGCCATTTGGAAATTAAGCCGGGGACACTCTCAGTACTTGAAGGAAATCGATTCTGAAGCAAGAGAATTCGATTTCAGTGGGTGAGTTTGTAGAGGCAGGGTTGCAGAAGAAGGAGGGAGGAGTCAGTTATCGGGAAGCAGAAGTCAGGAGGATGAAGGGAAGGGTGAGCTAATCAGTAGCAAGAACCCTTCCACGCAGAATCACGCTGTCCAGAGAGGGACTGCGCAGAGCTCTCATGTTGGATGATGCAGAGGGAGAAGGAGGTCACCACAAGGGTCCAAAATTTGTCTGGAAGGTCTAGAAAATTCAGCGAGGTGTTTGCTAATTTTTCTCTGCTCATCAGACTCTTATAAATGTACTTTACATTTCTGAAGATAAATATAAAACCCTCATCTGCTGCACCGGTTTTCCCACATTGGGTTTTTTCGGGGACAATTGTCCAAAAATAACTATGTTCATGTGGTTGTTTCTATTGTGCTACTTGCATAAATTATCTTTCTGTTCTTATGCTCTGAACGACAGTGAAGATCTGCAAATGTGTTTATTTCAAAATTTACTGAAGCATCTGTAAATAACTTATCTCATAAGTAGGAGAAATAAACCAAGTGTTGTAGAATTATTTTCCTCTTGAAAATTTCACATGGTATCGGAGCAAAGGGCTAAAAACAGAAAGGGAGGATCTGCCACGGAGTAAAGTTCCATCATCCGGAAGGGTTCATGCAGTCAAAGGAACTCACACAGTGCTCCAGAGCACGCAGAAATGAAGAGAGAACACGACATGAAGGTGCCGACATCCAGACTAGAGGAGGATCTTGCCTGTGTGTCAAGCGCAACTCCTCCAAGTGTTTGGTATATTGACAGTGGAGCATCTGCTCATATGACAGGAGTTTGAGAATGTTTTTCGAGCTACCAGGAAGAACAGAGGAATTTCCAGATAATTATGGGAAATAAGGCAAAATGTACCCCCATCGAGAGAGGTATTGTAACATTTCAGACTGAGGATGGCAACAAGATTCGAGCCACGAACGTTCTGCATGTACCAGGGTTGGGGATGAATTTACTCTCGGTGTCTCAACTTCAGAACAAGGGCTATGACGTATACATTATTCGAGATAAGGTGTATGTCAAACACCCTAACTGGAACAAAAAGGCACAAATCGGAGTAAGGAGTCACAAGCTGTATAAGCTCCGACTTGAATCTCAGGTGGCCCTGATCGACAGTACAGACGACATAGATCTGAATGAATTATGGCACAGAAGGATGGGGCATCTACATCATGGAGCCTTGGGGATTCTCAAAAATACTGACATAGGGGCTCTTGAACTCGGCATGAAGAAAGACGAAGTTTGCAGGGGATGCGTACTAGGGAAGTACGCTAAGGCAACATTTCCAAGAAGCAGCAACAGAGACAAAGGTGTATTAGAGTTAATACACTCTGACATTTGCGGTCCAATGTCCACAATTGCTCTCAGTGGGGCAAAGTATTTTGCCACCTTCATTGATGATCATTCCAGGAAAACTTGGATCTATTTTTTGAAGACCAAAGATGAAGTCTTTGATCGGTTTAAAGAGTTCAAAGAATTGGTGGAGAACTCTATAGGAAAGAAGATCAAGAAGTTGTGGTCAGATAACGGTGGAGAATATATCGATAAAGACTTCACAAATTTCTGTGCATAGGAAGGCATCAAGAGAGAATGGACAACTCCATACAATCCAGAGCAAAATTGAGTTGCAGAATGGAAGAATCAAACCATAATAGAAGCTGCAAGGGCAATGTTGTACGACCAAGATATGCCCAAATTCTGATGGGCAGAGGCATGCAACACAACAATATATATTCAGAACAGAGTTCTCAATAGAGCTTTGGGGAAGGTAACTCCCGAGAGTGTGTTCATAGGCAGCAAGCCAGAAGTGAGCCACATCAGGATATTCGGCAGCATAGTGTACTGCCACGTTCCAGATGAAAAGAGGAAGAAGCTGGATCAAACTGCAGAGAAGGGTTTTCTGATGGGCTATAGCGAGAATGCAAAAGCATATCCACTCTATATTCCAGAGAGCAGGAAAGTCGTGGTAAGAAGGGATGTAAAATTCCTAGAGGAGAGAGCCTTCAGGAAATCTTGAGAGATGCCCACAGATGCGCAGATTGAGGAAGATCCACTGGTACAGCCTCAACGACCTATAGAGGAGAGGTCTAGTGCCTCTCTAAGGCACAATAATTCTGAGGGAAGCTCCTCCGACGAAGAACAGGAGGAAGAACAGGTGACACCGCCCACAACTGATGGGCGACCGAGCAGAGAAATCCAACAAATTCTTAGGGATTCAAAAGAATTTGTTGGAGCCCCTAGAGAAGGAAAGAGGATAAGGAAACAACCAGGTAGATATCAGGCACTGGTAGCTTAGGTTGGAGAACCTTCTACCTTTCGGGAAGCAGCTCAGCATCAAGTATGGGTGGATGCCATGGTAGAGGAGTATAGCTCCATCATGACAAATGATGTCTGGGAAATAGTCCCTAGACCACAGGACAAATCTGTTGTAGGATCCAGATGGATCTACAAGATCAAATATGCTGCAGATGGCAGCATAGAGAAGTTCAAAGCAAGGTTTGTAGCTAAGGGGTATGCCTAGAAGGAAGGCATTGACTATGAAGAAACTTTTGCTCCAGTAGCGCGATACACTTCTATCAAATCCGTCATCTCTTTGGCTGCGCAGATGGGATGGGAGATTCACTAGATGGATGTCAAGACTGCGTTCTTGAATGGGGTGATAGAGGAGGAAGTGTACATAGAGCAGCCAGAGGGCTTCAAGACACATGAGCAGAAGATTCATGTTTGTAGATTTAAGAAAGCCTTGTATGGCTTAAAACAAGCCCCTAGGGCATGGTATGGTCGGATTGATAACTACTTGCAGAAGATGGAGTTCGTTAAGGGTGATGTAGATCCCATCTTATACTACTTGAGAGTAGGAGATGAGCCGCTTATTCTTGTTCTTTATGTGGATGACCTGTTTTTGATTGGATCATCCAAGCTCATCAAGGACTGCAAGGAGAATCTGGAAACAGAATTCGACATGAAGGACCTGGGGTAGATGCACTATTTTCTTGGATTATAAGTCTGGCAGTGGAAAGGAGAAATCGTCCTAGGACAAGGAAGATACACGACAAAGATCCCGAAGAGATTTCAGATGGAAGGCTGTAGACCCATGGCCATGCCAATGATTACTAACTGGAAGAAGATAGTCACATCGGAGGATGATGAGGCTGATCCCACATTGTACAGACAACTCATCGGATCATTAATGTATTTGGTCAATACGAGACCAAACATCTGTTATGCAGTGAATACCCTTAGTCAGTTCATGGTGGAACCAAGGAGGGTTCACTGGGCAGCAGCCAAACATGTTCTCAAATACCTGAGAGGGACAGTCGAGTATGGGTTAAAGTACACCAAGGGTAATGAGGTCCAGTTGAGTGGGTTCACAGATGCAGATTGGGCTGGAAGCACAGTAGATCGGAAAAGTACCAGTGGGTACTGTTTCAGTCTCGGATCAGGAATGACCTCCTGGTGTAGCAGGAAACAGAAGTCCGTAGCACTGAGCTTAGCCGAGGCAGAGTGCACGGCAGCAAGCACAGCTTCGTGCGAGGCCATATGGCTCTGCAAGTTACTCTTGAACTTGCTCAAGAAGTAGATGGAACTGACTGGGATTATGTGTGATAATCAGAGTTGCATTAAGCTCTCTGAAAATCCTGTGTTTCATGACTGATCGAAATACATCGACATTCGGTGTCACTTTATCAGGGACTATGTCCAAAGGGGAGCAGTACAGTTGTGATACACTCCTACAGGAGAACAGGTGGCAAACATCCTCACAAAGGCTCTAAGTAAGATCAAGATCACTTACTTCAGAGAGAAGATGGGGATGGTTGAGAACCCCTTCCATTAGAGGAAAGGGTGGTCTTCAGAAGAAGAGGAAGTTGCAGTATGGATGATGCAGTGACAGAGCAGTAGTACAGGAAGTAGCAGCGCAAAGATGAGGGGCAGCAGCCAAGACATTATCAGCGCAGCAAATGATGTAGAGTCAGAGAAGAACAACGGTACCTTGCTTAAACACCTTCCTCGGTAAGAGGGAGTGTTGATTTCTATAGCATCGGAAAGTGTTCTAAGTCTCATTTTTGGTAGAGACGCTTGGACATCAGTTATCCAGAGAACCCAAAAACCGTTTGTGGAAATTCCACTCGGTTATGAATTTATTAAAATAATTAATTATTTTAATGCAGATCCTAACTTTAAACCTAGGGAAATTAAATAATTAAAGGGTATTAATAAAGCAAAAGTGTGAATCTTCTAGAAAACGAAGATCAAGTCATCTTTTAATCTGAGCCATTGATTAACAATATAATCTTAGTTGTTGCTTCGTCAGCAGGAAGACTATATGAAGAGACTTGAGGGCCATTTGGAAATTAAGCTGGAGACACTCTCAGTACCCGAAGAAAATCGATTTTGAAGCAAGAGAATTCGATTTCAGTGGGTGAGTTCGTAGAGGTAGGGTTGTAGAAGCAGAAGGAGGAGGAGGAGTCAGTTATCGGGAAGCAGAAGTCAGGAGGATGAAGGTAAGGGTGAGCTGATCAACAACAAGAATCCCTCCACGCAGAATCATGCAGTCTAGAGAGGACTGCGCAGAGCTCTCACGCTAGATGACACAAAGGGAGAAGGAGGTCACCTCGAGGGTTCGAAATTTGTCTGGAAGGTCTAGAAAATTCAGCCAGGTGTTTGCTAATTTTTCTCTGCTCATCAGACTCCTGTAAATGTACTTTCCATTTCTGAAGATAAATATAAAACCCTCATCTGCTGCACCGGTTTTCCCACATTGGGTTTTTCCAGGGACAATTGTCCAAAAATAACTGTGTTCATGTGGTTATTTCTATTGTGCTACTTGTGTAAATTATCTTTTTGTTCTTATACTCTTAACGATAGTGAGGATCTGCAAATGTGTTTATTTCAGAATTCACTGAAGCATCTGTAAATAACTTATCTCATAAGTAGGAGAAATAAACCAACTATTGCAGAATTATTTTCCTCTTGAAAATTTCACATGCAGCAACAAGAAAAATAACATCAAATTTGCACTTACGCACTAGAGAATATATCCAACCAACATCACATTCGCAATATAAGAAGCTCCAAGATAGAAAGAACCCAAATCCATACATCAAAATTCATTCATCATCCAAAAATCTCCACCAAGGAAAAAATGTGAAATTCTCTAAAGAGAGAGAGATCCCAATCCAAGTGATGATACAAATGAATCCAACTAACTCCTATTTATACACCAATTAGGAGTTCGAATTACCTAATGGGCCTACATTAGCCCCTAAAAATAGAATAATGTGCAAGTAACCCTAACTTTTGGTGACAAACCCACCAAACTAGCTCATACATGGAAACATTGGCCTCTCAAGAGGTCAACTGATGTCGTAGGGCCTTCTAAGAGGCATGATGAGGTCCCTGAGTACCAGAATGATGCATGGGACCAACTGATCTACAAGTGGGTGGCCCCTTGTTCTCCAAACAATAAACCTGTGGTGCTCCCTGTGGATGTGGGGGCACACAAATGACCCCATGCGTCTCCAAATGAATCAAAGATGTCTGTAGATTCTTTGTAAAGGCTTAGATGCTGGAATAAATGTTGTCGTGTCATTGTACAAGCCCTAAGACACCTGCCAAGTGTGTGGTGCACCTGTGGGGCCAGCTGGGCATAGTGTACCAAATGCATCTTCCTTGTCCAAAAGGTGGATCTCTAGCAATATCTGCACATCCGTAGGGATCCATGGAGTGTTGTCTATTGCTATGGAGGCCCATGGCTCTTAAAACACACCCTACATGTGCCAATGTAGCGCTCTGGAGGGTTAGGACCCCGTATAGGGAGACCTAACTCAAAATGGACACCATCTGCAATCCAATATAAGATCCAATGCGTCCCCTAGCCTTCCAACACTACAAGTCATTAAAGTAATCGGGTAAAAGAGCTTACAAACAATGGACAACAAGTGGACACTTCATAATGGTCTGCCTTTCCATAGTGGGCTTTGGGATTTGCTAATGTCTCCAAACTCCAAAGGGGGTTAGCCAAGTACCTTATTAGGTGGTTTCTACTTTTAGAGGGGATAATATGTCCAAGATCCACCCCTCAAATGGTGGTGGCATATGATTAAGATATGAAACAGATATGAAACAGAGTGAGGAATGAAATATGCAATCCTGGGCCACATATTAGGGCATAGGGGTAGCTAGGAAGAGGGAAGCCCACGAATGGGTATGTAATGTGTAGGAGGGAGCAATCGTGGTACATAAGGTGCCTCGACCTTGATTTTTCCACCCTTCTTTATATGCCTTTTTCCTTTTATGATTTTTCTTTAATTAACTGCTCGGGACTCAAAGGACAAGAGCGTGATGTGTTAGATATAGCAGTAAATACCCTGTTTTTGGTAGGGTGGTTCATTGCCCTCCAGGGGTTGGGACAATCATGGGTTCCTGAATGATAAAGGAGGCTCATCTAGGCCTATGAAACCATGGTGATGGCCATGGGAATGTGGTAGAGCTCATGTATTGGCTTTTGCACATGTGCTAGATATTTTTGTCTCGACCATCTTTTGCATTATGTGGTATATTTTCCTGTTGAATGTGGCCATTTATGCTTTTTCTTTTCCTTTTTTAGTTGCTTCAACCTCCAGGGCATCGTTCCAGGCTTGACCCAAGGTGGGGGCACAGGAAAGGGGAGGCTGACCCTATGTGGACCCTGTGAGGGAATGTGGACCTAGGTGGGAGATATGATGAATGGGGTTATAGTTTGTGGAAAAGGGATGGATGTAGGTGGACATGGGAGCGAGACCACGCAACCAAAGTCAGGGTTTCCTAAGGAGTACCACCCTAAAACCCAATGGTCAGTAAAAGAGATCCCACTAGACTAAAATGCAAGTGTAACATCCAAAAGAGGTCAAGGGGACATAAGCACAAACGAAGTCCACTCTTTCCGCCGAATCCCCCCATCAATCTGTGTCCAAAAGTGTCCATGATAAGTAAACCCAATACTCAATTACCAAATGGCAAGACATACCTTTAGGTTCAGGAGGCCCACCTTCCAACATATGATCAATACAAATGGGTGAGGGACCACATGGCTGGCTCAAGTGGCGGAGAAATGGCACTACGAACTAGTTGAGGGTTGCAAGGGGATGCTGGCTACTGGCTGAGGTCCATCATGGAGAAAAAAATTCTTCTAGGGATATCACCCATGAAGTGGTGGGTAACAGGCCTGTCAAGAAACACTGGATTTTAAAAAAGTTTGATACAACTCTGATTATCATAGTTAATGATCATAGGTTCCAACTCTTGATTAAACCATCTTGCAAGTAACTTGTGAAGCTAGATGGCCTCATAACTAGCAATACTAGCTGCCGTGTACTCTTCCTCTATTGAGCTAAGCGCCATAGAAGTATGCCTCCTATTGAACTGCAATACTATCATTGATTTCAAGCTAAAGAAACACTCTAAGGTGTTGGAATATTCAACAATACTGGAGGGGGTGAATCAGTGTTGAGTTGACAATTTTGAGTTGACAAAGCTTGGAAATGTATCCCAAGATATAAAGTAAAGGACATAATAAAAATATACAATACACAGAGATTTTTAAGTGGAAACCCAAAGCGAGAGAAAACCATTGAATGTTTTTCTTAATATATTAAAGAGTACATTCAAATTTATCAACATCAACTGAAAGGAAGCACCCTCTCTCTGGTTTATCAACACCAACTGAAAGGAAGCACCAACTCCCTAGTGAGCACCAACTGACACTTCTTAGGCACCAACCCGAAGGGGACTACAATCTTCTGCTTAACACTACCCTACCACCCACATGAATCTGTTCTTGATCCATAGTTTGGTCTACAACACAAATACCCTCCAAAGGCTCGACTTTACTATGCTTTGATAGTCCTGCTCCACACTAGCGAATATACTCTTCTTCTCTATCTATACACCAGAGAATATAATCTTCTTAGTTGCGGGTGCAATCTGTTGTCTCCATAGTTCTTACCATAGGTTTGCCATACATAGGATGATGCCCTTGTTACAAAGAAGATACCATAGCATATAAAATCCTTTAAGGGCTAGGTCCTTCCATAGAGAAAATACAGAACAACTGATTCATTCCTCCATTAAATTAGAAGCTAAGAGAGCCACAGGGAAAGTCGTCCACCACTGGCCTTGTCACATAATATCCATGCTACCCACCACCTCTTGGTAGTGCATATGGGAGATTTCTTTTCTCATAGATGGTCCTCAGTCGACAGCCAACAACCCCTTGCAGCCCCCAGATAGCTCAATGTGCCATTTTCTTCGCCACCTGAGCCAACCATGTGGTCCCTCGCCCATCTATTATGAATTTATGTTTGAAGGTGGGCCTCCCGACCCCAAAGGTATAGCTTTTCATTGGTATAGTTGAGTAGTTTTCCTTAGTTGTCATGGGCACTTTTGGGCATGAATTGGTGGGGGGATTTCGGTGGAAAGAGTGGGTTAGGTTTGTATACTTGTCTCCATTTCCCAATTTCATGGTTACCCTTGTATCCTAGTCCCGTGGGATCTCCTTATTGACCATTAGCTTTAGGGTTGACACTGCATGGGAAATCCCGATTTTGGTTATGTGGTCCCGCTTCCCGACACTCCCTACATTACACCATTTCCACTCATTTGGGCCCCATTCATCTCTTTTCTCGTCTGGGTCCACATATGGTTAACCTCACCCTCCCCTTGTCCACACCTTGGTCGGGCCTGGAATGATGCCTTAGACGTTGATGCAGTTAAAAAGAAAATGTACCACAAAATGCAAAAGATGGTTGGGACACACAAATTTAGCACGTGGGCAAAAGCCAAACATGAGCTCTACCCCTTATCTAAGGCCATCACCCTGGTTCCTATGGGGCCTGGATGAGCCCATGATTGTCCCAACCCCTGGTGGGCGATGAACTGCCCCACCTCAAGGGGGTATCCATTGCTATGTATTACACATCATGCTCTCCATTCCTTGGAGCCCCGAGCAGTTATGAAGAAAAATCAAGAAAAGGTAAAAGACATATGAAGTAGGGTCGAAAAACAAAGGCCGAGGTAACTCATGTACCACGATTTTCTCCCTCCCACTCTCATATACCCAAGTGTGGGCTTCCCTTGTTATAGCTACCCAATACACCTTGACATGTAGTCTGGATGATTCCCCTAATCCCCACTCCATTCCATCATTATATCATTTGCCACCTACCTCTTAAAGGATGTACTATGGACATGCCACCCTCTTAGAGGTTGAAACCACCTAATAGGGTCCTTGGTTACCCCCCCTTTTTAGCTTAGAGACACTTGTACTTGCCAAAGGCCATTATGGAAGGGCATGCCACCATGAAGTGCCCCATTGATCCCTTGACTTGTAAGCATTATTACTTGATTATTCTAATGATTTTTTTTTTCTATTGGAGGGCAAGGGGGCGCATTGGATCTTTTGCAGGATTGCAGGTGGGTCTCTATTTGGGGCTTGGTCTCCCTATACATGGTCCTAACCCTCCAGAGGGCCACATTGACACTTGTAGGGGGAGTGTTGAGAGCCATGGGCCTCCACCATAGTAGGTATTACTTCATGGATCTCCAACAACGTTCATTGATTGCTCATGTTCCACCTTTTGGATGAGGACGATGCACCTGGTCCACCATGCCTAACTGGCTCCGCAGTTGCACCATATACTTGGTAGATATTCCAAGATGCCTCCCACTGTAGAGGGATGGCTTATGTCATTACTCTAGCCCTTACAGATGGCCTACAAGCACATTTGATCCATTTGAAGATCCATAAGGATGTCCTTGTGCCCCCACACCTGCTTGGGAGCACCATAGGTTCTTGATTGGAAAACAAGGGGCCAACCTCTTGTCCACTATGTTTGGAGTCCATTTCTACAACATGGGACCCCTTGGACTTCATTAGGCCTCCTCAAAGGCCCAACGAATCACTTTGTTGATCATTCGACCCTCTTGAGAGGCTTATCTTTACATTATTAAGATATTTGGTGGGCTTGTCACCAAATCTTTTGTTATTATGCACATTTTTTTACTTTAGGGGCTAAATTAGGCCAAATTAGCTAAATCGAATTAGGAAGTGTATAAATGCAAGTGTAATGAATCATTTTGATCATCATCACTTGGATTGGATCATTCTCTCTCGTGAGATTTTCGCTATTCTTTTGGAGGACGAAATTGGATGAATGGATGAACTTTGATGTTTGGATCTCTTCATTTTTGTCTTGGAGCTTGTATATTGGCATATAATGATGATTGGATATACTTGTTTTCACATGTAATTACTCTTTTAATTCTATTTTGTCATTTTCTTATGTCACATGCATGTTGCTAGGGATTTTCACGTGAAATGGTGGAAATTTGTCTTTTTATAAGCGTTGCATCATGTCATGGGTCATGTTTGAATAAGTAAATATTCCTAGAGATATATTGTTGAAATTTTATCTTGACCAGTCATCATATATTGCTTATCGAAGTATAAAGACCTTGAAGCAATTGTCCCATGCCCTAATTGCCACGTGAAATTGTTCTAGAGGCCTCCTGGACTAAGTGAAATAATCCCAAGCATTGGAATCTCCTTGACTCCATTTCCCCCAAAGGATTAGGCACTGATCCTCCATAGGTGATCACTTAAAAGCATATTTTTCTCACCTTTCTCTCTTTCTCTCTAGGCCTAGCCTACATACGTCACCTCGGGCATCAATTATCTCACAATCTAACACTTCTATTTTTGGTCCACTACTGCGCTGGAGTTTGCTCTAGAGGCCCTCCAAATTTGAAGCAAATCTTACGGTGGGATCTCGAGATATTGCAAGCACTAGCTCAAGGACCATTTCTTGCCCTAGGTTTCCCTTAGCTAGTGACCTCATCTGGATCATTGCATTCTATTCCAAGAATATCTTTCCGTTGATCCTCTTCTCTTCTACAATTAGGTCAAGTCCCTCCTTGAGTGACCAATTCCTCTTACTTGACCTAATTTTGGGTCCACTTGGTCCCGTGTGGTCTTGCAACTTTTTGAAGATAATTTCACAAAGATCATTTGGGAACCAAGTTTTCACAAGGGTTTCTAGGACTAGGTCCCTCCTTCATAAGTCTTATTTGCAAACCCTAGCCCTTGAAATCCCCTTGGCTCTTCTTAGAGAGCCTTACACCTTGCTTCTCAAGCAAGTAAACCATACATTTGAGTCTCTCTTTTGAATAGGCCTAAGGAATCACTCCTTATCTCTTCATTGAGTCATTCATCTAGTGATTCCCTTTATATCGAGTTTCCTCCCATCATTGAAAGTCCGTAAAGAGCAGGGAGCCTTAGCTAAGGTGACAGTGGGTTATCACTCCATTTTTTCCCTTGACCTAGTAGCTTCCCTTTTAGGATCCCCTCCTAGGATCCCTACTAGTTTGAGCGTTAACAAGCCACATAAATGATCTCTAAAACCTTGGCCTTCATGCGTAGATTTATACCTCACTGCCTTGGCATCCAAAAAGGGGAAAATACCAGTTGGATGCGGAATTAAATTCCACATCCAACGAGTACCCACTCTTCATACTTCTGAGCATATCTAGATCGAAAAATATTGAAAATACATGGAACAAGTATGTTCAACCCTTAGGGCATGACCTACTCCAATAAGGGAAGGATACCAAACAACAGATAACATAGAGATGCCACCGTAAATACCACAGAAGGTTGTCCAAAATTTATTCTATAATTTTCCCTTAGATCTGCCCCTTAAAATCTCGACCTATCTTCCTTAGTTCGGCCCTGAGGCCACCGCAAAGATCTTCTGTCCAAATAGCGAGTGTGTGTTAAATGAGTGCACAATCGCCTATATATAGTGATCTTGACCCCTCAAATCATGGTTGACTTGACAACTGGGCCTGTTACCCACCAAAAGTGGGTGACCCCACAAGAGAAAATTTTTCTTCCACACATTGCATCCAGCCGGCCAGTAGTCCTTGACAACCACCACTAGCTTATGATGTGCCACTTTATCTCCACCACCTACATCAATCATATGTCTCCTAACCCATCCGGCAAGAGCATATGTATGAAGGTGGGCTTCTGATCAAAAGGTACTTTATTCATTTTGCAATCGGGTGCTTATGCTTGTTTGTATTTGGGCTTTTGATATAGATTATGGGGTGACGTGGGAGGAGGGGTTTTGACTGTCATCTTGTTCCCCCACTTTAAATGGGGGGTGAATCTTCGACCCTAGGCTTGTGGGACTTTCCCTTATGGCCTAATGGGTATAGGAGGGGCACCACTTAGGAAGCCTTAATTGAGATAGCGTGTTCCATCTCTCCCTATTCCATACTTACCACTTTCCATCTTACATTAGTAGCCCATATTCCACCTCCACTCTTCAAGTTCAACTGACCATTGGTTCTTTGGGTAGGTCCTAGAACTTTTCCCTAGGAGGTTGATGCAACTAAAAGAAAAAGAAAGAGCATATCATGGCCACAAATTAAAATAAAAGGATATCAAAATGCAAAAGATGAATGAGACATACACATTAGCATGTGGAAAAAAGCCTAGCTTGAGCTCTACCTCACTCATTATGGCCATCACCCAGTGCATGAGCACATGTTGCTCCATTACATCATAAATAAGGAACCCTTGCATGTCCCAACCCTGATGGGAAATGAGTTGCCTCATCATTAAGGGTTAATACAACTTCTATACATCATACAGAGCAAGCTCTAACCATTTGAGCTACAAGCAGTAATACAAAAAAAAAATCAAGCGAAAGTAAAAGGCGCACAAGAGGGTTGGAAAAACAAAGGCTGAGTTGGTGACTCATGCATCTGCGATTGCTCCCTCCTCACATCTATACACTTAAGGTGTGGATCCCCATCATGCTGGTCCCTTTGACCATGGCACTTGGTTGTGAAGTCTTCTCCCCTCTATACCATCATTATTCACAAACACTTATCGATTGAAGGCAGGGCTGAGGAAATGTTACTTTCTCTTGGGGGCTGGAAACAGCTAATAAGGTTGTCCTTTAGCCACTCCTACCTAGGGAGGAAACACCATTGCGAGTTCAAACCCCCAAATCTTGGAAGGGAAGCCTTATTTGAAGTATTAAATAGCCCTATACATTCAAGCTTGGTTCACTTAGATGCAAAAATGATTGTTGTCCCTAATAACTGATTGCTTTCACTAGATTTTATGTTGTGATTCTCAGGTGGTTCAACATCCCATGACCTGGGCACCTTACCCACAAGCTAAGTCACCGTGTTCGTGTTTGTGTTTGAGTTCGCGACCTTGAAATTCAAATAAAGTTCGACACCTAAAATTTTTCCGATAAAGTTCGACACATAGAAATTTGAATATATATATATATATATATATATATATATATATATATATATTCTATTTTAAGCAGGCTGAAAAATAAATGTGACATTCATCTTTGTAGATTCTATTGTATGTACTTTGGGCATATCTCAAAGAATTCTAAAAATTTATGACATCTATAAAACTTTGCATAAAATTTTAAAGAACTACATAAAAAGAATCATGAGATTTATGACAGCTAGAGAAATTTTCCGAACATCAATCAAATTTATGACAACTAGAGAATCCAAAAAAAATCTGAAATTTATCACAGCTAGAGCACATTCTGAAATTTATGACAGCTAGCTGCTAGAGCACATTGAAAATTTTGAGATTTTGAAAATTTACATACAAAGTTACAAACCATCCAACATCTCAATCAAATAAATGTTTATTTCTCATAAAACATAAATTTATATAACAAATCTGTTGCTATGGAAGGATGTAGAGGTGGGTTGTGGCATGCCAATTTTCAAAGTCCATAATGCACATTGCAAACACATAGGATTATTGCTCAAACATTTAAATCATTTCCACATATAAACCATGAAAGCGAGTGCCAATAAAGAACCAACTTCCATACATAGTAAACAAGGTGAGAAATTCATCATAGACATTGGCACCCATATCAAATTCAACAAAACCATGGGCCATATCAGATGTCATATATTGAAAAATAATTTGATAAAAAAATATTCAAAATATATAAACTTTAAAGTTTAAAGTAGCTTTACAGTTTTCAAAAATTGTTCATGCAAAAAGTAAACTAGAAGTCTAAAATGGGAACACAAGTTTTATTCTTGATGTTCTCGTGGCCTACTTGTTATATCAAAAAGTTCTATATCATCAAGAGCAGTAGGGGCTGTGAATCCGCTAAAAGCATGAGCATCAAATTCATCACTCAATTCCTTGTATCATTGTAAAAACTAGCTTCATCCCTTGATGCATTAGGAACAGGATCGATCCACGAAGTAGAGGAATTGGATGACTCTTTAGCCACATTTTTCAAAGCCAACTGCAAGTTACTGCAAACATAAACAAGATCTTCTAATCTTCCAGATAACAATCTATTTCTTTTCTTGGAATTAATGTGGTCAAAGGAAATCCAATTCCTTTCACACGCTGATGCACTTGATCCCTTGCTTAAGATACGAATTGCAAAATTTGCAATTCTGGTGCCCCTGATCCATAAAATTCCCACCATACTGTTGGATCACTTATGCCCCATTCATACTTTGCCGATTGTGTTCCAAATAACCCTTCTTCTAACTTGTATGCCCTCAATTGACATCTGACCAAACTTGCAATTGTTGGATCTGGATTTAGCTTCTTAATAGGCTGGATAAGTCCATACATGACTTCTTCATCCCTATCTCTGATCCAGGTGGATATTGGTGGCTACTCGCCTATTCCACCTATACCTCTAGTCGGTTTCATTAGTTTCCTTGTTTATAGCAACATTTATTATTTTTAGCATTTTTTTGGCTTTTGAACTTGCAGTTTTGACCCCCTAAACGACATTTTTTTGAGGTCTGCGTGCGACAAATCTTGTAATACTCAGATAGATATTTCCAACGAGGTATTCTACATGCCAAACAAAGATAATATGACCAAGTTACGACCCCGAGAAGTTGGTTGGCCTACTAACCCCAATGGGGCCCACAAACTCTTGGTGTTCCATCTCATGGGGTTAGGGTTTTGGTTGTTTATGGTTTTCTCTTTTTCAATAATAAAAAGGCCCTTGAGCTTTATTGCAACACAGTTCAAAGGTATGTAGCTGCCACATCTCTTCTCAGGGATAAGCTCCTATCGCCTGAGCTAGTTTATTTCCATTCTGTATGTAAGCATATTTCAGTTCTTTGATATTAATGAAATGAAGTTTTATTTCTGCTGCATCTCTGTATTTATGGTTATATTTGTATTATGTTGCAAGCCTGTTTAAGTTCGGATCAGTGGTATTCAAGCGGTCTGCTCTTTCTTTGTTTTTCTTTGCATGTCCCCAACGAGGTCAGGGTATAAGGAGTAACTAGTGGAACTTTTGCAAGACCAGGCTCGCAAACCCCGAAGACCTCCTATGGTGGAAGAAAAGAAAGACGAGGGAGCAGGAGATCCTTTCAAAATATTGCTCGAGGAAGCCCTCGAGTGACAGAACGCGATGATGGACAACTTTGCCCAGATCCTTCGATGGCTACCCACAGGCGACGCATCTTCTTCTAGCAGCCACTCTGGAAGCGCCACTCCCTTTAAGGTACAAGTTAACTTTGACATCCCCATATTTTAAGGTCAGATAGATGCAAATGCTGTAGATAAATGGTTAAATATGCTAGAAGGATATTTTTCGGTTCATGATTTTTCCAATCGGGAAAAGATTACTTTTGCACTCCTCAAAGCCGCCCCCCACGTCAAGGACTGGTGGGAAACCTACTGTGAGTAGAGGGAGGAGAGTGGAACCTCACTATTCTTAGTCGCACCCACTTGGAATTCTTTCTGGGAAGCCATCAAGGAATAATATCACCTTGTCGGGAGGGAAGGGACCAAGACGTGCTAGAGTTCACAAATATTTTTCATATGCTTGACACGAAGTTGGGTATCAAGGATTCTGAGCAACATTTGGTACTGAGGTACTGCGAATGTCTACACAAGTACATCTAGGATGAGATGGAGTTCCTGGACATCTCCTCGCTCGACTTTTCCTATCGATACGTGTCAAGATCGAGCATAAATTTAAATAGAAACAACGAGACTTTGGATTTGCGAATCCAAAGCAAGGGAAAGGCGCCCCCAAACTGCAGAACAAAGGACAAAGTCAACATGGGGAGACCCAGGACAACCTGCCAAAGCCGCAAGCAAAGAACAACACTATGAATAAAAGGACACGGGAAAATGGTGTGAGTTCCATAAGAGCTCCCACTCACAACACATGTGATTGTTGGCCGAGCTGAAGGCTTCCGAATAAGATGCATGTTCAGACTTTGAGTCAGAACTCGACAAGGGGAATGACAAATGGAAGCAAATTATTGATGCGGAGCCCAGTGCTACTGTTGCCACCACCAAGATCCAGAAGGACGAGCCGGAAGATTGAGAGGAGGGGGAGTGCCTCTTCCACTCACGAATGTGGGTGAAGGGTTCTCTGCTGCAGTTCATTGTCGACAACGAGAGCCAAAAGAACCTCATTTCAGCAAAGGTCGTGAAGCGGTTGGGCCTACCGACCACAGCACACTCACAACTGTACACCATCGAGTGGCTTCACCAACGATGAGATCTCTGTGTCAGCCAATAGTGCCACCTTCCCTACAACATCAAGCCCTTCATAAATGAGGTACTATCTGATGTTGCTCCTCTTGAAGTTTGTGATGTATTATTAGGCCAACCGTACTTGTGGAAGCGATATGCTGTGTATGAGTATAGGCCTCACATTGTTATTATTACTTTGGGTAACAAGTTGTATAGGATACCGAAGGTAGCACCACCTACTACCATCTGTTTGATCATTGCAAAGCAATGTAGTAAGATCATTTCCAAGACCGGGAAATTTGTTTTCCTTATGATTCGTGCTCAGGGCAAGAAGAAGATTGTGGCCACGACCTTCAGATAGGGCTCCTCCACACGGCAACAACAGATTGACAAGGTCGTGGAGGAGTACAGGGACATCTTCACCTCACCCACAAGGGTAACTCTACATTGTTAAGTCAAGCACTCCATTGATCTGACCTCGGGTGCGCCGCTATCCAATGGACCGATCTATTGACGCTCTATTCCGGAGAACGATGAAATCAAGAGCCAGATTCAGGAGTTGTTGCAGAAAGGACACATCAAGCCAAGTTCATCACCCTCTGGGAGCCTGATCGTGTTGGTACAGAAGGACGGGACCTGGAGATTCTGTATTGACTATCGGGCGTTGAACAAGATCACTGTTCGGAATGGTTATCCAATCCCACAGATTGATGACCTTTTGGACCATCTCAAGGGGGCCAAATATTTCAGCAATATTGACTTGAAGTACGGTTATCATCAGGTACCAATCGAACCCTCCGATGTGTGGAAGACTGCCTTCAAATCCAAGGAGGGCCTTTTTGAATTGTTGGTCATGCTTTTTGGGTTGACGAATGCCCCCACAACCTTCATGAGGCTGAAGGACGACATCTTGCGAGTCGTGACCCTTCACCAACTCATTTGTGGTGGTGTATTTGGATGACATCCTGATCTTCAGCCAGAGTTGGGAAGAGTACCTCCACCATATTCAACAGGTACTCCAAACCCTGTGGAAACGCAAATTGTGTTTCGATTTGGAGAAATGAACTTTTCGTATGACCTAGGTTCAATATCTGGGGTACATCATTGATGAGTGGGGTGTGCATTTGCATGTGGACCCAGCCAAGATACAAGTCATTCGGGATTGGCCAACCCCAACCACTCTAACAGAGCTTCGTAGCTTCTGGGCCTTGCCAATTTCTACCGCAGGTTTGTGTTGGGGTTCTCTCATATCACTTGGTCTCTGAGTCAAGTCACCAAGGGAGGATTGAAAACAAAGTTCTTTTGATCTGAATCTCAACAGAAGGCGTTTGTCGAGTTGAAGCATCACCTTTGCTCTGCACCAATGCTCACATTACCAGACCTGCAACAACTGTTTGAGATTGAGATAGATTCCTCCGACTATGCCATTGGTATAGTTCTTACTCAGCAGGGGCATCCAGTGGCATATCACAGTGAGACACTTTCAGACACAATTTGAAAGTATCCCACGTTTGACAAAGAGATGTATTCCATTGTGTAGACCTCCCGATAATGGAAGCATTACATCATGGGGAAGGAAACGATCATCCACACAGACCACCGACCCCTGCAGTTCATACAGACACAAGGGAAGTTGCAGAATGATTGCCATAAAAAATGGTCCACATACCTGCAACAGTTCCATTTGAACATTAAGTACAAGAAGGACAACATCAACAATGTTGCAGACTACCTCAGTCGACTGTCGGTCATGGCACTGACCACTGTGCTCAACTCTTGTGGTTATGAGACTTCGGGGTGGCCGCATCTTTACAAGAGCGATCCAGAATTCGGCAACACATACCAGACGCTCCTGGAAGGCAAGAAAGTTCCAAATTTTCACCTCTAGGATGCTCTATTATGCCACTTGGGATACGTCTGTGTTCCTTCAAGCGAGCATGCCAAGATGATTTGGGAGGTGCACTATAGTCGGGTCGCTGGACGTTTCGGGGTAGAGAAAACAGTGGCAGTGCTGCAAGAGTATTTTTATTGGCCGAACTTCGACGAGATGTTGTGAAGTATATCAGATCCTGCACTGCCTGCGCCATTTCCAAACCGACCATCAAGAAGCAAGGCCTATATACTCCTCTGCCTACTCCTTGTCGACTTTGGGAATCCATCTCCATGGATTACATGTCACGCCTTCCTTCTACTAAGCATAGCAACGAGTGCGTTTTTGTGGTCGTCGACATATTCTCTGAGGTGGCCATTCTGGCGGCCTACAAGAAGAGTATCACAACATAAGCCACTGCTAAGCTTTTCTTTGAACGAGTGTGGGTACACTTTGGGATCCCACAATCCATTATCTCAGATCGGGATAGCAAGTTCCTAAGTAAATTTTGGTCAAGTCTTTGATCGATGCTGGATACCATGCTCATTAAGTCCACGACTTTCCACCCCCACACTGATGGCCAAACAGAGGTTGTCAACAAGATGATCGCACACATTTTGCACATGTACAACTTGAAGCATCCATGCACATGGGATGAAAGCCTCCCCTATGTACAAAACTATAACAGAGCTCTCCATAGCTCAATTGGCCATAACCCCTTTTAGGTGGGGTTGGGTTTCCAACCAATATGTTCCATTGATGTGGCCATACCATTTGCAGCTGCTTAGGCAGATTCGGCTCATGTCCAATTTGAAGCTGACAGGGCTAACAATTTCATTGAGTGCATTCAACACATCCGCTAGCAGGTCCATGACATATTGGACAAATCCAATGCTAAGTACAAGCAACAACATGATCAACATCGGGTACCACACAAGTTCCAAGTGGGTGACAAAGTTTGGTTACATTTGCAGAAGGAGCGCCTCGCTGGGCCCCACAGCAAGCTTCACCCGCTCCAATATGGGTCATACACCATCACCAAGACTGTAGGGGATAATGCCTTCGAGCCCAACATTCCACCGTTCCTTGGCCTGCACCCAATGTTCAATGTGGATTGCCTTCGACCATACTTTCCACCATTACTGGACACATCCGACATTGCAGAGCAACTCACACCAATGGAGTTAAACCCAGACTGCATGGAACATGCCACAACTGATCGGATCATGGACACGCAGATCAAAGAACACTCGCCAACAGAGGATCCAGCTATATCAAATCGTCAAAGCAGGTCAACTCCTTCACCAGGGCAAGTGGTTCACTAGGGACCAGCGTCAACCCTCATGGAGGCTCTGCACACAATGGGGACCATTGCTTCTTAAGGACGGAAGACTGATCCAGGTGTATATTGGTGGCCACCTGCCTATTCCACCTACACCACTAATCTGTTTCACCAGTTTCCTTGTTTATAGTAGCATTTACTATCTTTAGTAGTTTTTCAGGTCCTGAACTTCTGGAGCAGTTTGGACTCCCTAAACGATGTTTTTTTGAGGTCTGCAGTAAGCATGCGACAAATCCTGTAGTACTCAGAGAGATATTTGCAACGAGGTATTGTACGTGCCAAATGGAGATAATATGACCAAGTTACGACCTCGGGAAGTTGGCTGCCCAACTAACCCCAATGGGGCCCACAAACTCTTGGCATTCCATCTCCTGGGGTTAGGGTTTTCCCTTGTTGCTCAATAATAAAAAGGCCCTTGAGCCTCATTGTAACATAGTTCAAAGGCATGTAGCCGCCACATCTCTTCTCAGAGATAAGCTACCATCGCCCAAGCTAGTTTATTTCCATTCAGTATGTAAGTATATTTCAGTTCTTTGATATTAATGAAATGAAGTGTTATTTCTGTTGCATCTCTGTATTTATGGTTATATCTGTATTCTGTTGTGTTCCTGTTTAAGTTCGGATCGATGTCTTGATAACCCAAACAATCTATGGTCCAAATAACATGCTACTGCATGTAATGGACTATGCATCATCTTCCATTTTTGATCAATTACCTCCCATATCTCCTAGTAATTAGCTTCCACATTATTAAAAGCACTTGCAATGGCCTCTTTGCAATGATCCATGCTTTCCTAAACAAAACCCATACAAGGTTTGTCACCATCAACCATGCGGAGCACATTAACAATTGGGCCACATATTTTTAAAACCTTGTTTGTATTTTCCCCTTGGTTTCTTTTGAAAGGGGAGATCTCTCTTACTCAGTATTGCAGAAAACAAATCTTAGGCTTGCTTTTTCTTCAACAACTCTTTTCAGAGTAATATAAAAAGTGTCAAATCTTGTATCACAAGGTCTCAACAAGTCTTTAGATGCATTCTTCCTATATATGCTCAAAGTGAGACAATGTTTGATGATGAAGTTTGCAATTGTTTTGGCTCTTTGGATTGTCTCATTGACCCAAGGAAATTTGGCTAAATCATGCAACATTAAATCCAAGCAGTGAGCTGTCCAAGGGGTCCAATAAATGTGATTATTCTTTTCCATAATCATCTTCCCCGCACCAACACAATTTGATGCATTATCTGTAATAACATGGATCACATTTTTATCCCCAACCTCTTGAATTGCTTCATCCAATATTCCAAAAATAAATTCTAATGTCTTCACTCGATCCATTGCATTAACTGCCTTCAAGAAAAGTACCCCTTGAGGACTATAAACAAGCACATTGATCAATGGGCGATGACCTAAATCTGACCAACCATCACTCAAAATTGTGCATCCTGTATGTTTCCAAGACTCTTTAATCTGAACCAACTTTCATGTCACTCTTGTTTTCTTTCGCAAAGTGGTCCTTGAAGCCTCAGATCCGGGAGGAACATAGCCCTTCCCAAAATTAATGGCCTTTTTAATTACATTCTTAAAATAAGGACTCCTGGCCACATTAAAGGGAATTTCACATTCATAAAAGAATTCTGCAACAACATCATCAACTTCTTGTCTCTCCAAAGGTTTCCATAATTGATTTAATGTTTTGGTTACACCTCTCTTTTTTCCCTTTTTTTTTTTTTAAATTTAAATTCTGGAGTAGAACTTGATCCACCAATGGTTGAGATTGAATTAATGGTGTTTGAGGAAGACATGACAATCTTCCTTTCAATCTCTTATTCTCTTTTTTTTCCTTTTCCCTCCTTGAAGTGAAATTTTCTCCATTGCGTTTTTTTGTTCCTCAGAGATCTTAGTGCAACCTTCAACACCACCTCCACTTCCATTACTAATACCGAGAAGGTGATCCACTGCTCTAGTTAAAGAGCCAGTGAATTGATGTCCACACAACTGACACAAAATATTTTTCCCTTCTTTTTGACAAAATTCCATGTTACAACAGTTGATTTTGGGGGTGCCATTGAAATTTGAAGGTTTTGATTGCTGAAGTGAAGCCTGAAATTTCTGTAGTTTATTTATTTTTTTAATTTACATTTGAATTAGTTTTAAATTTTTTGCAGAATGAAACTATAGTCTGTAATTTATAAAATAAATTTAAACAGTCTGGATCTGCTAAGGCTGATGCTTGACAGTCCAGACATAATATATTAAAAAAAACCTAAATTTTAACTATTAATTTGTATATATTAACTAATTAAAAAAAGTGCAGTTTGACTACTTGGAAGTTGGAACGAAAAGCTGTGACTTCTGAGCACTAATAGGTATTCAGCTGCCGGGATGAGGGAGGAGTTCCATGCTGTGAGCAGTAGCACTGAGCGTGGCTAGGATTTGATGCGGGTTTGAATTCAGCATTAGATTCAGGTTCGAGTTCGGCATTTGGTTCGGTGAACAGGATCGAATTTGTTCGAAATCGCTTGAGGTTCGGCAAATTTCGAATCCCAAGGATAAAATTCACCGAACCCAGTGACTTAGTCTCTAAGATCTATTGCTCAAACTCTCAAATCTGAAGATTAGTTTTGAAACCCTCTAACTGCTGGTCCTTCTTCACTGAAAATGATTTATTGCTGCAAATCCTTGAGATTCTCAATCAGAGAAATAGCTTTGACACCATGTAAAAATTCCAAGCTGAGATAACTAACGTCCTTATGATCTCAATTAAACAAGTAAATTGTTGAATTTAATTAATGCTGAAATTAAATTTAAACCATGACATCAATCACACAATATTTGGAGATTAAATAACTGAAGCATAAAATCAATTTTACACATACACATGTAAATACTCCTTCAAAATCAGCTTGTCATTCCTTCAAAAACTTACGAGGAAACATTGACATGTTGCCAAAACCAGCAGTTGCACAGTTACAAAATCCCTGAACTGAGTGGAATGGTCTGTTGAGGAAGTACGATATGTTGTATGGTTGTATGGACTGCATGATCAATTGTAAGACATGTCCACAGAACAACAATCTGTACAAAACTTCCTATTGCCCATATTCACCTCTGCCTCAATCCCTTCCCCCTCTCTCTTGGTTGCTCAACTGGCTCAATTGTGTGAGTGTGTGTCTAAAACCCTTTATCCTGACCTTCCTTTTTACTTTCAGCTGAGACCAAAACCTTAACCTATTCTTGAGTTTACTCTCAGTGTAAGTTGTTCATGCATGCTTGAGCTACATGTTTTTAGACTTAACAACTAAATACAAGACTTTTCGCTTTTTTCTAAAGTGAATTACAAAATAGGATTACTTTTCAAAAATAGAACATATCTCAAAGTACTTCTTGCACATTCACACTGAACCTATCCAGAAGTTATTGTCTAAGCTATATTTTTTAACGCATAATATATGGCACATCTAAAAATAAAACAGAGAAGGGAAATTGTGACATTTTATTAAAATGGTGTTTTTAAATGATAAATGACCTATTCATGCATGCTTGAGTTATCATTTCAGGGAATGGATACTGTATGGTTGATATCCACTTTAATTATTTTTTTAAGAGTAGATTTATTTTCAACTTGAAGTAGTATAGTAGTTGAATTTTATCGTAGTTGCAAGATATTGCCTTGAATGACTCATCACATGATTACATCGTAAGCCGAATATTGTTATTTCATTTTATTATTCTAAAGAGACTGGGCTCTATACATAGTATTACCTTTGAAAGGGAAGATCAATTGGGGCTTGTCATGTGGTGTTGTGACTCAACTTTCCCTTTTGGGCTTCTAGTGTCTTCTCTTTGGAAGATCATGTTGGCTTGCATGGTGTGGAGCTATGTTGCAGGAAACGGTCCCCAACTTGATGTAACCATACCAAAAACACCTGAAAATGCTGAAATGCCGCCGAAACACATGTATGGTGTTTCTTAATTTGGAAACACCACCATAATAATTCTGTGGGGTGTAGGCCCAAATCTGCCCTGATTCCATAGCTGTTTTTGCTTGTACGGGCTTATTCAAGCACCTAAGAAAGGAAGAAGGGTGTGAGGCCCTTCTATGGCAATTTTTTTTTTTTTTAATTTGCCACTAAAATTTATCTCTAATCACACCACAAACTAATTTATCACTAATTAATCCACGCTCTAGTTTCATACAACAAACACCTTGTTCTATTTTTGTTGATGAGGACAAGGATGAGAATTACTAGGATATGTAATTGTACCTGTCTTTACTCGTGTATAAAGGTTGATTTTGGATGTAAAGCCCCATGTATAAAGGATGATTTTGGAATTTTGGATGTATAGTCTCATCTTTTTTTTTCCCCGAGAAAAAAGCGTAATTTTATTACTGCAGTTGAGTACAAAATTACAATGAGAATCACATGTACTATGTGTTCTATGAAGACAAACCCAGAGAGTTTGTATACAAAAAGCATTTACAAAGAAGAAATAAACATTCCAGTTCTGTATCCAATTCAGTCTTTGATCATATTCGGAAGGAGAAACTGCTGTTCAAGATTTAAAAACAGTTGTTGCTAACTCCTTTTAAAACAGTCCTGCAAGAATATATGCAAAAAACCTGCTGAAGTAGCACTACCAGTATGAAGGAAAAAAGAATTCAAGTACTCCGAGCCAATCAAAACCCACTGTCAGGGACCAAGTGGTTGCTCCAATGCTTAAAAAAGCCTCACAAAATAATTCTGTAATAGGCAATGTGTTTGTCGAATTAAGAAGGGACATATGACTGTGTATGTCATATTGAAGAAGCACCGCCCAGGTAAGAGCTGTGTATGTCGAAATAGAAGGGGACCAGCCCACTGATGTGTTTCTTTAGGCATGAAGACCAGTCATATAATGCAGCCATCATGATACCATTTTCCACGCAGAAAAATAAACACAGCAAACCATGAACCCGAACTACCACAGCATATAATCCATAGTAGAATGTTTCTGCCCACAGCAAAGCATAAACCCGAGGCTGCTCCCCAGATAGAGAGAGATGGCATATGTGTACCAGTCCACAGCCATAAAAATCTACCACAAGCACCATGTGTGTTCATTCGGAAGGCAAATGTTTATCAAGCCAACAAAGGTACCCTGAAGCCTCTCAATCAAAGAAAGATGAAAGTATTCAGAAATATTCCCAAGCTGAAAAATAAACACAGCAAAGCACAACCCCAGCAAATAAGGTGTGCCCACAGCAAAGCATAACCACGAGGCTGTAACCCCAGAAAAAAAGTAGTTGGCATATGAGTACAAGTCCACAGCAAAAACTCTACCACTAGACTGCATCCCCAGGCAGATGCAAGATAATAGTTGTCAAAGCAAAAGAGGTTGTCCTGCCCACAGCAAAGACACATCCACGAGACTGCTGCCCCAGAGATAATAGCAGTGATCACACCCAACTGCATCTAACCTGTTGAGAAAAGAAAGAGGAATTCACACCATGTGTGATCTGTCAGTTGGCAAATGTTTATCATGCCAACAAAGGTACCCTGAATCCTCTCAATCAAATAATGAAGGATGAAAGTATTCAGAAATATTCCCATCCTCATGTTCTCTGATAGTCCAGATTCCCTCATCCAGCTGAATCCCCCTCTGTGAAGCTCGATCAGCCCCTTCATTGTTTTCTCGGTATATATGTTGACAGGAGAACGATTCAAAAGAGATGAGGATCTCCCTAATAGAGCGCATCAAATGTTGTAAATGGAAAACTCTGCAGATCTGGAAACCTTTTACCCAATTAATCACATTCAATGAGTCTCCAAAGAGATTTATCTTTCTGCAACCTCTTTCCACAGCGAACAACAGGAGTATCTTGAGACTCAGCAGTTCTGCAAAATTGTTTGTTCCTTCCCCAAGCCCAGCTGAGATCTCAAACCAATGTGAGTCAGAAAGAAATAGCAGAGCCCCTCCACCACAAATATTTCGCTGCATAGCCCCATCGAAAAAGCCCCAAGGAATCCTCCTATCAATGTCCATCTGTAGAATCTCCCTCTGGTTGGCTGCACGAATATGAATAGGAAAGGCAGAGTGCAGACCTACAGTCATGGCACCAATGATCTCTGGTGTGCTCACCGACCCATCAAAAAGCAGTCGATTACGAGCCAACCAACAACCCCAGATTACAAGGAGAGGCAAAGCTTTTTGTTTCTGCTCAGCATAAGCCACCCACCACAGATCCCATGCATGAGCCACAGATTGGCCCTCCCATCTACAATGAATACCCACTAACCTGGAAACTTCTAGCCAAACACCTTTGATGAAGGGACAACTGAGGAAGAGGTGGTTTACTGATTCCTCATCAGCTTTGCACAGACAACACCATCCAGGGCCCTGAAAACATCTGTGTTGCAGCACCTCCCAGGTAGGGACTTTATTTTCGAGGACACACCACATAAAAAGGCGAGTCTTAGGAGGGCAGTTTAGTTTCCAGAGTTTCTTCCACCACCACCTCTCTTCACCCAAGTCAGCTCCAGCACTTAGTTTTGTGTATCCCGCCCGAGGAGAATAGGTCCCCGAAGAATCAAAATCCCAAAGCTATCATATCATCCCTATCCTGAAGGAATATATGGGTCTGTTTTAAAGCTCGGATATAAACGGCCAAAGCCCTCTCATCAATAGCATCCAGCCCCAAGGAAGAGGCCAATATCCATGGCTGATTTCCCAGCCTTCTCCGATCAGGATCAGCAAGATGGGAAAGAAAGGTAATCCCCCTCTGCCTTATGGCCTCAACCGTGTGCCGGGGCAAGATGTGTTGTTGATCACTTCCCATCCAAGGATCCTCCCCAACCCGGAGCTTCCTGCCACTACCCACATCCCAAGCCAGGCTTGATTCCAGAATGTGAAAGGATTTGACAAGGGCCTTCCAAATTATCGACCCACCTGCAAAAGATTTCCTTGGATTCCTTATCCAGTCAACAATAGAATAAGGAGCAATATATTTCTGAGTGATCACCCGAGTCCAAAGGCTGTCCACAGTGATGAGTCTCCACCCCCCTTTAGCAGCAAGAGCCTGAGCAAAAAGGTAGATATTTTTCAGTCCCCAACCTCCCATCCCTTTTGGGACAACAATTTTTTCCCATCGCACCCAAGGGGTCACCAAAGAATCCTGTTTCCCACTCCAAAGGAATCTAAAGCAGATCCTCCTCGCTGCCTCCAAGATACCCTTCGGAATCCAAGAGAGGGACAACCAATATACAGGAACAGCCTCCAGAACAGACTTAACCAAAATCAGCCTCCCAGCTCTGGACAGCCATTTATGACACCAAACTCTCAAGCGCTTTTCCAGTTTTTCCAACAACCAGCTCCAATCCTGTTTCCTATAGTCATTGGGTTTTAAATGGAACCCCAAATAATTCAGTCCTGCATCCAAACCAGCAGAAATATAGGGAAAGATCCTCCCAAATTCATGCCTCTCCTCATCCCTCAGAAAATTAGTAGTTAAGGTAGACTTCCCAGCATTCACTTCCATACCTGTAGCCTTGCTAAATAGATCCAAAATCTCTCCTATAGTGGTTGCATCACGCACCGAGCCAGAGCAGAAAATTAAAACATCATCTACAAAGAGTAGGTGAGTGATGAATAAATTAGGAGCAACCTGTATACCCTTTAAAGAGCCCTGCCTCTTGGCCTCCTGAAGTGCCCTGCTTAAACCCTCAGCAACCAATAAAAACAAAAGGGGGGAAAGGGGGCACCCCTGACGCAGACCCCTTTCAGCATGAAAAAAGGGAGAGGCAGCCCCGTTAAGAAAAACAGAGAAAGAGACAGTTGTAATGCAACTCATGATCCATCTTATGAAACCTATGTCAAAACCAAGATGAGTCAGAAGCATACGTATATATAACCAGCTTACCCGGTCAAATGCTTTGGAGAGGTCGATCTTCAGCACAGTCCCTTTCAGATTCTTGGTCTTCATGCTATGGAGGGCCTCTTGAGCCGTCCCGATTGCTTCATGTATTTGTCGACTATCCAAAAAGCCAAATTGTTCACCGGAGATATGTGAAGACAGTATGCATTTGAGCCTTCTCGCAACCACCTTGGCTACCACTTTGTAAATACAGTTGCACAAAGAGATAGGTCGAAAATCAGCCAGAGTAAGTGGGTTATCCACTTTCGGGATTAAAGCAATAAAAGTGGAATTGAAACAAGCGGGAATCCTCCCTGAAATTCTGGTATCCTCCACTACTTTCAGCAAATCTGCCCCTAACACATCATACAGTGCCAAGAAAAATTCTACGGACCATCCATCTGGCCCAGGACTTTTGTCTTTTTGGAAACTATGAAGAACCTCCTTTAGCTCCTTCTCAGAAACCTCAGCCATTAATGATCTGTTATCAGCCTCCTGTACAAATCTTGGAAAGAACTGTGCAACTCTAATCACTTCCGCAATAGATGCCTGAGCTGGAGCCTTATATAGAGCCTTGAAATGATCAATCCCCAGCTTTGCTTTAGCCTCAAAAGTAGTATGTTCCATTCCCTGTCCATCTCTTAAGCTCCAAATAGTATTCACCGCCTTCCGTCCACGAGCATAGGCATGAAAAAACTTTGTATTATCATCCCCACTTGCCAACCAAGTGGCCCTGCTTTTCAACCTCCATGTTTCCTCCTTATCCATAAGTAGGGAGTGTCTTCTTTTTTCTAGTGAAACAAGAGTGTCTTTATCTGCTTGAGTTTGAAACCCTCCACCAAACCCCTCATAGATCTTACAAAGATCCTCTTCTACCTGCTTCAAGTCCAGGTCCTCCCTCTGTCTCTTTGCAGCCGACCAGATCTTAACAGCAGCCTTGATGCGTTTAAAGTTTTCTGCAAATTGAAAAGCCGCAGTAAGAGGACTATCCGCCCTAAAGGGGAGCCACCTAGCATGAACAAGTGCTTTAAAAGATTCATCCCTAAGCCAGATTTTGTTGAATTTTAAAGGGCTGGGGGGCTGCCTAGGCCCAATCTTAAACTCAAGAAAAATGGGAAAATGATCAGATGCACCCCCACATCCAATCCACTGCCTAATCTGAAAAGGCTTGTCCACAAGCTGTTCAGCCACCAGGAAACGGTCAAGTCGCTTAGCAATTCTACCTTCAGAACACCTATTGTTCCTCCAAGTGGGTTTCATCTTTAAGGGCTCGATATCAAGCAAATGATTCTCCTCCAATTTTTGAGTGAAATACTCAGTCAATGAATCTAATTGTGCATGAGGACCCCATACCTCACACTGTCCTATTGTAAAATTCAGATCCCCTCCCAGAATCACTGAGTCCCCCTTGAGTAAAGTATTTCCCAATAGTGTGTCCCAGAAAGGAACCCTATCTTGATAAGGGCCATAAATATTAAATATGTTAAAAGCTTCACCAAGCTCCAACGACAGAAAATTTAATCCAAGGACCGACTCCATACCCCAGAAGTTCAGTGGTTTGATTGTTCTTTCATTCCAGCCTACAGCCAAACCCCCCGACCTCCCTCTAGCATCCAATGTCTCAAAGATCCATCCTGGCAGCCAACCCTCCAATCTGGCTTTGACCACATTCCCATCACCTAAGGTTTCTTGTAGCAAAATGATATCCGGACAGTCCAGAGTTATAATCCTCCGGAAAGCAGGTTTCTTAAGGGGGCCTGCCAATCCCCTACAATTAAAAGACAGAATCTTCATCACACACCAGGCCTCAGGGAATGACTTGCTCTAAGTGCCCTGTCTATTGACATCTGCCGCCCATCAAATACATCCAACACAGCTCTATCCTGAGCTTTCGCCAACAAGGAGATCCTTCCCCTGCCCCGTATTGCTGGGGTTTTCCCCCTCCCAAACCCACCAGCTCCTTTTTTTGCACTGGATCTCAAGTTATAGCTAGAGACCGGGGGGGCAACAAGATCCGATGGAGTCAACAGCCCATCACCCGGGTCAAATACAATAACCTTCTCTTGAAGCGCTAACTGTGAGGAAAGAGTGGAAACTGTACAAGACAGCTTGTCACATTCAATCTTCTGGACCGAAACTGTAGACGAAATCATATTAAGAGAGAAATTTATAATGGGTGAGAATGGGAAGGATCCCATAAGAGATGTTTTACACAGAGTTAAAACAGTCTTCATCAAACCGTCATTTCTAAACTGGAAGGCCGCACCATGATGCCGACTATGGGTCAACACAGTTGTAAGCGCTCCACAGACATGAATCTGTGGGAGCAACTCTTGCCCAGCAGGAGGACCAGACTCCTCGACCAACACTTGTAAGCCCAGTTTATCCTGAGGGCTGGAAACATTGACAGCAAGGTTCGATACACAGGTAGTAGTAGAAGAGGTCCCAGCCTGCGTATTGGGGGGTCTAGAACCTGCCCTCATCGAACTAGTCTCCGCCGTAGATGGTCTAGACCTCCTGCTGTTCACAGTTCGCGAAAAAGAAGCACATTCGGAAGCTGGATGGCCATATACATGACAGCGGCGGCATCTGAACGGAACGTTTTCGTAATCTAAAAGCTGCTTAATAACATAGAGTCCCCAACGGAGGTTCATGGATTCAGCAAGTCCTTCTCGAATGTTAATCATGACAAGTATTCGAGCCACCCTCCTGTGATTTGTCGTGAGAAAGGAGAGATCTGCCTGTAAGAAAACCCCAAGTGTATTTCCAATACCCCGGAGGTGCTCCTCAGTCCAGTAATGGAGAGGCAGGCCAGGAATACGCACCCACAGGGGAACCGAGTCCACCCTCTCCCTACTAGCATCAAATAGGGGGTGCCAAGGCTTTAAGAGCAATGGAGAATGGTCCAAAGCCCAGCACCGATGCATCACCCACTGTGTATGTTCTGGCTGCAGAAAGTTGAATGCATACCATCCCTTTGAGAGGGACACCACCTCAAAAACATATCCAAGAGCCTCTTTCCATTGTGCATCGGCCCAAGCAATGACGGTTTTCAGGACAAAAACTCTCCCCACAGCCCTGCCTACCAGAGTCCTGTTAGCCATTTGAGATACTTGCTCCCAGCCTATGTCTTCACCCAAAACATAGTTATACTGTGTTTTTTTGACCTTGATCCAGTTTCGTTTTCTGCTACCCTTTTTCGTCGCTCCAGCCTCCCTTGCATCGGTTGAGCCAGACTCTTTCTTGTTACCAGCAGCATGAAAACCACTCTGTTCTTCCCAACTTATATGTTCTGAGGCAGCGAACGAGTTCTCCCTATCTCTGTTCTCATCCCCCCATCTGTTCGTGAGCACCGAAGGGTCTTTAACATTTTCCCCGCGCTCTAAACTGTGCCCTCGTTGATCAATACCCACGTTCGAAGATTTTGTCAGTCTCAGCGCCTGCAGGTCAAGTCCATTTACCACCAATGCCCCCGTCAAAACGCCTCCCTCCCTCCCTTCAGATTCACCACTGTAGCCAACGGACGACAGCGTTCCTCCAGAGGATGTACAAAACTCCACCGCTCCTTTTGAGAGAATACCGGGCTGCGCACTATTACTTGACAGATCCTCGAATGTCTCGGCGCCCAGAACCTGCGCAGATTTCCTCCCATCGCCATTCAAAACTGTGAAATTCCCGCCCAGCACCATCGGGAACCTCGCTTCAAACACTTCTCATGTATAGTCTCATCTATAAAGGCTAATTTGGATTTTGCATCATGTAATCATCTATAGGAGTTAATCTAGACGCGATTTTCCTTCTAAAATGCCATTTATGTGTATCATTCTTTTATTTTTGCAAGATAATGTGCTATATGTAAAATAGTTATCTATCTATCTATCTATATGTATGTATATATGTATCTGACATTTCCATTTTGGGGAGGTCATGTTTCCAAGCGTTTCCATTTTGGAAACTTCTAGACTTTTCCACGTTTCACGCAACTCAAGTGTGGAGGCATGCTAAGTTAGCTATTGGATGTCGTTTATGCAATTTTTTTTATAATTTATGTTAAATGAATGAACTCAAAATCATTAGAAAGTCTCATACCGCTCTTCATATATACTTTAGGTGGGATGCTAATGATGATAATAAAATGTTGTTCATCTTTCATTTATGCTCGCTTTGAGAGTAAAAATCAATTTATTTTTCTTGCAAGGTTTTCACTACAAGATTGCAGTCCCACTGTGTGGCCTTCTTATGAGTTCCTTTTCATGAGCGTGCTAATTTATTGAATGTTTGTTTAGTTTAGTTATTTGATTCTTGTTGGCAACTGTGCATGTTGCAATTAATCTTTCTTATCATCATATTGGTGCCTCTTATGCTAAGGGTTTCATTCCCATATTTTGTATTTTGAAGGTCTTGCCCTTGTTTTATTGTGCAAAAAAAGGTTTTAGCAAATATAATATTGTGAATGTTTGTGGGAGTATTTCTTGTGTTTCTTCTTTATTGCTATGGATTGGTTGGGATTTTGTAAATTTCCGTATATGTTATATGTTCTATGCTTGATGCAACTTTACTTTATACCCGATAGCAATCACATAAACATGAAAGTAAAATGCTGATAGAACATACCAATAGATCGACGGAAGACAAGGCAAAAATACACTTAGCTTGATCAGCAAATATATGTGTGTGGTGCGTTATGGCGGTCAACAGGATGCTTCAACTAGCAAAGTCTCCTCACGGTCAGCCAACCAAAATGTGTCACACAACCCTCAAGACAACGCTACAACAGTCAACCCAAAAGTCAATGCTGTGCAGTCAACGGTCAACGCAAAACAACAACAGTACGAAGTCAACGTAGCCAAGTCAAAGTCAACATCCAACCTCAGTTTTTGTGCCAAAAAATGTGGACTGCAGAGATAGAAGTTTGGGGAGAGTTTCGGGTCAAGTTGACCAAAGTCAACACTGGTCAAATCTGTGCTGAAAACCCTAGAACAGATCCGAAACCCTAGCTGCTGTTTTCCCATGTGTGAGTGAAGAGAAGCCTCCAAGTGTGAGATCGAACCAATTAGATGCAGAGAGAAAATGTGTGATGAGAGATGATGAAAATGACCTCCAACATTGACCAATATATATATCCATCTGTGAGAGTGTGTGACACCTCTGTTGGGGCTTCAAGCCTACATTTCAATTCTGGTCGACCTTGCACATAAGTGGAATTAATTCAAAATAAATGTTTTGCTCATCGGATCAAGATGATCTTTAGATCGATCTTGCACCTCTCTGAAAAAGGAATCCAATAAAAATATTAGCATCATCATCTGACATCACAACATGGAGTTTGGACCTAGTTTCCCAAAATTAACACTCCCTCTCAACTAGGGAGAGGTCCATCCATCTGTGCCATCCAAACATCATGCGTCATCCCGCCGTAACTTGCTTTGCTAGCTTTATTTCAGAACAAAAAGGTGAGTCACAAAGACATCACTCCCGGCTGACAAAATCAGCTCAGAAGTTCGAAACCTCTATAGGACTTAAAGGAGTCACATACCAACCCGTAGTTGGTTTAACTGACCCAAAGTCAGTTGGAGGTTCGAAACCTCACTAGACTTGATCCCAAATCAAGTGGTTGGACACATGCCATCCTAGACATAGAGAGTAGAGCAGTCTCTGATGCGTCCATCGGTCTTGCTACTGGTCTCTAGATTTTCCCACCTCATTGGCCAAGATGAGAGGTACTTCCCATGAGTCCGGGACTCCATGGGTAGGATGCATACGGGGCATAGATCAAAGAGAGGTAAATCAACTCAATATCATAACGGTGGGGCAGAAATGCACCAACAAGGTTCGGCAAGCCTAGCCCTGTGGTTGATTATAGCTCCAAGAAGGTATCCCCAAAGACCCCTGGAGCTCCCAGAGTTCATCGTCCAACAGGACCCTCACCATACGGTTGTTCCACGATTCCAAGATTCTCACGAAAGGTTAGGAACTTGACCTTCCCCAAGGGCTTCGTGAGAATATCCGCGACCTGCTCATCAGTTCCTATATGATCGAGCCTTACGGCGCCTCGCTATACCATATCCCGGATAAAGTGGTACCTAATATCAATATGCTTGGATCGATCGTGGAACATGGGATTCTCTGACAAACAAATCCCACTCTAGTTATCACAAAGGATAACGGTGGTATCTAGTACATGTCCGAACAACTCACTGAAGAGCTTTCGCAACCAAATAGCTTCACAACAGGCCATACTCGCTGCAATGTATTTGGCCTCAACGGTGCTCAAAGCCACCGACTTCTGCTTCTTGCTCATCCAAGATATCGAAGCAAACCCAAGTGTGAAGCAACGTCCAGATGTGCTCTTGCGATCCACCACACTGCCAGCCCAATCGGCATCAGTATATCCATGGAGTCTCAAACTCCCCGCAGTGTATCTCAGCCCATGGTTTATTGTGCCCCGAAGATATCTCAACAGATTCTTGGCACCAACCCAGTGAATGGTATGAGGATCAACCGTGTGTTGACTCAAAGTGTTTACTGCAAAGCATACGTCCGGACGGGTGTTCACTAAGAACATCAGGGCCCCTACGAGTTGACGATACTCAGTAGGATTTGCTAGCACGGGGCCAACAACGTTTCCACTCAACTTCTTAATGTTGAGTTCCATCGGTGTCGACACGGACTTACAGTCCACCATTCCAAATCTTTCCAGCAGCTTCACAATGTATTTTCCTTGAGAGAGGAAAATCTTGCCAGGTCTCTACTAGACCTCCAAGCCTAGGAAGTAATGCATTAGTCCTAGGTCCTTCATCTCGAAATCAGATTCGAGCTCCCTCTTACACTGATGAATGAGAGGGTCAGCACCTGTCAGGAAGAGATCGTCCACATAGAGAACTAGAATGAGAGGCTTTTCTCTATCAACCTTGAAGTAAAGGTTCGGATCAACATTACTTCGAGTGAAGGCCAACTTCATCAAGTAGCTATTTATCCTCTCGTACCAAGCCCTGGGGGCTTGCTTCAACCCATAAAGGGCTTTCTTCAACCTGCATACATGAGAGTCTCTATCCTGGACTTCAAACCCCAGAGGTTGGTCCACATACACCTCTTCCTTTATCGATCCATGCAGAAAAGTGGTCTTCACATCCATCTGATGTAGACTCCATCCTTGTGTAGTAGCAAGGGCAATAATAGATCAGATGGTGGTATATCGGGCCACAAGTACAAATATATCGTCATAGTCTATGCCTTCCTTTTGAGAGAAGCCTCGGGCAACGAATCTTGCCTTGAACTTTTCAGCACTACCATAAGATCCATGCTTGATCTTATAGAGCCATTTCGAGGTGACAACAGCTTTGTCCTCCGGTCTCGGAACCACATCCCAGACATCATTCTTCATAATGGAATCATACTCTTCGTGCATTCCAGACTTGATGCTTTACGACTTCTTCAAATGATCCAGGCCCAGATTGTACGATTGTACTCATGGTTGCTAGATACCCTTGGTATCTATTCGATTTCTTGCTTTCACAGAATGTCCCCCTTGGGGCCATATGTCTCTCGGCATCTTCGAGAGTATCCTGGAGCCATGAGGGCCTTATCTTCATTGAAGGAGGTGGATCAATGGGGTCCATCGGTCCTTCAACATCGGGCATAATCTCATCCTTCAGTTCTTCCTGATTCCCAGACCTTATTTCATGATCTTCCTCAGAGCTCGAAAGATTTATCACTTTCCTGAGGGAAGCATCTTCATCAAAGGTAACAACGTGGCAAATCTCCACTTCTCTTTGACCAGGCACATAGACTCTGTAAGTCTTTGAAGTTTCACTGTAGCCCATAAACATTCCCTTCTTCCCAGAAGCATCCAACTTGCTTCTCTTCTCCTTTGGTACATGGAAATAGACGGGACAACCAAAAACTCTAAAATGAGAAACATCAGGTTTCTTACCAGAGAAAACCTCGTCAAGGGTTTTGGAGTCCAGAGCGAAATGCGAGCATTGATTTTGTATGTGCACAGCAGTGTTCACAGCTTCTCCCCACAGAAACTTCGGAAGACTTGGTCACATAGCATGGCATGGGCAGCTTCCACAATGGTCCCGTTCTTTCTTTCTGCAACGCCATTTTGCTCAGGAATATATACGGTTGTAGTCTCCCTCTTGATGCCAACTTCTCTGCAAAAGTTATTGAACTCGTTCGTCTCATATTCAGTGCCATTATCGGTCCTCAAAATCTTGATCTTCTTCCCTGTTTGATTTTCCACCAAGGATTTGAAAGTACGAAACCACATGAATGCTTCATCCTTCTTCAAGAAGTATATCCAGGTCTTGTGAGAGAAGTCATCTATAAACGTCATATAATAAGAACATCCTCCCAAAGATGTCACGGGCAACATACCAGACAGATTAGAATGTATCAATTGCAAGACATTAAATGTCTTTGTGACACTGGAAGGGAAATGTCCCATTGTATGCTTTCCTTCAGCACAACCCTGACATACACCTTCATGATCATTTTTGAATTCGGGCATTCCTGTTACCACCTTCCGTGCTTCGGGAAGGGCTTTGTAATGAAGGTGTCCAAACCTCTGGTGCCATAGTTCGGTTTGACGAATTGTATCACATGTCATAGCCCCCAGTGGACTTTCTCCAACTTGGTAGAGTGTATCAACTCTAAACCCAATCGTGAGAGCTTCCTTGAAACTCTTCTTCCAGATGCATACCTTTCCATCAACGAATGCCACCTTGAAACCTTTGTCTTCCATGGCCGAAATAGACACAAGGTTCTTCTTCAGATTAGGTACATATAGTACATCTTGCAAGCGAAGGACTTGACCTTGAGATAAGTGGAGGGTCATAGTCCTTGTCCCTTTCACGGGATAGGTGGCATTATCTCCAAGGATAGTTTTCAGATTAGTATCCTTCTCAATCAAATTAGAAAGCGCTTCTTTAAACCCAGTTAGGTGCATTGAAGCACCACTATCAATCAACCAGACATCCATGGTGTCAGGTGGAGATGCAGCAGAGAGGGCAAATACAAGAATGAATTCATTTTTCTTATCATCAACAACATTAGATTCCTCATACCTGGAATTTCTTGACCTTTTGAAAGGTTGCCCATTTCCATTATGACCAGATGGAGCCTTCCTCTTTCCTTTGAACCCGTTGTTCCTTTGATTTCCGTTCTTGTTGTTGTTGTTGTTGTCATCATCCCCGTGAGAATCCATTCTATTAGGGCATTCTCTAGCATAGTGGCCGGTCTTGTTACATGTGTAACGTCTTCCTTTCTTTTCTCGGGCCCCTGCTCTTCCATAGTTCCTCGGACCACCATTGTTCTTCTTCTTAGCACGAGTAGTGAAGGCAACATTACCTTCATTTTCATATTCCATCATTCTTGTTTCCTCTTGAGTGCATCTCGACAATACTTCGTCAAAATTAGGAATCACATTGTTATTGAGAATGGTAGTAATGAATACATGCCATTCAGAGGGGAGACCTCCAAGTGCGGTGAGAACCATTTCTCGATAGCTATTGTTTCCCCAATGGAAAAAAGATTATTCCTGATTTGAGTCAACTTCAGAAAATAAGATTGAATGGATTCATCCCTACCTTTCTTAAGATTCTAATTGGTTCTTAAAGAAAAGGACTTGATTTGCATTGTTAGCCCTGAACATATTGACCAACTTGCCATACATCTCCTTAGATGTGCCCAACTCAGAGATGTAGGCAACTAGACTTTTATGGATGGAATCCCGGATGATCAACTTTGCTTTGATTTGCCTTTCTTATACTTCGTCTTGGTGGCAGAAGGTGCAGATGATGGAGGCTCTTGGATTTTACCCTGCACATAGTCCATGACATCTTGGTCTTCCAAGATCAGATCCAAAGACATCTTCCAAGCATGAAAGTCAGACTTGCCAGTCAACTTGTCATCAACTTTGAAGCGATTATAATTTGAGGTACCCATGAGTCTTTAACAAATACTACTTCTTCGGTGATTGCTTTCTATACAAACTTGGGCTTTGTCTGCACCTTAGCTCTGATACCATGTAAATTTTCGTAGATGTTCTATGCTTGATGCAACTTTACTTTATGCCCGTTAGAAATCACATAAACATGAAAGTAAAATGCTTATAGAACATACCAATAGATTGACGGAAGACAAGCCAAAAATACACTTAACTTGATCAGCAAAATATATGTGTGTGGTGCGTTATGGCGGTCAACAGGATGCTTCAACCAACAAAGTCTCCTCATGATCAGCCAACCAAAAAGTTTCACACAACCCTCAAGACAACTCTACAACAGTCAACCCAAAAGTCAACAAAAGTCAATGCTGTTCAGTCAACGGTTAATGCAAAACAGCAGCAGCAGAAAGTCAACACAGCCAAGTCAAAGTCAATATCTAGCCTCGATTTTTGTGCCAAAAAATGCAGACTGCAGAGATTGAAGTTTTGGGAGTTTTGGGTTAAGTTGACGAAACGTTGACCAAAGTCAACGCTGGTCAAATCTGTGCTGAAAACCCTAGAACAGATCCGAAATCCTAGCTGCTGTTTTCCCACGTGTGACTGAAGAGAAGCCTCCAAGTGTGAGATCGAACCAATCAGATGCAGAGAGAAAATGTGTAATGGGAGATGATGAAAATGACCTCGAACGTTGACCAATATATATATCCATCTGTGAGGGTGTGTGACACATCTGTGGGGGCTTCAAGCCTACATTTCAATTCTGGCCGACCTTGCACATAAGTGGAATTAATTCAAAATAAATGTTTTGCTCATCGTATCAAGATGATCTTTAGATCGATCTTGCACCTCTCTGAAAGAGGAATCCAATAAAAATATTGGCATCGCCATCTAAGCATCACAACATGGAGTTTGGACCTAGTTGCCCAAAATTAACAGATCTTCTAGAGCCTTTTGGAGAATTTCCCTTCATGGATCCTCTTATATTATTTCGGAAGTGAGTGCAGCTATAGTAAGTTGGCGGGGTAAGATTAATGAGTTAAACCATGTGAGTTTTGCCAAAATGAGAGGAAGCAATGAACTCTTGGAAAATGCATGAGAGGTTTTGTTGATGGGTGTATTTCACTCCTCACACAAGGGGTTCAGAGAAAGATTACTTACCACTGTCCCCGTAAAAACTGAATAGGTTCTTGCCATTGTTTGAATACCAACTCTTCCACAACTTGTTTGAAGCACTGTGTTTCAAGGACAGATAGACCAATTTGTGACATTAATGAGCTTCATTCTCTATGTATGTCTGTTTATGCCCTAAACTGGCTGGTATTTGAATTGAGTTGGTTAGAGGTCTCACTCTTTTAAGAAAATGCCCATTGATTCTACTTGTGTCAATTGGCAATTAGCGTGACTCTTTTACTATAGTTTATAGTACAAAAGAAATCATGAATGTCTTGATTGTTTACGGAATGAAATTTGGGTATAAGATTGCATACATTTCCACATGTTGATATTCGTTGTATTGTGGCAGGTTCGACTGTACTGATGCCATTTAATAGTATGGTCGTGGACAAGCTACAAGAGATGGAAAAGCGAACAGTTGTGCCTGATTGACATTGTTTCTATACTGAATGGAAATGATTAATTTTGTAATTCTGTTCATTACTTTGGTGTTGCATTTGTATACATGTCACAAAATCAGTACACAAATTTTTAAATCCCTGTTAGAAGTTAGAACTTGACCTGAAGTCTTGTTGGGAGCATCCCTACAATTGTTACTAAAACAGGCATGATTCTAGGCAGAACTTTTCAATGCCTTCATAGCTCGACTGTTTGGCTTTAATAGGCCATCTTCGAAATGTTGAAATCTCCATTTAAACGATACAACAAGAATCAATAATAAGAGCTACTACAGAGACAAGTTATATTTAAGAAAAAAGGTTCATATTGGAATGTACATTTTGAAGAGAGCGGCATATTGCAAGTGAATGTTTTGCAACTTGCAAAATTACCAAACTCAGAGAAATGATATTGCCTAAAATGGACATCTTTATAGGAATGCATAATTGCCCCCGAGTTACAGGTGAACTACTTTAGGAGACCAAACTGTGCATTAGCTTGACAATGGCATTGAGAATAACAGAATTTGACAAATGTTTTTGAATAATGTTACAAATGATTTAGATGCTTATGACATTAATTCAACATAACTTTGCTGGTTCCTTAGAATGTATGCCATCTTGCTTGTGTATAGTAGAGTATTAATGTGGAAAAAGATCCCAACATAAGGATATGCATGCTTGTGTATAGGAGAGTATTAACGTGGAAAGACATCCCAACATAAGGATATGAATGCCATGTTGAATGCCATGTTGCTTGTGTATAGGAGATTATTAATGTGGAATGAGATCCCAACATAAAGAAATGCGATGTTAATAGTAGTACTTGCATTTATTATTAATATCACATAGATAACAACCATAGTCTCCATTAACGTTTGAGTATTTGAACCCAAGATCTACCGGACAGTAGATCAGTTAGCAAAGAGTTGAGAAAGGGATATCACCTTCCACTTAGGTTGTTGAATTGTGGGTTCTTTAGCTTTTTCAATAGCATAATCCATCACGTTGACTTACTTTTTATGTTTATTAATTTAACAGTTTTAGGCAAACTCATTATTGGCTTTGTAACAAAGCTTGTCATGCTTGGACAATAGAAGGATTGAAGTAGGTGATTATGCTTGTAGGTAGTTGAAGTTTTTCGGTTTTTATTTTTTCTAATTCCTCTTTAGTGCACACACTCACATTGATGGGGTATCTTTGTGATTTGGATTTATGTCAAATAGTTTGGGTTTGAATTTGGGTTCAACAATGATTATGTTTGATTTGAATTTTTTCAACAATGATTATGTTTGATTTGAATTTGTTTTTGTTTTTGCTTTTGTTTTTTGTTTTTTAAATTTGAATGAGATTTGTCATTAAAATCCCATATATAAAAACATATTTTTTATAAAAAAATCATATATATTACTCCCTATATTATATAAAGTAATATATAATTTAATATATAATTTTATGTTTATGTAGAGAATTGAAGTGGAAAATTTTATATTTTGGTCCCATGACTATTTTTAGTCTTGTGGACATTAAAATATCATTTCATTTTCATTTCATATAATATAATATAAATGTAGTTATAATTGATTAGCACGATGGATTTATTTTTATTTTTATTTAAATTGTGATTGAGAATTGGCTACTTAATCACGGTGATGAATGACGATTGGCGAATTAATAACTTGATATAGCGGTGATGATCGACGGTTGGCGGCTTAGCTAATTTGGCATCCGCACTAGCCATATACATGTCATGAAGGGCAAATTTGACCTCCATGACCATTGCATGGAGGCTCAAGGGCACATTTCATTACATCTTCAACTTCCATTTAAAGACCCATGAGTTATTTATGCCAGAAGGATCATGGGCAGAGCATTTGACGGTTATCTAGAGGTGAGGGCACATTCTATTTCATTTCGTTTGACTGCCATTTAAAGGGAAATAGTCATATGTGCTAGATGGGTCACGAAGGACACATTTGATAGTTTTTTGGAGGTCCAAGGGTACATTTTATTGCATTTCGTTCGATTGCTTTTAAAAAATCTATATTGAAAATTATTTATTAAAATACAAGAAGATTGAATTGAACACTTGAAACCAAACCTTAGCCCAACTTAATCGAATCGAACTTTGTTGTGAGGTTCATTGAACTTCAAACCTCTAGGTTTAAGTTTTACAAACCTTGTGCCATTGATTTGGATTATACAAAGAATGAAATGGAGGAGGAAATATAAATGGAAACACACAGAGATATTCCAAAGTGTGTAGTGATCGCAATGGAACCCAAACACTATTAATGAATGAAATGCATTGTAAAATTCAAAGCAATATAAACTAGCTAGAATGGTGGTAGCTTATATTTGAAGATAAATGTGTTGGCAATACTCATTAGAAAAAAGACATTACAAAAGGGGAAAAGTGCCTTTTAATGTAAAGTATGATGCCCTAGGATGCTAAGACCCTAAAGATCCAAACCTTAACCTAAAATTGATGTGGCAAAGGGAATGTAGTTCTTGTGAAGGCTATTTGATATGTCATCTTCTCGAGGGCACAACTTTTTCATTCAAACTCTATTTAGGGCATTTTTTGTACGGTTACTAAATTCAATCCATGTTCTATGTGTTTGGTAGGCTATGCAATCAAAGATCATAACTTATGTAAACAACAAAAAACCCAAGGAAAATGCACGAAAAATGTGCCAAAAGTTCAGGACTTGAAAAACTGTAGTAAAAATGCTAAAAGGTGGAACCACATTGAATTAGTAGAACATATGGGTGGCCACTAGTATCCACTTTGATTACCTTGTCTTGTTGAGCTTTCTCTTTGCATGGAACTCTATTAGGACAACTGACAAATGAAAGAATGCACTTCACACAACTGAAGAGAAGTTCAACCTTCCTTCAACTTGCCCAGCCAATATTAATTATAATGTCAAGCTTTTGCAGTATGTTGTAATTAGTTAAGGGCTAACATGCCCCACTCGTTATTTTCATTACTGTATTTGTGAGTTTTGTTTCAAGTATATGATAGAATCGTTCGATTCCAAATCCCTGTTTGATATACTGGTGCAGGCTTAGGAAGATTTGATTAATTACTTGTTTAAACTTTATCCCATCATAACATATCAGAACGATTGCCATTAAATGTCATTCTCGAATCATTACGACACTATTCAAGTTTGAGTAGAGTTTGCTTTTGATCAAGGTATTATGAGGATGGATGATCGTGCTTCCCCTTTGCTGATACTCCATTGTGGAGAAAATTAAAGAATTTTCAGCATGATGGACGCATAAATAAGAGAAGAAGGAAAGGAGAAAGAGGAATATATTGATGGTCTCTTAGGAATCTCAAAGATCATCTCCAAAGCCACAATATGTTAAACCGGGTATTTTATGAAGTTGTTTAAGATCAATGTTGGTAAATTTTTAGACAATTTTTGAAAATATAGTCAATTTAGCAGTGGCTTTTGTGGCTTTTGGTACCCATGGTTTGTGTAGTGCTTTCCATATGTCAGAAGTTTTGCTGTAGCAAATTAATCAAGATGATGGAAAAACTAATGGTAGTTCTTTCCATATGTAAGAGGTTTTTGTTGAAATAATGACAACAATTAATGCAAATAGTGTAATTGTGGGTAAATCTATTTTTACCATTCAACCTATTTTTGTAACAAAAAGAAGTTATGATTCCGGTGGATATTGGTGGCCACCTACCTATTTCATGTTGGAGTAATCACTACATCTCTATGGAATCCGTAATTCCCATCCTGGGGATCCTAGTTACCGGTTTGGAAGTTTACCAACCTTTGCGGGTTTTGGTGTAATGACAAACCTCTACATGGTATCAGAGCCATTTCGAGGGCCGCATTCGTTGTTGATCCAAATCCAAAGTCGGTTTGACTGCATGCAACTGCCGTTTTCCAAATCTACTATTTCTGACCACTTTCGGGCCGGGAGAATGCTATGTTGTGTCTGGAGTATCTGTTACAGTGAGGAACCCCTTTCGTTTCATGCGAAAAGGTTTTCGGTTGCCCAAGTTATGTCATTTTAGATCTGGAGGTATAAAGTATCTTTTTTTGCAGTTATATTTATTAATCCTTCTGTTTATTTCGGTTCCCTCTGTATATTTCGGTTTTTATTTTTTTATTGCCGGATCTATACCTTCTTCTCTGTGTATGCTCTTTGCTCTGCGCTGTGTGTGATCTTGGCAAATCAGAAACATGAAGATGAGATTTTTCTGCTACGTATGCTCTTTCCCCGCGTCTTTGTGCAATCTCGGGAAATCAGAAATAGCAGAAAAGAGGATAGTTGCCGGTAAGACTAACCAAAATATAACATTATGTCATAAGGCTTGTATTTTGTTTTTTTTGTTTTTTTGCAGGAAAAAATACGCACATCGAAGAGGGAAAAAATAAATACACTCCTTCCTCCTTTCAAACAATCATAGAATCATTTTACTAGCTCACTTGGTGTAAAGTTACTTTATAAGAATAGAGGTCTTGGGTTCAAGTCTCTTTCTCAAGCATCTTTTTCTGAAAAGTTTTTTGTTAAGTTATTTTTCTTAAAAATAATTTTGGCAAGTTGTTGATTTTAAAAAAAGAGGGTTTTTATTTAAAAAACACATGCAAAAGTAGCATTGTAAAAGTGACTCTCGCCTATTTATAAAAGTGGGTCACATAAAATAGTTTTTTTTTTTAAGTGAGCTTATTATATTAAGTTTGGAAAAGGTGGTGTGGGGGAGGAGGGGGAGAGGGGTATTTTTTTTTAAAGTACATCTTCATCATCATTTTTCAACCTTTCACGTAATTATTCAGCGTCTATTACAACTTAAAAAAAAATGCATAACTTCTTCATCCGGAAGCTGTTTTCAGAGCCGTTTTTTTAACTGGCCTAATTTTTCGAGATCTTTCCATTGGAACAGTTGGTTTAAGCCCTTTCAGCTTCAGTTTTTTTTGAAAAAAATGGAAAGTGCATGCGCGGTTATTCTTAACAGCACCAATTATTTCCAATGGCTATCCTACATGGCAAACTTACTTAGAATTGAAGGGCTTTATAGAAGCCACATGACAAGAAACTAAACCAAACAAGGGTCTTAAGAAATTTCAGCCGTAAACTGAAAAAAAAAACTCAACAAATTGATAAGACAAATAAAAACAAAGGGAAGAAGACATATAGACATTGCAACTTTTGTATTCGTGATGACCACGTAGAGTCCAAATGTTTTAAGAAGATGGAAGCCTTGGACGCAACAATGAAGAAGCACAACATCAATTTGGAGCACTCTTCAACTTCATCTTCGGGAATGAAACTTTCTGCTTGTGGCTATCAAGCATCAGGATCTGGTTATGCTTTGAATGTATCTTCTTATTCTCGTTCTCATGAGTGCCTCATTGGTTCTGGAGCCTCTTACCACATGGCCAAAAAGAAAGCCACGTTTTCCTCTTTAAATGATTGTAACACCAAAAATATTTATGTTGGTGATGATAGATCTCTTAGTGTTGTAGGATCTGGAACCATTCATCTAGATAATGGTCAGTTTAATGATGTATTATGTGTTCCTACCTTGTCCTGCAACCTTCTATCTGTTTATCAGATAACTCATTCAGGTGAAGGGAAAATAGTAGAATTCTTACCTCATGATGTTGTAATTAAGGACCTCAAAGATCCTAGACATATTTTACCTACTGGAATTGTTGATGATTCCACAAGCTTGTATAAGTTTGACAACTTTGGGTCATCATTTCTTCCCTTCGTTTTTGTTGTTCATAATGATGAAGTGAGCAAACTTTGGCATGAACAATTTGGTCACTTAAACTATCGCTCTCTTCAAACTCTATCTAAAGATAATATGGTGACAGGTCTTCCTATGGTATCTTGCCGAGATGGTGTTTGTTTTGGATGTGTACTCGGAAAACATCATCGAGATAGTTTTGACAAACGTGTGTCTTGGCACGCTTCAACCCCTTTGCAGCTTGTGCACAATGATTTATGTGGTCCACTTCCTGTTGTTTCTTTCTCTGGCTGCAAGTACTTAACTTTCATTGATGATTTTTCCAGGCGCACTTGGGTATACTTCTTAAAACTCAAGAGTGAAGTTTTTAACATGTTTTTGGCCTTTAAGGCCTTTGTTGAGAAACAATATGGACATCACATTCTTAAGTTAAGAACTGACAATGGAGGAGAATATGTTAACAACAAATCTATCCACTTTTGCACTGAGCATGGCATTCAATTGCAACATAATGTTCCATATAATCCACAACAAAATGGTGTCGCTAAAAGGAAGAATCACAAGAAATGGCCAATTGTATGCTTCAATCTAAAGGACTTAGTCTTAATTTTGGGCAGAAGCAATTAACTGTGCAAATTACATAGTAAATCACACTCCTACTAAGGTTTTAAGGAATATAACTCCAGAAGAAGCCTGAAGCTCAATCAAACCAGATGTAAATCACTTTCGTGTTTCTGGAAGTGAAGCTTGGGCCCATATTCCAGATGTGAAACATAAAGCCTTAGAACTTAAGAGTGAAAAATGCATTTTTGTTGGATATTTTGAAGATGTTAAAGGATATAGAGACTTCTTCAACCAAAATCCAAAAATGTCTTCATTAGAAGAGATGTAAAATTTGATGAAAATATATCGGCCTACGAACCTATTTTGGTGTGTGTGCCACCTTTGGCCTGCGAGCTTGATTCGACATATGCGTCACCTCTCTCTATCTCTTCTATTTTTGACAACATTCCTTCTAGTTCGTATGATGACAACGAGGATGATAATCCTCCTCCACCTCCTCAAGATATTCCTTTAGCTCCCAGCTTCCAAGATGGGTCCGCTTTACTTGGGATGCAACAAGTTTTGTTGTAGGTGACCCTGCATATCAACGTCGTACACGTTCTCAGTTCGAAAGAGCCTCTTCCTTATTGGCTCGAGTTCCAGAAAATCCTGATCCAGACACCTTTGAAGAAGCTTCAGGTCATCCAGATTGGGATGAAGCTATGAATGAAAATATCGTTCCTTATTGGCAAACAATACTTGGGATCTTGTTCCTCTTCCAAAGGGAAGAAAAACTGTCAGATGCAAATGGGTTTACAAAACAAAGTTTGGACCAGATGGAAAAGTGGATAAACATAAAACTCATCTTGTTGCTAAAGGATTTTCACAAGTTGAAGGCATTGACTATATTGAAACCTTCTCCCTTGTTGCCAAAATGAATTCTATCCACCTTGTTCTTTCCCTTGTTGCCTCCTTTAAATGGGAAGTCCATCAGATGGATGTTGAATCTGCCTTCTTACATGGAGATTTGCATGAAGAAATCTATATGAAACAACCCACTGGCTTTATCCAAAACGACTCTAGCCTTGTTTGTCGCCTTAGGAAGTCTCTCTATGGTCTCAAACAAGCTCCTCGGGCTTGGTATGCCAAAATGGATAGCTTTGTCTTAGATAATGGCTTTTCTAGGTGTCATTCTGACAACACTGTCTACACCAAGAAAGTGGGTAAGTCCTTCATCATCCTTGTTCTTTATGTTGATGATCTTATCCTTACTGGTAGTGATCCCAACCATATAAACCATGTGAAGTCTAGCCTCAAAAATAAGTTTGAAATGACAAACGTAGGACACTTGCATTATTTCCTTGGTCTTCAAGTCTTGCAATCCAAAGAAGGTGTTACCCTTTCTTAGTCCAAGTATGCTTGTGATCTTCTACGCCACTTTCACATAGAAGACTGTAAGCCAACCCCTTCTCTCTTTCAGTCTGGAGTCAAGATTTCAGTCACTTGCACTACTCCTGAAGTTGATGCTACCTTATACAGTCAACTTGTTGGTAAACTTCCGTATCTAACCCATATCCGTCCTGACCTTTCCTTTGCCGTTGGTCTTGTTGCTCGGTTTATGCACCAACCTCATGAAAGTCACTAGAAAGCAGTGAAAATAATACTTTGATATAGTCGAGGTACAATTCAATTCGAGATTCATTACAGTGCAGGAGCATCTCCATTGTTGATTGGTTTCACTGATTCTGATTGGGCTGGTAACCCTGATGATCAAAAGTCTACTGCAGGTTAGGTATTCACTCTTGGTTCAGGACCTATTTCTTGGTCTTGTAAGAAAAAAAGTGCCATCTTTCTCTCTACGACAAAAGCAGAGTATTGTGGTGTAGTTGAAGCCAACAAGGAAACCCCGTGGCTTCGTCAGATCCTGACCGAATTTGGTCTTCATCAGCAACATCCAACTACACTTTGGTGTGATAATCAGAGTGCCATTCAGCTATGCAAAGATCCAGTTCAACATCAGTGTATGAAACACATTGAGCTTCACATACACTTCATCAGAAATCTCATTCACGATCGTGTTCTTGAAGTGCAGTATTGTTCAACCAATGATCAAGTTGTCGATATCTTTACAAAGGCTCTCATAGAAGCGAAGTCTACCAAACTTCGATCTATGCTTAGAGTTAAAGAAAGTTATCATGAAGGGGGGATAGGCTCCAATGCCTCCTTCCTTCTCCTATTGTGTCACCTTTGTAAATCCTCCAATCCTATCCCAAGTTGTTCTTAGGGGGTGATGCTAGGATATTTCAACACAGGAAATAATCTCCTTTTGTGTCACCTTTGTAAATCCTTCAATCCTATCCCAAGTTGTTCTTAAGGGGGGATGTTAGGATATTCCGACACATAGAAAATAATTAAGTATAACTTGGTCTAGCATAGAGTTAGGTAAAGTGTGTTTCTTTACTATGTACATTTGTAACTTATAATTTGACGGTCACGATATGTAGTGATCCAACGATTCACTGTCTCCTCGGTATTACCGACACTTGATCCGTGGCTTAACACCCGATTGGTCCATGATCTCTATTTAAAGAGCATGGAGGGTCATTTGTCCGATAACCATTTATGAGAGAAGCTTATGTAAATTTTATTTCTTTATATTAATAAATTGCCTGAAGTGGCTGCATTAGCTTAGGCCGTGGACTGTTTCCCTCTTCGAGGGTTTTAACCACGTCAAATATTGGTGTACTGACCCAGGTTCGAGGCTGGACCCAGGTTCAATTCCCCTAAGCTGCGTTTGACGGGGGGTGTTGATTTCCCTCGAGCTGCGTTTGAGGGGTGGTGTTGGAGTAATCACCGCACCTCTATGGAATCCGTAATTCCCACCCCGGGGATCCTAATTACCGGTTTGGAAGTTTACCAACACTTGCGGGTTTTGGTGTAACAACAAACCTCTACGTTCCACTTGGACCCCCACCATTGTTTATTTCAGTTTTTCAGTTTCCTTAATTGTAGCACATTTTACTATTTTTGGTAGTTTTTCGGGTCCTAAACTTCTGAAGCTGTTTTGAGGGACTAAAAGACATTTTTAGGGAAAATGGGGAGCGAAAAAGTCCAAAACTGATCTGCCCATTTGTTTTCGGCATCCTCTTCGAGATATTCAAAACGAGGTATTATGATAGCCAAACATAGATCGTATGCCAAAGTTACGACCTCGAGAAGTTGATGTTCCAACTTACCCCAACGTGGCCCATAAGCTTTTGGCGCTTCATCTCCTAGGGTTACGTTTTTGGATGTTTATGGTTTCTCATTGTTTCTCAATGATAAAAAAGCCACCAAGCCTCATTGTAACACAATTCAAAGGCATGTAGCCGCCACGTCTGACATAAGTTACCATCACCCGAGCTAGTTTATTCCCATTCTAATTGTAAGCATATTTCGGTTCTTTGATATTGATGAAATGAAGTGTTATTTTTGCTGCATATTTGTATTTATGGTTATATCTGTATTCTGTTGCATTCCTATCCTAAGTTTGGATCAGTGGTATCATAGCAATATGCTCTCTCTGTTTTTCTTCGGATGTCACCAATGAGGTCAGGGTATAAGGAGTTAGGGCTCAAATTGGTTGAATCTTTGCAAGACCAGCCTCGCAAACCCCGATAACCTCCCATGGCAGAAGAAAAGAAAGACTAGGGAGTAGGAGATCCTTTCAAAATATTACTCGAAGAAGCCCTCGAGCGACAAAGAAACATGATGATGGACAACTTTTCCCAGATCCTTCGGCGATTTCCCATAGGCGACGCATCTTCGTCCGACAATCACGCTGGAGGCGCCACTCCCTTCAAAGTACAAGTCAACTTTGACATTCCCATATTTTAAGGCTAGATAGATGCATACGCCGTAGATATATGGTTAAATCTATTGGAAGGATACTTTTTAGTTCATGATTTTTCCAATAGGGAAAAAATTACTTTTATGCTACTTAAAGCCACCACCCATGTCAAGGACTGATGGGAAACCTACTGCGAACAGAGGGACAAGAGAGAACCCTCACTGTTTTCAGCCGAACCCCATGGGGAGCTATGAGGACAAGTACATAGAATGGACTACACTGCGACATCAAAGGGATCAAGATGTGCATGAGCTGACGAATCTATTCCATACCCTATGCACAAAGTTGGGTATCAAAGATTCAGAGAAACACATGGTGCTTAAGTACCGCAGTTGTTTGCACAAATGCATTAAAGAGGAAATGGAGTTCCTCAACATCTCCTTGCTTGGTGCAACATACCGATATGCTACCAAGGTCGAGTAGAAATTTAAACAGAAGAAGCGAGACTTTGGATTTGCAAATCTGAAGCAAGGGAAAGATGCCCCCAAACTGTAGAAAAAGGACAAAGCCAAGGCGGGGCAACTCAAGATAACTCGTCGAAGCCGCAAGCAAAGAACAACACCACAATGACAAAGAAAGACACAGGAAAGTGGTGTGAGTTCCATAAGAGCCTCACTCACAACACAAGTAAGTGTCGGGCCAAATAGTTAGTGGTGGCCAAGTTGAAGGCTTGCGAATCAGATGCATGCTACGATTCCGAGTCAGAACCTGACAAGGGGAATGAGAAAGGGAAGAAAATTATTGATGCAGAGTCCAATGTCATCGTTACCACCACCAAGATCCAGAAGGATGAGCTCGAAGATCCAGAGGAGGAGGAGCGCTTCTTCCACTCCTAGATGTGCATGAAGGGTTCTCCGCTACAGTTCATTGTCGACAACGGAAGCCAAAAGAACATCATTTCTGCAGAGGTCGTGAAGCGGCTAGGCCTCTCGACCACAACACACCCACAGTCGTACACCATTGAGTGGCTTCACCAACGATGAGATTACCGCGTCAGCGAACATTGCCTCCTTCCCTACGACATCAAGCCCTTCACAGATTAGGTACTGTGTGATGTTGCTCCTCTTGAAGTTTGTGATGTATTATTAGGACAACCATACTTGTGGATGCGACATGTTATGTATGAGTCTAAGCCTCGCACTGTTATTATTACTATGCGAAATAAGTTGTACAGGGTACCGAAGGTAAAACTGCCTACCTCCATCTCTTTAATCATTGAGAAGCAATGCAGTAAGCTCATCTCCCGAACCGGGAAATTTGTTTTCCTTATGATTCACCCTCAGGGTAAGAAAAAGATTGTGGCCAGAACCTCCAGACATGGCTCCTCCACACGACAAAAATAAATGGACAAGGTCGTGGAGGAGTACATGGACATCTTCACCTCACCCACAGGGTACCTCTACATTGTCAGGTCAAGCACTCCATTGATATGACCTGAGGTGCGTCGCTTCACAATGGACCGATCTATTGACACTCTGTTCCAGAGAACGGTGAAATCAAAAGACAGATTCAAGAGCTGTTGCAAAAAGGACACCTCAGGCCAAGTTCATCACCCTGTGGGAGGTCGATCGTGTTGGTACAAAAGAAGGACGAGACCTGGAGACTCTATATTTTGACTATCAGGCGCTGAACAAGATCATTGTCCGGAATAGGTATCCAATCCCACTGATTGATGACCTTTTGGACTAGCTCGAGGGGGCCAAATATTTCAGCAAGATCGACTTGAAGTTCGGGTATCACCATGTACCAATTGAACCCTATGATGTGTGGAAAAATGCCTTCAAATCCAAGGAGGGCCTTTTTGAATGGTTGGTCATGCCTTTCGGGTTGACGAATGCCCCTACAACCTTCATGACGTTGATGGACGACATCTTGAGACCTTTCATCAACTCATTCGTGGTGGTGTATTTGGATGTCATTCTGATCTTCAACCAGAATTGGGAAGAGCACCTCCACTATATTCGATAAGTCCTACAAACTTTGCGACAATACAAGCTGTGTGCCAATTTGGAGAAATGCACTTTTGGTATGACCCAGGTTAAATATCTTGGGTACATCATTGATGAGTGGGGTGTGCATGTGGACCCAGACAAGATACAAGTCATTTGGGATTGGCCAACCCCAACCACTCTAATAGAGCTCCGCAACTTTCTGGGTCTTTCCAATTTCTATCGCAGGTTCGTGTTGGGGTTCTCTCATATCACTTGGCCTTTGAGTCAAGTCACCAAGGGTAGAGCGAAAGCAAAATTATTTTCGTCTGAATCCCAACAGAAGGTGCTTTCCGAGTTGAAACATTGCCTCTTCTTTGCACTAGTGCTCACATTACCAATTATGAAACAACCATTTAAGATCGATACTAATGCTTCCGACTATGCTATTAGTGCAGTTCTTACTCAACAGGGGCATCTAGTGGCATATCACAGTGAGACACTTTCAGACGCAGTTCGAAAATATCCCACATATGAAAAATAGATGTATTCCATTGTGCAGAATTGTTGACAATGGAAGCATTACATTTTGGGGAAGGAAATGATCATCCACACAGACCACCGACCCCTGTAGTTGATACAAACACAAGGGAAGTTGCATAATGATTGCCATAAGAAATGGTCCACATACTTGCAACAGTTCCACTTGAACATTAAGTACAAGAATGACAACACCAATAATTTTGTGGACTGCCTCAGCCAACCGCCGGTCATGGCGTTGACCACTGTGCTAGACTCTTGTGGGCACGAGACTTCAAAGTGGATGCATTTGTACAAGAGTGATCTCGAATTTGAAAACACATACAAGACATTCTTGGAAAACAAGCAATTTCCAAATTTTCACCTCCAGGATACACTGTTATGCCACCTAGGACACCTATCTGTTCCTTCAAGCGAGCGTGCCAAGATGATTTGGGATGCGCACTAAAGTTGAGTCGTTGGACACTTTGGAGTAGAGAAATCAGTGGTAGTGCTACAAAAGTATTTTTATTGGCCAAACCTTCGACATGATGTTGGGAATTACATTAGATCCTGCATTGCTTGCACCATTGCCAAATCGACCATCAAGAAGCATGGCCTATATACTCCTTTGTCTACTCCTAGTTGAGCTTGGGAATCCATCTCCATGGATTACATATTAGGCCTCCCTTCGACTAAGCATGGAAATGACTGCGTTTTTGTGGTCATCGACAAATTCTCTAAGATGGCCATTCTGGTCCCCTACAAGGAGAGTATCACAACAAAAGCCAATACTAAGCTCTTCTTTGAACAAGTGTGGGTACACTTTGGGATCCCACAATCCATTATTTCATATCGGGACAAGAAGTTCCTAAGTACATTTTGGTCAAGTCTCTGGTCATTGCTGGATACCAATTTCCACACTAAGTACACGAATTTCCACCCCCAAACTGATGGCGAAATAGAGGTCGTCAACAAGATGGTTGTACACATTTTGCACATGTACAAATCAAAGCATCCTCGTACATGGGGCAAAAGCCTCCTCCATGTCCAACATATATACAACAGAGCTCTCCATAGCTCAACTAGCCACAACCCTTTTTAGGTGGGGTTGGGATTCCAGCCACTATGACCTATTAATGTGGCCATGCCATTTTCAACTACTTAGGTAATTTCGACCCATGTATAGTCTGAAACAGATAGGGCTAACAACTTCATTGAACAAATCCAACACATTCGCCAGCAGCGCCATGACATATTGGACAAAGCCAATGCTAAGTACAAGCAACGACATGCTCAACATCGGGTGCCACACAACTTCCAGGTGGGCGACAAAGTTTGGCCACATTTGCAGAAGGAGAGTCTCGCTGGGCCCCACTGTAAGCTTCAACCGCTCTGATATGGGCCATACAGAGCTCAACATTCCATCGTTCCTTGGCTTGCACTTAGTGTTCAATGTGTATTGCCTTCGACCATACTTTCCATCATTATTGGACACATTCGACATTGCAGAACAACTCACACCAACGGAGCTAAACCCCGACTGCATGGAACAAACCACAATTGATCAAATCATGGACACACAGATCAAGCACACTCGCCAACAGAAGATCCAACTGTATCGGGTTGTCAAAGTTGGCCAACTCTTGCACCAAGGAAAGTGGCTCACTAGGGACCAAGTTCAGCAGCAGTTTTCCCATTTCATGGAGACACTCAACATAATGGGGACCATTGCTTCCTAAGGGGGGAGGAATGATCCAGGTGGATATTGGTGGTATTTATTTCAGTTTCCTTAATTGTAGTACAATTTACTATTTTTTGCAGTTTTTCGAGTCCTAAACTTCTGGTGCTGTTTTGAGGGACTAAAAGACGTTTTTAGGGAAAACAGAGAGACAGAAAAGCCCCAAAATTAATTTAGCTACTTTTTTTCGACATCCTCTTTGAGATCTTCGAAATGAGGTATTATGATAGCCAAACAAAGATTGTATGCCCAAGTTACGACCCCGAGAAGTTGATGTTCCATCTTACCCCAACGAGGCCCACAAGCTTTTGGCACTTCATATACTATGGTTAGGTTTTTAGATGTTAAAGGTTTCTCATTGTTTCTCAATGATAAAAAGGCCATTGAGCATCATTGTAACACAGTTCAGAGGCATGTAGCCGCCACATCTCTTCTCTAAGATAAGAAATCATCGCCCGAGCTAGTTTATTTCCATTCTGTTTGTAAGCATATTTCAATTCTTTGATATTAATGAAATGAAGTGTTATTTTTGCTGCATCTCTGTATTTATGGTTATATTTGTATTATGTTGCGTTCCTGTCTAAGTTCAGATCAAGTTCTGTAACGATGTAGCCCATATTAATTGGTGATTGCCCAAGAGGCTTGTGACATGGAGAATCATTCTTGATCAATAAGATTTCCAATCCCATGCCTTGTGGAGTTTTCCATGGCACATTTTCAAGGTTTTACCACGTAAATTTTGGGTTAACTTGTGTGTGATTCAATTTCTTCTTTTTATGCATTTTCTTGCTAAATTGAATGGTTAATGACTTAAAATACCAACAAGTGATATCAGAGCCAAGGACATGTCGAGATTGGTTAAGAGAGAAGTTGGGTTTAATTAAGAAAGAGGAAGTTGTTGTTTGTGGAGGGGTCATTTAGTATGTTGCCAGTCGAAGTTGAGAAGACCAGCTGTAATCTGTGTGGAGCCTCAAGCAAAGAAAAGAGCCTGCTCATTAGAGGAATTTTGAGGTCTAAAATGGGCCTCTTAAGGAAATAATAAAATAAGAGCTAAACCAATAAAATAATATTTATGAATTTGAAATTCATTTTTTGCACCAAAATCCATGTAACCATGATTAAATTCGATGCAAAAGTTGTACCAAAATAAAATTAATAAAAAAATCGTATTGATATGACTATAAATAAGAATGAGCTTTTCAAGAAAAAGTCATTATCACTGCACAACTAATGCATTTTTCCTTTGTACTTAAATAACTTAAAATAAAAAAATATATAAATATATAAATTCTTAATTATAGAATATACTATTAATTAAAAATTATATTATTTAAATTATATAATAACATGTAATTAATATACTATATAAAAAAATATAATATAATATATGTAATATATTGTTTTATGTATTAATTTTATGTTACGTATTGATTTAATTTGATTTACAAGATAAGAAAAAATAATATATAATATAAAAATGAATATAATATATAGTCTATAACATTTAAATTAATTTTCATAATATCATATATACTAATATATAATATTAATATAATCATAACTAAATGAATTGAGTTTTATTTAAAATTAAAGAAAAAAAAGTATTGAAATAATTTTAATTTATATTTATAGGTATAATATAAGATTTATATGCATCGAAATTTAGTATTTTTTTGCCCCAAACTATATTGAATTTAATATATTTTTTTTCAACATACAAAACTAATATACCCTTTTTCATCCTACAAAGGTAAAATGTTTTTTTTTTTTTTAATAATATGTTTGTATTGTTATTAATATTATAATGATATTATTTATAGATTTGATTTATCCTAAAATTACAAGGTTATATTTGTATTTATTTTGATTTCATATGTATAATATGTGTATATATATTAACTTATAATTAATTTGAAATTGTAATATTAAATTAAATGAGATGAATGTATAGTTTAAAAATAGATATAGAAAAATATACAAATATAATATTTATTGAAAAACGTGTAAATACATGAAGATTGTGTAGGGATATGCATTGTTTCTTTCAAAAAATATGAAATGACAATAATAGTTTTTTATTCAAAAATTGTGAAATAACATTTATTATGAATACTTTACTTTATGATTTTAAAAGTACTTAGAGCACTACCATGGTTAACCATGAGTTTTTATCCACCATTGAGAATGTCACAAGTAAGTACCTTTAACTCGAGCAATGTCACCTCAACCATTAAGGATGATGTCATCCCCTAAAATGTGATTGGTTCTTATAAAGTGAATTTTGATTGTACATTTTCCTTAGGAGGCCCATTTTAGACCTCAAAATTCCCCTAATGTGAATTTTGAAATCATGTGAAGAGGACGAGTGTTGGAAATACTGAGAGGAGGGATAAATCAATATTTCTTACAATTAACACTTTTAAATCTTTTCAGAGCATTAGTTAATCTTCAATTATTCTTGATGTTTATCCAGTAACAACAGTAAACTATACATAATAGACACATGAATTTTAGGTGGAAAATCCCCTCTGGGTCAAAAACCACCAAACGCTTTTCTAATAAATTCTTTAATCTTCAGTCCCAACTGAAATGAAAGGTACAACTTCCTAGAATTCTAGAAAAACATTCTTCTCCAGCTCCCACTAGAATGAGACCCCAACGCCCTAGTTTCTTCAATAGTCAACTAAATGGATGCCCCGACATCCTCGATCAAACTACCACCCTGAAGTGTTCACAAGGTCCAACCTGTAGGTGACTTCATGCACCAACCTAGCACCTCCCTACCACCCTATAATGATCATAAATAAGACAAGAGTGTGGACTCCTATACCAGGGACAATGATCCACTATACAATATGACTCACAATGATTTTCTTGAACTAGACCAATCACCCAATCACACTATGACCTGCAACTCAACCATAACATTATCCAACAATGACACTTATACCTCCCAACAATGCCTCTCCAACTCTAGGCAGATTGACTCTTTTACAATAATCATTTTTTTACAATAATGATTCTTTTACAATTTTACAATGATGATTTTACAATACTGACTTTTGACACGACCTGATACTTGACTTGACACTACTTCTTTGAACACTAGCAGCTGCTGAGGTATTGTTGTGCTTGCTTCAAGTAATGGTTTTTGGCATTGCATTGTCCTTCTAGTATGTGTCTGAGTTGTCTTATTGTGTCCTCCTTCCTGCACATGGATTAATGAACAAGACCCAAACCAATATACAAACAAAATACTTACACTGTCCCGCAAACCATATGTCAGAGAAATATTCAAAATTCAAATGTAAATACATTCAAAATTTATGAACATAAACCAATTAAACATACATACAAAATACTTACACTTTCCTGCAAAAACACATGTCAGAGATGATACTCAAATTAAAATTCAAACACTAATCATACATACCTTGTTGTAGCAGACTTACCCTTGATTTTTGATGCGTTGTCCTTACTGCAGTGATCCTTGAATGCATATTTTTTCTTGCCTTCTTGAAGCTCGATATTGAATCTGCTGTATTTATGTAATTTCATATCTCCAAGGTCTGAAATTGCACCCTGTGGTAGCCTTCTAAGTCCTCTTTCCAACCCCGCAGGTCTGGTCAATATTGGATTCTTCAAGAAATAGTTATGTCCAATCTCCTATGATGACCTGATTATAGACTAGTTCAGTAGAGAGAATTTTTACGAAGTTCCTCATGTCATTGTTTCAACCTTCAGTCCTGAAAACGGTATCCAACAAACTAAAGTCCGTCCTCTTTCTATCACTTTTTATGAAATTTGAATCTAATGCTCAGAGAGAAGGTTATGACGACTTTCCCAAGGTCACCTGTTTGACATGAAATTCGAGAGCCTAATTGGTCCCTTCCATTTCACATCTCCCCAGATGCCTCAGATACTACCATTGGTGTAGCATTGGGATAGGAAGAAAATCAACATACCTATGTTATTTACTTCATTAGCAAGAACTTGTCATCTATTGAACTCAACTATACAATAACTGGAGTGTAAAAACTCTGGTAAACTTGAATAAGTATATATTATTATTGATAAAATATGAGATGCTTACAATTGGGAATCACCAAGGCTTTAAATACAGCCTTACGGTGTCCCTTGGTGAAGAGGCATGATCGTTGATCATGCCCTTCCACTTTAATAAACCTAAGACAACTATATTTAATTAATAATTAATAAATTATACATAACATTTCCCCTCTCTTAAAGATGCTTTGTCCTCAAAGCATACGTAACGATGGGTGTTGCTGACAAAATGCTTCAGATTTCGAAGAGGCTTCTTCTACGGGCAAATCCTTCCATTTGATTAAATATTTCGTAATAACACGAGAGCGTAGCTTCTTTTCACCGGTAGATAGGATACTTTCGAGCTCCAAAATGATCCTTCCTTCATCATCCAAAATTGGAAGTGTCGTTTGGGATGCCTGATGGTCACCTAGTGCTTTTTTTAAGCATGACACATGGAAGACATTGTGAACACGACTTGTATCGGGAAGGCTCAACCCATAAGCGACTTGACTGATCTTTTTGATAATTTGATACGAACCATAGAACTTCGGAGCTAATTTATGTTTCCCTTTTTGTTTCAGGGACAACTGCTTATACAGTTGGAGCTTGACAAACATCTAGTTTCCAACTTCAAATGATCTCTCAGTTCGATTATGGTCAGCCTGTTGCTTCATACGATTTTGTGCAATATTCAGATTTTGTTTTAGAACTTGGACGACCTTTTGGTGTTCTTCTAGCTGGTTTTTAACTGTTGGCGGATTTGATTGGACTGAAGAAAAATCTTTCCACTTCGGGGGCTCGTATCCATATAAAGCTTGGAATGGAGTCATTTTTGTCGATGTATGGTAAGTGGAATTATACCACCATTCAGCGAGATGCAACCATTGAAGCCACTTATATTGTTTTTCCGTAGCATAACACCGTAGGTAAGCTTCCAAACATTTATTGACAACCTCTGTTTGTTCATCTGTTTGGGGGTGATAAGCTGAGCTCATGTTGAGGTAGGTTCCTATATGGTTGAACAATTCCTTCCAAAAATTTCCTTTAAATTTGGCATCCCTGTCGCTGACAATGACTTTCGGGAAGCCGTGTAGTTTATAAATATGTTTGCAGAATATCTCTGCAATTTGCTTTGCAGAGTCTGTTTTCTTGATAGCGATAAAGTGAGCATATTTAGTGAATATATCTACTACGACGAAAATATTATCCTTCCCATTAGATACAGGTAATCCTTCAATAAAATCCATCGATATTTTTCCCCATTTTTGATTCGGAATATTTAAGGGATGAAGTAACCCAGGTGTCATAATATTTTCACTTTTATTTCTTTGACACTTGTCACATTCTGCTACATATTTTTGAATATCGTGACTAATACCTTTCCAAAAAAATCACTGACGTGCATTGTAATAGGTTTTAAAATATCCTACATGCCTAGATGACATGGAATCATGTGATTCCTTGAGTATTTTTGATATAAACTTGGATTTGGAGTTTAGATAAATTCTTCCTGTGTACCACCATAAGATATCGTTCTTCCACTCAAATTTTGAATTTCCTTGGAGATTATTGATTATAGCCAACATTTCCTGATCTTTGGCGTACTCACTTTGAATTTCATTAAGCCATTTAGGAACAACAACCGAAACTGTAAGTAGTGTTAGTTCTTCATCTTTCCTGGACAGGGCATCTGCTACTACATTGTCTTTTCCTTTCTTATGTAATATCTCCATGTCGAAAGCGGAAATTTTCTCGATCCATTTTTGTTGTTCTTCAGAGAGTGTTTTTTGTTGAAGGAGATACTGAAGACTGTTATGATCGGTTTGGATGCAAAATTTACTCCCTAACAGATATTGTCTCCATTTGGCCAATGCGTGCATAATTGCGAGCATTTCCTTGTTGTATGTGGACTTGAGATGCTCTTGTTTATTTAGCTTCCTGCTTTCAAAAGCGATAGGGTGCCCTTATTGCATTAATACTGCACCAATACCAAATCCAGAGGCATCACATTCGATGATAAATGGTTTAGAAAAATTGGGAGTTGCCAATACTGGTGCATTAGACATTACTTCCTTCAAATCTTCAAAACACTTTCCTGCTTCTTCATTCCATTGAAACGAATTTTGTCTTTAAAAGATTTGTAAGAGGTGCAGTTCTGTGCGCATAGTCTTTAATAAATCTTCGATAATATCCCATTAATCCTAAGAATCCTCTTAACTTAGATATATTTACTGGTTTATTCCATTCCCTTATAGCTTTAATTTTAGAAGGATCGACTTTTACCCCTTCATGGGATATTATGTGTCCCAGATATTCGACTTCTTCTTTTCCAAAGGTGCATTTGGATTTCTTAGCATAAAATTGATGATCTTCTAATAATGTGAGAACTTTATCCAAGTGTTGCAAGTGGTCTTTCCAAGTTTTACTATAAATCAAAATATCATCAAAAAATACTAGCACAAATTTCCTAAGATATGGACGAAATAATTCGTTCATAGTAGCTTAGAACGTAGCTGGTGCATTTGTCAACCCAAAGGGCATTACTTTAAACTCGTAACGACCTTCATGTGTTTGAAATGTAGTTGTTGGTATATCTTCCATTCTAATTCTGATCTGGTAATAGCCTGACCTGAAGTCTAACTTAGAGAAGTATTTTTTGCCATGTAGCTCATCTAGCATTTCATCGATAAAGGGAATTGGAAACTTATTTTTAATTGTTATCTTATTTAACCCTCTGTAGTTAATGCATAGCCAGAACGATCCATCTTTTTTTCTTAACAATATAACTGGGGCGACATACAGACTCTTGCTTTTTGAGAAGACCCCACATTTTAAAAGGTCTTGGATTATCTTCTCAATTTCTATTTTGTGGTGATGCGGGTAGCGATAAGGCTTGATGTTAACAGGGTCTGATCCTGCCTTGACTTCTTTTGTATGTTCGATTTCCCTATTGGGAGGCATTTTCATTGGTAGGTCTTGGAATAATTTTTCGTGTTTCTGAACTAGTCCTTGTACTTCTGGTGACTCTTTGTGGTTCCTTTTTGTAGATAACATTTCTAACTGATGACATTGTACTATATAGGCTGGCGCTCCTTTTCGAATCATCTTCAACATCTGATATGACGATACGATTTGATTTTCTAGGGCTTGGAATCCATATAATTGTGCTTCTGCCCTTCCCATTTAAAGCTTATAAATTGCTTCTGATGGTTGGCAGAATAAGTACCTAAGGTTTGTAGCCATTGAATTCCTAAGACCACATCTACTCCTCCTAGTGGTACAACATAGAATGGAGACTCTAAACTAAAGTCTTTAATCTGTAATTTGACCTTATGGAATTTCCCTACTTTCTCAATCTTCTTACCATCGACCACCATTACCTTCATATTAGGCATGGGAAAAGTAAAGATGTTGAGTCTTTTGGCCATGGTTGAATCTAGAAAATTGTGGGTGCTGCTAGTGTCGGTGAGAACCATTACATTGTTTTTCTTAATGTGTCCTCTTAATTTTAGTGTCTAAGGTTGTGATATACCTGTCATGGCTGATAATGACACTTGCAGAATGCTTTTATCATCTACTTATGGAGAGAACTCTAGGGTGTCTTCTATTCCTTCTACATCTGAATCATCATTGTTAGAGTCATTCGTTGCTTCACAATTATATAGATTTTTTTCTTTTCCATTAGAACATCTGTGCTTAGGGTCCCACTTTTCGCCACAACGTTTGCACTTGCCCTCTCTCATCCTTTGTATTTCCATGTTAGATTTATCTCCTTCACGAAGGTGTGGTGGAACATATTTCATGTTATATTCTTTTGTAGATTGAGGAAACCTTTGTCTCGAATATACTCTTTCTGGTTTTGACCAAGATAACCTTTCAAATTTCTTTTCAACAACTTTTGCTTTTTGCCTTGCTAGTTCTACTGATGTAATGTCGTGAAGTTCGAGCTCTTCTTGTATATGGATTTTAAGTCCTGAGATGAAAGATTGGATTAGACGAGATTCTGACAATCCAGGTACTCATGTTGCTGTGGTCTCCATTTCTCGAGTGTTCTCATCCACATCTCCTTTTTGGCGTAATTTGATGAATTTTGAAATTTTTCTTCTTCTTTTATACCTTGAAATCTTTTAAAGAATGCATCCTTAAATTTCGTCCAACTAATAGCAAGCATCGTCTTTTTCCACCACATATACCAATTATATGCTTCCCCTTCCATTTTCATGGAAGCGTGCTTAATTTTTTCATCATCACTATTAATGTCATAAATCTCAAAATATTCTTCGACTTTATTAAGCCATGCAATGCTATTTTTTTCATTACTGTCAAACTTGGGTAGTTCAATTTTTGCTTTTCGATGATATGCTAATGGTGGGACGAGAAGGGGATATTGATTAGCAAATGTGTTCCAGAGCTGCTTATTTTGAGAATCTGCATTACTATCTTCCTGATGATGTGGGGAATCAGTTTTTTCATGATGCTCTTCTGAATTCCCTGAATCTGTTGAATTGTTCTGTTGATTTCGTTCCATATTGGGGAATATTGGTCGTTGTGTCTGACTTATCTTATCACAAAGTTCTGTCATATTTTGCATTGCTTGGCTATGATTTTCTGTGGCCTCGCTATGATTTAGCCAAATTTGTCTTTCTATTTGATTTGTCGTATCTTGAAGCTTTTTGATGTCGTTGGAGTGTCCTACAACTATACCCTTGAGATCGACTAATCTTTTGCCGAAGTCTTCGGAATTATTATTGATCTGTTTCTCAAGATCCAACAAATTTTTTTGGAATTCGGCCATCGACATTGATGACGACATTGAACGTGTATGCGGAGGTGGATATTTATCTGCCAGTTTTTTTCCCCCTTTTTTTTTTTTAAATAATAATAATAAGTTATTATTATTATTTTTTAAATAATAATAATTATATAATTTTTTTTAATAATTATATAATAATAAATTGTATATATATATATATATATATATATATATATATATATATATATATATATATTAACTATGATATTTAACTTATATCCGCACACCTTTTTATTAAACCACACACCGTATGGTATCGATCCGCAATTAAATAAGTCTTATGTAATTATATATCACCGTATATTTAAACGTTGTATCATCTAATAAAACGTTGTATCGTTCCCCCATGGGTACTGCTATGCCATGGAAATCTTGATATGTTTTTATGCAGCGGAAGAAACTGCCGGCCAACAGCGAATGCACGGGACAACGGATTCAACGTGGATGAGTGTTGATGGTACAACGACAACTGAATGGGCGACGGGAAGACGGGAGATGGCGGGGGCAGGAGAGGTGGGCGGGGGACGGATAGGTGGACGGGGAATGGCTAGGGCAGGAAAGGTGTCGGGGGAGGTAGGGAGGAGAGGTGTCAGGGGAGGTGGGGAAGAGAGGTGGGCAAGGGAGGCATGGAGGAGAGGTGTAGGGGGAGGAGGGGAGGAGAGGTGGGCGGGAGGGCGGCTGGAGGCAGTGGGGGTGATGTCGGGTAGGAAGGGGATGGGGAAATGGCAGCGGGGCGATAGGGAAAGGCTGCAGAGATGGGGGCAGCTGAGAAGGGTGGGAAGGATGGCGAGGTAAGACGGTAGAGGGCAGCGGTGAGGTGTGGGCCGTGAGGTGAGGTGAGGGCCATGAGTGTAAGCCGAGAGGTGAGAGAAGTGAGGGGTTGGGGAGTGTAGTGAGGGTGCAGGTGGGTTGGGAAGTGAAGAGAGGCATCGACAGAAAAATGGTAGGGAAATGAAGGAAGCGGCAGGGGACGAAAGGAGGAAAAAAATTCCAGTCAGGGAATTTGATGAGAGGGAAAATTGATAGTTGTGTGGATAGACTGCGAATTTCTCACACAAATCCTGAAGAGCGACAACTCCGATACCAATGGAGTGTAAAAAATCTAGTAAACTTGAATAAGTATATATTATTATTGATAAAAGACGAGATGCTTACAATTGGGAATCACCAAGGCTTTAAATACAACCTTACGATGTCCATTGGCGAAGAGGCATGATCGTTGATCATGCCCTTCCACTTTAATAAACCTAAGACAACTATATTTAACTAATAATTAATAAATTATACATAATAGTAACTTAGAAAAAGTTTCTAGCTGTGGTTTTTTCTATTAATAAATTCAGACACGATATTACAGGTTATGAAGTATTTATACATACAGATCACTCTGCCATAAAATATTTGATGAATAAACCATTATCAAGTGGTAGGATAACTAGGTGGTTTCTTTTACTACAGGAATTCAATGTTACTATAATCGAAAGGCCAAGAAAATCAAATATAGTAGTGGATTATATTTCTAGATCGAACAATCTCGGTCAAGTAATTCCTATATATGATTCATTTCCTAACGAGGACCTTTTTTATGTTTAAACAAAATCTCCTTGGTTTGATGAAATAGCTAATTATATTGTCATAGGAAAAACACCACCACACCTATCCACTGGAGAAAGACGAAGTATCATTCAAAAAATTGCTTCATACTCTTGGATCCAAGGATGCCTCTTCTATACTAGGCTTGACCTTATTATCCGTAGATCTATAAGAGAAGAGGAAGTGTTTGATATCTTGAGAGCTGTCCATGATGAGCCTTGTGGGGGGAATTTTACTGACAAGAGAACAACATAGAAAATTCTTGACGTTGGCTACTTTTGGACTTCCCTATTCAAGGATGCGAAATAGTATGTTAAGCGTTGTGATAGTTGTTAGTGAATGGGCCAACCTAGTAAAGTTGATGAGATTCATTTATGCCCTCAATTCATGTTAGAGCCCTTTGATAAATGGGACATTGACTTTGTGGGACCCATAGACCCAACATCTTTAAATAAAATATTTATCTTGGTTTGTACATATTTTGTAACAAAATGGGTAGAATCTATTTATTTAGCTTATATTAGTGCATCTCGCCATATCAACTAACATTGTCACATATGAAGGACTTGACTAACAACTCTATCTCTATGCAAGATCATAGCACAATGCTGGGGAGACCAATGATTTATAGGCACCTTCATCATTGTCTCTCAAGGAACATACCCCATTCAGATGTTCACAAGGTATGTCCTAGGACCATTCCTACCTTGGATTAACACATCATGAAGGAATTTCCTCTTTGACTACTCTTACCTATTGGATGCCCTACCTCATCCTCAGTATTATCGGAAATTAGATGCTTACCCAATCCTCAAGTCTTTCTTCACAAAGTGAAGACAAGAATGATGTGTCTATATCTCCCTCTCAACTAGGGAGGATATTCTCTTTCCTATTATAAAGGAAAATACCCAAACTCCCTCTTACCTAGGGACTTGTTACCAACAACAATTATCTTTCTCTTCACTGGAGACCATGGTACTATTAGTTGCTTGTAGAATTCCTCTTATCATGTCATGTACTTCAACTTCTTCCTTATGGAGCCAATTTATTCCAAAACTTATTCGTAGGGAATCACCCATCTTCTCCATCACTTCCCTTCAACAAAAAATAGTGTTGAAGCAATGATCATGTCATCATTATCTTCGTCAGAAAGTGATCTTCTAGTCCACATTTGGTTATCCTTCATACAAATACCTCTTCCAAGTCTTGTTTCTTTCAGGATCTTTCATGCAATCTCATTTGCATATGAAATTCTACAACCCTCCTTTGATATCCCTATTACAACCCAATCCATATGATTTCTCAAAAATCAAAATGAACATTAAATTAAAGTCACCTCTTTCTGATGGCATTTCGTCATGACATCAGCTTCTAGCAGCATCAATATCCTACACACGTATGAATCCATCTCTAAGACATTCATTACCAAGGTTCTCCTTCTATAACATACATATCAAGGTCTTCATACATTCTCCATGGAGATTTCATAGAAAATCCTTATTGTTATCAGATGTTGATCACTTATTTTATCTTACGTGACTACAAATACAAATTTCATGAGCTCTTCTTTCACCTTCTTCACATATGGCTTCCTTAGGATCTTCTATACATAGTTCCTTCATCATAGGAACCATAGTTGCCAACTTCCTCATATTCTTCATGAGGTCATATTATTTTGATTTCATCTTTGTTAATATGTAGAAGAGTTCAAGACACATTGTCTACATTCCTTCATGTATCATTATAATGGAAAATTTTATTCTTCTTTAATCATGCTTATAAGATAGAGTATTCAACCATTCTATCTGCAACTATATGATGACTTTATCTATATATTACCAAATATATACATACCTCTTCCTTCGTGTGGTCATCTAAATTTACTTTTAGAAACTTCCTTTCCTTTATTGAAGATGAAAATACTTCAACCAACTTGATATGCTACACATCTTTGTCATCATACCATAATCCTTCTAAACTGTGAATCCCACACTATATGGAATGTAGACTATTTGTGTGACACTTCTTCAAAGAATTATTAACCCTTCTAACAAGGATTCTAATGAAGGATCTTGATGATCCTGATTCTGCAAATGCTTCTTTCTAATGATGATGACGTATGATGATCTCTTTATCTTCTATCTTGCAAGATGATTTTCTCCAACCATATATATTGCTACTTTGGTTGTCCTTTTATGATTCTAATGATGATGTCATGAGTTACTTCCTTTCTATTATGATGACAATTTCAACTATATGAACTTCTGCTTCAACTATCCTTCCATGCCTCTATGATGATATCATCTCTATCTCTTCTATAATGCATCCTATCATACTTGTGACACTTTCCATCATGATAAATAACTTTTACAAACTTGAAAAGAACTAAGTATATGATGTTATCTCAACCATAGTAGAGGTATTTTACTTCCTCCTATGACTTCTTCTTTTTAGGTTCTTCTACTTCTTTGGTGACACGAGCTTCATTCCTTTCCTCTCTCTTGTTGTTTTGCTTCTTGAGTTTCGGACAATTTATTTTGAAGTGCCCATATTCATTACACTCATAACATTGAATCTTAGAAATATCAATTTTGTTTTGAAACTTCTTTCGAGGCTCAAAATTTCTAAATTTCCCTTTCCTCCTGGCCATTTCTCTATATGCTTGAGTTTGTTCACTTTCTCCAATGTCGTTATTTGCCTTTAATATTGTTTCTTAAATCTTTCATAATGACCATAAATCATTGAATGGGGTAGTTTTCTTATTTCCATACATACTTGATACAAAGTTTCCCCATTCATCATGTAGTATAGTGAGCACAATGGTGGTCATCTCTCGATCAAACATGATTTCTCCTAGCTCATGTATGTGATCTCTTATTTGATATACCCTCATAAGGTACGAGGATACCCCTTATTAATTTTATACCTTCATCTTGTATAGTTCGCTTCTTAATGATATTATTTACTCCTACAATGCTTACAGAGAAACATTCTATCAGCTTTTCATAGATTTATTTTGATGTCTTCAACTTCGCTACATAAGGGATGAGAGAATCCTTGATTGACTCAATGAAGATCCTTTGAGACCTTATTTATCCTTCCATATATTTAGATAGAGCTTGATATTGCTCTTGAGAAGTTTTTGTGATTGATCCTATGACATATTCACTAACTTCATTTTATATGAGGATCAAATCTATTCTCTTCTTCCATGCAAGGAATTTGACGACCCAACAAGTTTGTTGTTCTCCTTGCAGAAAGAAGTAATTTTATATTGAGACATAAAAATATATAATACTTACTTGTCAAGTGAAGATGCTCCTTTGATGATGATATCTTCAACTTGATGCCTTCTAGATGATGTTGTCAATTGAAGATGCCTTCTTGATGATGATTTCTTCCTTGATGACCTTCTTCATGGATGCTTGATATGTGATCCTTTATCTAATGTGAGGGAGATCACTTTGATGATGAGGTGCTCTTTCTTGACTAAGCTTCCCAAGAATACTTCAAGTGTAGTGTCTTTCTTTTGAATGGAGGTAGGGTCTTTGAGGTCTTATTATTCTTCCAAGAGTTAAGATGATGCGATCCTTGTGATGTGAAGGATATTCCCCCTTGATGCTTCTTAGTTCTCCTTGATGATCTCCTTTTGCTTGGTCATTATTTATTCTTTTTAAAATATATGATATTCAAGCTACCTTTCCTTGTTGTTGTCACCTTAGCTCTAATACCATGTTGAGAAATCAGGAGAAAACATATTAAAGTGATTTCTCTTACTTTGAAAACTATGTGTGTGTTATTTTACTTAACTTGATATACTTGCAGTTAACTTATTCCTTCACTTGATTATTATTGTGTTCTTTTCATAAAGAAACTACCAAATTACGAAGATCAATGAGAGATGAGGATACAAAATGTTGGTTTCTATGAAAAATTCCAAGACCTATGACCCAAGACCAAGACCCCTCCAAGACAAGGTCAAACATATTCTTGATGAGATTTTCTTCCACAAAGTCAACAAAAATCAAGCTTGCTTCAATACTTCATATTTGCAGCCTCTCTTCAAAATTTTAGCTTGTTACTTCAAGACTATAGTCTTCACCCTCTACTGCAAAAACCCTAGCTAGCATGGGTTAGAAAATAATGGTGAATCTTTCCTCCTTTCTCCTTTGCTTGGCGAGCCTTCTCTTCCTTGAAAATTCGAGCTGAAAACTTTATCCTTTTCACACCTGATTTCGATATCCAAGGTAACCACAATTTTCGGTCTTGTTGCTACAATAGATGCCCTAGTTTTCTTGCATGTGTGGAGGATGACAACCCAAAATACTCCTTCAAAATATTCACTTATTTTTTTATCTCTCCTTCTCTTCGTTAAGTATTCTTCTCTTTCTTATGCTTGTACGAACTTAGATATCCTCTAGATGATGTCGAGTTCTCCCTTATATATAGGCTTTCGGTGGTGCTCAAATTTCTCTTCATGAGGCTCACTTGTCACTTGTAGGCCAACTTCCCTTCTTGCAGGATGACTTGGTATTAGAGGAAGACATTGCTGTTGTTATTTTTGTTTTCCTTGCAGGCATTTCAGTTCATTTCAGTTTCTTTAGTGGCTTTTTCATCCATTCTTCTTATTACAAGTGTCATTTCATTGTCGCAAGTGGTGTTTCTTTTGACTCTTCACAATCCATGACCTTCCATATTCCAATCATTATTGCGACAAAGCTTATAAATACTTGAAAAATATTCCAATATTTGTTATTATAATCCAATCTTGTTACTTATCTTCAGTTAGCAGCTTTTGAGCCCATCTCTAGCTTGAGTTCACTTCTTGAAGTCAGAGCCCCACTGCCTTTGAAAAATGTTCCCACAAAACTAAGTCTCCTTTCAGAGTGCACCCCAGAGAAACAAGAACCCCTTGCTCTTGAAAATTGTGCCCATCAAGGAGCTCTCTCTCTTGTGATCACACAATGTATAAAAAAGCCTACTCCTCTTGTTCACTAATTGTGTGCCCTATGCTCTCACTGGTTCCCATTGAGTGCACATCACACTCACAAGCTTTAGTGTGCCTCCCTTGTGCCCTGCAACTACGCCTGGTGCCCCCAACTTATCTCTCTCTTTCTCCTTAAGCACACAGTGAATCCTCAAGCTTCAACTAGGCCTTGTCTGACCATTGTTGTCCCGACATGCACCCTCCTCTTGGCATGATGTTGATTTCACTCCCAATGGTTGACCAAGTTACTTTATATCATCTTTTATAGGTTAGTGTATCAAGATATATCTGATCTCCCCTTGTCATTGTCTTTGATAAGTTTTGATGTGATAGATAGGGAGTTTACTGAAACTAATTATTGTCACTGTGAGTGCAATTACACTTGCAGGTGTTTAAAATATAAGTTATATTACTCTTTCATCATTTGTCGAAAAAATTCCTTCTACTGCCAATCGAACTATCTATAAAGAAACCTCAGAAGAAAGTACTGAGGTTCCTACAGTTCTATTTCTTGTAGATACAAAAAGCTTTATAGAAAAATATTTCAGTCATGGAAAGACATTAAGGATACTTTGGTGCAAGAGCTATTCCCTAAATATTTGGAGTATAGGGAAGTCTACATCAACATCAAAAGTTCCATAATACATAGAGTTGCATGAAGGTTCCTGATGATGCCATGTGTCGAAGCCATTAAACTCGTATCTTGTTACACATGGAAAACAAAAATTTGGTCATACATAGTGAAAGGGGTAATGCTATTGCCACTTACCATCCAAACAAAATGCATTCTTATTATAGTATGGTAAATCCTAGAGAATATGAAAACACTTAGTTTTATTCAACATGGGAAAATTTCAACACTAAATAAATCATCAAGTCTTGGTGCCAAGATCTTGCTAGATTCCACCAGAGGCCAAGTGCATTGTACCCAACAAGAAATTTGAGAAAGGACTATCAATATCTTAGAGAAATGTGTTGCAGATGGAATGGGCAAAAAAATTTAGAACACTTTGAGGAGAATTGGATCATCATGCTCAACTTGGTTGTTACAAGAGGAAGCGTTTTCAATTGGGCAGATATCCTCTCTTATGAGTTGCATTGTCATGTACAACATGACAAAATTTCATTACAAGAAAATAAATCACCAAAGTTATATATGCCCTCTTATCTGCTAAATGGGATCTGTGGTTGACATACTTTCACAGGAATGAAGTGGAGTTGGAACCCACAGTAAAAGCTCTCGATTTATTTTCATTGTAGATTGTTATCAAAGATTAGTTTCTAAGGAGTTTATGAAAGGATGGCAGAGAATTTATTTGCATTACTTTACCAGATGATCTATGAGATTGATCCTCCTTGTATGATCGATAAGGTGAAGGAGGAACTATATGACATTGCAGCTTGGTTTTCCTACCGCAAGGAACATACATTATATGTTTTGGGTGCCAAACAATCCCTCAACTTATGCCTAGTTATGTGACCAACAAGGTGGCCTTGCAGGAGGTGGCCTATCAGTTGAATAATGGATTGTATGCACAACTCCATAGGAGGAAAAAGGCTCCTTAGCCCACTCTTTCTTTTAGATTGGAATTTATGATCTAAAGAGCCTTAAGGTAGCTGAGCTTGAAATTGAAGAACTCAAGCGTCTTCATTTTGGGACATTGAATTTTCAAAGATATGATCCTAGAAAGGTGTCCAGGAAGCATTGTGATAAGATATACTACACCTGGGAATATGTACTAATGAAGAATTCCAAGGATGAAAATGTTAAGAATTGGTACAGTGCATTAAGAAAGAATCAACTAGGAGATGAATCAGGTCCCTCTTAGGTCCCACAGGATTCAAATACACAAATGGAGGAGACACTATAGGTGGCAACAACTCAAGTGAATATACCAACACCCAAGAAGAAGATCAAGCATGATCTGGTGGTAGAATGTAGCATAAAGTTTAAATTTTATCCCATGTGCAAAGGTGCCATAGAATCAAGGAAGCAGCAAGAGGAAGAGCACAAAAGGGAGAAGGACCGGTCACATAGAGAAGAAGAAAAATGAAAGAGGAAACAAGATGACATGCTTAAATAGAAGCATGAAGAAAAGGAAGAAAATAGAAGAATAGAAGAAGCAAGATAACAAAAGCAATCATAAGAGGAAGAATTCGTGCAAGTAATGGAGGAAGAACACATGGCCCAAGAAATGGAAGTAGAATTAGAAGAAGAGGGTGTTCTTGAACTTATTACAGATGAACTAGGAACTCCATCAGAACATCCTCTTACAGGTGGCCATATCCCATTCAAAGAGATAGTAATTGTCCCTCCACCACAAGATAGGGTCATGGATGTATGTAACACTACCTTTGTTGATTAGTGGTTGTCATTGATGTCAACCCATGCAACACCAAGCGCTACCTTGATATTGCATGGGAATTTTGACTTGAAAACTTACTCTATTCTGAGTCAAGGATATTTTGGATGTTTTCTACATGTCAAGATGTTTTCGTTGATATATGGCATGCCACATAATTCTTCACAGTTTGAGAGATATTCGTGTTTGAAGTTAGTGACCCCAGTTAGTGGGCTAAAACACCATGGGGTTGCGACATTACACTAATCATTGCTTATGGTAATTTAATAGTCAATAATCAATAATTATTTAAACTCCTAAAATCCCTCCAATGTTCACTTGTTGAAGACCCTCTCGACCTAAGCATTTATATAAATTGTGACCCTCATATCTTCTTGATGCAAGGATTTCTCTACTTAAAACAGGTCATCGTGGAATTATCACTATATCATGTTTTCTGCGAAGCTTCAGATGCTAAAAAAAACCCATTTGAGCCAAAATCCTAATGAAGAATGTGATCGAATTTCAGATATTGGTTCACTATATTTTTAGAGATATGATCTGAGGAAGTTAGGGTTTTTATAGGCTCCTGAATTTCATGTCAAACAAGTGGCCTTGGAAAATCGTTATAACTTTCTCTTTGAGCATTGGATTCAAATTTCGTAAAAAATGACAGAAAGAGGACAGAATGTAGTTTTTTGAATATCGTTTTCAAGACCGAAGATTGAAATAGTTACACGTGTCACTTCGTACAAGTTTGCTCTATTGAACTAGTCTATAATCGGGTCATCGTATGAGATTGGGCATAAATATTTCTTGAAGAATCCAATATTGATTAGACCTGTAGGTTTGGAAAGAGGATCAGAGGGATACCATAGGGCATAATTTTAGACCTTGGATATTCAAAATTACATAGATACATCAGATTCAATATCGAGCTTCTAGAAGGCAAGAAAAAATATGCATTCAAGGATCACTACAGTAAGGACAACACATCAACAGTCAAGGGTAAGTCTGCTACAACAAGGTATATATGATTGGTGTTTGAATTTTAATTTTAATATCATCTCTAACATGTGTTTTTGTAGGACAATGTAAGTATTTTATATGTATGTTTGATTGGGTTTTGTTCATAAATGTTGAACGTATTTACATCTGAATTTTGAATATTTCTCTAACATATGGTTTGCAGGATAGTGTAAGTATTTTGTTTGTGTATTGGTTTGGGTCTTGTTCATTAATGCATGTGCAGGAAGGAGGACACAATAGGACAACTCCAACACATACTAGAAGGACAATGCAATGCCAAAGTATCATTACTTGAAGCAAGCACAATAATACCTCAGCAACTGCTAGTGTTCAAAGAAGCAGTGTCAAGTCAAGTATCAGGTCGTGCCAAAAGTCAGTATTGTAAAAATCATCATTGTAAAATTGTAAACGAGTCATTATTTTAAAAGAGTCAATTTTCCTAGAGTTGGAGAGGCATCGTTGGGAGGTATAAGTGTCATTGTTGGATAATGTTATGGTTGGGTTGGAGGTCATAGTGTGATTGGGTGATTGGTCTAGTTCAAGAATATCATTGTGAATCATATTGTATCGTGGATCATTGTCCCTGGTACGAGAGTTAACACTCTTGTCTCATTTCTGATCACTATAGGGTGGCAGGGAGGTGCTAGGTTGGTGCATGAAGTCACCTACAGGTTGGAGCATGTGAACACTTCAGGGTGGTAGGTCGGTCTAGGATGTCGGGGCATCCATTCAATTGACTACTGAAGAAACCAGGGCATTGGGGCACCCTTCCTGTGGGAGCTAGAGAAGAATGCTTTTCTAGAATTCAAGGTAGTTGTAGCATTCATTTCATTTGGGGCTGAAGATTAAAGAATTTATTAGAAAAGTGCTCGATGGTTTTTGACCTGGAGGGGGTTTTCCATCTAAAGTTTGTGTGCCTATTGTGTTCTATTGTTTAATGAAGAATAATTGAAGATAAACTAATTCTCTAAAAAGATTTAAAATTATTAATTGATAAGAAATACTGATCCCACCCCCCTTCCTCTCAGTATTTCCGACAATTGGCATTAGAGCTTGGTTCCTTCAATAATAGTCTAAGAACCGGAAGGAGATCATGGAGTATACTAAGAATATAGTTCCTCTGTTCAATGGAAATAACTATGCACTTTAGAGTGGAATAATGCAGGTTCATTTGCTGGAGCAAGGATACGAAGTATGGGAAATTGTTGAAAAGGGCTTTACAATGACCTAGGATGAACAAGGTAAGAAAAATATGGTATATGGTGCAAAGGCTTTATCTCATTATCAGTGGGCTTATCAAATTTTTCTATCTTAAGGTACTAAGTTGCAAAACTTCTAAAGAAGTATGGGGCAAGCTTGAGAATATATATGCAGGTGACTCAAACGTGAAAGAAGAAAAACTTCAAATTTACAAGGCAAAATTTGAGCAACTCAAAATGAAGGAAGATGAAAATATTGATGCATACTTACATCGGGTTGATGAAATGAAAAATACATTGGAAGGTTTGGGAGAACTTGTTGACATGAAAATTGTTGTCCGAAATATCCTTGGAACCTTATTGGCATGATTCAACCCAAAGGTATTTGTCTTGGAATATAGTTCGAATCTAACCAATCTCGACAAAGATGGATTGCATGGAGTGCTTATGACATATGAAATGAGGATTGAAGAAGAGGAAAACACATCTAACCTATAAACATCATCCGTTGCATCCAAGAAGACCTGTAAGGATAAGCATACTTCGAAAGAGAAAACTTGTAGTTGTAAGGAAGAAGATGAAGAAGAATTTTCAGATAAATAATTTTCCAGCTTGACGCGAAGAATGAGAACATGCATGGGGAAATTCAAAGGTAAAATTCCATTGATATGTTTCGATTGTGGTGAGGTTGGGCATTTTGCAACCAAGTGTCCTCACAAAAATGAGGCTGTTACGAAAGGAAAAAAATGTATGAGGAAGTTCAACAAGCAAGGCATGAAGAAATGTTTTAAGAAGAGTTTCTTCTCCAAAGACGATAGATCCTCATCTGATGAAGACAATGATAACGAAGAAGAAATCAACGAAAGAGTATTTTTTATGGCCAAGCATAATAAGCAAGAAGCATCTGGTGAAGAAGGAGATGAAGAAGAAGAGATGACTGAGGATGAATTTCAAAACAAAGTGATCAGGGTTATCAAAGAGCTCAAGGTCGAGAAGAAGCATGTCAACACTCTTGAAGACAAATTAAAGATAGAAAGGGGACATGTCCTAAATCTTAAAATAAAGGTTGAAGAATAAAAACTAGTTGAAGAATCGCTCAGGGAAGAATTAAAGGAAAGAAACAAGGAAAGAGAAGCATTGCAAGCTGAAATAGATTCTCTACAAAAGCAAGTAAAAAATGGAAAAAATCTTCAAAAATACACCAACAACTCCAACGCATTCGAATAAATCATCAACAATTAGCGATCGAATAGTGACACGACTAGTCTTGGTTACAAAGAAAAATCTTTAAAGGAGCCAAGTCCTTCTATGACAACAAAACAAGATGGATATGAAAAATATAACAAGCAGGTAAACCTCCTAGCCAAATCAAGAGATCAGGACTTGCAGAAAGAACCATGGAAGAAAATTCCTCGAAGAATATTTCCTCCCATGTATCAACCTATCTTCTATGGTCATTGTTATTCATGTGGAAGGTTTGGACATAGAGCTATAGAATGTCGCATGTATGTTTGGAATAAATACAGTTTCAGGAGTTCTCTCAGAAATGGATATTCCAAAACTCAACATAATATTAACATATTTGATCATTTGAGATATGGCGTCGAATGTTACAAATGTAAAAATTTTGGACACCTGGCTAAAGATTGCAAACTTGGAAGTTCTTCAAATGAATTCTCGCAAAATCATAATGAAAAAATATGGAAAAAGAAGACTGAAATATGTTCTATCGCTCTTAAGGATCAAAGCAACATAAACGTTTGGTATGTTGATAATGTTTTCTCAACTCATATGACTGGAGATAGGAATAAGTTCATATCCTTGAAGGAAAATAAGGATGGAACAATGTCTTTGGGAAATGATGGGTCTTCAAACGTCATAGGAGAAGGTATAGTCACACTTGGAAACAAGAATGCATTAGCAAAAGATGTGTTGTTGGTTAAAAATATGAATCACAATCTGCTCAGTTTTAGACAAATGTGTGATCAAGGACACACGATGCTATTTAACTCTAAGAAATGTGAAATCAGGAAAGACAAGTTCGGTAAAATTGTGGCTACAAGTAGAGCTCCAAATGACATATATTTTTTGGATGAGACACCTAAAGGGTGTTTTTTGGCGAAAGAAGACAAAAGTTGGCTATGGAACAAACGAATGGGACATATAAATTTCGAAAATTTGGTCAGGATCAACAAGAAGGAAGAAGCAAGAGAAATGCCTAAAATTTCAAAACCTACCAATACGATATGTGAATCTTGTCGGCACGACAAGCATACAAAATTTGAGTTCAAGACAAAAGAAAACTTTGCATCACGTCCATTGGAATTAGTAGATACTGACCTATGTCATCATATGAGAACAAAAGGTTTAGATGCAGAATTATATTTTATGATAATGATAGATGATTACACCAGAATAAAAACTGTCAACTTCTTAAAGAAAAAGACTGAGGCATTCGAGTGTTTTAGAATCTATAAGGAATTGGTCGAAAATGAAACTGATTTGAAGATCAAATGTCTGAGATCAGATAATGGCGAAGAATTCACTTCCAAGGTATTTCAACAGTACTTTGATGAAAATGGAATAAAAATACAATTATCAACAGCCAAAACACCACAACAAAATTGAGTTGCTGAAAGAAAAAACATAATCATACAGGAAATGGCTAGAACAATGTTAAATGACTCAAAATTAGATGATAAATTCTTGGTTCAAGCAATTGGTACAGAATAGAGGTTTTCTAAGGAACAATTGTAACATGACTCCCTAGGAATTATGGAAAGGAAGAACGACTAACATCAAATACTTCAAAATATTTTGAAGCAAATGCTACATCAAAAGAGAAGATAAAAAATTGGGAAAGTTCGATTCCCGTGTCGATGAAGGTAATTTCGTTGGTTATTCACGCAAAAGTAAGGCTTATAGATGCTATAATCTAAGGCGAAAACAAATATTGGAAAGCATACACGTTACTTTTGATGAATATTGTGTTACAAACAATGACAATAAGATTGTACCTTCAAGAAAATATGATGGATTTGAGGCAGAATCCGTGAAGGATGAATAAGAAGCTCCAGAACAAGACCAATCAAATAAGGAAACAACAGTCAACCAAGAGGGAATAAGAAATGATCAGCAAGATGTATAAGAAAATTTTCCAAAAGCTTTAAAAGAATGGTGTCAAAAGAATCATTTGTCACATCAAATCATCGGCAACATAAATGAAGGAATTGGAACCAGAAGAATTCGACACCTTCGTTCGTCACAACAAGCCCACCTTTATTTTTTAGCAATTTTTGAGCCCTTCAATTTTGAGGAAGCTAGTCAAAATGAACACTAGGTAGTAGCTATGAATGAAGAACTGGATCAAATTGAGAAGAACAACACTTGGGAATTGGTTCCACGACCAAAGCATAAAATTTTTATTGGAACTAAATGGGTCTTTAGAAACAAATTGAATGAGGATGGACAGGTTACCAGGAATAAGGCAAGATTAGTTTGCAAAGGATATGCACAAGTTAAAGGAATTTATTTTGAAGAAACATTTGCTCCCATTTCCAGAATGGAAGCTATTAGAATTTTTCTCGCTTATGCATGCTCGAGAAAAATCAAGGTCTACCAAATGGATGTTAAGTCAACCTTTCTAAATGGTGAATTGGAAGAAGTTTACATTGAACAACTTGAAGGATTTCTGCTCTCTGAAAAGGAAGACTATGTCTGCAGATCAAAGAAGACACTATATGGTCTCAAGAAATCTCCTAGAGCTTGGTATGCTCGTCTCGATGGATATCTACATCAACAAGGATTAAAGAAAGAAAGTGCTGACAACAATCTCTATGTGAAAGTGGATCAAGATAGCCTAACAATTATCGAGGTGTATGTGGACGATATAATCTTTGGAAGTAATGATGACAGATTAAGTAAAAACTTTGCCACAAAGATGCAGAGTGAGTTTGAAATTTCTTTAGTTGGCAAGATGACATAATTTTTAGGGCTTCAGATATCTCAGTAGGATAAGGGAATATTTATATATCAAACCAAGTACATCAAGGAAATGCTCAAGAAATTCAAGATGGAAGATTGCAAGCTTGTCCTTACCCCAATGGTAACAGGTTGCAAGTTAAGTTTAGAAGATTCGTCAAAGGATGTGGACCAAAGGTTGTATAGATATATGGTTTGCAATCTTCTATATGTGACATCTTCTCAACCAGACGTAATGCAGGCAGTTGGACAAGTAGCAAGATTCAAAGCATCCCCAAAATAACACCATATTATTTCCGTCAAAAGAATTCTCCGATATCTTAAGGTCACAACAAAATATGGTTTATGGTATCCCAAAGGAAATAATATAGTTATCCAAGCTTATACAGATGTAGATTGAGCAAGAAGTGTTGATGATCGAAAGAGTACCAGTAGAGTAACCTTCTATCTAGGTGGTTAGCTTGTTTCCTGGTTAAATAAAAAGCAGTCTTCAATCTCATTATCCATAGTTGCAGAAGAAGAATATATTGCGGCAACAACTTGTTGTACTCAAATTCTCTAGATGAAGAAAACTTTGCAAGATATTCAAGTCAAGTTTGATGAGCCTATTCCCATATTTTGCGATAACACCAGTGCCATCAGTATCTCCAAGAATCCTGTGATGCATTCCAAAACATAGCACATTCCAATCAAATATCATTTCATTAGAGAGCAGGTCATCGAAAAGAATATCAAGCTTGGATATGTTGGCACAAAGGAACAAATTGCTGACATATTTACCAAACCATTACCCCGTGAAGCATTTGAGTATCTTCATCTAAAGCTTTGGATTCTCCCAAGTTCTCATTACACTCTTTCTCTTATCTAACTAAGTAAAAAAAGGGGAGTTGAGGTGTGTACAAGTTCGCGGGATGATGTTTTTAAGAGTGAGTTACCCTTTTACATTGATGAAAAAGTGGGAGAGAATTTTGTAGGAAGAGGTTTCATGATTGCAGGGAGAGTACTTGTGTTGCCATCAATGCCAAAGGGGGAGATTTTTGATCAGTGGTTGTCATTGATGTCAACCGAAGCAACACTAGGGGATACCCCGATCTTGCATGGGAATTTTGAATTGACAACTTAGTCTATTCCGAGTCAAGGATATTTTGGATGGTTTCTACTTGTCGAGATGTTTCCTTTGATATATGGCACACAATGTAATTCTTTACGATTTGAGAGATATTCGTGTTTGAAGTTAGTAACCCCACTTAGTGGGCTAAAAACCCATGGGGTTGTGGCACGAAATTAATAATTGATTGTGGTCATTGAATAATCAATAATTAATAATTTTCTAATCTCCTAAAATCCCTCCAACGTTCACTTGTTGAAGACCCTCTCAACCTAAGCATTTATATAAATTGTGACCTTCATATCCTCCTAATGTAAGGATTTCAATACTTAAAACAGGACATCGTGGCATTATCACCATAACGTTTTTTTTGTGAAGCTTCAAATACTGAAAAACAAACCCATTTGAGCCAAAATCCTGATGAAATGTGTGAACGAATTTCAGATATTGGTTCGCTATATTTTCGGAGATATGATATAAGGAAGTTAGGGTTTTTGCAAGCTCCCGAATTTCATGTCAAACAGGTGGCCTTGAGGAAATTGTCATAAATTTCTCTCTGAGAATTGGATTCAAATTTAGTAAAAAGTAACAAAAAGAGGATGAATTGTAGTTTGTTGGATATCATTTTTAGGATCGAAGGTTGAAACAGTGACACATGGCACTTCATACAAGTTCGCTCTACTGAACTAGTCTATAATCAGGTCATCGTAGGAGATGTTAGAGTCGGTCTTTACAGCCCTCCGTCAGAGATCATTTCTTTATTTGCATTTCATTGTTTAGGTGTCTCATTCCGCTCATTCATCTGCATTCCGTTAGGGGCATGCCATTGACTGACGGAAGGGTTTGGTTCTCTCGTGTTCCCTCATGCTTGTACCTGCTGGGTTAGTCAAAATTCCCCAAAATTCATAAAAGTTCATTTCATGTCATTTATAGTCATAAATGGTTATTTTGGTCAAATAGAGTCTTTTGGTTTCTGAGTCTAGGGTTTAGTCTTTCTGAAATGTCAAACAATACCCGTAGGCCATGAGGATGGTTTCCAATAAGTTCTCAGTATAAAATTTTATCATCAAACATATTCAAGGACATTTCTTGTTCAAAACTCTGTTTTGAATAAGAAATTGTCAAAATTGTTTTTGTAATAATCATGTATTTTTCCATCATGAAGATTTCAGAGTAGGCTCTGGTTTTCCTTTGCCAAACATCAACGCCAACATCCTTGCAAAAATCAACCATTTCATCAGTTAAAACTCAGAAAATCAGTGAAAAGCCAAAAGACAGAGTTTCATTAAATGACAAAGTGCCAAAATCAAAAAACATTACAAAATGGGTTTTTGGAGAAGAAAAAATGAAAATCATCTCTATAAGATATTTCTCAAAGTCATATAAACCATTTGCATCAGGAAATATTCACAAAATCTCATAGAAAAATCGTGTTTTGAAAGTTGGAGAGCAAAGAACGTTTGAAGAGGTCATGACTGTGTGTCAAAGTTGTGTGCGGCGCATAGAATGCGCGTGGTGCATTGAGCCAGAAGACGCAGTGTAATTTCCCATAGGCGCGGTGCACCCAAAGGCCGCGACGCATTGGGTCTGCGCGCGGTGCTTAGAGCCCTAAGGCCGAAAATCAAATCCGCTTGGTGTAAATTCGATTTGGTTCAGTGCTATCTCCTCCAAGTAAGTTTGTCCAAGCTCGTTCAATGATTTTAAACTATGGTGCTGTGGTTTAGTAGCAAAGAGGTTAGTGTTTGAATGGTGCAAAGATAAACCCTATACCCATATTTCAATCTGCTCCCAAGGGTTTAAAAGGAGGTGGTTCAAACGTGAAATTTTGGTGCTTAAACTCTCATTTCATTGATATGTATGCTCTTGCCATTTACTACCATTGTTGTCACTGCTAGTTCTGTCAGAATATACACCATAGTCCCACAGTCCCACAGTCCCATTGTTATTACTCTATCCCATATCCCTATACCCTTTTGATCCCATGTGTTAATTCCCAAACCCTATCATTTGTTACCACATTCCTCCATTGACAAACTCTTAATTTCCATAACATTCAAGGGCTAGCTTATGTCCTTGATCTCACTGTTATATTGTCATTTCATTTACTCCTGTTCCTAAAACTACCCCCATACTATCACCCATTCCCATATCATTTGTAAAGGTGTCTAATCTCAAAATTTTCCAAAATAGTGAGTAAATGTCTGTTCATTCCAGAGTCTCTTGACAGTTCATTGTATTTACTTCGACACTTCCCACAGTCCCTCATTTCATGTTTGATACATTTGGCATATTGGGTATTAAAAGGCAAGCACCAATTCATCATTTTCAAACATACACCTAACTCTTGTTTTCACCATACATATATCAGCATATATTTGTCAAACACCTTGATTTCAGCACCATGTCAGAGACAGATTCACCATATGAGCAGGGGTATGAATAGGACAGTGATTCATCTACAGAGCTTAATATGCCAAGGAGATCTCATAAAAGTGGCAGACATGTCAGGGAGGAGCCCACTTCTTTGACCCAATTGCAGGCTTGCCCGCTTGCAATGGATTGTTTTCAGCGTCAGTCATGTTTCCATTATTGTGAGATGATTGCCCGAACTCAGCATCATCATGAGTTAGCTCGCCTGTTTGTCCTACATTTGCATAATGGTCGTGTAAACCTTGCTGGAGTGAATTTCACTTTGTCACCAGAGACTATTTCTGAGGCGACCGGGATACCAAACATCGGTGAAGAGTGGAATAAGCGACAGCAGTTGGATAGAGCATACTATGAGCCTTACATCAGACCTAGATATTTAAGGCAGCTGAGCTGGGTATTTCCATTCCGATTTTTGAAGGAAGAGTATGCACCATTGATGAAACTGATCATTAGATACTTCAGTTGTGAAGGTCGCTTTTCACGCTTGTATGCGTATCACATCCGGTTGTTGATGCATTTCACGAGAGTGCGGTTGATGAGCATTCCATATTTCATGTACCGTAACATAGAGCGAATGACGGTCCTGGTGCAGAAGAAGACTTCGGAGCAACAACATAACATCATATATCATTATGCGCTCATCAAAATCATTGTGGTGCATCAGCTTGGACTACAGGGCATCTCGTGGGATGAGTTCATTTCCCGTGATTTCTTTGCAGCGCCACAGCCACCTCCCGAGGTAGTTCATGATGAGGGGGAGCCTTCACAGCAGTTTGATATTCCTGAGATTGAGCCTATCAGTGCTCCAGTGGCAGTTACATATCAGAGAGGCGCTAGAGCCTTGTTTGCAGCATCGCGACGAGTACTATCTCCACCCGGGGTGGAAGGGGTCTCGTTGACTTCATCAGTAGCGCGAGTACTATCTCCACATGGTGTGGAAGGGGTCTCGCCTTCGACATCAACACAGGTACAGGTTCATGACAGAGGCAAGAGGCCTATGCACGATGAGGGCCCTTCAGGAGGCCAGGATACTGATTTTGTTTTGATCAATGTTGATGCTAGTTCCCCCAGCTCGAAGCTGAAAGAGATCATCCATGAGCAGAAAGCTGAGATTGGCACACTGACCGAGAAATTGCAGAGAGCTTAGTGGGTTATACAGTATTTGGAGCAGCGAAATAAACAACTGGAGGACCAGCACACACTTATAGAGTTGCGGCAAATCCGTGAAGACCGGGAATTGGCCCGAAAGAGACCAGGTGACATGACACCTTTTGAGCGACAGATTTGGCTTGAGAAAGTCAACCAAAATCTTGAGAAGTTGTTGGCGAAGGCCAATAGGGACAAATACATGCTCAGAAATATGAAAAACCATTATTGGGCCCGCAAACACGTTTGTAAAGCAAGAATGAAGATCCTGAAGGCAAGGTTGAGAAAGGCACTGAAACGTCGAAAGAGGCCGGATCCACTCCGAATCTTGGCCGAAGATTCTTTGGCTGGGCATGAGACATGATGAGAGACCTTCACTCCAAATTTCAGCAAATTTGGAGAATTTTTTGTCATTTTGAAAATTTTGGTTGCAAAACAGGTTTTTCCGCCCGACGCGTCGCGCCACTCGACGCGCGCTTATGATTGGGACATCTTTTGGAGGAAAAATTGATATTTTTGGATTTTTAATGGTAAGTTATGTATGTTCAGGAATGGACGAAGCATTTCATCACATTCTGGGCTGCCTAAAGGGCCAAAAACACCATGAAAATCACCTTTCTGCCACCTTTTGCACCAGCAAGAAGTAGTCTTGGGAGAATGAAGTTTTGGAGGGGAAAATGAGCTCCAAATTGAAAAATTCCACTTGGTTTTGATAGCAGACATCAAGGGCTTTCCAACGAGCTATCATGAGCTCAATTTGGACTTTGGGAAGTGCTCCAAAAACATTTACAAAGTAGCGCGACACATAGAGCTTTTGAGCGCGACGCATATAGGAATTTAGCCTATTTTTCACCTTCCAGCTCAGAAATTCGGCCAGTTTTGACTAGTTTCACCTCCTGATGTAATTTTTGATCTAGCTTGATTTAATTTGGTAACCATGATGTAATTTTGGCATGTATTTACTTGTTCTAGATGATTCATTCACTAAAAAGTGAAAATTGAGTGAATGGATCAGTTTCCTAGCATATAGAGGCAAGTTGTTTGGCTGCCTAGATTTTAGCTCCATGTTTAGAATTGGTTGAAACAGCCCCTAGAAGGATGAGCTCGACCCCTAGAGGCATGGGAAGGGGTTAGGATGATCTATATATTGTATTTTCTGAGACCTTTTCAGGGTTGGACTCTTGGGAATAGTTTGGCACCTCATTGTACATCCATTTTCAGTTTTTGGCAAAGGAAAGACCAGAGTTTTGCAGCACTTGTTGGGATCCTTGTGGCTTCTGAGTTTTGATGATGTTCTTCTCATGTTATTATAAGTTTCATTAATGTTATATGTATACCATTTTCCTTCTCTATGCTTCTGAATTAAACAAATGAGTAATTGAGGTAGAATTCATTGATTTGCTGGTGCTCTACCTTAGACTTTTGTTTAGTTTTTTATGTTTTCATCAGTTTGGAGAGGATCCTTGCACTTTCTTGCCCTCTTCAGCTCCTCAGCAGTATTTTCCATCCATTTACTTGATATAAGACATCAAATTCATTGCCTACCCTGCCCCAACTTGAACTCTGCAAGAATTTGGCCTCATCCCCAAGCCCAAAAATTGTTTTTCCCTTTTTTCAACAAAAACCCCTAAAAATCAAAATAAAACCCTCCTATTTGTTTATCTAGCCTAAGATCAGTTGTTGTTTTAGTCATCTCAAGCCCCTTTGAATATTTTCATTGAGATTGACCCGGAGAGAGCCCTCTCCTGTCCTCGTAGGGCTAGCTACGAGGCTGAGCGTGGTTTGTTGTTGTCCTTCTTCTACCTTATTTCAGCCTGAGGTGAATTTAGGCTCTAACAGGAGATAGGGCATAAATATTCCTTGAAGAATCCAATATTGATCATACCTATGGGGTTAGAAAGAGGACTCAGAGGACTACCACAGGGCGCAATTTCAGACCTTGGAGATCCGAAATTACATAGATACAATAGATTCAATATCCAGCTTCTTGAAGGCAAGAAAAAATATGCATTCATGGATCATTGCAATAAGGACAACACATCAACAATCAAGGGTAAGTATGCTACAACAAGGTATGTATGATTAGTATTTGAATTTTAATGTGAATATCATCTCTCACATGTGTTTTTTCAAGACAATGTAAGTATTTTTTATGTATGTTTGATTGGGTTTTGTTCATAAATGTTGAACGTATTTACATTTGAATTTTGAATATTTCTCTGACATGTGGTTTGCAGGATAGTGTAAGTATTTTTTTTATATATTGGTTTGGGTCTTGTTCATTAATGCATGTAGGACAAATCAGACACATACTAGAAGGACAAGGCAACACCAAAGTACCATTACTTGAAGCAAGCACAAAAATACCTCAGCAGCTACTAGTGTTCAAAGAAGCAATGTCAAGTCAAGTATTAGGTCGTGTCAAAAGTAAATATTGTAAAAATCATCATTGTAAAATTGTAAAAGAGTCCTTTTTGTAAAAGAGTCAATCTGCCTAGAGTTGGAGAGGCATTGTTGGGAGGTATAAGTGTCATTGTTGGATAATTTTATGGTTGGGTTGGAGGTCATAATGTGATTGGGTGATTGGTCTAGTTCAAGAAAATCATTGTGAATCATATTGTATCATGGATCATTGTCCCTGGTATGGGAATCCACACTCTTGTCTTATTTATGATCATTATAGGGTGGCAGGGAGGTGCTAGGTTGGTGCATGAAGTCACCTATAAGTTGGAGTCTGTGAACACTTTAGGGTGGTAGGTCGGTCTAGGATTTTAGGGTATCCATTCAGTTGACTACTGAAGAAACCAGGGCGTTAGGGTGTCCTTACAGTGGGAGTGGGAGAAGAATTATTTTCTAGAATTCTAGGAATTTGTACCTTTCATTTTAGTTGGGGTTGAAGATTATATAATTTATTAGAAAATTGTTCCGTGGTTTTTAACTCGGAGGGGGTTTTCCACCTAAAATTAGTGTGCCTATTGTTTTCTATTGTTTACTGTTGGTACTAGATAAACATGAAGAATAATTGAAGGTTAACTATGCTCTGAAAATATTTAAATGTTCTAATTTTTAATAAATACTGATTCCCCCCCCCCCCTCTCTCAGTATTTCCAAAAACCTTCGATCAATTGAAGAAGAGGATCGTTGAAGAAAGATGAAGATACTTCCCCAACGATCCTGAACATCCAGTTTCCATATCCACTAAGAAGGTAATAATAGATAATACCAATAAAAATCCTCGAGTGATCATGGAAACTAATGTTGCTTTCGTGGCAAAAACACAAGACAACTCAGAATATATAATTAGTGAGAATCCAAGACTGAGAAAGGAGTTAGCTACGAAAAAGAGACAAGTAGATCACCTCACTATAGAGAATCAAAAGTTGTATTCTAATAGTTTCAAAACAATGGAGTTCCAGTCAACTATACTGGAAGAGCTGGGGCAAATGGAGGACACCATGAAATAGTTGTATAATGAGATGATTCTCTTACATGAGGTCGTGGAACCCCTGAATGGAATACAAAAGAAACTTCAAGAGATCACGAAGCTCCTAAATGTTGCAAACAGAGTTGTAGATTTGATACAGGAGTGGGGTGATAATTATCCAAATGTTTCAAAGAAGTTGGTCAGGAAGGAAAAATTGTTGCAGAGATGGACAAAGTGTATTTGATGCTCCATATTCAGAACTACACCCGTCTTGGTGAACAAGCAACGAACACTATAGCTACTTTTGGCCGTCTGCATAGAAATTTGGAGTCCCTGATATAGAAATATGGAATGCCTTCTGTGGGTGCACTTGGAGAGATAAGAGGAAAGGATATCATCATGAGTGAGATAAAGGAGTTCATTGATAAAATAGAGAAAACATCTAGACAGGAAGGCTTGCAAATCACCAAGATAATTTTTTCAATTCTTCTTTAAAAGTGGAGTTTATTCTAAAAATATTCTTTCAAGGTTGTTCACCCTTACATTGGATGGTCATGTCAAGCAGTGGTGTTTTTATTTACCTATTGATTCTATCTTTTATTTTAACCAATTGGTTAATGAGATTCATCAAATATTTCACAAATATGACTATCAAGACATTCTTAATGAAATTAATCAGCATAGGTTGAAATCGAATGAATTCCTTGAACACTTTTCTGATAGATTCCTTCATATTTGTTATCATTTTTAGGATAAAGATGTGAATTGGGAATTTTTAGATTAGAAATTTTGATTCTTGGTGAGGATTTCAAGGAAATATTTTGAATCAAATCCTCTGCATGCCTCTATTCAAGAAATTCAATATTCTGAGGAGGAATATAGTGCCCCTTTTATTCCTTGTCCTCCTCCTTTTGATGTTTCGTGTGTTGATACTATTAAGATAAGAAAATGAAAAATCAAATTAATGAATCTCATTTGGAAACCATTCCTAATGTGAAGGAATATTTTGAGGAAGAACTAATTTTCCTTTCTTATCTTTCTCTAGATGATGATAATATACGCGCTAGCAATAATTCATCCCATAGTCTTGATAATAAATTTTGTAAATCTTGAACCCATTAACCAAATTGAACCCTTGATAAAACATTTTCATGATTATCTTGTTTCTTTTGATTTGCATGATGATGATTGTACATGTGTAATGGGCGGATATTTGTTTTCAAAAGAAGATTTGGATCTACGTAATTTTCAAATGGAGTATGATATGATCATTAAGGACTTTCTTTTAGGTATATATGTTCTTACTCAAGAGGATGACATGTTGATCATTGAATATTTTTTTTGCAGCCTTGAAAATATATCAAATAAACATCAACCATTCCATTCGAATAGCTCTTGTTTGGATCATGATGAGACTATCGATGATTGTTATTCGAATGAACTACTGATCGTGCTCTCTCAGTGCAAGTTTCCATATTTCAAAAATTCAAAGCTTTTTCTGAAAGACATGGAAATTCAGTCTATGTTGATGGTTATGTCAAGTCCCCGCTACCCCGACATCATGTTTGAATTCGATCAATTTATTTTTATTTTTTTTAATTCCATTATGAGTTTCATCTCATGGGATGTAAATTCTTGCTTGAGTGATTTTTGCTTTCTTGATGTTCAATTTTCTAACCCTCTGCATAAAGAGTTTAATCAAACATCTAAACCCCAACTTCTACATCTTTCCTCATGCAAATATTTGATCCATTGTTTGGAAACAAAAGATGAACATAATGATTGTCGAATCTTGCAATCAGACACCTTTAAATCCATTGAAGGGCTTGACCCACACATTAGCACATATTTCCACCTATTTGTATGTGATGCATAGTCAAATATTTATCTTGTATATGATGTAGATATGAAAATGGTTAACTTATCCTTGCAAGGCTTTTCAGATGCTTGTTTTTATGACCCTGTTGCAGATTGGCTACAAGAGTCCTACCTATCAAGTCCCATGGCTCATAGTTAGTTCCTTCATGCATTCAATCGAACTTTGAATGGATATGAGCCTAAGAAGTGCCATTGTTGTATATTTTTTCAAGAAAAGCAATCAGTAATTTCACACCGTTGTGCTTGCATTGAATGCATTCACGTTTCTGTGTAGATGTTTTTCTTGTTTATCTTTTTCACTATACTATACGTTATGTTAGTTTCACACAATCATATCTTTCGACTCAAAAGTCAGGAGAAACTTCTATGGCTGCATTGGAAATTCCAATTCGACTAGTTCCAACCTTCTAATTTGTTAGTTTAGGTTAGGCTAGGTTTCATTTAGTTAGTTTCATTACATCATTTTCATTGTGTTGTATCGTTTATCATCCTTCATATTATTGTCGTTTTCAGTTTTATTGATTTCAATAATATTGTGCATGGAAGCTGGTTGTGAGCTTCAAGATGACGTGGTTGAACTTTGAGAAAGGAAATTTGTAGTAACATGTAACCCTGGGCTAACCGGTTACCCTTCTTCGATTTTGTCTTTATATATTTTAAAATTCAATGATATTTGGATGGAAAATATGATCCTTTCAATTGGAAAAATGTAAGCTCTAGACTCAGTGTTTTTATTGAATGGTGTTTTTCTTGCCTATCCATTGAGTAGAGAAAGGTGACGCAAAAACTTATCACTAGCAAACTGTTAGCACTGAAAATGTTAATGGTGCAATCGCCATTGTACCACTATTTCCAAATTTTTGTAATGTCCTAGTCCATGTCAAAGTTCAAGTAATTTTCAAATAAAGGTAAAAAAGAGTCTCAAAATCAAAGTACTTTTAAGCGTATAGGGGTTATTGATGTCTTAGGTTCATAAAATAAGTTAAAATCTCTGTTTTAACTTAAGTTAGTGTCGAAGGCTATTTGTCGTTTGGTTAATAAAATTACAGCCACCCTGTCTGGGATAATAGCTACCTCTATTTTAATTTCATTTTTAACACAATGATGTAATGGAAGGAAACTATTTCTCTAATTTGGAGGTTAGATTTCTCACACAATAAAAAGGGATTCTATTTCTTCAGGGACCTGTTCATAGTGGTAACTCAGTGAAAAATGCAACTGTTTCACTGAGATTTGGTTTATTGGAATTCAGAGAGAAAGCCAGTTATTTCCTAGGCAATAGGAGCAGCAAAAAATATTTTTAAAGCAAGGGCCATTCATTTTTGAAGACCATTGAAGACCCCCTATGCTATAAGCATTATTATTCTTTTAAGTAAGATTAATTATTGTTTGACCTAGGAGGATTATTATTAGTGAGTGGTTACAATATCTATGCAACTAACCTATAGCTACCCCACTTAAGTGAAGCAGAGATCATAGTACGAGGTATCAAGCATTTAATGATACTGTGGAGTTTTGAGCATAGTGGAGTGACTTGGCGCTTGTTTTCAAATTATTTCAAAGCATGCCATAACTCCATACCATGTTTACAAGCACGAAATCAGAGGAGAGAGTTTGGTGTTCACTCAATCAAATTTCTCTGTGCAGACTACAGGTAAAGAGAAGACATTCCTCCAACAAGCAGTTTTATTATTTCAAGGCAGGAGAACTCGAGCTTTGTGTTGGATTTTGCAACCAGAATTGAACAACTGTGTTTGTGAGCAGTCTAGCTGTTGGAAGATATGGGAAATGGTGGTAATGCCAACAGGTCAGAGCCAACAAATACTATATTTTTTTATGCTTGGGCCAAACCATAGTTTAAATCTATTGGCTGGTATAAATTTCTACAAAATTTTTCTGGGGAGAATGTGGCTTTGGCTCAGGCTTTTGCCGAGATTTTCGATGGTGAAAAGGTCAAACTGGGCAGCAAGACATTCAACATCTCCAAGGCCATCATAGCTCATGCTACCCAAGCCTCTGCAACTGGTGAATGCTGGTTCAAAAACAAAACGATGCCTATAGAAGTAAGTCTCTACCTTAAGCTTGAACATGTTAATGTTAAGTGTAATCCAACTGCACACATTTCTTGTTTTAAGGCCGAGTGGCAACATATGATCACCACAGTCCAAAAATACATTACATGCGAGGGTAGGTTCTCCTCTGTACAAATTTATTAGTTAATATTCCTTGCTCATATTTCTGGAGATAGACCTATGAACTTACTCTATTTTCTAAATAATTCTGTGCTCAAAATGTCCCTAAAATTGCAGAAGATTCCAAATTACTCTTTGCACAATTTATATCATAGGGGTCTGATTAAAATCCTAATTGTCTATCATCTTAGAAAGAAGAAGACCACTTGGGATAAGTTTCTGAGAGAGGAAGGGTTTGGTAGCATAAACTCCAGGAGAAAGGTAGGGAGGCCCAAGAAAAGAGATACCCACAAGAAAACTAGTGCAACCCTTATCTCAAACAGTTCACAACCTAACTCTGTCCATTCATCAACTTTCTACCAAGTTAACCCTCCCTCCATCTCAGACAAAAGGCCAAATAGAAGCTCGATTAGGAAGGTTGCAAACCCTATGCCTATGCCAGAAGTGTCACCACTTAATGAAGCCCCTGTCAGCAGTTCACCAGTGAATAGTTCACCTAGGGAACCTCAAACCCTAAGGTCTTTCATGGAAGAATAAAAGAAGAAACTGAAATAGAAAAATGCTATGTCTCCTAAAATTTCTATGTCAAAGGACAAGGAGCAAATAGCTTCCTCTTCAAGAAGCCAACCTAGGAAGAAGCTCTTCATGGCAGAGGAACCAATGGAAGTCAACCCTGGACTTCTAGCATTTAAGCCTGATTTGTCACTAGTGGAAGTCAACCCTGGTGTGAAAAGATCAAGCCATGTTCCTGAAATATCTCATCAAGCACAACCAAGCAGTGTTACTTCTCTCACAGAGTCCACTCTCTCACAAGTTTTTCTATCTCTTAAGAAGGGAAAATAGAAAATGTCAGAACCTATCATAGAAGAAGAGCCCACTTTGGCTCAATTAGTTTCTTCCATTGGCTCTTCGGTCAAGAAGAGAAAGAAAACTATGATACACTCCTACTCCTCCTATGAAGACAACAGTGACCCTGAATATACAGAATTCGAATATGAAGAAGAAGAATTTAGTAGATTCATGCATGTAGGTAAGAGGTCTAAGTTCATCCTAAATCCCTATATCAAGAGACCTCATACTAGGCCCAAAAATAGTCTCAAGATGAAAAAAAAGTTAATTTCCAATCCTACATTAAGAGATGAAATTATCAATATTGAGGAGAGCCTAGAAGATTAAATCAAGAAGAAGAAAAAGACTCAGTCAAAGAGTCAATCACAGAGAAAGAGGTTAGATAAGAGGGTGACTAAAGTCGAGGCCATCATGATTTTTGCCTCTATTCTAGATCTCTGATGAATGAAGGAACATGGCTGCTTTGGAGAAAATTTGCCTCTATTCTGGACCTCTGATGAATGAAGGAACAGGGCTACTTTGGAGAAAATTTTCATTTTGGGTTAGTTTTCCATTTTTCCGGATATAGCTATTTTTTTGCATAGGTAGCAATTATTTCTGAATACTAGCATATGATGAAAAGGGCTTCTTTTTGGTTTGCTATCATGACGGTGACATCAAAGTAGGTGAAGTGGAGGAATTTTCAGTTGCAATGGATGCTGCCAGGTGTCATGTATCAAGTCTCCTCTAAAATGCCAGGGTTCTGTTTTGCACGTTTAAATGAGAACAACCACATGTCACTCTCACTTATTTTTACACTTTTTGTGAAGATTGGTTGCACTAGAACATAAGAGTGGTCTTCCAATAGACTATCACCTCATACAACCACTTCGAAATGTTAGCCTTCATGATGTTTATTTTATTTATGATACAACACTTTGTATTTAAGTTTAGGGATAAGCTTCATCTCTTGCACGAGATTGTAATAACTTTTTGGAACATATTTACTTCTTTTGTGGAGATGACAATATCATGTTTTTGTATATATATGCTAAAATGATATGAAGTAGGGGTTGTTGGTTTTAGAACCTTGGCTCATATGATCAATACTTTTTTCAGTGGATGAAATTGAAAGAAACTTCTGAGGACTTATTACCATTCTGGTGTGTGTATTGTTAATTTTCACTTTTGCTTCATATCTTATTATCTTCATTTGCAGTTTGCAATCCTTCATGTTGTTATGTGTTTTTATCAATCTCTTGACATGTTCATGTGTTTTATCAAATTTTGTTAGTCTCACACAATGAGCCTTATTGGTAAAATATATATTATAACAGTGGAAAGAGCAGCACTTATGACAATTATCTTTCATAATATTTCAGTGAGAATATTGTAAGACTAGAAATAGCTTTCTTTTGATGAAATATTGTTAAACTGCTACTTGTGTTTATTTCTAACAAATACAGTAGATTTATGGCTTGAAGACCTACTCTTTTTCTCTCATTTCATATTTTCTTCTCCTCATAGGCTACAAAATCACTCTTTTCTACCACATCAGAATCCAATACCCTCATTAGTAGAACTATGGATTTGACTGAAATATTATTTTCAATGAATGAGAGTTTAAACCTCCTACCAATCTCATAAACCAAATCATTAAATTTCCTTAGAGTTTAGGATGTTTCTGGTCAGGCGCTTGATGCAGTCCAAGTGCTGATTTCAGTGCCAACATATTTTGGTGCGTCTAACGGGAGACGAAGGCCTTGAAACGAAGTATTCCCCCGAGTCTCTTGTTTTAATTGTTGAAGATTGATTCTTGTAGGTGAACAGGAATTGATGGATTGAAGAGGATTGTATTTTTTTCAACTGGCGACTCCATTGTTCTCGATCCAGTGGCGACTTCACGGGGATGCAGAGATCAGATTTCAATGGAAGTTTTGGATAAACAACTACATCTTTCAAAATTCTGAAAGGGACATCATTGCAGAAGTAACATTTAATGTTTTTCCTCATTCAGTAGCTGATGATTTGGACTTCTCTTATAGTGTAGACATTCAATGCTTTATGAATATCCCATGTTGTGATTATTTTCATCATGAATTGCACTATGTCATGATATTTATTCTTTCAGTTCTGCCTCATGATATTTTTATTTTTTAATTTTTAATTTAATTTAATTTACTTATTTTTATTTCTATTTTATTTATTTATTTAATTTATTATTATTATTATTATTTTATTATTTTTTATTTTTTCCAGTTGTTTGAATGGTTGTATAACAGTTTCCATATTGCATGAATATTTCCATTCAAATTTGATTAGAAGTAGGAGAATGAATAAGCTCGTTGTTTTGAGCATTATTTCAGAATGTTAGATTTCAGTTTTTAGTTTGAATCTAGCTTTAGTTTGGAGAAATAAGTTTCAGAATTGAAATGATTCTTTTGAATCCATTACCCAATGGCTAGGCATGTTGGTATTTTTGAGTTAATGAGCAGGATCGCTGGTTGGAGAAATAATAGTTGAATTCAAGGCACTAGTCTATGGTTCTTGATAGCCTGCAGGGGGCATATCATCCCCAATAAGAGCCACTGTTAGCACTAAAAATGTTAATGGTGCAATCGCCATTTTACCACTGTTTCCAAATTTTTCTAATGTCCTAGTCCATGTCAAACTTCAAGTCATTTCAAATAAAGGTCAAAAAGAGTCTCAAAATCAAATTAATTTTAAGTGTATAGGGGTTATTGATGTCTCAGGTTCATACAATAAGTTAAAATATCTATTTTAACTTAAGTTAGTGTTGTAGGTTATTTGTCGTTTGGGTAATAAAATTACAGTCACCCTTTCCGAGATAATAGCTACCTCTGTTTTAATTTCATTGTTAACACAATGATGTAATGGAAGGCAACTATTTCTCTAAATTGAAGGTTATATTTCTCACACAGTGAAAAGGGCTGTTATTTCTTCAGGGACCTATTCATAATGGTAACTCAGTGAAAAATGCAACTATTTCACTGAGATTTGGTTTATTGCAATTCAGAGGGAAATACAGTTATTTCCCAAGCATATTGGAGCAGCAAAAAATATTTTTAAAGCAAGGACCATTCATGTTTGAAGACCATTGAAGACCCCCTATGCTATAAGCATGATTATTCTTTGAAGTAAGATTAATTATTTTTTGACCTAGGAGGATTATTATTAGCGAGTGGTTACATTATCTATGCATCTAACCTATAGCTACCCCACTTAAGTGAAGCGAAGATCATAGTACGAGGTATCAGACATTTAATGATATTGTGGAGTGTTGAGCATATAAGAGTGACTTGGCGCTTGTGTTCAAATTATTTCAAAGCATGCCATAACTCCATACCATGATTACAGGCGTGATATCATAGGAGAGTGTTTGGTGTTCACTCAACCAAAGTTCTCTATGCAGGCTACAGGTAAACATAAGACATTCCTCCAACAAGCAATTTTAGTATTTCAAGGCAGGAGAACCAAGGCTTCGTGTAGGATTTTTCAACTAGATTTGAACAACTGTGTTTGTGAGAAGTCTAGCTGTTGGAAGATATGGGAAAGGGTGCTAATGTCAACAGGTCAGAGCCATCAAATACTAGATTCATTGATGCTAGGGCCAAACCACAATTTAAATCTGCTGGCTGGTATAAATTTCTACAAAAGTTTTATGGGGAGAATGTGGCTCTGACTTAGGCTTTTGCCGAGAGTTTCGATGGTGAAAAGGTCAAACTGGGCAGCAAGACATTCAACATATCTGAGACCATCATAGCTCATGCTACCCAAACCTCTGCAACTGGTGAACGCTGGTTCAAAAGCAAAACGCTGCCCACAGAAGTAAGTCTCTACCTTAAGCTGAACATGTTAATGTTAAGTGGAATCCAACTCCACACATTTCTTGTTTTAAGGCCGAGTGGCAGCATGTGATCACCACAGTCCAAAAATACATTACATGCAAGGGTAGGTTCTCCTTTTTCCACCTTTATCAGTTAAGATTCCTTGCTCATATTTTTGGAGATAGACCTATGAAATTACCCTATTTTATATATAAGTATTTTCTCAAAAAAATTGCAGAAGATCCGAAATTACTCTTTGCATAATTTATATCATAGGGGTCTGATTAAAATCCTAATTGTCTATCATCTTAGAAAGAAGAAGACCACTTGGGATAAGTTTTTGAGAGAGGGAGGGTTTGGTGCATAGACTCCAGGAGAAAGGTAGGGAGGCCCAAGAAAAGAGATACCCATGAGAAAACTAGTGCAACCCCTGTCTCAAACAATTCACAACCTAACTCTGTCCATTCATCAACTTTCTGCCAAGTTAACCCTCCCTCCATCTCAATGAAAAGGCCAACTAAATATCTATTAGCAAGGCTGCAAACCCTATGCCTATGCCAACAATGCCACCAGTTAATGAAGCCCCTATCAGTAGTTCACCAGTGAACAGTTCATATAGGGAACCTCAAACCCTAAGGTCTTTCATGGAAGAATACAAGAAGAAACTGAGACAGAAAAATGTTATGTCTCCTAAAAGGTCTATGTCAAAGGACAAGGAGAAAATAACTTCCTCTTCAAGAAGCCAACCTAGGAAGAAGCTCTTCATGGCACAAGAACTAATGGAAGTCAACCCTGGACTTCTAGCATTTAAGCCTACTTTTTCACCAGTGGAAGTCAACCCTCATGTGAAAAGATCAAGCCATGTTCCTGAAATATCTCATCAAGCACAACCAAGCAGTGGTACTTCTCTCACAGAGTCCACTCTCTCACAAGTTTTTCTATCTCTTAAGAAGGGCAAATAGAAAATTTCAGAACCTGTCATAGAAGAAGATCCCAATTTGGCTCAATTAGTTTCTTCCATTATCTCTTCGATCAAGAAGAGAAAGGAAACTGTGATACACTCCTACTCCTCCTATGAAGACAACAGTGACCCTGAATATACAGAATCCGAATACGAAGAAGAAGAATCTAGTAGATTCATGCATGGAGGTAAGAGGTCTAAGTTCATCCTAAATCCCTATATCAAGAGATCTCATACTAGGCCCAAAAATAAACTCAGGATGAAAAACAAGTTAATTGCTAATCCTACATTAAGAGATGAAATTATCAATATTGAGGAGAGCCCAGAAGATAAAATCAAGAAGAAGAAAAAGAGTCAGTCAAAGAGTGAAGCACAAAGAAAGAGGTCATATAAGAGGGTGACTAAAGCTGAGGCCATCAAAATTTTTGCCTCTATTATGGACCTCTGATGAATGAAGGAACAAGGCTGCCTTGGAGAAACTTTTCATTTTTGGGTTAATTTTCCTTGTTTCTAGATATAGCTACTTTTTCTGCAAAGGTAGAAATTATTTCTGAATAATAGCATATGATGAAAGGGGTTGTTTTTTGGTTTTCTATCATGATGGTGACATCAAAGCAGGTGAAGTGGAGGAGTTTTCAATTGTAGTGGATGCTGTAGGTGTCATGTATTAAGTATCCTTCGAAATGCCAGGGTTCTGTTTTGCACGTTTAAAGGAGAACAACCACATGTCACTCTCACTGCTTTTTACACTTCTTGTGAAGATTGGTTGCACCAGAACAAAAGAGTGGTCTTCCAACAGACTACCACCTCATACAACCACATCGAATTGTTAGCCTTCATGATGTTTATTTTATTTATGATACAACACTTTGTATTTAAGTTTAGGGATAAGCTTCATCTCTTACACGAGATTGTAATAACTTTTTGGAACAAGTTTACTTCTTTCGTGGAGATGATAGTATCATGTTTTTGTATATATATGATAAACTGATATGAATTAGGGGTTGGTGGTTTTAGAATCTTGGCTCATCTGATCAGTGCTTTTTCATTGGAAGAAATTGAAAGAAACTTCTGAGGACTTATTACCATTCTGGTGTGTGTATTGTTAATTTTCACTTTTGTTTCATATATTATTATCTTCAGTTGTAGTTTGCAATCCTTCATGCAGTTATGTGTTTTCATCAGTCTCTTGACATGTTCATGTGTTTTACTAATTTTTTTTAGGCTCACACAGTAAGCCTTCTTGGTAAAATATATATTATAACAGTGGAAAGAGCATCACTTATGATAATTATCTTTCATAATATTTCAGTGAGAATATTGTAAAAATAGAAATAGCTTTCTCTTGATGAAATATTGTTAAACTGCTACTTGTATTTATTTCTACCAAATACAGTAGATTTCTGCCTTGTACACCTACTATTTCTTCTCTCATTTCATATTTTCTTCTCCTCATAGGCTACAAACTCACTCTTTTCTACCACATCAGAGTCCAATACCCTCATTAGTAGAATTGTGGATTTGACTGAAATCTTCTTTTCAGTGAATGAGAGTTTAAACCACGTACCAATCTCATAAACCAAATCATTAAATTTCCTTAGAGTTTAGGATGTGTCTGGTCAGGCGCTTGATGCAGTCCAAGTTCTGATTCCAGCACCAACACAAACCATCAATAGAGGTTTTTATATACTTCTTTAAAGGATAAACCTCTCTTGCTCTCAATAAGTGGGGATCCCTATTATGCCCCAGGAAAATAATAAGTGCCTAAGAATAGTTCTATAATGAAGCAAAATAAGGGGTGAAAGAAGAGAAAGGCTTCCTGCAAAAAGAGGTGAAGCAAGCGACTTTGTCGAGAAACTTTTTAGGCTAATTGACAGTGAAACAATGCTTGTGCTCCTGAAGTGACTCCGCTGGGGTATTGTCCAAGCCTGCTGACAGTAGAGCAACACCAGACATGAAAACTCATACTTTTATTATCTTTAACTCATGATTATATATTACCCTTATCCTGAATCGAAACTATTGCGATGTGGGAATATTTGTGTTGTGTTGTACTGAGTAAAGGAATGGGAGATATTACATCTTTAACCGGGTTTAATGGGGAAGTTGAGGCAATCCACTAGATGAATCAATACTTCCTAAAGAATTGATACTTCGCGCCTAAAATGGGACCAAACAAAGAAGCTAGAGTTCTCCCAATGTGTCACCAAGTGTTGTTGCTACGACAACACAAAGGAAAAAAATAAAATAATGAGAAGCTTCTAGAAGATAAGCCTCGTGGATGGTATATATCCCTGTTAGTTTGGATATGATTCACATCCCTAGTTTGGATATATCTTAACATCCTCTTCTTTATATCCTCCTCTAAGATTATAAATACAACCGTCTTTCTTTAAGAGAGGGCTCTTGGTTGATTTAAAAAAGGATTTGGCTCTAAGATTCTCATTGAAAATTTGCTAAAGTATCCAAGTGATGGTCCTAAAGATTTTGAAAGCAAGATATTAATACAAGGAATAGCTGGGAGGGGAAGCTACGACCTCAAGGAATCATGTTATAACTACTTCCTTGTGGTAATACAGTTATATATTGTTTTCCCACAATCATTGTCTATGTTTGATGATTTTTGGTATATATCTCCTTGATCACATATATAAGTCTTGTCAGATCATATTTGGATTAGATGTGATTTTATTCTTGTTTTCTTGTGTTTTCTACAAGTTTTTTCTTCGTGAGAACTGAAGACAAGGTTGGAAGCTACGAAATTTCGAGCAACTAGCTAGGACAAACTCCGATAAATAGGTATGAGTCGCTCATCTTGCCCCTTTCATTAGTGTTTTCATCTATGATTTGGTTGTAATAGACTTAAGAAAGCCACATATTTTTGTTTTTTTTATGTTCTAGATCTGGATATCAGATCTAGGGAGATCAATATTTACTGCAAGAATGATTTATCTGATAACAAAAAGGGAAAAAGTAGATTATATCGAACATGTGTTATCATAGGAAGGAGTGAAGGTAGATAAAAAAAAAACTAAGGCAATCACTTACTGGCCCAAACCAACTAATATCTCCAAGTTAAGAAATTTTTTGTGGTTGACAAGATACTATTGAAGGTTTACTAAAAGATGTGCTCTTGTAATCACTCACTAATTCAGTGGATCAAGACAATGCTAGAAATTCAAATTGCTTGAATTGGATCGAAACTAGCTTCAAAGTGTAGATCTCATCACCCTGATCCAACATAACTTGTTTCACTCAAATCCGACATCGGATGCTCCTGATGTCGTGTTCTGATCGATTTGGGAAATAACTAATTTTTTTGGAAAAAGGGTTGCAGGTACACCCAGTCAGCAGTCCATACACTGACGAGGAATTTGACTGTGCATATGAATGTGTTTCTATGAAACAGTTGTTGATCAACACTTGGCATCATGTTATTGGTTGGAATTTGGGTTTGTTTGATTGGTTGATGGAATTATGAGATGGCCTAATGAGGGAGAGCCACGTGGGCCAATCAGTGGCTTCCATAGGGCCTCCTCTTGCCCATGAAATTTTTTGTTATGAGGTCGAGCTACCTCCATGGGGTTCGAAAGCAAGACCTCACACATACCAACCAAGCCCACCACCATCTCCCCTATGTTGGTTCTTAACCACTATGGTCTACAAGTTTAATTTAAAATTTATTGGTAGCAATGTCGGTGGTGGGGAACGGGGTTGACCCTAGACCCCGGTCCACCCAACCAAGTGGTAGGTGGATAAGGGTCTTGGGTTAACCCCAACCCCAAATATTATGTTATATACCATGTATTAAACCACATATCCAAATTTTGGACCATACACATAAACCAGTGGGAAGACAATGTAATATACAATCGAACCATATTATACACCTTATGCCAAAGTCTATGGAGTGGGAGGTTTGGGAAGTCCAATGGTCAAAGTTATTCCAAGCACATGGCATGGTTAAGGAAGAGGTCATAGTTATGCTTACGTGGAGTTTAACATTTAAACTGGTGGTTAACTCACCCACATGACATGACAACGGTTACAATGTAATGCTATCTCGACGGTTTATGTCAAAACGCCAATCCAAAAATCCAACACCAACATTTAAAATGAATGCCAACATGTGAATAGTTAAAGGGTTTAACATTTAATTCTATGGTAAATGTTGAAGGGAGCAGAACATGCTTGTTAGGGTCCTATAAATATATGATTCATAATTTTGAATTGACTTTTGATAGTCCTGTAAAATATGTACATACCTTGCTTTCTGCAAGTTGTTTTCACATATTTTGAAAAAGTAAAAAAATTAAAAATAAAAAAGAGGGTAAAAATTCCTAAAAGAAAGATGAAAGGACTTAAAAATACATAGACCCCAAAAGAAAAAAGATGAAAATAAAACATGAAAGTGTGCAAGTCCAAATGCCACTACTTTTTACTTTTTGCAAATGATTATGGCAGAGTGTCAATAAATGTCATAATCCATGATGAGTTAAGCTGTCTAAACTTGACTTGTCATGTTTTCAATTTCCATGTTTAGATAGTGAAAAAAGTTTTGTCAGACAGTTTAATCCTTACAAATTAGTAGATATATAGAGAATAATGAGGAGCTCATCAGTTTAATCTGAGCCCTCGGATGAAATAAGATAGAATTAGATAGTTTTATGCTTTCAAAAGAATAAAATGTTTCAAGATAGCAAGCTCAAATGCACCTGCTAAAAATAAGAAAAAATGTTAGAATAATGTTGGGTAGGTAGAAAGAAGTGGGAAAAATCATGTAAATATTCTTCACCGGGAAAAGATCACTAATTTCCCTCCCCCTGTAGGTATTCAGTATTCTATACTTCTAGTCAAAGAGGCTCAAAGCATTTCTCTGACTTATGTTGGGACCAGATCGAAGGCTCAATGACTAGACAGTAGAAAATGTTGAATTCTTATGATAAAATCCCTTTTACCATTATTTAACCCTCATTCATACATTTAAGTCATCTTCATAAGTAAAGAATCATTCTTACTTAATGAAACTTAAAATCCCATTTAATTAACTTCCTTCATTCATAGAAATACAAAATCCCTCGAAAAACACTTTATCCTAAGTAAAATGGTGAAATGATGAAATATTAAGCTATGCTTTTATTAATTCCATTTACTTGGTCATTTGGTGTATTTTGTGTATTCGATTTCCCTTGTCATATTAACTTCTAACTTACTTTATTAATTCCCTAAAAATACTTTATCCTATATATATAATTTCCTTTATCTAAAATACCCCCCAAAACCCACTATTATAAAGTTCTTAGACCAAAGTTAATATGCACATGCTAAATTAAAAACCCAAATAATACCCCCTTTGGTCTAAAACTAACTTTAATTAAATACCCTGCCCCCTATGGTTATTAGACCCTTCAAACTAGTCTAAAAAATATATAATAATATATAGCACAAACATGTGTATTTGATCTTATCCTATGTATTTTGCACTGAAATACATTTACCCCGCTCATATCATTTTAGCCTAAGTCAGAAAAGATGTTTTATCACTTTATAAAAAAGTTAAAAAAGAGGCTTGGAAACCCCCACACATACAATCTTCCTTTTTGCAAACGAAAATCACCTTTTTTAACCTAAGACTAAGGTTAAACATTCCAAAAATTAAAACCTTACCCTTTCATATTTATCCATGTTATATAAAACCTCACGTTTTATATAATTAACCCATGATATATAAACCATCTAATCCTGCCTCATGCGCCCTCATTTATATGTAAAACTCTTTTGTATATAAACATATCATTATTTAACCCTTTTAACCATATGTATCAAACTTGATTGCACATATTAAAAACCTTTGAAAACCTCACTTAACCTTAGCCCAGTCCCACCATCTTTCGCCCGCAGCTCTCAATTAAATCGTGACCCTTTGTTCCCGATCACAAGATCTAATGGCGCATAATAAATATCGCGCAGAAAAATAAAACGTCCATTCCAACACTAATTGAGCGCGAAATAGGTTGTTTTGACAATTTCGCCCCCGCGACGTGTCAACATTCTGTTGAATTGCGTTCGTTTGGGTAAAAACAACTTACCACCAGAAACGAACACGAAAAACCATCTCCGGTTTCACATTTGAAAATCTAAACCACTCCCGCCAGTTGGTAGGACATGTATTCAATGCATTAAATGGTGATTTATATCAAAAGATAAAAACCTTTGATATATCCTTTTGATGTTTATTTACACATTCAAACTGTTAAAAATTCCACTTGACAGTGTTAAGAACTTTCTGCTTCCATTTGTCAGTTTATATCCAAAATTCCTGAATTCAACCCTTAAAGATTGACCAGAAGCAGTTTCTTGATCTAACAATCCAGACCAGACTTCGAAATTCAACCACAACTTCTTAAGAACCCTCCAAGCAACCAAATACCTGCATTCAAAAGTATTTCTCGCCAATCTAAACCTACAATTCAAAGTTTAGACCCATAATCACAGAACCAGGTTTTCAATTAAGGATTTTTGACCAAAGAAATTACCTAAAAAGGCCGAAAAAGAGGCCAAACCTTGGCCAATTTTTCCTAGAAATTTCCGAGTCCAAAAGAAGTGCTTGCTTAACCAATTTCCTCAATTTGTGACCTCTAAAGATCAACTTTACATACAAAAAAAGGTTTAAAGCTCTCAGATATCCCAAAAACCCTTTTTACAGTCAAATCTATTCAGAAAACCCTCGTTTTATGTCTTATCCCAGTTTATACCCTCTGATAAAGAAAATTCACTCCTGCAAACAGTTTAAGCTTGCAGTAGTTGGTCCAAAATGACTAAAAATAAAATCACAGTTAAAGTTGGAGGTTCTAAACCAACCAAACCCGGAGGATCCAAAACTCCTAAAGAAGTTAAAGCTACTCCAACCCTCACTGCTAAATCCAATGTATCAATAAATCCTCTCCAGCTACCTGTAGCTGTTGACGAAATCATTCCATTAACTGATATGGACTACAAGATTGTTGACCCTGTGGTAGAATTTAACCTTTTAGAAATCCATAATTGGTGCTATGATAAGTATTTGTACAAAGATGAAATGCCTATTTGGGAGACTCATTTACCCCAATATGTAGTTCCTTTGACTCATCCTGGACAAGACCTTGTTAGACTATGTCAAAAGCATTATGAACCAGATCAAAGGGCCATTGTTAATGTAGAGAGAGAAATCCTTTTTACTATTACAACAGAGTCCATAAATCAGATGCTGCAATTACAGTCTGATCCTCAATAAGTCCCACTTTCTATTGAATTTTTAATCCAGTTGTACTTAAGCCTGGATTTCCCAAATAAGTTTATGATATTTCAGGACTTTTTGCCTTCCCATGTTGATATTCCTAAGTTGAACCCTCCTTATTCCACTGCTAAATTTCCCAAAGGGTCAAGGCATATTATTTCCATGTTATCTTTTATACTGGGATATTTCACAGATGGATTCATTGATGAATCCATTCTTGGCTTTCTATCCACTTTATCTCCAGGCCAACCTCCAACACTCATTTTTGATTATGCCAGTTTTATATCAGACTGTATTCATCACCAGCTTACCAAACTACCCACTGAAGGGGTTTTCAGATACTCTTCGTACTTGTTTCATTTGTTTTTATTCTTCCAAGATGACAAATTTCCAATAGCATTGCAAAAGATGGACTTGGAGGGTAAGCCTTTGTCTATTGTCTTCTAGTCTTCCTTGCTAAGGAAAGAAGACAATTAATTCACTTATACAGACTTCTCAGACCTTTTCCTTCATACAACAATGAAAATTTTGTACAAAGTAGAGCAGCCCAGAGTCAATGAAAAAATGAAGAGGATTGGAGTGTAAAAACTCTGGTAAACTTTATAAGTATATATTATTATTGATAAAAGATGAGATGATTACAAGTGAGGATCACCAAGGCTTTAAACACAACCTTATGGTGTCCCTTGGCGAACAGGCATGATCGTTGATCATGCCCTTCCACATTGATAAACCTAAGATAACTATATATAACTAATAACTAATAAAATATACATAACATTTAACTATATCTAACTAATAATTAATAAAATATACATAACATTGACCCTCTCTTAAAGATGCTTACGTAATGGATACATAATGGATGGACAACGTTGACGAATGCTTGGGTTTCTTGAGCGGCGAGCTCTTGCCTCCCACATTTTAAAAATATCGTGGAGCATCTTCTCGAGTTCAATCTTTTGTTGATGTGGATAGTGAAAAGATATGATATCAACAGGGTCGGATCCTGTCTTGACTTCTATTGGATGTTTGATTTTCCTATCTGGAGGCACTTTTATGGGTAGATCCCGGAATACTTTTTCGTGTGTCCGAACTAGTCCTTGTTCTTCTGGTGACTCTTCGTGGATCCCTTTTGAAGATAACATTTCTAACTGATGACATTGTACTGTAGATGTTGGCGCTCCTGTTTGAATCATCTTCGTCATCAGAGAGGAAGATACGACTTGATCTTCTGGGGCTTGGAATCCATACAACCTGTGTTTCTACCCTTTCCACTTAAAACTTATAAACTGCTTCTGATGGTTGGCAGAATAAGTACCTAAAGTTTGTAGCCATTGAATTCCTAAGACCACATCTACTCCTCGTAATGGAATGGTGTAGAATGGAGATTCTAAATGAAAGTTTTTTATCTGTAGTTTGACCTTATGGCATTTCCCTACTTGCTCAATCTTCTTACCATCGGCCACCATTACCTTCATATTAGGCATGGGGAAGGTAAATATGTTAAGTCTTTTTGCCATGGTTGAATCTAGAAAATTGTGAGTACTACCAGTGTCGACGAGAACCATTACGTTGTTGTTCTTGATATGTCCTCTTAACCTTAGGGTTTGAGGTTGTGATATGCCTGTCATAGCTGATAATGACACTTGCGGAATAGTTTCGCCATCCACTTCTGGACAGAACTCTAAGTTGTCTTCTAATCCTTCTATATATGAATCATTATTGTTAGCGTCATTAGTTGCTTCACAACTGTATAGATTTTTCGCTTTTCCATTAGCACATATGTGCTTAGGGTCCCAGTTTTCACCGCAACGCTTGCACTTGCCCTCTCTCATTCTTTGTTTTTCCACACTAGATTTTTCTTCTTCACGAAGATGGAGTGGGACATATTTTGTGTCATCTATATTTTCAGATTGAGGAAATATTTGTCTCGAATATACTTTTTCTGGTTTTGATAACCTTTCAAATTTCTTTTCAGCAACTTTTTCTTTTTGCCTTGCTACTTCTACTGATGTAATTTCATGAAGTTCGAGCTCTTCTTGTATATGGATTTTAAGTCCTGAGATGTAAGACTGGATTAGACGAGATTCTGACAATCCCGGTACTCATGTTGCCAAAGTCTCCAATTCTCGAGTGTACTCATCCACATCTCCTTTTTGGCGTAATTTGATAAATGTTGAATTTTTTTTTTCTTCTTTTATGCCTTGAAACCTTTTGAAGAATGCATCCTTAAATTTCCTCCAACTGATAGCAAGCGTCATCTTTTTCCACCACATATACCAATTATATTCTTCTCCTTCCATTTTCACGGAAGCATGCTTAATTTTTTCGTCATCACTAGTAATGTCATAAATCTCAAAATATTCTTCCGCTTTATTAAGCCATGCAACGCTATTTTTCATTACCATCAAAGTTGGGTAGCTCGATTTTGGCTATTCGCTGATATGCTAATGGTGGAACAAGAAGGGGATATTGATTAGCAAATGCATTCCAGAGCTGATTATTTTGAAAATCTGCATTACTATCTCCTTGATGATGTGGGGAATCGATTTTTTCCTGATGCTCTTCTGAGTTCCCTAAATTTGCGGAATTGTTTTGTTGATTTTGTTCCATGTTAGGAAATATTGGGGATTGTGTCTGACTTAACTTATCTATCTTATCATTTAGCTTATTGAAGAGTTTTTTCATCTTGTTCATTGCTTCGCTATGCTCTGTCATCTTGTTCATTGCTTCGCTATGCTTTTCTGTGGCCTCGTGATAATTTAGCCATATTTGTCTTTCTATTCAATTTGTCGCATCATGAACCTTTTTGATGTCGTTGGAGTGTCTTGCAACTGTACCTTCAAAATCGACTAATCTTTTTTCGAATTCTTCGGAATTATTATTGATTTGTTTCTTAAGATCGACCAATTTCTTCTGGAATTCGGCCATTGACATCGATGAAGACATTGAACATGTATGAGGTGGGGAATATTTTTCTGCCAGTTTTTCCTCTTTTTTTTTTAAATAATAATAATAATTATTTTATTTATATAAATAATAATTATTATTATTTTATTTGTATATATATATATATATATATATATATATATATATATATATATATATATATATATATATTATAATTATATAGTATATATATTATTTTTATATATAAAAAAATAATTATATGTAAAACTGTTCACCTATCTTCCGTAAAGTCACACTCCTTTCACGAACAGTCACACGTGCTTCAGAAGAATTTTTTGAAACAAATCGATTTTTTTTCTTACCAACCGTCACACTATTCCGTTTCTGTTTAGACGTCACACTTGGAAGAAAAAAAACTTGTTGATTTGTTTCTTTTAAAAGAAAACTTGTTCACCGTGTGTTAAATGCCCACGCTATTTTCTGCAAGTTGCCCTTCTCTAATTATTGGTGGAATGTAATGACGCTTCACGGAACTAAGTAAGAAGGAAACAGGGTGGCGTAAGCGTAAAGGTCGACTGCAGGTGGTGAATCGATACAGAATGACAGTGGAAGAAGTTCGTAGCAAAGTAGAAGACGCAGAGAAGTAACTATTCATTGTTATGTGGCCAAAAATGGAGTGTGGCACCGACATATGCTATAGAAGACGCAGAGAAGTGGTGAGGGGGCCGTGGCCGATAAGGGGAAGGGTTGGATGGAAGCCACGAGGTAAGTGCGGGTGGAGGGAGGCCGCGAGGTGGGGGCCGGAGTGGGGAAGCCGCTAGGTGGGGAAGAGGGACGTCGGGGGGGGGGGGGGGGTAATGATGGTGAGGGGTGAGCAGGGCGGAAGGGCCGAGGGGTAAGGGGGATGGTGAGGGTTGTTAGGCTGAGGGATGCGTGAGGCGAGGGGAATGGGAATAGTAGGGCGTGTTGTGTGATAGCGAGCGCAGGCCAAGGGCGTTGTTTGAGTGTTGGGTGGTGAGGGGGTAGGGTGCGTAGAATGGTTTGGGGAGAGCATTGAGTGTGAAAGGGAGAGCGTTGAGTGTGAGGGGGTAAGTGGGTTGTAAAATTTATTTATTTATTTATTATTATTACTTTTTTAACGTGAGGGAGTTGGGAATCAGGTTGGTGAGCGAAGGCAGAGTGGGGGTGAGAGAGCAGAGGGCGTTGGGTAAAAATCTACAATTTTTTTTTTTTTTTTAAACAAATGTTGTTGTGCACAAACACTTGATTAAAAAAATCTGCAATTTTGGAATTTCCTTTAATTCCTTAATTCTGGGTGATCACATAGATCCCGAAGAGCGACACTCTGATACCAATGGAGTGTAAAAACTATAGTAAACTTTATAAGTATATATTATTATTGATAAAAGATGAGATGATTACAAGTGAGGATCACCAAGGCTTTAAATACAACCTTATGGTGTCCCTTGGCGAAGAGGCATGATCGTTGATCATGCCCTTCCACATTAATAAACCTAAGATAACTATATATAACTAATAACTAATAAAATATACATAAAATTTAACTATATATAACTAATAATTAATAAAATATACATAACAAGGATATTACAACTATCAGAACAGAGAAAAATGGGAGACTGGTTTCTTTATGAAAAACATACAGAAATAATAATTTTTGGATCCAACTTATTACCTTATAACTTGCCAAAATACATGAACATGAAATTTTTTGCATTGGAATATTTAAGACAAATTTTAAATTATGACTCTATCAACTTCTTAGCTACAAGGAAAAAGACTCAATTCAAGTTGAAGAATCAAATTGGTCCTTTCATCATCAATAACATAGAGGCAGAATATGAAATTTCCAAAAGGCTAGTAGAATTCAAATTTCAAATTTTTTTTCCATGGAACTATGATCCCCAAGGGATCCTAAGTAATTTAAGGGTAAAATGTAAACTTACACCCTTCATTCATGAGCCCAAACTAGAGATTGAGAAGTTTTCCAATCAAGAGAAATGGATGGAAAACACATTGATAGATATAGTCATTAATACAGAGTTAGCAGGAAAAGAGGTTACAACACAGGCCCTGGAAGTTGTAAAGCCACTAGAAACTTCAGCTAAAAGAAGTAGAGAGGAAGGAACATATACAACTGAAACAACTACAAAAACAAAATTCAAGTTGATTTACAATAAAAGGCTCAAATTCAATTCCATAGGGAAAGAAAAGGTAATTGATGCTGAGGATACAAATGAGTTTGAGGTAAACATTGATGAAGCCACAGTGATAATCAATGAGACTCTTGCAGAGATTGGAAAATATCAAACAAGAGGTAAACATGATACCCAGATGATTGAGAAACAAAATATGGATGCTTCTTCCTCACAAACAGCCGAGGAAAAAGACCTAGATATAAAAGAAAAATATAAGCAGATAAAGCAGGAAAAAAGAGGAAATTAAATCAGAGATATATTCTCAATTCCTCAAGCAAAAACCAGGGAATCAGAATAGGCTACTAACAGCCTTTGACTATTCCACAAACAAAATGACTATGTCTTTTCTGCAACCAACTACTTCAGCACCAAAGGCAGTAACAGATTTAAATAAAAAAGTTGAGTTTGAAGTAGATACTGAAAATGTGCATGAGCTAGAACAAATTGAATTCCACAGACATAGCTCTGAAATGTTATATTCAACTGTGGTGACAAAGGCTATGAGTTCTACTAAGTTGCAGAATACCATTCTTAACATGAAGGATCAAATGAAGCTGGAAAAAGGCTCTTTGTATGCAAAAGAACTAAGGATTAAAGCCTTAGAGAATTTGATTTTACAGGTGGGATATGATCCCTCAAATGTGCAGGCAACTGAATTGTTGATTAAGAAAAAGAATGAAGATATTGAAGCTTTGAGGAAACAGCTTAAGCTTCCTAAAAGTGAGCATCCACAGACTAAAGAAATCCTTCAAGAGCAAAGTGAAAAAGAAGAGATGATGAAGCTCATCCTCAAACTAAATGCTCAAATCAAAGAAATGGAATCTCAAATGGACCAACTTGTCCAAGAGAAAGAAACTATGAAAGAGACTGAAAATCCTATTATTCCTTCAATGATACCAGTGATTACCACAACAGTGGCATCTACATTAGGAGAAAAGCTATCACCAAAGGAACCACTGTCAACCGCAGTACCATTGAGTTCAACAACTACTTCAAACATAGAATCTTCCACAACACAGGTCCAACAAATAGATGGAGCAGGTCAGATTATTAAGGCTATGGAGGAAATGTCCTTGAAAACTAATGAGATCAATAGCCTAAAGAAGGTAATTGAAAACCTTGAATCCAAAAATAAGTTAGCTCAAATAAATGCTAAAACCCATGACCAGAAGGCAATTAGACTTGGAGAGAAAATCAAAGGATTACAAAAAGAGCTAACATTCACTGAACAAATTTCATTTGTCAAGAATCATCTATGGACAAACATAATTGAGGCCATTCACACTCAATGGTCTTCAATTCAGATAATATATGAGCAAAGAGACTTATTGTTAGCAGCACAGACAGAGATTCAGAAGACTAAGGATGAGTTAACTGATAAGACAACTCAGGCTTTAAAACTCATCACATTCCTGAATAGCAAGAACAAAGCAAAATTGGAAGAGTTATAGATAATGGATAGAACAGAGACCATTTTACAGATTAAAAAGGTAGTAACAAAGAAGAATTTGATGAACTACCTAGAAGAAAAGTGTGAATCAATGAACATTGCCATAACAAAGTTTATGGTAAAGTATACAAACTTGAGAAAGAAGGGCTTTCCAGGTATTCATGTCTTCAATGAAAAACTAATGCCCCAGAAAGATTATGATAATAAAATCAGAAAATTTTCCAAGGAGCAAGTTAGAAAACCATTGCCACAAGGCACTCCTATAGGTGAAGTCCTCCTCCAACACTTTGAAGATTTGTTCTTTCTTCAACATGAGATCAAACATCTTTTTGTGTTTAAGCCAAATTTTGCTAAATACACGGAGGCAGATGAGAATTTTAGAAAACTGAAGAATGTAAATTCCCAGTGAAGAACAATGGCAAGCATTTATAGATTTAATGTGAAAAGCAGAGGTAAAACAATGAATAAATTACCTTGAAAATAGTCAAGAAGAAACAATAAACAAAAGGACAGTATGCTGATTTTTACTGCAAAAAGAAATATTTTTTACAGCAGTAAAACAGTGGAAATATCAGTCAAAAGTGTATCAGAGTTAAAGAGCAGCGTTAAAGAGTATCAGATGAAAGAGTATCAGCCAAGGCAACTCAAAAGAAGATATTTTCTAGCATCCAACAAAGAAGGACAACAAATCACTCAAAGGCTTCTTGATTAGATAAAGAAGTTCTATTCATTTTGGATAAGAAGACAACTTGCTGATTTGCTAAGCAGCTGTCCCTCTTATTTTTTAAAGATATTTTCTATTTCCTAAAGATATTCCTAGATTTCTCCTAGGATATTTGTAACTACATTTTGTATAAATACTTCAACATTTGAAGTATTGAGTGTGGAATAAAATTGCTAGACTTTACTATAGACTTTTTGCTGAAACATTGGAGGCTATTATTTGTTGATTTTGAAGTAGCAAACTGGGCAAAGCTAAAATGGCATCATAATTCAGGATCCCTGTGATAAGCTGATGAGTAAAGTACTTTCTTCTTGTCATTGTTTTCTTTCTCGAGTTTCATGCATTCCATTATATATGTTTGTTCAATTTTAATGATTAACTAGGAATATTACTACATGCTAGTCCTTTACTCCCTATTTTTAACTAGTTACCATTTAAATGCTTTCTGCTGATTTCCAGTGTTAGGAATTATTAATTTCTCCTACTCCCATTTGACCCCTACCTCCTTCTTCCAGTTTCTGGATCAAAGGATCCTTCATAACCTTTTATCCTGATCATACCATTTTACCAAAAACATTTTTCCCAAATCTCTGAGGGTTATCTATCTTGCCCTGAATACATTTGTACCCTTTTGGACTTGACTTTTAGTACTGTTAGCTAGATTTAGACTCCATAGCCCAATGGACAAGTATATTTTTCTCTAGTTTACCTCTAAGTGATTTTTTCCCACCAAAACCTTTAAAAAACAAAACTAATTGTTCTATCATAACCAGCCTAAAAACATAAATAAAAAACAAAGATAAATCTTAAAGGGAGAGCCCTCTCTGAAATCTAGGAAGGCGAGATCCTAGGATTTGAAGGGGGTTTGTGGTTACCTCTAGTTTTCTTAGACTAAAAACTCAAATCCCACAACTTAAGAAATTACTAGAGTGATAACATACTGATGACCATACTGGGGACTAACCAATCTCTAGTCATAAATTTAGTCTTACAGAAATATCTTTAAATTATCTTTTTACTTTAATATTATTTTTATAGGTTGTGGGTATTCAAAACAGTCATTCTGGCTTCTAGGAAAACCTACTATACCGGGTCTAAACTGGATCCTAAGCCTGCAGTTATAGTAGATAACCCAGAATAGATTGGAAAAAAGGAAAAACAAATTGTCAATTTAGAAACTGAAGTACCATTAAGAAAAGCCAATTCTTTACCCAAAGAGTTAGTGAGTTTAAATGATATTGATTTTGATCTAAAATTTGAATATTCATGGTTTAAAACTAAATATGAAACTGATTTGAAAAATACTGTTATAGATCTTGTTTTCCTTTCATTTTTGAATGCAAAACAGAAAAAATTTTCAGTAGGAACAAAGTCAAGTAAATATGAATATCAAAATATAGTTGAAAAAATTAATGTTTCATTGATTAAAGATATTAATAAAGCTATTGAATTAGCTCATTTGTTGTCTTACATAAAACCTCCATTTTCTCAATTGCACACAACAATAATACCAACAACAGATTCATCTTTATATGCTGTCACTTCATTTATAGATACTTTTGCAAGTTCATCTACAGACCATTTCATTCCTAAGTTGCCTTTGCAGCTTAGGATTTTATTTCCTTCATCCACTCAATCCATTGCATCCACCACTTTGCAATCAGATTTTATAAGCACCACATCTTTATTTCTCAGCAATTCCATTTACATACCATCTTCTTTTCCCAGCTCTTCAACTACAGTTGTTAATTCATCAGTTTCCATATCCAACACTGCCCCTATCATTACTATTATACCTCCCAGATCAACAAAGCTTCAAGCCATGGCTGCTAGGTATGCTCCCCTTGTTTTACCCCAAAACCTCCATGCTATGCCTCAATATTACCAAAAAAATGTATCATTGTTTGATGGCCTTTCACAATATACTGCTCAACAACATGTAATAAAAATGACAGATTACTGTGAAATTTATGAGATTGATGAGTCATATGTCTAGATGAGGTTATTTGCCCAAAGTTTGATAGGAGAAGTTAAAAAATGGTTCAAAAATTTAGTAGCTGGCAGTGTAGTTGATTTAGCTGCATTTCATAGATTATTTTTAAATAAATGGGAAAGAAAAAAGAACCCCCTTCAAATTTTGTTTGGGTTTGATGCTTTGAAAATATCTCCTACTGAGTCTGTCCAAGACTATTGCACTAGGTATAACAATGTCTATAATTCTATTCCTGCAACTCTTAAACCTACACCTTACTCTGTACTGCTCAAATTCCCTGATGGATTTGATACAAATATGGCCTATCAATTAAGAGAAAGAGATGCCCAAACATTAGAACAGATGCAATTAGATGCTGTTAGTGTAGAAATCAATATTTAGCTAGAAAGGTCAGACTTAGAAATGAAAGAAGAGTTACAATTAAAGAAGAAAGTTCAAAATCAAATGTTAAATTAGATTTCGTTGCTAAAACTTTAGAAAGGGTGGTAGAGAGATTAGATAATTTAGATCGAAAACCTCAATGGGATAATCAACCTCAGATCATAAATCCCAATTTCATAAAAAATAACAACCCTGGAAAAGCTAAAGAAGCTACTCCAGACCAAAACATTAGGCCCCCATTTCAAGAGAACTATGCTGAAATTTCTCAAAATAATGATGAAGATGAGGATGACATCAATCATCTAATGGGAATAGATGAAAACAACACCATTTTCCTCACTCAGGAAGATCTGGAATTATTTGAGCTTCAACAACTCAAATTAAACTCCGGTGAATACTTTGACTACAAACAGGGTTATGACTTTGCTATTAATGAAATTCATAGTCAGTATAACCTTAGAAACAAGAAAAATAATGAACCTTCTACTAAAAAAAATTCCCAAAATAAAAATAAGAAAAATGTAGAAGCCCCAAAAACAAAAGTTTTGCAAATTCTCCCAAGGGAAAATAAAAAAAATTCCAATCCTTCCAGTCCTAAAAAAATCAATAAGTCCCAAAATTGTTGATATTACTGATGAAATAGCTCAATCTTCTAAAGATGCACAGAAAACTAATATTCCTAAAGCCTCTGATTCAGTAAAAACAACAAATTCTGAGCCTAAAAATATTTCTGCTGATTCTAAATCAGCAAATCCTGGAGTAGATAGTTCTAGAACAACTGCTAATAATTCTAAGTCTGATAAAATTTCTACTGCCACACAAACAGTCCTTGAACATAAAATTAAAAGCAACAAAACTCAAGAAACTCAGACAGAAAACTCCAAGAAAATTGGAGATAAAAATACAACTGTTGAAAATCAAGAAAAACCAACTCAGATTACAGTTTCTAAAGATGAATTAGTTCAAATTAGTAAATCTCAGTCCTCATTCAATATTCAGACTGAAATTGCTAAGTTAAAAATACCTGTTCCTTTAAAAAAATTGGTTAAAAATGACTTATACAAATCAACTATAACCAGGGATAATTTTAGGGGCGAATTTTAGCCCAAAGGCGAATTTTAAGAGATTTTAAATTTTATTAGGGCGAATTTTTTATATAAAACCCAATTTTTATAGTTTAATAAAGTTAGCCCAAAAAATATTTTAAAAATAATTAATTAGTTAATATTAGCCCACAAAAAAAAGGGCGCACAAAACTGAAAGCATGAAATTCGCCTCCGATTTTCCATTTTCCATGGCATTTGCCCCATTTTTCAGTGGTTCGGAGAGGTGGCTGGGCTCTGTGCACACCGAATCACCGATCTTCTAAGTTCTTGCAGTCATAGGAACCCCATCATGGTCCGTTAGGGCCTGGCCGATTCTCTCTGGTCCGTCACTCTCTGGCCCGGACTCCGTTAGGGCGTCCCATAGTTCGTATATAGCAGAGAATCGAGATACACTTCGAGGAAATGGTGTTGTGGGAGATAACACTCGCCACAACCTACTTGCTCGGTTTCTCTGAATTTGAAACAGGAACAGCAGCTACGGGCTTTCGAAAAGATGCTGTAAGCTTATCTCCTTCATCTGGGGACTCTGTTGCTGATGCTGGGTATCGAAATTTCACAATATTGGGAGGGCCTTTACATAAAACTCTTTCACTCATCAGGTATACCAGTGTATGTATCTGTATAAATCATTCTCTTCTTCTAGCCCTTTCAGGTTTTCTTTCGTCAACCGGACTCCATTTTGAATAAACCAAAGGTTTGCATGAAAATTCTACCAATTTCCATCATTCATGTGAGTCTCTGTTACATTATATGTTTCTGTTTGTGATATGTAAAGCCCATGGATGTATAATATATCTCCACACCTTTTTGCACCCATTAACGGGTTTTGGGATTGTCTAGACAATGGAACACTCAGCTGACTTTTGTATAACACAAGTATTGAATACTGTTGAGAAAAATTCCTGGAAATAAGTAGGAAGATTTATCTTATTGGGTGACCTTGCATTCTCGATTTTATTTTCTTTTATGATTGAATTTGTTTTTTTTTTTTTGCCATCTCAGTTGGGGTTTAATTAGTGCTTTTTTATTGGTGTTGCTCTGTTTTCACATTGGATTGACACCTCTGGATTGCACCCTGTGACGAAATTATTGAGGATATACATCTTTTTTGTGTATGGTGATGCATATGTTTTCTGTGGATGTTTTTCAAGAATGGATGCTGGAACATGCCTTTCATGTAGAAGGTGCAAATGCAAAAAGAAAGCGCATGAGAAATCAGAGACAACAAGGAGGACCACATATATAGTCAATACTTGTAAACAATGCAGTCACACAAGTAGCTGTGATGTTTGTGCAAGAATTGATGGAAGAATGTCACATAAGCGTGGTAGCTGCCAGAGAAGCTGCAGCAGATACAGGTCAGACAGTTCAGATACTATAATTACAAGGAAGAAAAGTTGTCTGGAATGAAGAGTAAGAGAAGTGAGAGCCCATATTCTAAAAGTAGTAGCTTAGAATCAGGTTATGGTTCAGATGGCCCCTTTTGGATGAACTCTAAGTTCATGTTCAGGTGCCCTCTCTCCATCGTGGAGAAAACAGAAGAACAAATATGTAAGGAAAATTTAACAAGTAGTTCTCTTAGGTACATTCATACGAGCAGCACTAGGGTACACAAACACAGATACTGTCACCACTTTCCAATAGATAGGAAGTCCTGCCATGGACTGCATTGTTGTCATACTAACAATGAGAATTGCTCAAGTGATTCTGATGACTCTAGAAAGGGACATGAATTCAGTTTTTGCAGAAATAGGAACACGTCCCATGGCCCGGGTCATGTCAATTCCCATGAAATCTGCCATTCAAAGCAACCAGAGGACATCATATATTGTAGCTCAAGTTCAATGGGAGTTAAAGAAGGGTTAACCTAAAAAACGAGAGGTTTTATGAATGGTGTTTGTGTTACATCTGAAGATCATAATGTGGAAGGCTCAAATGTTGGTTGTTTTCAGCACACACAGATGCCTTTTGGACGTGAGAAAGGCTCTTTAACTATCACCAGAGAGAAAAATGGAGAAATAGTACAATGCACCACTGGAAATGAGAAAACTGCTACCATGATCACTAAACAGTGGAGCCATTTGGAAATGCAACCATCACAATGTAATAATAAACAATCTAGCATTCAAATTCACAAGTTTTTCCTTTAAAAAAATCAAATAAGGCAGAGTAGTCACACCTTCATTCCATAATTTATTCTCCATGGGGTACTACAAAGCAGAAGTAGTAAATTGTGTTGCATAGGTGGGGAACTTGGTACAGTTCATCATTCATAACTTTCTACATGTATTTTTCTATCCTTTATATTTGTTTTTCTTGAATTAATTATTTGTTACCCTAATTTTGATATCATCAATTCTCTTTTATTTCTAGTATGTTTACTATGCAATCCACTATGTAAATTTTTCCCCATGGAATGGAAAACTAATGCAAGCCCACTCCCGTAAAAAGTAAATGATACATTGGAAGATGATTCTTCATTTTAGCAGCAAAGTATAGGAAAAGCATTCTTTTTCCTATAATGCCTACAAACTCTGTACCAGAGCAGGGGAATTTGACTCAAAATAAACTAACATACTTGGCCTGGAGATTATCTTTAATGATCCAAGCATCCCAGGTGATTAAATTTAAATTCTTCCTAGACAAGAAGGTGTTAACAATCTGCCAGAATGTTTATGCAGTAGCAAGGCGTACTTCAGAACAACAATCAATTTTCATGACTAGTGTACAAAACCATGCAAATATACAATGCTATGTGACTATGAGAATCAACACAATGTCATATTAGATACCATGCCAATTAATGTTTTTTAAGAAACAAAAATTGTATATATCATTTACTAACTAGGATAATGTAGTCGGATAATATGAGATCTTTTGAGGATGCCCCTATCAAGGTGGCTTGTATAAGGTTTTATTGAAGTGCACATGTTGTTCAATCCTCAACATACAACAGCAGTGGAGGAATGGGCTATGGAGGATATTCCAGTGGAGGGGGCTATGCAGGCTACAATTCAGGTGGAGCTTCTGGAAGTTATGGTGGTAGCCGAGGTAGTGGAAGGTATCATCCATACAGCAGGTAGAACATCAAGGGTATTTGGGAGAGACCATACAGTGTGCTATTTCAATAGTCGAGGCTTTAAGTGGTGCCAAGAATATATTGGTTGCATTTGGAACAGTTTTGTTTTGTTTACATGCATTTTCCTGTCTGAATTGGAAAATTTCTGAATGAATATTCAGTGGTCATTTTCATGGCCAATTATGGATCAAAGACATTGCACTTATTTGAAGCTATGTCATTTATCTGAATATTGTTCTTTCAATCCACTCCAAATGGAATTTTATCCTGTTTATAAGGTTCATGCTATTACTAGATGAAATACTTTTTTAAGCAAATCAATAAATCTTTCATTTCTTGTAAGTGATTACCAAAGTGGGAAGGGGTGGTTTTTGGCTTGATTTGCCACAACTACAGTTAACAAGCTGGAGTTGCCAATTTCTTTTGCAGTTATAATTGGATTTTGAAAATGATGGATTCTTAAATAGCATTTGTCATGAAGCTAGTTTGTGCTCGCTTAAATATCCAACAGAACCAATGGATATATTATTGTATGGAGTAAATGGATTTATTTTTCAGAATAGCCGAGCAGAAATGGTTTTGATTCTTGAGGTCTTTCAGATTTGAAAATGGATATGCAATGCAACGATATTGGTATTAGGGAACCCGAGAATTTGATCTTAGGAAAGTCCAATCCACTGATTGTAGTGCCAGCTTAAATTCTTATTATGGTGAATATGATTTGAAATGTAGCATCTTTAAACTTTGAAAATTCTTCTCATCTCACGAAATATAGATACAGATTTATTTTGTAAAAGTTAATTTGGAGTGTTAAAGAGATATTTCTTTAGTCATTTACAAAATCAAAACTTTTCTTGCAACATAATGAGAGATGTATGATTGCAGTTCCCACTTAACAGAGCCAAAAGATTTATCGACCACATGGTGGGAGATGTGTAAGAATGCTGCACAGACCCAATAGTGGTATGGTACATGTCTGAATCAATAAACTAAATTTATTTTGCAATTTCAGCATTTTACTTACGGTGTAGACACCTGAGAGTAGAAATCAAGAAATAATGGAATGCATAACAGGGAAGGTGCACTCAGGAAGTTTCGGATTCTTTTGTTCATCCTTGCACAACATGTCAGCTTTTGCATTCCAATTCTTAAATTGATATTCTTGCAACAGTTTCATCTGATTATGTGGGTGTATTTCAAAAGAGGATAGGTTTATGTTGACTTTTAATGATTGCTTTGATGGATAACAAAATTTTGGCTTATAATTGTTTTATCGAGAACACCTTCCAGTGGAGGGGCTGTCATTGCACTTTGCTTTAAAACTTCAGAGGGCCTTCGGACTCTGAATTAATAAGCGGCCATGATCATTTTGAATGATGTGAAACGGTGGGATACTACAGCTCGTCAAAAGCCTAGCCTATTTTCTTCATTATGTGTAATGGGTTATCACATCTCATAAAAAGCCTCTGGCCTATTTTACCATGATATTGAATGGGTTACTACAGTTCATGAAAAATCCTCTAAGCCGGTTTTGTTCAAACTAGGTGCACTATGAAATCATAGTCCTGCCAGAATTTCTCCCAGACCTGTATGAATGTACATGCTTGGTCATGCATTATGTTTAGTTACTGGGTAGTCACATATTTGTAGGTGAATCATGTTGCACCTGCTCTTATCTATCGTTGCAGCTTTTTGAAAGGAGCTTTGTATAGGGGTTGTCTAGCACCAATATTTTTTGCTTTTCTGTGTTGAATATTTCTTGTGTAATTGATCTAGATCTATTGTTAATAAACAGAAAGGAGTTGCGACCCTGTTCTCATAGAAAACTGGTCTGACAAGCATATAAACAGTCTGAGACTTCCTGATATCTATACAATGACTGCTCTTTTCAATACCAGCTTCGCAATCTTAATGATAAGCTGATCACTTTGTGATTATTTATTATTATCTCCTCCAATTTACTCCGTCTGTTGAGAACCACCTTCTGCTGACTCTCCTTCACTGTCATAGTGAAAAAATTGCATGTGCCAATACATTTCTCCCATCCCCAAAAACTTGGTGTCTCTCCTGCAGAAAAAATCAGTGTCAACAGTGTCAGTTACGACCCTGTTCTCATAGAAAACAGGTCTGACAAGCATATAAACAGTCTGAGACTTCCTGATATCTATACAATGACTGCTCTTTTCAATACCAGCTTCGCAATCTTAATGATAAGCTGATCACTTTGTGATTATTTATTATTATCTCCTCCAATTTACTCCGTCTGTGGAGGACCACCTTCTGACTCTCCTTCACTGTCATAGTGAAAAAATTGCATGTGCCAATACATTTCTCCCATCCCCAAAAACTTGGTGTCTCTACTGCAGAAAAAATCAGTGTCAACAGTGTCAAGAAAACCCTGAAAGAATTCTTCGTGGACTTTCGTCTTCGAGCATATACCCCTATGCATTTGGACTCTGACAACTTTAGGTGTCTGGAGGATCACCAGGTATATTAAGATGCACGATTGGCTGAATTGAATGCCAGACTTTCCTTTTTCCAAACAAGAATTGCGTGAGAGGTGCTCTCCAGCCCAGTACCAGTATAAGATGGACTATTGGCTGAATTGAATGCCAGACTTTCCTTTTTCCAAACAAGAATTGTGAGAGAGGTGCTCTCCAGCCCAGTACCAGTGTAATAGAGATGTAATATTTAACATATTAATTAGGTCAAAATCATTAAATAATTAATAATTATAATTTTATTAACTTCTCAAATTACATAAAATTAAAAATAAAACCAAAATAAAATAAAAAACATAAAATGGATAATTATTTTTAAAATTATAATTAATAATTAAACTAATTTAAATCCATTTTAACTATGCATGTCATTTTATCCATCTTCGTATTTGGCATGGTTATGTAATGGAAGACGCTGTAAACTTGTCTAGATGCTTGTCAGAGAAGTTTCTGGCTTAGAGAAGTCCCCAAAATAATGATGGATCATCCTCGTGATCATATGCAGTTTAACTAATACGAAGGATCTGCACCCGCTGCGTCTGTAATTTTGATGTTACTACCAATGGTTGTTAGAGAAATTTGCTGGGTCCAGCAACTCTCCAAAGTCATCATGGATCATCCTCGTTATCATACGCAGTTTAACTTAACACCAAGTCTGTAATTTTGATGTTACTGCCATGAGTTGTCTGGTTGAGGACCAATTCTGTCAAGATGGGTGGAGGATCAAAGCAAATAATGGAAATCCAATATTAAGAGAATTTGATGAGCCTCAAGCGAAATCCAATATTAAGAGAATTTGATGAGCCTCAAGCAAGCAGGTATACATAAGGTGTTAATTTTGATGTTACTGCCATGAGTTCTCTGGTTGAGGACCAATTCTGTCAAGATGGGTGGAGGATCAAAGCAAATAATGGAAATCCAATATCAAGAGAATTTGATGAGCCTCAAGCAAGCAGGTATACATAAGGTGTTCGTAGGTGTGTTGCCTGCCTGGCTTGTCTTATTTAGAGCACCAAGAGTATATGATAACAACGTTGTCTTATTTAGAGCACCAAGAGTATATGATAACAACGTTGTCTTATTTAGAGCACCAAGAGTATATGACAACCATATTGAGATACGATTATTTAAAAAAACTCTTAAAAATTAAAACCTTAAGTGAATAATATTATTCTAACATAATTTTTTTTATTAATAATATGAAAAATGTAGAAATTATAAAAAGTATATATATTATATTTAATATTGAATGATTTTCGATAATATACCTTCGTATTAAAGAGATCTGAATGTTTATTGGAAATATCCAAATCTATTTTCTTCAAAGTGAATAATTACAAAAGATTCTCAATTTAAAATTGTTTACCCTTAAGTTTTTAAGTGTATTTTATTTTTTATAAAAGATTATTAACCCTTGAACATTATTTTAAATTCTTATACTTGACATAGACAATGGTCTAGAAAGTTATTTTTTTTCTAGGACTCACTCAATATATTGAACTTGAATATTGAACTTGAATAAAAGGTGATTATATTTTATAAACATGTTCTATTATTTGAACAACTTCATAATGATAGATTTTTAGCAAAATCTTTTGAAACAATCTTGATGCTAAACTCTACCCTTGTTGGGTAAAATAGATTGGAAGAATATTGAAAAGAATATTTTACCAATCTATTTTGACTAGTATTAAATGATAAATAACTAATTTAACAAGACTAATGCAAAGCATCAATGGGCTCATTCAAGTACATGAAACTACCTTGATGTCTAGCTTTGACATCTTAGAAAATTTTGATGGTATATATGTTGCTTGTGTTTGGGGAATTTTGCTGAGTTTCGAGTTTTATATTTTCTTGGAAAATAATTATTGATATTTGGAAAATGTGTGATTTTATATTGGTATTGGAAACAAAGCTAGTTTTGATCTTTGATTGGAAATGAAATCAGATTTGATGAAGTTGGGACCTATTTCTTTTCACATAGATAGTGTCATAGTATTAAATGATAAAGAACTAATTTAAGAAGTCTAACGCTAAGCAACAATGGGCTTATTCAAGTACATGAAATTGTGTTAATGTCTAGCCTTGATATCTTTGAAAATTTTAGTGGTTTGTTTGATGCTTGTTTAGAGGCTTTTGTTGAGTTTGAAATTAGTCTCTTGAATGCTTATGGTTCTCATATCATGCATATATCGATAGATCGATAGATCTAGTTCTATTATTATAATCATTATTGTTTTCTTTATATATTTGGTGGTTTTAGGAAAGATATTTTATTTCCTTTCACTTTGTGGCATGATTTCGACATCTTCACCTTTTAGAATATAGTAAAATATTTTTCTTATTACAGATTTTTCTTGGAAAAGAATTATTGAGAGTTAGGTGCAAATGCACAATGTTGTGTAGCATTAGTATGATAAATATGGGATAGTGCAAAGCATAGTTTTGAAGATTAGTCTAAGTTGACTCGTACCTAATCAACTTAGTCAAGTTGATTGTTGGTTGAATGGCTAATTGTTGGTTCAATGACAGAAGGTCTTGCAGGCACAAATACCAAAGGGGAAAATGGAGCCCATCATGGGGTACTCTTTGTAATTCTCCACCACTGCTACCTTTCCTCAAACTCCTCTCCAACCTCAATATCAGTGCTAGTAGTAGCATGACAAACAACACTACGCTTAGCAGAACTAGAAGAATGCGTTTTTCAAACTACACGAGAACTACTTCCCTCACGAGTCACCATGTGCCATGCTTGGTCTCGGTGGTTCTCTTCCTTCTACTCCTGGTTCAATTACCATATCTTCATTGGAACCAACACTCTGAACTCCACTAGACAACGATTCACCATTTTGTAGTAGTGATTCGCCATTTGTACTGGGGATTCGCCATGATTTTACAGGATAATATAATCTCGTGAGAGATTCGCCAAAAAATTATATACATATATTATATTATTAATAAAATCGCCTTCCATTTTTCCTATGTATCATGGGGATTTGCCTATTTTTTATATATATAAATTTAGGGGGGTTCTTAAAATTATCCCTGACTATAACTGAAACTTTGAATATGAATGATGGTGAAGATGCCATTAATTTCAATGATGATCAACCTGAGTTAATTTTCGGCCCTGATGTAAATGGAAAGCATTTAGATGGATCAATCCCTCCTTTCTATATCAGTTTTACCATCCATGATGAGATTTTACATAACACTATGTTAGATTCGGAAGCTTCCCATAATTTAATGCCCAAAGCTATCATGGAAACTCTTAATCTAGAAATAACCAGGCCTTATAAAGATTTGTTCTCATTTGATTCTAGCAAAGTTAAGTGCTTAGGATTAATTAAAGACTTATGTGTGAATTTAGTTCAGTACCCTGGTAAAAGTATGGTAATGGACATTGTAGTAGCTGATATCCCACCAAAGTATGTAATGCTTCTTTCTTGCTCATGGGGAGCAAAGTTGCAGGGATCTCTACAATTGGACATGAGCTATGCTACAATATTGGTGTTTGGTCAACCCAAAAAGCTATATAGGGAAACTTTAATGAAATTCATGGTCAGTATTGCTGAGAGATCCATAAATTACCCCATTTATTCTACACCAACTGACCTTGACTCTTTTATTTTGTGTAACTCTGATAACAATGAAATCCAAACTGAACTGATTTACAAAAAGCCAAAACCAAACAATGACAACATATTTCATGAGTCCTGTTGGCACTTAGACTTTGATGGCTCTGTGAACAAATCAGGAGCAAGAGCAGGAGTATGGATTACAAATATGGAAACTAATTATTCAGAAGGACATGCCTTCAGACTCAACTTCAAATGTACAAATAACATGGCAGAGTATGAGGCACTTATTTTAGGCCTCCAGATCATTATAAACTTAGGAGGAAAAAGAATACTTATCATGGGAGATTCAGAATTAATCATAAAGAAAATAAATGGAGATTATTCTGTGTATAATCCTAGACTAGCCAGATACAGAGATACATCAATTGATTTAACTGATGATTTATTGGAATGCAAGTTTGCTTCTATACCCAGAAAATAAAACATTCAAGCACACTGTCTAGCAACTTTTGCTAGTACTTGTAACTTGCCATTCCAACCAACTCATAGGTATAATTCTAAGCTTAAACATATACCAATCATTTCAGACAACCTCAAGTGCCGGAAGATTTTCTCTCAGGATGAACAAATTTACCATTTTTTGAATAATGAGGAAGAATTTCAAAACTGTAAAATAGATATAGACTGTAATATACATTCAGATCTTGATTGTGAAATAGATAACGTAGCTGTACATAAATTTAACAAACTAACTGTATTTACTCAATTTGATATAGATAACTTAGAGAATATAGATGTTGGAAAAATAATTGAAGAAGAAATTGACATGTTAGATTTGAAAGATAACTTTTTTCCTAAAGTTTTAACCCCTTTGGAAGACCTTTTTGATTCCAATGATGTGCCTAAATAGCAAAAAATGGAACCAGTTAGGTCTGACATTGAGGAATGTAACATTGGGACATAATTAAAACAAAAAATGATTAAATTGTCTAAATCTTTACCTAACAAGAAAATGAACAATACATTGATCTTTTAAAGGAATATCAGGACGTGTTTGCTTGGAGTTATGAAGATCTTAAAGCTTATGACACAAACATAATCCAACACAAAATTCCCATAAAAGATAATCAGAAGCCATTCAAACAAAAATTGAGGAGAATTAATCCTGTAATTCATTAATCCTGTAATCCTAAGCTAATTCATGAATTCTTGGTAATTTATCTAGATGACATTACTGTATTTTCCAAAACAAATAATGAACACTTGGATCATTTGAGACAGGTCTTTATTAAATGTAGGAAATTTGGCATCTCTTTAAATCCCAAGAAAACTCTCTTTGAACTAGAAGAAGGTAAGTTACTAGGACATATAATTTCAAAAGAAGGAATTAGAATTGATCCTGCTAGGATAGAAGCAATTTTGAACATTCATCCACCTAGAAATATCAAAGAATTACAAGCTTTCTTAGGTAAAATTAACTTTTTGAGAAGATTTATTTCAAACTTAGCTGAAATCATTAGAGAACTGAATAATATGCTGAAAAAAGACTCAAATTTAAAATGGACAGTTGAAGCCAAACAATCATTTGATTCCATAAAACAGGATTTAATTAAAATACCAGTCTTAATCTGTCCAGATTTCAAGAAAGACTTTATAGTTTTTTCTTTTGTATCAGAACATACCATTGCTACAGTTTTACTGCAGAAGAATGATCAAGGTTTTGAACAACCTATAGATTTTTTCAGTAAGACTCTTAGAGATACACCTCTGAAATATAACATAATGGAGAAACAAGCATTAGCCTTGGTTAAAGCTATAAAATATTTCAGAGTCTACATTCTTTATTCCCACATAATTTCCTATGTCCCTAATTCAGTAGTTAAAGATATTCTTACTCAGGATGGCCCTGATGGAAGAAGAGGTAAGTGGATTGCCACTATCCTAGAATATGACATAGAAATCAAACCAAAAAAACTCATTAAAGGACAAGGGTTAGCCAGATTGATGGATGAATCCAACTGCAAAGCATTAGACATAAATTTTATTGCTCAGGTTGATGACCAGGAAGAGATGACGACTCTAATGATCAGTGAAGCCTTTCTAGATTCACCTTAGTACTCAGATATTATCTTTGTACTTACAAACTTACAATATCCTCCTGGATTATCAAGGACAAAAGCTAAATTTCTTAAACTTAAAGAAATGAGATTTTTTATTTTAGATAATGTGTTTTTTTGGAAAGAACATAGTGGGATATTATTAAATTGTTTACTGAAAGCAGAAGCTGACAAAATTCTTGAAGAATTTCATGCAGGTGACTGTGGAGGGCATTTATACTGGAAAAGTACTACAGATAAGATCCTTAGAGCTAGTTTTTATTGGCCTATCTTATTTACTGATGTTAAGAAATTTGTTACTTCATGTCACAAATGTCAAATTTTTAAGGAAAAAAGAAGTTGTTACCTTTATGCTTAAAGCCAATTTCCACTGAGATGCCATTTCAACAATGGGGTTTAGACTTCATTGGAGAAATTCACCCCCCAATCCTCTGGCCAACATAAGTGGATTTTGACTAGCACAGATTACTTTACTAAGTGGATTGAAGCCATTCCTACCAGACAAGCCACTGACATAGTCATTATCTCTTTCATAGAAAACAACCTTTTATCTATATTTGGATGCCCTCAGAAAATAATTATTAATAATGCAGCAACATTTAAATCGAAGAAAATGATTGCCTTTTGTCACAAGTATCATATTACCCTAGGCCACTCTACTGCTTATTACCCTCAAGGTAATGGCCTAGCTGAATCTTCAAACAAAAGCCTTGTAAATATTATCAAAAAATTACTTGAAGATAACAAGAACACCTGGAATAAAAAGCTAGTCTATGCCTTATGGGCAGATAGAATTACCACCAAAAAGTAAATTGGCACTTCCCCTCATCAAATTTTTTATGGGATGGATGCAGTTTTTCCATCATCCTTAGGTGCTCTAGTAATGAAGATAATTCAATAATCACAAGTAGAAATCAATGATATACAAAGGAGGATAAATCATACTATTCATCTACAACAAACAAGGGAAGAAGTCTATGAGAAATCCCAAGTTATTCATGATAAAATCAAGAAATTTTTTGATAGAAGATGTAAAGAAGATGACTTTTATATTCGAGATCAAGTGTTAAAATGGGACTCCAGGAGAGAGGACAAAGGTAACATGGAAAGTTTGACTTTCTATGGAAATGACCTTATGTAATTTATGGATATAGGGGTAACAATTATTTCTTCATCAAATATTTGGATGGAACAGATATTTAAGAAGGACCAGTTAATGGTAGAATGCTCAAACACTACTATTCTTCCAAGTTAACCAATAGTTAGTGCCAGTTACTTTTTACATCATTGTAAATATCCATTAAAGTTTAGATTGGATTGGATATTTTTTTTCCAAAGTTGAAGCTCGAAGAGAAGGCCCTAAGCTTTGAAGAGTAAAATATCATAAATATGAGTTTTTGCAGAAAACAAAAGACAATTACTGGATCATCATGGTCAAAATTGAAGGCTAATAGTCTTAGAGTTCTTGATATTTCACCAGGAAATGCCATCCCCATGTGAAGCCGCTGTTAGGGTCTTATAAATATAGGATTCATAATTTTGAATTAACTTTTGATAGTCCTGTAAAATATGTACATACCTTGCTTTCTGCAAGTTGTTGTCCCATATTTTGAAAAAATAAAAAATAAAAAATCAAAAAGAGGGTAAAAAGTCCTAAAAGAAATATTAAAGGACTTAAAAATACATAGACCCCAAAAGAAAAAGGATGAAAATAAAGCATGAAAGTGTACAAGTCCAAATGCCACTACTTTTTACTTTTTTCAAATGATTATGGCAGAGTATCAATAAATGCCATAATCCATGATGAGTTAAACTCTCTAAACTTGACTTGTCATGTTTTCAATTTCCATGTTTAGATAGTGAATAAAGTTTTGTCAGACACTTTAATTATGACAAATCAGTAGATAGGTAGAGAATAATGAGGAGCTCATCAGTTTAATCTGAGCCCTCAGATGAAATAAGATAGAATTAGATAGTTTTATGCTTTCAAAAGAATAAAATGTTTCAAGGTAGCAAGCTCAAATTCACTTGCTAAAAAGAAGAAAAAATGTTAGAATAATGTTGGGTAGGTAGAAGGAAGTGGGAAAAATCATGTAAATATTCTTCACCGGGAAAATATCACTAATTTCCCTCCCCTTGTAGGTATTCAGTATTCTACACTTCCAGTCAAAGAGGCTCAGAGCATTTCTCTAACTTCTGTTGGGACCGGACCCAAGGCTCAATGACTGGATAGTAGAAAATGTTGAATTCTTATGATAAAATCCTCTTTACCATTATTTATCCCTCAATCATACATTTAAGTCATCTTCATAAGTAAAGAATCCTTCTTACTTAATGAAACTTAAAATCCCATTTAATTAACTTCCTTCATTCATAAAAATACAAAATCCCTCAAAAAACACTTTATCCTAAGTAAAATAGTGAAATGATGAAATATTAAGCTATGCTTTATTAATTCCATTTACTTGGTCATTTAGTGTATATTGTGTATTCCATTTTCCCTTGTCATATTAACTTCTAACTTACTTTATTAATTCCCTAAAAATAATTTATCCTATATATATAATTCCCTTTATCTAAAATACCCCCCAAAACCCACTATTATAAAGTTTTTAGACCAAAGTTAATATGCACACGCTAAATTAAAAACCCAAATAATACCCCCTTTGGTCTAAAACTAACTTTAATTAAATACCCCACCCCCTATGGTTATTAGACCCTTCAAACCAGTCTAAAAACTATATAATAATATATAGCGCAAAGATGTGTATTTGATCTTATCCTATGTATTTTGCAATGAAATACATTTACCCCGCTCATATCATTTTAGCCTAAGTCAGGAAAGATGTTTTATGACTTTATAAAAAAGTTAAAAAAGAGGCTTGGAAACCCCGGCACATACAATCCACCTCTTTGCAAACGAAAATCACCTTTTTTACCCTAAGAATAAGGTTGAACATTCCAAAAATTAAAACCTTACCCTTTCATATTTATCCATGTTATATCAAACCTCATGTTTTATATAATTCACCCATGATATATAAACCATCTAATCGCACCTCATGCGCCCTCGTTTATATGTAAAACTCTTTTATACATAAACATACCATTATTTAACCCTTTTAACCATATGTATCAAACCCAATTGCACATATTAAAAACCTTTGATAAACTCCGCTTAACCTTAGCCCGGTCCCACCATCTTTCGCCCGCAACTCTCAATTAAATTGTGACCCTTCATTCCTGATCACAAGATATAACGACGCATAATCAATATCGCGCAAAAAAGTAAAACGTCCATTCCAACACCAATCGAGCACGAAATAGGCTGTTTTGACAATTCTGCCCCAGTGACGTGTCAACATTCTGTTGGATTGCGTTCATTTGGGTAAAAACAACTTACCACTAGAAACGAACGCGAAAAACCATCTCCGATTTCGCATTTGAAAATCTAAACCTCTCCCGCCAGTTGATAGGACATGCATTCAATGCATTAAATGGTGATTTATATCAAAAGATAAAAACCTTTGATATATCCTTTTGATGTTTATTTGCGCATTCAAACTGTAAAAACTTCCGCTCGACAGTGTAAAGAACTTTCTTCTTCCATTTGGCAGTTTATATCCAAAATTCCTGAATTCAACCGTTAAAGATTGACCAGAAGAAATTTCATGATCTAGCAATCCAGACCAGACTTCGAAATTCAACCACGACTTCTTAAGAACCCTCCAAGCAACCAAATACCTGCATTCAAAGGTATTTCTCACCAATCTAAACCTGCAATTCAAAGTTTAGACCCATAATCACAGAACCAGGTTTTCAATTAAGGATTTTTGACCAAAGAAATTACCTAAAAAGCCTGAAAAAGAGGCCAAACCTTGGCCAAATTTTCCTAGAAATTTCCGAGTCCAAAAGAAGCGCTTGTGTAACCAATTTCCTCAATTTGTGACCTCTGAAGATCAAATTTACATACAGAAAAAGTTTTAAATCCCTCAGATATCAAAAAAACCTTTTTTTATAGTCAAATCTATTCAGAAAACCCTAGTTTTCTGTCTTATCCGAATTTATACCCTTTGATAAAGAAAATTCACTCCTGCAAACAGTTTAAGCTTGCATTAGTTGGTCCAAAATGACTAAAAAGCAAATCACAGTTAAAGCTGGAGGTTCTAAACCAACCAAACCTGGAGGATCCAAACCTCCTAAACCTGTAACTCCTAAAGAAGTTAAAGCTACTCCAGCCCTCACTGCTAAATCCAATGTATCAGTAAATCCTCTCCAACCACCTGTAGCTGCTGAAGAAACCATTCCGTTAACTGATATGGACTACAAGATTGTTGACCCTGTGGTAGAATTTAACCTTTTGGAAATCCATAATTGGTGCTATGATAAGTATTTGGACAAAGATGAAATGTCTATTTTGGAGACTCATTTACCCCAATATGTAGTTCCTTTGAATCATCCTGGACAAGACCCATTTAGACTGTGTCAAAAGAATTATGAACTAGACCAAAGGGCCATTATTAATGCAGCGAGAGAAATCCTTTTTACTATTACAACAGACTCCATAAATCAAATGCTGCAATTACAGTCTGATCCTCAATTAGTCCCACTTTCTATTGAATTTTTAACCCAGTTGTACTTAAGCCTGGATTTCCCAAAGAAGTTTATGATATTTCAGGACTTTTTTCCTTCCCATGTTGATATTCCTAAGTTGAACCCTCCTTATTCCACTGCCAAATTTCCTAAAGGGTCAAGGCATATTATTTCCATGTTATCTTTTATACTAGGATATTTCACATATGGATTCACTAATGAATCCATTCTTGGCTTTCTATCCACTTTATCTCCAGGCCAACCTCCAACACTCATTTTTTATTATGCCAGTTTTATAGCAGACAGTATTCATCACCAACTTACCAAACTACCCACTGAAGGGGTTTTTAGATACTCTTCCTACTTGTTTCATTTGTTTTTATTCTTCCAAGCTGACAAATTTCCAATAGCATTGCAAAAGATGGACCTGGAGGGTAAGCCTTTGTCTCTTGTCTTCTGGACTTCCTTGCTAAGGAAAGAAAACAATGAATTCACTTGTACAGACTTCTCAGACCTTTTCCTTCATACAACAATGAATATTTTGTACAAAGCAGAGTAGCCCAGGGTCAATGAAGAAATGAAGAGGATATTACAACTATCAGAACAGAGCAAAAGGGGAGACTGGTTTCTTTATGAAAAACATACAGAAATAAGAATTTTTGGAGCCAAATTATTACCTTATAAGTTGCCAAAATACATGAACATGAGAGTTTTTGCATTGGAATATTTAAGATAGATTTTAAATTCTGTCTCTATCAACTTCTTAGCTGCAAGGAAAAAGACTCAATTCAAGTTGAAGAATCAGATTGGTCCTTTCATCACCAATAACAGAGAGGCAGAAAAAGAAATTTCCAAAAGGCTAGTAGAATTCAAAATTCGACAAAGTTTTCCATGGAACTATGATCCCCAAGGGATCCTGAGTAATTTAAGGGTAAAATGTAAACTTACACCCTTCATTCATGAGCCCAAACCAGAGATTGAGAAGTTTTCCAATCAAGAGGAATGGAACACATTGATAGATACAATCATTAATACAGAGTCAGCAGGAAAATAGGTTACAACACAAGCCCTGGAAGTTGTAAAGCCACTAGAAACTTCAGCTAAAAGAAGCAGAGAAGAAGGAACATATACAGCTAAAACAAATACAGAAACAAAATTCAAGTTGATTTACAATAAAAGGCTCAAATTCAGTTCCATAGGGAAAGAAAAGGTAATTGATGTTGAGGATACAAATGAGTATGAGGTAAACAATGATGAAGCCACAATGATAATCAATGAGACTCTTGCAGAGATTGGAAAAGATCAAACAACAGGTAAAGATGATACCCAGATGATTGAGAAACAAAATATGGATGCTTCTTCCTCACAAACAACTGAGGAAAAAGACATAGATATAAAAGAAAAATATAAGCATATAAAGCAGAAAAATGAGGAAATCAAATCAGAGATATATTCTCAATTCCTCAAGCAAAAACCAGGGAATCAGAATAGGCTATTGACAGCCTTTGAATATTCCACAAACAAAATGATTATGTATTTTCTGCAACCAACTACTTCAACACCAAAGACAATAGTAGATTATAAAAAAGTTGAGTTTGAAGTAGATACTGAAAATGTGCATGAGCTAGACCAAATTGAATTCCACAGACATAGCTCTGAAATGTTATATTCGACTGTGATGACAAAGGCTGTGAGTGCTACTAAGTTGCAGAATACCATTCTTAACATGCATGATCAAATGAAGCTGGACAAAGGCTCTTTGTATGCAAAAGACCTAAGGATTAAAGCCTTAGAGGATTTGATTTTACAGGTGGGATTTGATCCCTCAAATGTGCAGGCAGCTGAATTGTTGATTAAGAAAAAGAATGATGATATTGCAACTTTGAGGAAACAACTTAAGCTTCCTCAAAGTGAGCATCCACAGAATAAAGAAAGCCTTCAAGAGCAAAGTGAAAAAGAAGAGATGATGAAGCTCATCCTCAAACTAACTGCTCAAATCAAAGAAATGGAATCTCAAATGGACCAACTTGTCCAAGAGAAAGAAACTGTGAAAGAGACTGAAACTCCTATTATTCCTTCAGTGATACTAGTGATTACCACAGAAGCGGCATCTACATTAGGATAAAAGCTAGCACCAGAGGAACCACTGGCAACTGCAGTGCCAGTGAGTTCAACATCTACTTCAAACACAGAATCTTCCACAACACAGGTCCAACAAACAGATGGAGCAAGTCAAATTATTAAGGCTATGGAGGAAATGTCCTTGAAAACTAATGACATCAATAGCCTAAAGAAGGTAATTGAAAACTTTGAATCCAAAAATAAGTTAGCTCAAATAAATGCTAAAACCCATGAGTAGAAGGCAATTAGACTTGGAGAGAAAATCAAAGGATTACAAAAAGAGCTAACATTCACTGAACAAATTTCATTTGTCAAGAATCATCTATGGGCAAACATAATTGAGGCCATTCACACTCAATGGCCTTCAATTCATATTATATATGAGCAAAGAGACTTATTGTTAGCAGCACAGGCAGAGATTCAGAAGACTAAGGATGAGTTAACTGATAAGACAACTTAGGGTTTAAATCTCATCACATTCCTGAATAGCAAGAACAGAGCAGAATTGGAAGAGTTACAGATACTGGATAGAAAAAAGACCATTTTACATATTAAAATGGTAGTAACAAAGAAGAATTTGATGAACTACCTAGAAGAAAAGTGTGAATCAATGAACATTTCCATAACAAAGTTTACGGTAAAGATTACAAACTTGAGAAAGAAGGGCTTGCCAGATATTCATGTCTTCAATGAAAAAATAATGCCCCAGAAAGATTATGATAATAAAATCAGAGAATTTTCCAAGGAGCAAGTCAGCGAACCATTTCCACAAGGCACTTCTACAGGTAAATTCCTCCTCCAACACTTTGAAGATTTGTTCTTTCTTCAACATGAGATCAAACATCTTTTTGTGTTTAAGCCAAATTTTGCTAAATACATGGAGGCAGATGATAATTTTAGAAAACTGAAGAATGTAAAAATTCCCAGTGAAGAACAGTGGCAAGCATTTACAAATTTAATGTGAAAAGCAGAGGTAAAACAGTGAAAAAATTACCTTGAAAACAGTCAAGAAAAAACAGTAAACAAAAGGACAGTCTGCTGATTTTTACTGCAAAAAGAAATATTTTTTACATCAGTAAAACAGTGGAAATATCAGTCAAAAGTGTATCAAAGTTAAATAGCAGCGTTAAAGAGTATCAGATGAAAGAGTATCAGCCAAGGCAACTCAAAATAAGATATTTTCTAGCAGCCAGCAAAGCAGGACAACAAAACACTCAAAGGCTTCTTGATTAGATAAAGAAGTTCTATTTATTTTGGATACGAAGACAACTTGCTGATTTGTTAAGCAACTTTCCCTCTTATTTTGTAAAGATATTTTCTATTTCCTAAGGATATTCGTAGATTTCTCCTAGGATATTTGTAACTACATTTTGTATAAATACTTCAACATTTGAAGTATTGAGTGTGGAATAAAATTGCTAGACTTTACTATAGAATTTTTGCTGAAACATTGGAGGCTATTATGTGTTGATTTCGAAGTAGTAGACTCAACAAAGCTAAACTGGCATCATAATTCAGGATCCCTGTGATAAGCTAATGAGTAAAGTAATTTATTCTTGTCATTGTTTTCTTTCTTGAGTTTCATGCATTTAGTTATAAATGTTTGTTCAATATTAATGAGTAACTAGGAATATTACTACATGCTAGTCCTTTACTCCCTGTTTTTAACTAGTTACCATTTAAATGTTTTCTCCTGATCTCCGGTGTTAGGAATTCTTAATTGCTCCTAATCCCATTTGACCCCTACCTCCTTCTTCCACTTTCTAGATCAAAGGGTCCTTCATAGCCTTTTATCCTGATCATACCATTTCACCAAAAACACTTTTCCCAAATCTCTGAGGGTTATCTATCTTGCCCTGAATACATTTGTACCCTTTTGGCCTTGTTTTCTAGTACTGCTATCTAGATTTAGACTCCATAGCCCAATGGACAAGTAGATTTCTCTCAAGTTTACCTCTAAGTGAGTTTTTCCCACCAAAACCTTTAAAAAACAAAACTAATTGTTCTATCATAACTAGCCTAAAAACATAAATAAAAAGCAAAGATAAATCTTAAAGAGAGAGCCCTCTCTGAATTCTAGGAAGGCTAGATCCTAGGATTTGAAGTAGGTTTGTGGTTACCTCTAGTTTTCTTAGACTAAAAACTCAAATCCCACAACTTAAGAAATTACTAGAGTGATAACAATGCCTTGGGAAGGGTTCTGGCTAACCCCAACCCACAACGAAACTCAACCCACGAAGGAAACCATGGCTCGAGGTTGGTTTTGTATAAGTTTCGTGCACTGATTTGAAATTAAACCAACCCCAGTTATGGCGAATTTGGCGGACGCCGTTTCAAACCCTGAATCCAATGGTTTAAAACAAGCCACTTAGCACCATTTTAACGGGTTTAAGGCCGACCAAGTAAATTTAAAGAGGTGACAATTTGCACTTGGTGTAGTAGGAATCTCACTAGCGAGAGGTAAATTTATCACTCCATGTGGCTGCAAAAGGCAAAAATTGTAGAACAGATTGAAGAGAAGTGTGAATTGTAGGACAATTAGTAGAACTATTTCTATGGAGCATAACTGAGTCTGTTTTTGACCTTTTTTAGTGCAAAAAGAGCCCATCGAGGGGTTTTTGACTGTTCAAGAGCCATTTTAGACAGTGTTTTAATCTTTTAAGAATTGTAATTTGATGTAAACACATATTTTTTAGCATAATGAAAGAGGCCAAACATTGGAAGTTGGACCAGGAGATGTAGCCCAGGAGGGGTGAACTCCTTCATCATTTGTTGTCTTGTGTATACTGTTATGGTACTGATGTCTTCTTTATTTTTTGAAAATTGAGTTATAAATCATGATTAAGTGTTAATGAAATTGACATAAGTGTTTTAAAACCCTAATCATTTCACTTGAAATTTGTACCATAAACTCTCAATCTTTCGTAAACATATCCGTTTGGTATCAGAGATTTGGTTCTTACTTTGATTTGATGGTTTAATTTTGTTGCAAGTGTTTCTGATGTTTACAAGGTTGAAGCTCAAAAGAGGAGAAGGAAATCTTGTTGTTGTGTAAGGTCCCTATATTTCTAATATAGTCCCTTATTGTTGTTAGTGTAACCCCCTAATTGTTATTGTTGTACCCCTGTAACCCCCATATTGTTATTATTGTGCCTTTCAATTATTATTGTTAGGTCGGCTAGGATTAAATTGTGGCCCCATGGACTCCTATATATAGAAAGGAGGTTTTTTCATTTGTATCATCCAAGAATTGTTCATTCATGTAATTTATTGGGGGTTTCTCCCTCAAAGTGGCTTATTTCTAAGGCGTTAATATCTCTTTTCTTCTATTTTTGGAGCTGGTTTCACAACATTTGGTATCAAAGGTTTGGATTCTAGGGTTTCGCTACTCCAAATAGGTCATCATGGAATTTTCGCTATAATTTTGTTTCTACGAAGGTTCAGAAGCTAAAGTGTTTAGAGTGCGAAGCCGAAATCCTGAGGAACATCGTCGCAAAATTTCAGATCTTGGTTCGCAATATTTTCGGAGATATGGTCGGTGGAAGTTAGGTCTTTTGCAGGCTCCCGAGTTTCATCTCAAAGAGGTGATCGTGGGAAAATATTCACAACTCTCTCTCTGAGCATCGGATTGGAATTATTTAAAAATTGGCCGCAAGTACACGGACTGTAGTTTTCTATCTATCAATTTTAGAGCCGAAGGAGGAAACAATGACACATGGCAAGTGGTACAATTTTTCTCTACTAAACCAGTCCATAATTAGGTCATCGTAGGAGATTGGGCACAAATTTGTCTTCAAGAATCCAAATCAGGTCAGACCTGTGGCATTCGAAAGAGAATTCAGAGGGCCACCTCAATGCCAAATTTTAGATATTGAAGATCCAAAATCACAGAGATAATCCAGTTTCAATATCGAGCTCCTTAAAAGCAAGAAAAAGGTGTGTATTTTTTTTCGAATTGCATAAGTCTTGTGTAAAAAAGAAGAAGTTTGAAGTGATTCCAAGAACCTATTGAGCATATATTTTAGTATTGGGTTCTGAAATGCCTCCTAAAAATAATTCAACACCCATTAAGCCATCAGTGTACTCTACTATGACTCATGAAGATGAAGAATTGCAACACGATCCATCAAAATTACAAGAGCAAGTGCACCAAATTTTACTCTCGCAAAGAGCAACAAAAAATGAAATGGAAGTTTTGAAGAAAGGTGTGGAAGCGAATATGGATGGTTTGAAGAATAATATGAATGGTTTGAATAAAGGTGTGGAAGCTAAGATGGATGGCATGGAAGCTGGCATGGAAGCTAAGATGGATGACATGGAAGAAAAAATGAAAGACAACATGGAAAACATGAAGAATGATCTAAAATCAGACATGGAAGGTTTGACAAAGTTGATACAAGAATTGTTTCCTAATGGTGAAAATATAGTAGAGGAAACTCATGATGAGAACAAAATAAATGTTAATTGTGATTTCATAAAATCTAATGTTGGATGGAAGAACCACCATATTCCAAAGATGGATATGAGGAAGTTTGATGGCAAGGATCCTATAACATGGATACTATAGATGGAGCAATATTTCAATCTCAATAATGTGCAAAACACACAAAAGGTATGCATTGCAAGTTGCAACTTTACATTTAGAACAAAATGCATTTTTATGGTATCGATGGCTTTGATCTCGTAAAAAAATTGTCACTTGGTCAATTTTTATGGAGGAAATGATAGCAAATTATGAGGATACAAAGAGCAACACTTTCTTTAGCCAATTAATAAATCTCAAAAAAAAGGGTTCAGTGCTAGAGCACATTGAGGACTTCCAAAAATTGAATATAAGGGTAACTGTTATTCTATAGGAACACATGATTGATGTCTTCATAGGGACTTTAAAGGATAAAATGCAACATGAAGTTCGCGTTTGGGAACCTGATTCATTGGAGAAGGCATTCAAGTTGGCAAGAAAAATTGAAAGTAAAATTATGGCGACAAGGAAGCCTACCACTCACACCTATAAATATGGAAGTGTTGCTACTCCTAGACTTCCACAACCTACAAATTTGACACCACAACAATTGGAAGAAAAAAGAGAAAAAGAGCTTTGCTACAGTTGTGATAGCAAATACACTAAAATTCATAAGTGCGCTGAGAAGAAATTATTTTACATACGTTGTGAAGGGGAGGAACAAAATGAAGAAGAAACTTCAAAAGTAGAGGATATACACCAGGAAGAAACCCTAGAAGAAGAAGAAATGAGTTTGACCATATCACGTAATGCATTGGCATGAATTACCACTCCTCAAACTCTCAAGATAGAAGGACATATCCAGAATAAAAAGGTAATAGTGTTGATTGATTCAGGTAGTACTCATAATTTTATTCATTGTAAGGTAGCCAAGGAATTGAATTGTTTCCTATACCCAACACCAGAATGTCAAGTGATGGTTGTGAATGGAGGAACTATAAATTGCTCTGGAAAATGCCATAATATCAAGCTAGCCATGGGGGAATATGTATTGAATATTCCAATGCTTTCCATCCCAATGGGAGGTGCTGATGTTGTACTAGGAGTACAATGGTTACTATCTTTGGGGACGATAGATTTTAATTTTCAAGAACTTTTCTTGATTTTTTTTTTGGAAGGAAAGGAAACTGAATTAAGGGGTATTGCAGGGAATCCAGGAAAGATAATAAGCTCTAATGTCATGACAAAACTTCTAAAGAAAGAACAACGAAGCGTAATTGCACAATTATGCTCACTGGAAGTTCCAACATCAAAATCATCTATTTCTCCAGATCTCCAAAAAGTCTTGGACAATCATTCCAAGGTGTTTGATACTCCCAAAGGACTCCCACCTATTCATGATCATGATCATGCTATTCACTGAATTAGGAAGTGTTTGCTCAAACATGGACATACGAGGATATCCTTATGTCCAAAAGACCGAAATTGAACGCATGATTGCAGAAATGTTAGAGGCTAGTATAATTCAACCTAGTCAAAGTTCTTTCTCTGCCCCAGTAGTATTGGTGCACAAGAAAGATGGATCATGGCGTATGTGTCCGAATTATAGGGAGCTCAATAGGCTCACTATTAAAGATAAATTTCCCATTCCCGTGATTGATGAATTATTGGATGAATTACATGGAGAAATTTATTTTACCAAGTTGGATCTTTGTTTAGGATATCATCAAATTAGAATGAATACTGAAGATATTCCGAAAACAACATTTTGAACTCGTGAGGGTCATTATGAATTTTTGGTCATGCCTTTTGGCCTTACCAATGCACCTTCTACATTTCAAAGGTTGATGAATTCCATTTTCAAACCCTTCCTTAGAAAATTCGCGCTAGTATTTTTTGATGATATACTAATCTACAGCAGGTCTTGGAAGGATCATGTTCAACATGTTGACAGGGCACTCAAACTATTGGAAGAGAAACAATTATATGAAAAAACATTAAAATGTTTCTTTGGAGTACAAGGGGTGGAATATCTGGGTCATATTGTATCTCATGAGGGTGTTAAGGTAGACCCTAACAAAATTAAAGCCATTAAGGAATGGAAAGTCCCCACAACCATAAAGCGGTTGAGAGGAATGTCCAGGTTAACGGGGGTATTATCGCAAGTTTGTTGAAAATATGGGAGAATAGTAGCACCTCTAACGACATTATTGAAGAAAGATGCATTTTTTATGGACTCCTGAAGCAACTAAGGCCTTTGAACATCAAGAAGGCAATCATGCCTAGCACCAGTCTTAGCTACGCCAGACTTCACAAAAACCTTTATTGTGGAATGTGGTGCCTTAGGAAATGGAATTGGTGTTGTTTTAATGCAAGAAGGAAGACCCATTGCTTTTGAAAGTCGTTCAATCAAAGGAAAGTATTTACAAAAGGCTATTTTTGAGAAGGAAATGTTGGCAATATTACATGCACTAAAGAAATGGAGACCTTACCTAATGGGAAGACACTTCAAGGTAAAAACTAATCATTATAGTCTTAAACACTTTTTGGAACAAAGACTTAATCTTCAAAAGAGTAGCAAAAATGGGTCACAAAGATGTTGGGTTATGACTTTGAAATCATCTACAAAAAAGGGAAGTTAAATGTTGTTGCAGATGCACTCTCAAGAAAGGATGAAGAGGTGGAAGCATTTCTTTGTTCCATTTCAATTATCCAACCATATTGGATAACCAAAGCAAGGGATGAATGGAAGAAGGACGAAGAAGTGTGGAATCTCATTCAAAAGTTGCAGCAAGATCCTAGTACATCTGATACATTTAGTTGGAAAAATGATTACTTATGGTACAAAGATCGCTTATATATTTGCAAGAATTCCAAACTAAAAACAAAAGATTCTTTTCAAATTGCACACTTCTCCTTTAGGAGGACACTCGGGATTTTTAAAAACTTACCACAGGGTGAAGAAAGAATTTTTTTTGGGATGGACTTAAATCTGATATTCAAAATTTTATGGTGGAATGTTTGGTTTGCCAGCAAAATAAAGTTGAGACAATTAAGACCCGACTCTTCTACAACCTTTATCCATTCCAAGTCAACGTTGGGAGGAGATTTCAATGGATTTTATCACAGGTTTACCTAAGTCCGAAGGAAGGAGTGTCATCATGGTGGTAGTTGATAGACTTACCAAGTATGCACACTTTTGTGCATTATCTCATCCATTTAAAGCGATTACATTTGCTTTTCTACTGCATTTATGGAAACAATTCAAAAGCTACATGGAAATCCGAAGATTATTGTAAGTGACAGAGACCCCATTTTTATAGGAAATTTTTGGACGAAATTATTTTCTTGTGTTGGTACTCAACTAGCTCATAGCTCATCTTATCATCCTCAATTTGATGGTCAAACAGAGATAGTGAATAAATGTTTGGAAGGATATCTTCATTGTTTTGTATCTCATAATCAAACACAATGGGTCAAGTGGTTACCTCTTGCTGAATGGTGGTATAACACTTCCTTCCATACTGCAGCAAAAATGACCCCATTTATGGCGCTTTATGGATATAATCCACCATCCATCACATCTTCTTTAAGGGAAAATGCTAGGGTTCAAGAAATGGAGGATCACATCGGGCATCAACAATTAGTTCTCCAACTCTTAAAGGATAACCTAAATTTGGCACAAAATTGAATGAAACAACAGGCAGATCAACATCGCAGTGAGAGAAGTTTTGATGTGGGAGACTGGGTATTTTTACGGCTACAACCATACAAACAAATGTCCCTCAAGCAAGCTAAGAAGGATAATAAATTATCACCAAAGTACTATGGTCCTTACACTTTTTTGCAAAATATTGGTACTATGGCATACAAATTGGAGCTTCTTGCTTCTTCGCAAGTGCATCCAGTTTTCCATGTTTCATGCTTAAAATAGGTTATAGGGGACAAACTTCCAGTTCAAACAATATTGCTTGAACTTGATGAGGAAGGAAAAACCATATTGGAACTTGAAGCAGTGACAGAAACAAGAACTCGACAACTACGAAATTGATCAATTTCAAAGTATCTCATCAAATGGAAGAACTTACCCACTGAGGATTCTACATGGGAGGATGATAATTTCATACAAAAGCACCCGAAGCTACTCAAGCGTTGAGGACAACACTTTTTTGAAGGAGAGGAGCATGTTAGGTTCCTATATTACTAGTATAGTCCCTTATTGTTGTTAGTGTAACCCCCTTATTGTTATTGTTGTACCCCTTAACCCCCATATTTTTATTATTGTGCCCTTCAATTATTATTGTTAGGTCAGCTAGGATTACATTGTGGCCCCACTAGGATTACATTTTGGCCCCTTGGACTCCTATATATAGAAAGGAGGTTTTGTCATTTGTATCATCCAATAATTGTTCATTCATGTAATGTATTGGAGGTTTCCCCCTCGAAGTGGCTTATTTCTAAGGCGTTGATATCTCTTTGCTTCTATTTTTGGAGCTGGTTTCATAACAGGTTGCAAGTCCTCAAGTTAGGTCAAGGACAAGGAGAGCACATTTTCCACAATATCCACCACAAATTTCACCTCAAGTTGCACCAAAAGCTTCACTAGTCATGAAACAGGAAGGAGAGCCTAACAATATGTTAGAGGATGAGATAGATTTTAGAAAATCATTCTTTGACATGACCCAAATGGTGAAAGTTCTCTATGAAGAGAGAAATACAAGGTTGCAAGGTGAGAGGTCCAATCCTCCAAATGGAGAGGGAGATAAGCCTCCAAGAGGAGATGGAGGGGATGGAGACAATCCTCCAAAAGGGAATGGAGGGAATGTTGATAAAACACCTTTGACTCCACCATTATATTCACCTCCATCCTCACCTCCATCTTCACCATCATCATCTTCCACAATAACCCCTTCAAAAACACCTCCACCTTCTCCAAAGGGACATGGTCAAACTTCATTTTTGAAACTTAACATAAAGTTTGATTTTCCTATGTATGATGGAGAGGTAAATGCTGAGAGATTATATAATTGGGTTTGTTAAGTTGAAGTGTATTGCAGGATACAAGGTATTAAGGACAATGAGACCAAGATTCAACTTGCTTCATTAAGTTTGGAAAGTGCAACACTCATTTGGTGGGAAGCCAAAAATCAAGAGGACATGAAAAAACATGATGAAGTTTGTGTGCATGCCACATATCTAAAAGCAAGAGGGAAACATGTTTCTAATGAAACAAGTGAGAACACCTTTAAGTCTGGAGAAAAAGGAAAGGGCAAGTTCAAAGGAAAGGGAGAGAAGAATTCTTCCATCAAGATGGATAAATAAAAACTCACATGCAAATATTGTTCCAAGGATGGCCAAGATGAATATCTTTGCTGGAAACTTCATCCAGAGATGAGACCCAAAAAGTTTAAAAGCAAGGAGAACGAGAAGATAGCTACACCTACACAACATGATTTAGGTTCTGATTCCGGAGATGAAACAAAGATCACAACCATGGGTTTGAAAGGTAAGGACATTGCAAGTAATATTTCTTCAAGTTGTCTCAATGATACTCAAAATGAAAAAAACAAGAATTAAGATTTTCCATATTAGAATTATTTCAAAGAGTACCGAGACAGAGACACTCATTTTTATAGTGGTTCATAGGAAAATATTATCTATGGAGACATTGTCAAGAAGTTGAATCTAGAGACCATTCCTCATCCTAAACCTTATCTTTTAGGTTGGGTATGTGAGAATGAAAACTTGCAGGTGACAAGGAAGTGCATACTTAGATTTGCAATCACTGTAAAATTTCTTTATGAAGTTGAACTTGATGTAGTTCCACTTGATATTTGTGGTATTGTTTTGGGAAGCCCATATATTTATGATAGGAGATCCATTTGTCATCACCATGAGAAAAAATATCACTTTTTCAAAGATGGTATTGAGTACATTTTTAGAGCTCGTAGTAAGAAAATGAGTTTGTCTCTTATGAATACTGGACAAATGAGGAGAAATGTTAATGCTAGTCAGAATTTTGCATTATTAATGTTCAAGCATAAAGATGTTGAGAATGAAGCCTTTCAAGGATATGAATCAAATGTGAAATCTAATTTCATTGATATTGCTAATCCAAGTGATAAGATGTTTCAGAAGTATAACATGTTGCCTCCTAAAAGAGGTAAACAACATGAAGTGAATTTGTAGCAGGATGCATCATTGTTGAACATTGGTATGAATAAGATGCCAGTGTTAGAGAGTGAAGGGGTCAAAGAGAAAATCCAAAAGCAATTTTACAAAGAGGACATTGGTACCAGAAATGATTTTTGTGCATTTCATAATGCTTTGGCTTTGAAAAGGGACGGTGCATGGCGTTTGGCGATCACATTTGGTCAAGAGTTGAGCCGAGTGCAAGGCTATACATGTTAAGCACCGTCATCACGGAAATGTCCACGGTGAGAAGAATTTGAAATTGCATAAGTTTCCTTTGATTGAAGACCGATGAGGGAATGTGGATATTCCTTCAAAGGCAGTTTGTTGTTTTTCATATTTTGGGAAATTGCAACAAGATGTCATCTATGATAGCAAGACAAAGACTCCAAAATCAAGGAAAGAGATGTATTTTCATGAAAATATTAGAGAGACAAATTTAGGCAAATTTTAGTGGATTGATACTAGAAGGGTGAGGGAGTTGTACCATCATCTATTTTTTGATTGAGAAAGAGATTTTGGAGGTCCAAAAGCTTCCAGTGGGGAGGAATGATTCGGCGGATCAAGAAAATGATCAAAATTCAAAGTGCTCAGATTGGCTTGAAACCAACGCCAAAGCATAGGTCGCGTCGCCCTGAATCCAACGAAACTTGTTTCACTCAAATTCGACATTGAATGCTCCTAATATCACGTTCTGATCGAAGCTATGTGTACTACTCCTGTTTTAGCCATGCCAGACTTCAATAAGACTTGAATCTTGGAATGTGATGCACCAGGAAAACGTATTGGGGCAGTGTTAATTAAAGAGGGATGCCCTTTTTTCTTCACTTGTAAATCGTGGTGTTATAAAAACTTGGACAAATCGACCTATGAAAAGGAAATGATGGTTATTCTTAATACGGTTGGTATGTGATGTCTTTACTTGATTGGGCATTGTTTCTAGTTTAAGAAATACCGGTTCCCTTCCCAAAATTTGGACACTAGACTTAATCTATATCCATGTTTCTCTCCATCCAACTATCCTTTCTTCATATGGCCCATAGAGATTAACTATATTGAATGCAACAACTAAATTTTTTGGAAAAAGGGTTGCAGGTACAACCAGTGAGCAGTTTGTATGTTGATTGCGCATTTGACTGTGTTTCTTTGGACCAGTCATTGATTGACACTTGGATTTGTGTTATTGGTTCGAATTTGGGTTTTTTTTATTGGTTGATGGAATTATGATGTGGCCCAATCAGGGAGAGCCACCTGGGCCAATCAGTGGCTGTCACATGTCCTCCTCTTGTCCATGCAAAATTATGTTATGAGATCGAGCTACCTCCATGGGGTTCGAAACCAAGACCTCACACATACCATCCAATCCCTCTACCAGCTCCGCTATGTTGGTTCTTCACCACTATGGTCTACATGTTTTATTTAAAATTTATTGGTAGCAATGTCACGGGTGGGGACCAGGGTTAACCCTAGACCCCGATCAACCCAACCAAGTAGGTGGATAGGGATCTAGGGTTAACCCCTGTTAGTGCTCGAATCTGCCTTAGGCTAAAGGAAAGCAGGATTCAAGGTAACATCAAACCAAGCTCAGCCTCGTAGCTAGCCCTACGAGGACAGGAGAGGGCTCTCTCCGGTCAATCTCGGCAAAAGATGTCCAATAGGGCCTGAGATGACTTATAATGCATACTGATTTTAGACTAGTAAATAAATAGGTAAGAGGTATTTTGATTTTTAGGCTGGGTTTTCTGGGCTGTATGGGACCAAGGAACAGCATGAGCAGAGAAATTAAATCAAGGACACAGATTATTTCGTGAGGCAAGACAGGCAGAAATTCTAGCAATTAGATTTGAAATAACATGAAATGGAAAGATTGTTAAGAGACTGAAAAGGGCATAAATTCATGAATCCTTTTCAACAAAAGAAAACATAGAACCTGAACACTTTCCCAAGGCAGAGCAGTAAACTGGATTCTACCTTTATTACTTAAAAGAATTCATCTAGAAATGATTATGAATGACTAGTAAAACATAACGAGATACATATGAGACAGAAAGAAAAAACATTTGCTAAACTCACACCACAGGAATCTCATGAACCAGAGCTGCAACCTTTCATTAATTCTCTGTCAAAAACTGTACAACGAATTTTTCCTCCACACTTCTCTCAGAACTCTCCCTTTACAAATGATTTTCAATACAATAAATAATCTCAGAGGTGGGAAAACAGATCGATGAAAATAGGGAGTTGTTTCAACTGAAATGATGAAAATAGAAAAAGAGCCACTCATCAGTTCTAAAGACAGAACAATGTTACATTTTCCATTTTAGATTTTCTGGTGACCAATGAAAAAGCGGAAACTGTAGCGTAGACCTTCTAAATCATAACTGAAGACACAAATAGACTATCTACTCCTATTTCTCTGCTGTGGTAGGTATTCTGCGTTTAATTTTAGCTTTGACTTTTCATTTTCCCTTTTTCCTTTTGAATGAAAGTTAACTTTTAATAAAAATGATTTTGAATTTTTCCTTTGAGGAAATAGAGTTCCGCCATTTCCAGCTGCGTTTTCTCCCTTTAAATATTCACAACATACATATGAAATCAAAAACTGATTCCATATAAAGTTTTAGGTGCCATCGTCTTCCACGAGATATTCTGATCATCGATTGGAGCAAGATCGAAAAATTAAGACCATTGTGAGCAGAAATAGATATCTCCCAATCTTTCCAATCGCTTTCACAAGAAATTGGATTAACTCCTGGGGCCAATTCAGGTGATACTGACAGTAAAACTCTTCCATTGGAGGCAAATTCTATTGATATGATAACCGCACCAGAGTGAGCTCTTTAATAGAATGCTGCACTTGCATTTGTTGCACAAACCCATTTAAAACATAAAAGATTGAGTTGATTTGAGCATTTGTAGAACAAAATGTCAAAAACTAGTGTTCTAGACCTGTTGCGCCGCGCCTGGTGAGTGCGCCGCGCCAGTGTTAATTTGCACTGCGGAGGAGCGCCCAATGCGCCGCGTCGCGCCTATGCGCCGCGTCTACCTCCAATGCGTCGCGCACAATTCTCCAACGCACAGTCCAGTCTTAACACACCATTTCGCCCTCTCACCACTGAACTTCGACCTTCAATTGATTTTTTGGATGCAAATAGATGTTTCAAAACAAATGAAAATGTCTTATAGTGGTGAATTTGATTTTTGTTTCTTCACAAACCCATTTTGCAATGTTTGGCATCGGCATTTTTTCATTGTTAATACAACTCTGTCTTTGGTTTCCTTGCTGATTTCTGAGCTTGAATGATGGCTTTTCTTTTTCTGCTTGCAGGGATACTTAGCATTGGATTTTGGCAAGGTGACTAGAACATTAAATGAAGAAATATTACGACTGAAGAACATAAAACTCACATGGCAAATTATTTACATAAAACAAATCTGACAATTTCTTCTTCAAAACAGAGTTTTGAAGAAGAAATATCCTTGAGCATTATTGACGATGACAAACCTGAAATAAGAAACTTATTGAACCTTCCTCTGGCCTGCAGGTGTTATTGAAACACTTTGAGAACAACAATTTGCAAACCCTAGACCTAATGACCAAGTTGACTCTTTGCTTATCAAGCGAAAAAAACAAGACTGTAAATGATTTCAAGACTGACTTAATGAACTTTAATAAACAGAGCTGAGCCAGTAGGACAAGGCATAAGGGGTAAATGAGTGACCAGGTCTTTCCGTCAGAATATGACATGTCCCTAGTGGAATGCAACTGAGTGAAACGAGCGAGACACATAAAAATGAAATGCAAAAAGAGTTTTTGATCTCTGACGGAGGACTGACCAGACCGACTCTAACAACCCCTACAACAAATATTATTTTATGTGCCATATATTAAACTACATATCCAAAGTTAGGACCATACACAAATCGGTCGACAAGCAATGTAAAATACAACTGAATCATATAATATACTTATTCCAAAGTCTATGGAGCGGGAGGTTTGGGAACTATGGCAATCAAATTTATTCCAAGAACATGGCATGGTTAAGTCAGAGGTCACAATTATGCCATTGCGGAGTTTAAAATTTAAATCAGTGGTTAACTCAACCACGTCACATGGAAACAGTTACAATGTAATGCTATCTTGACAGTTTATGTCGAATTCCAAGCCAAAACTCCAGCACCGGTGGTTAAAATGAATGCCAGCATGTGAACAGTTAAAGGGTTTAACGTTTATTGCTATGGTTAATGCGGAGGGGAGCGGAAACTGCCTTGGGTAGGGTTCTCGCTAACCTCAACCCACATCGAAACTCAACCCATGAAGGAAACCATGGTTCAAGGTTGTTTTGGTATAAGTTTGGCGCGCCGATTTAAAATTAAACCAACCCCAGTTCATGCAACCGAACTCTAGTTCAAGCAGGGTCAAACAGTTTGGCAGGAGTCATTGAAAACCCCAAATCCGACGATTTAAAACAAGCCACTTGGCGCCATTTTAACGTGTTTAAGGCTAATCGAGGAAATTTAAAGAGGCGACAATTTGCAGCTTGTGCGGCAGGAATCTCACCAGCTCGGGGCGAATTTTCCGCTCCACGTGGCCGCAAAAGGCGGAAATTGTAGAACAGATCGCATAGAAGTGTGAATTGTAGGACAATTAGCAAAAAAACTTCTATGGAGCATAACTCAGTCAATTTTTGTCCGAGTGCAGAAAGAGCCCAACTAGGGGTTTCTCATTGTTCTGGGGCCATTGGAGACATTGTTTTAGCAATTTTGAGCACTGTAACTTGATTTAAACGCATATTTTGGAGCCTAATGAAAGAGGCCCAACATTGGAAGTAGGACCAGGAGATGTAGCCCAGGACGGGTGAAATCCTTCATCATTTGTTGTCGTGTATACTATTATGGTACTAATATATTCTTTATTTTCTGCAAAACTGAGTTTTAAAGAATGATTAAGTGTTAATGAAATTGACATAAGTGTTTTAAAACCTAATCATTTCACTTTCAATTTGTAACATAGACTCTCAAGCTTTCATATACATATCACTCACATAAAAAATCTTTAAAAAAAAACTCATTCCAATGGGATGGTAAAGAAGAAATATGTTTTAACATATTAAAGGAAATTTTGTCCACCAAACCTGTATTATCAACCAACCCTTTTTGATTGAGTGTGATGCTTCGGGTTTTGGAATAAGGGCAGTGTTAATGTAGGATTTTGATCCAATAACATTTGAAACTAGGATGGTCAATAAAAGAGAATGCCTAAAATATACAAACAACAAAGAAAAACTCACAATTGTGCAAGCTCTAGTTAAATGGTGGAAATATCATCTAGGAAGCAAGTTTTTGATATGAAGGAATCATACTAGTATTCAAAATCTTATCCAACAAAAGACAGTTTCTATAGAACACTAGAAATAGATCAAAAAAATTGTCACTTTCAATATGGAGATACTACATAAAAACGGAAATTACAAAATAGTGATTGATGCTTTCTCTTGAAAAGATGAAGAGTTACCATCACTTGCAGTTTCAATTCTAGTTCCAGAATGGCTAAATAAAATTTGAAGTGAATATGCAAAGAATCTAGAAACATGCACCATAATCAATACTCATGTTCAAAACTCCAAATTTGAATGGAAAAATGACATCCTTTGGTATAAAGGAAGAATTTATTTAAGCCCAAATTAAGATTTAAATCTAAGGTTCTTACACAGTCCCATGACTCGCCTACTGTAGGACGCAAGGTTTTTAAAATGTATTATAATGCACATCAACCATTTTTTGGAAGGGAATGAGTAAATATATTAAAAAATATGTAGTATAACATGCTTAATGCCATGGAAATAAAAATGAAAATATTATGACTCCTATATTTTTCTACCCCCTACATATTCTAAACCAAAAATTGTGATAAATTTTGATAGAATTTATTGAAATATAATTCGTGTCGGAGGAAAAGGACAAGATCCATGTAGTAGATGAAAAGCTCACAAAGTATGCGCACTTCATGTGAGTTAATAAATTAGACTCTACAAAACAAATCACTAAAATTATTTACCAAAAATTTTATAAATTACATGGGTTTCCAAAAATCATTGTTAGTGATAGAGATGCTAAATTGAAGGGAAAAATTTGAAATGATTTTCTCAAGAAAATCAAGGTTAGTTAGAAATTTTCAATAAACATTTGGAAGCTTAATTTTTTTTTGTAATAAAGAAACATAAAAGGTGGTTCCCTTTGAAAATTAATTAGGTTCAGTCTTCATAATGACATGTGTAATTGTGATTTTATGTAATTGATGAAAAGAAAGAAAAATAAAATTATTATAATGATTGGCTCATGGGTTTCATAAGAAAGGAATTTTATTTTAGTAATGGCTCCCATTGTGAGCCTTTAGGGTTAAGTCATCTAGTCATAAAAATAAAATTGAGCCTATGTCATGGATGAAGGACCCTTCTCGGGCATATTACAGTTGTGTATGAGTCAATAGAAATGTCAAGTAGCCCTCTAAGATCGAGCACAAGCATTAACCTCAAGTCAGCTTCTAAATAGAATTAATTGTTTCCAAAATAGTCACGTCGACTCACTTGCACTCATGTCAGCTCATAAACAGAGGCAAACCACTATAAATAGGGCAACACGTTCACATTTCAGAGGCATAATTTAGGTGCAGGTCTGAAGTTTATAAGTGATGGAAAGGTCAACGAAAGGGTAAAAGAAGGCATGCTGTAATCAGCAAGTAAAAAGAAAGCCTTTGTTGCAGAAATAACTGAAGGTATTACTTGAGGATTCAAGGTTGGAAAGGTCACTTAAGAAGTTGAAATCATCAAGCCAAACTATGTGAGGAAGTCTCCCCTCCAAGTGAAGTGATGAAAAGGTGTAGAATTCAGTTATCATACTTCTGAAATGCTGCATTTAGGGATGAAATAAATTGCAGAAGAAAGCCGAGATTCAAAGGAAGCTGAGAAGAGGAAAGGAGCAGAAGTTTGACTAATATTGACTTAGTCACAAAGAGTAGTGGAAGGGAACTTGTGTCTTGGTCTCGGAGTGGAAAATAGGTCAAGAGTCATTAAGGGAATTTTGAGGTCTAAAATAGGCCTCCTAAGGAAATTATAAAATAATAGTGGAAATAATAAAATAAGATTAGATCACATCATCAAATTTTAGAGGGAAAAAGGAAAAAACTACTTTTTAAACTCGTATTTTCAACTTACCTCCCTATGGGTTTACTCAAATTTCGAGCGGGAACACTCGTTGGATGCATAATTTGATTGCTCATATAAGGAGTACCCACGTTGCATACTTTCGATGGACCCTGCTACACGAAAAATGAGAAAAGAATGAAATACATGATTGCAATCACGTTTTTTCATGTATTTCTCATTTTACGTGTAGCAGAGTCCATGAAAAGTATGCAACATGGGTACTCCTTGGACGAGGAATTAAATTTTGCATCCAACAAGTACTCTCACTCGAAATTTGAGTAAAACCTTAGGGAGATAAGTTGAAAAAGTCGTTTTATTATTTTATTAATTTTAGTTTTTTTTACTTTTTTACCCCAAAAATGGTGAATCATCCCCCATGGTTGACATCATCATCTTGAATCCTATTGGTTCTTACAAAGTTAATTTGGTTGTACATTTTTCTTAGGAAGACCCTTTTAGACCTCAAAATTTCTTTAATTCTTGGTCTTGGTATTCGTCAATTGGAATATATATAAGAAGAAGAATTTTGTAGGGTTTTCCTCTCAAAGAGTGAGAGGTTTTGGCCTTGGATGATAGCTTTATTTTGTATCTCTTGTCTCTTTATGGTTCTTGCATTGGTAGTTGTTTGATGAAGAATAACACTAATAACCTAAGTAAAATAAGATTCTAATATAAATAAGTAAAAATAATTCACAAGCAGTTACTACTATAAGAGAGATCTCTTTATTTCTATGCCTTAGATTTCTGAACATGGTATCAGAGCTAAGGTAACTAATTCAAGGAAGGGAATATTATCAAGGGACACTCAAGGATCACATCTCAAGGAATGCATCAAAGTGAATATCATCTTGAAGTTAAAAGAAGCACCATAACCCTAGATCAAAGAAATCTACAAAGAAGTATTGGGATCATCATCAAGAAGGAGAAGGCCAAAACCCTACATCTACTCAAGAAAAAGTGTTTTGAAGACTATTCATCCAAAGGAAGCTAAATCCAAAGGCAGTGTTATCTCTGTGATCAAGAATAATTCTTGAAGAAAACTATCTTCATCAAGGAGAAGTTTTCTATCCTCTATATCATCATCAACATCAAGGAAGCAACAAGAAGAAATATCATCCTATCAAGTAAGTATATTTATGTCCACATCTGAATATGTCAAAATGTATTTTTGCAAGGAAAGCAACAAATTGGTTGGGGCTTCAAAATTTCTTGCATGGAAGAAAAGGACATATTTGAATCTCATTGAAAATGAGGTTATGGAACATGTGAAAGTTTCTATCACTAAAACAAGAAAGGAACATGCTCAAGCTCTTGAAAAGTATATGAAAGGGGAATTTAGGGTTTAAAGGATTCTCATAGAATCCATCAAGGATCCCATCATCCCATATGCATCTAAACTCGAAACTTCAAAAGATATCTATGAGAAAATGGTAGAGTTGTATTCCGTAAGCATTGCTGGAGAAGTCATCTCCTTAAGACAAGAACTCTACAAACTGAAGATGTCAAAGGAAGATAGAATAGCCTCATACTTTATGAGGATATATGAGATATGGGATCAACTACAAGATCTGGGATAATTCATGTTCGATAATGAAATGACTACAATAACTACATTCCAGGGTATATGGTCGCTATGCAAGATTGAAGAATCCAGGTTAAAGGAAAAATTTGATGTGGGATTAGGTGAGAAAAATCAATAATATTCTGATATGACTAGAAGTAAGGGAAATTTTGGAAGGTTTGGTCCTCATAAAAATAAGAAAAACATGGATTAAATACAATGCCATGGGTGTCAAGAATATGAGAACTATAAGAGAGATTGTCCTAAGCTTAAGAAGTACAATAACAAAAGAGGAAGAGAAGAAGCCCATATCACCGAGGAAGCTGAAAAGAAGAAGTCAAAGAAGGAAGAAGTAATAGATATCCACTATTGATATAGTCTTCCTCACATAAGTTCTTTTCAAATTCCTAATTCTTCTAAGATATGGTTATCATGACTCACTAAATAAAATAATGGGATGAATCAAAGAATCATGGAAGAATTGAAAGCAAGATCTTGAGACATCATCATAGAAAAACATGAAAGACGGTTAGAATCTATGGAATTCAAGTATATATCTCTTGGATATCTCATTTAAAACAAAAGTGGAAAGGTCATCTTGTTGGGTATGTGTTATATTCCTTCCACGACTAAGCACGCGTGGGGGGGTAAGAGGGGGGGCAATAGCCCCCCCTGTCGGGGTTTGGGGCAGCGCCCCGACGAAAATTTTTGGTCCTTAATTTCCGGTGGGTAGTCCGCGTCCATGGTTTTGTGCATGGTTTTGCACATGGTTTTGGGGTACGATGGTTTTCGGCCCCTGGTATTTTTGTAGATCCGGTCAAGGGAACTACGGCGATGTTCTAATCCACAGGTTTCATGGATTGCCTATGTATGCTCTCGTAAGATGTAGAGATGTGTCAGTTGTGCTTACCATAAAGGAATATAATGAAAAGTCAAGCTGGTCGTCCCGATTTGGGATCCAGGGGAAAATCTCTGTGTTGATCTGTTTTATGTTTTATGCTCTCGCTATTGTTTATTTTCTGTTATAAGATTCGTGTGTAGATAATTTCTGTTCAGGGTTAAAACCTACACATCTAGTACAAGTTTCATCATACATTTTTCAAATGGAAACATCTGTTGATGGGGATACTTTAGATCCTCAAGATTCTATGATGGAATATTCATTGAAAGGTTCATCGATCATGATGGGAAGCAAGTGTTTCATCAAGAATTCTAAATTTTTTGAAGCCATGTGATGATGGTATGATGACATATAAGTGAAGCATATCAAGGGATTGAAGCTCTTTCAATCAAAGAAGCTACTGTAGGAAGTCTGGATGACCTAAAGGAAAATGAGGTATGAATGATTATATTCAATATTAAAGAGTCGTGTCATATGGTTGCAGGTAACATGAATCAATGCTCTATCTTGAGAGCATAATCAAATGAAAGGATCTCCTCCCTCAAGAGGATGCAGGAATGCATGGGTCACACATTCACTAGATGAAATCAACATAATATGTCCTCATATGAAGTATGAGGTGGTTGACTACAATTGAGGAAATCTGATTGGAAGCTCCTGGGAATGAATCGTGTGAAGAAAGGAAGAGATCACGGAATATGAAACCATGGTAAAGGCAATCAACATCTGGTATACCAAGAAGATTTGACTAGGATATCTCCACGGAAGATATGAAGACTCTGATGGAGTCTGAAAAGGAAAGATACCCTTAACAATATATATCTTTGGGAGATGTGTCGATATATATGCAGGATTTTGATGCGAAATTGTAGATGCCATGATGAAATACCATCATAAATGTAATTTATATTTAAATGTTCATTCCTTTATTTTTGAACAAATATTTGGATGGGTTTATGTAGGGCTTCCAAGGGAAGATTTATGTATGTCTTCCACCACCGATGCACATATAGTAGGATAAAAGATCCTTAAGTAAACATGGCATGAAGGAAGGTCAAATATGGAATGATGGATCACTTTCTGATGATGACATGCCTGACTCATCGATGAAGGTGATGGATCGTTAATGCCCTATGTAGAAGTACCAAACATGAAGACTCCCGAATAACTAAAAGAAGTTCATGACATTGTGAGGAGTTCTTCAAGCAGTTGGTTGTCACATCATATATACCCGAGGAGCTGTTGTAGGTCCCTAATTAAGAGGGAGCTTGGAAAAAAGTTTCTTACTTGGAAGAGACTTGGAAATTCCTAAGCCAAGAGGGTGCTTAGGTACATTACTTCCGTAGGAATGAGAACATTCCTTTGTTGCAATATATATGTCCTCCCTAATTAAGAGGGAAAGATAGAAACATCATTCTTGTCTTCACTTGGGAAGACACATTGGAGGTTTGGGTATACATTTGGAATTCGATGCTCTTTGAGGATGTGTTAAGGCATCCAAGATAAGTGTAGTCAAAGAGGACTGATATTATTTGAGGGTTGGGAATCCAAGATAAAAATAGTCCTGGTGGAACACACCCTGAGAATCCGAGTGGGTTATGTTCCAAGAGAGACAATGATGAGGGTGGATATACATCATTGGTCTCGCCAACATTGTGCTAAGATCTCGTGGAGAGATAGAGCTGTTAGTCAAGGCCTTGCCATGTGATAATGTTGGTTGATATGATTCTATACAACTGTGTTACCAATTCGATTCTTCTTATGAGAAATTATTCAGATTGAGAATGACTAAGTACCATTATGAATATCTCCCTACTTAAGAGGGAGTGCTGAAAAGTAACTAGGTTATGTCTTCATAATTACAAGTTTAATTGTGATTTTATGTAATTAATGAAAAGAAAGAAAAGTAAAATTATTATAATGCTTGTCTCATGTGTTTCATGAGAGAGGAATTTTATTTTAGTAATGGTTCCCATTGTGAGCCTTTAGGGTTAAGTCATCTAGTCATAAAAGTCAAATTAAGTCTATGTCATGGATGAAGGACCCTTCTTGGGCATATTACACTTGTGTATGAGTCAATAGAAATGTGAAGTAGCCCTACAAGACCAAGCACAAGAATTAACCTCAAGTCGGATTCTAAATAGAATTAATTGTCTCCCCAACAGTCACGTCAAATCACTTGCACTCACGTTGGATCACAAATAGAGGAAAACCACTATAAATAGGGAAGCACGTCCACATTTTAGAGACATAATTTTGGTGTAGGTCTGAAGTTTATAAGTGATGCGAAGGTCAGTGAAAGGGTAAAATAAGGCAACCTATAATCAACGAATAAAAGGAGAATATCGAACCAATTCCATATCTGTTTTGGGCTCTATCTTGTCACACATAGTAAGTAAAAAGGAAGCCTATGTTGCAGAAATAACCGAAGGTATTGCTTGAGGATTCAAGGTTGGAAAGGTCACTTAAGAAGCTAAAATCATCAATCCAAAGTACGTCAGGAAGTCTCCCCTCCAATTGAAAATCACACTTCAACCAAAATGACTCCATTTCAAGCTCTTTATTGTTGAGTCCCCTAAATGGAAGGAATTTTTTATAAAAGAAATAAATTCTAGCAGTTAAGGAAAAAGTGTAAGAAAACCAAAAGGTCCTCCAAACACTCAATGAAAATTTAAATATCGCAAAAAATCATATAAAATAGAAAGTCAACCAACACCAATCACAAATAGAATTTGAGACTTCATATTGGGTACTTGTGAAGCTTCAAGCTTATAAACAATGATTCTTGAAACAACAAGCAAAGAGAAAATTGGCATGAAAGTTTTACAAAACATATTAGATTAATAAAAAAAATCAGCCAAATAGCAGACACCTTGAGCCTCTTTGATAAAATCCAAATTGACAATGTATTCCATGTATCTTTCCTCAAGAGAGTACTAGGTAAGCACCAAATGACATAGACAACACTTCCCATGTTAGATGATGAGGGGAAGAATGTTTTAGAACCTAAAGGTATCGTTAACACCACATAAAAGAAACAACGATCACAAGTAATAAAGAAATATTCTTATTAAGTGAAAGAACCTCCCGAAAGAAGAAGCCTCTTGCAATATTTAAAATGTTCATCAACAACATCCTTCATTACCTATTATTTGAGGAAAAACATTTTTTTAAGGGGAAGGCAGTTTTATAATATATAATAATTAAATTAATATTAATTAAAAGTCATGGCTTCGAGTCATGACTATTTGAAAAGGTTCCCTAGGCTATATTTAAGGCAAGTCCATGCATTGTAATTTCCACCATCAATAATTATTATTTTTACATATAAATATAAATTTTGTGCTTTTATTTGCATTACAACATTAAGCCTCTTGTCTATTGGATGACCAAAGTTAAGATTTTTTTTTACCATACCAACCTTTTTCTCTATAGGGGTACATGTACCAAGATGTAGCGTATGCAAAAAAGGTACATAACTTGTTGTACCCTTGCATACGTCATGAATGCAATTTAGTACATGCCTAAAAAATGGGTACATGTACTTCAAAAATTGGGCTTAGTACTAAGGATTCCTCTAAAAAAGACTAAATTTTTGAAGAAAAAAAACACGTGTAGAGAATAAAAAGGTGGTGCCAAGTTGTAAAACCGTAAACATCATTTATAGGCCCCTTTATGAACTGTAAACCCCAACTAATATTTCATTATTACATTTCTAGTCACACCTTCAAGAGTAGCAATTTGATAAACAAGAAGAAAATTAGGGTTTTTTTGTATTGTATTTCTTGTGTAGAATTCATGAACATCAACTTTGGTAGTTTATAATTATGTCTAGTTTCGTTCCATAATGAATGAATCTATCAACCATTCTAATATCCATCCATATCAATATGTAGAAAAATAATAAATATTAAGACACTAATGAAATCTAAAATAAAACTTCATATCTCAAATAAACCTGTGTTTCACTGTAATATTCCTAAGTGGAAATTAATAGTAAACATCAAAGCAATGAACTAGGAATAAAAAAATAAATTAAAACCACGAATACAGTTCATAACAAGGAATCTAGCAGGAAAAACAGAGCTATTTTATTAAAGCTGGAAATCAGGTATATGAAGTGAGTAGGAATGATAGAACTTGGGCTTGCTATATAGTCTATGCAAAACCAAAGTGAAATATCTTAGACCCAGATGAGTAAATGGCCCCGAAAAGGAGATGCACACTTCCTAGAAAATACTATTGTTGGTTTCCAACTAGAATATAAAATTATGCTTTGAATACTTCTCAAAATTTCTTGAAACTTTATCCTCAAACGCCTCTCCTAAAACACACAAAACCCAAAAATGGTTTGGGATGATTATAGGTAATGATAAATACCTCCAAGTGGTGCGAGTGGCTCTCTGGTCGGTTGTACATGTTGAGAATTTAGAGGGCGGGTGAATAATTCAAATTCTCTTACTTAATAATTACTTGCGAGTTTACTTCTTAACTTACTTATAGTCTTTCGTCAAGTCAATTACCAAAATAAAAGAGACACACAATTAGGCTCCTTGAGCCAAGGCAAAAACCTTTCCCTCTTGGAGAGGAAAACCCGTAAGAAATTATTCTTATAGATCTTCAAATGACAAGTACCATGACCAAGACTTAGACCTTGACCTATGAATGCCTCCAAGACCTTGTCACTGCTTCTAAGTCTTCCTCCAACGCTGATATTTCATTCTTGCACCAATTTACACTGAGCTTGCATCAACCTTAGAGAATTCGACCTCTAATTCGATCTTTCACTTTGTTTTAGACACTTTAACACAGTCAACTACTGCCTCAACTTCGCATTTACTTTAGTTACATCATGCTATGATACCTCAGATATATCCATACTTTTCTCTGCCTTAAGCCTGCACAAATTCCTGACTTGTAGTTCGTATTCAATTCATATTTTCTTCAGGACAATCCGCATCTTTAACTGCCTTTCATTTGCACTTAAACCAGACCTTGGTACATACCACAGAGATATCCACATTGATATTTGTATCTATCCAAAAATATATCCTTGCTGATCCGTGCTTTTATTTTAGAGCAATCCTCAATTTATAACCTCTGAAATCCACACCTTAATTACCTCTGAAATATGCACGTTAATGAATCCTGAAATCCGCAATTATTGGCTCCTGAAATCCACACTTTTCTCCTCGGAACAGTCTGCGGTTTCTGTGGAAATTACAGAGAGAAAATCCACACTTTTTCTGATCAGAACAATCCGAAAATTCCCGTGGAAGTCACAGAGAGAGATCCACACTTGTTCTCATCAGAATAGTCCGAAAATTCCTGTGGAAATCATAGAAAGAGATCCGCTCTTCACTCTTTTCCTACGCATTCCAGTAGGGTATATATAGTTGTTGGCACATGTAATTAGGCCGACCTATCAAAGGGTAATTTTTCTGACTTAATATATGGTTATGGAGCCGAATTCTAGGGCACATCTTCCAACGTTGATGAGGGTTGTCTAGAGCCATTCTTTCACAGTTTCTTGGCAAGGATCTGGAGCATTTTCTCTAGACTAGATCCTTCATATGTATGAGACTTAATTATATTTATACCTAGAAGACAAAACCCTAATAGACATCAAGAAAAAGTCTATTTAAACTATAATAAAATCTTGCTCATGAAACCCATGAAGCAAATAAAACAAAATACATTTTATTATCTTTGTCTTCTTCTTTACATAAATACATAATTACATAGTCAATATGAAGACCGATCCCAATTACACTTTTCAACACTCCCTCTTAACTAGGGAGGTATTCATACAGGTACATGGTCACTTTCAAAGTGAAGAATCTCATAAGAAGAATTGGATTGGTAATCACATCTTTATAGCATCATATCAACCAACATTGTCCTAATGCAAGGCCTTGACTAACAACCCAATCTCTCAATGAGACAATGGGCTACAATGCCGAAGAGACACATGACTTATAGACACCATAGTCATTGTCTCTCCACGGTACATACTCCACCCAGGTGTTCCCAGAGTATGACCTTCTTGGACTATTCTTCTCTTGGGTAGCCATCCCTCAAATAATATCGGTCCTCGACTACTCTTATCTTGAATGCCCTATCTCATTCTCAAAGAGCATTGAATGAGAGATGATTACCCAATCCTCCATTCTGTCTTCCAGGTGAAGACCAGAATGATGTGTCTATCCATTCTCTCCACATGGCCTTCACTAAGACTTACGACTGTTAGTCCTGGTTTAGTGCATGACACATGCATTAGAGAATCACATACGTCACTCCCTCTTAACTCAGGAAGGACATAATTCAAGTTTCTTCCAAATAGGAAGCTTACCACCAGACTCCCTCTAAACCAAGGTCCCACAACAGCAATGGTGTAACACCCAGCTGCTCATGAATAATTCCTCCCCTCGATGTCATGGATTTCGATATTGATGAATCTTCAACCTTTGGCTTCATAGGGAACATATCATCCATCACTTTCAGTCACGAGTCATGTCAACCATCAGAAAGTGATTCATTAGTTTTTCTCATCTGGTCCACCTTTATGCCATGCTGCTTTCCTTCGAATCATCTCCAAGGATCTTACATCCTTCCACATGATTGGAAGCCCTGCATAAACTTATTCAGATAAACATATACATATGAATTTATAAATCAAAGGTTACCTTAGTGATGATCTTTCACCATGACATTTTCTTGTAGGCATCAACATACTCTATTCAGATTGACACATCTCCTAAAGATATGTCTTGTCAAGGGTCTTCTTCTTTACCAGACTTCTGTCAAAGTCTACATATCCTCCCAGGAGATCTCCCAGTCAAATCTTCTTGGCTTTCGAATGATAACTGCCTGTTGACATGGTTGCATTTTATGATCTCTTCCTTTCTGCACATTATTGATTCCTAGGAACTTACAATTTTTTTAGTTCCTCGTTCATATTAAACCACCTCATATTCCATATGAGGATATATGTTGATTTCATCTATCAGTGCACCGAGAGATCCTCCTTCATAGATCATACTTTAAATACAAAAGTCTATTACCTGCAAACATATGACATGACTTCACAACATCCAGTGTCAGCATATAAATATATACATACCTCATACCTTTTTCATTTAAGTCATCCTGTAGCAGCTTTACTAGAATGAAGAGCTTCATTCCTTGGCCTGATCCATCAATATGTCATCACATCCTAGAATTCTGTAGCATGGAATTCTTAGTGAAACCATTCTGATTTATTTCTAATCAGCGAATTCATAGATAACTCCATTAGAAAATATTAGTACTAGATTTCATGATGACCCTTGATCTTGATAGCTTGCTTTCATCAGTATGATATCCATGAGGTTTCCAATAGCTGTTTCATCGAGAGCTCCTTCCATGATTTGATCATGATGCTATAATATACACTACTTCTTATCATACTATTTTACAACCAACATAAATCACTTAAAGGAGAATATGATCTCAATCATAGTGGAGATCCCTCACTTCTTATTTCTTAGATTTCTTTGCATCAAGTTCTTCTCTTATATCTGAGACATGGGCTTCTTCCTTTTTCCTCTTGTCCTTTCTAAATTTGGGAAAATATCGTTTATAATTCCCAAGTTCATTACATCCAAAGCATCGTACTTTGTCCATATTTCTTCTTTTATTATGAGGACCAAATTTACCGAATCTTCCTTTCTTCCTAGATATCGCTGCAAAGACTAGATTCCCTTCACTTGATCCTATATCAGCTTTGGCTTTCAATCTTGTTTCCTCTATTTTACATAGAGACCATAAATCGTGGAATGATGTGGCTTATTTCTTCCCGTATAAAATTGAAGTGATGTTTCCCCATTCTTCTAGCAGAGCATTCAACACCATTGTAGTCATCTAAGTGTCAGACATTACTTCTCCCAGTTCCTGCAGTTGATCTCAGAGAGATTTCTTCTCCTACAGTACTCATAGAGAATAGCTCCACCAATTTCTCATATATTCCTTTGGATGATTCTAGATTTGATACATCAGAGATAAGACATTCTTTTATGGATTCTGTAAGAAACCTTTGGACTCTTATATCTCCCTTCATGTATTTTGGCATGAATTCATTGTCCTTTTCTTCCATGCAGGAAAGTTTGAAACCCTAACCAGTTTGTTGCTATCTTTGCAAAGAAGACATTTTGATAGATTGATATGAAGTCATAAAGATACTTACTTGAGTAGATGCTTTTCTTCTTCTATCATCTTCCTTGTTGATAATGATGAAGATGATGGCAAGAACTCCCTCTTAGATTGATTTCAAAGTAGGTGATCTTGGATAGTTGATGATCAAGGATTAATTCAGAATGCAGATGTCTTCAATATCAATAATCTTTGATGTCAAATATTACCTCCTGGATGTGTGGATTCTTTGAATAAGGTTTAAAGTATTCTTGAGATGGCTTGAGGATTTCCTTGCAAATTGACTTGAATTTTTCAATGTAGATTTTGACTTTTGCTTTGATGATTTCTAGAAAATTTAATTTTGTTGCTTGAGTGTCTTCTTGTCAAATAGCCCTTTGTCTTTAGCACCTTAGATCTGAAACCATGCTGAGAATTTAGAGGGCGGGTGAATAATTAAAATTCTCTTACTTGATAATTACTTGTGAGATTACTTCTTAACTTAGTCTTTCATCAAGTCAATTACCAAAATACATGAGACACACAATTAAGCTCCTTGAGCCAAGGCAAAAACCTCTCCCTCTTGGAGAGTAAAACTAGTAAGAAATTATTCTTTTAGATCTTCAAATGACAAGTACCATGACCAAGACTCAGACCCTGACCTATGAATGCCTCCAGGACCTTTTCATTGCTTCTAAGTCTTCCTCCAACACTGATCTTTCATTCCTACACCAATTTACACTGAGCTTGCATCAACCTTAGAGAACTCGGTCTCTAATTCGATCTCACACTTTATTTCAGACACTTAACACAGTCAACTACTGCCTAGCTTCACACTTACTTCAAGTTACATCATGCTATGATATCTCAGATATATCCATACTTCTCTCTGCCTTAAGCCCACACAAATTCTTGACTTGTAGTCCATATTCAATTCAGATTTTCTTCAGGACAATCCGCATCTTTAACTGCCTTTTATTTTCACTTAAACTAGACCTTGATTTGTTGTACATACCACAGAGATATCTGCACTGATCTTTGTATCTATCCGAAAATATATCATTGCTGATCCACGCTTTGATTTCAGAGAAATCCTCAATTTATAACCTCTGAAATCCGCACCTTAATTACCTTTGAAATCACACTTTAATGAATCCTGAAATCTGCAATTGCTGGCTCCTGAAATCCACACTTTTCTCCTCAGAACAGTCCGCAATTTCTGTGGAAATTATAGAGAGAAAATCTGCACTTTTTCTCATCAGAACAATCCGCAAATTCCTATGGAAATCACAGAGAGGGATCCACACTTTTTTTCAATAGAACAATCTGCAAATTCCTGTGGAAATCACAGAGAGAGATCCACATTCTTCACTGTTTTTCTGCGTAGTCCAGTAGGGTATATATAGTTGTTGGCACATGTAATTGAGCCGACTTTTCAAAGGGTAATTTAGCCGACTTGATATATGGTTATGGAGCTGACTTCTAGAACACATTTTCTAGTGTTGATGAGGGCTGTCTAGAGCCATTCTTTCACAATTTCCTGGCAAGGTCTTGAAGCGTTTTCTCTATACTAGATCCTTCATATGTATGACACTAAATTATATTTATACTTAGAAGACAAAACCCTAATAGACATCAAGAAGAAGTCTATTTAACCTATAATAAAATCTTTCTCATGAAACCCATGAAGCAACTACAAAAAAATACATTTTATTATATTTGTCTTCTTCTTTACATAGATACATAATTACATAGTCAATATGAAGACCGACCCTAGTTACACTTTTCAACAGTACACACTACTGCGAAAAACTACTACTAAAGCACCCCCAAATCCACCACTGAAGAAGTCTCCAAGATACACTATGGAATTCTCTCTAGAAACCTAAATCCTTCGAGCACTTGGCTCTTCGAATCAACCCCTCTCCTATACTTGTGTAGGCTCTGCCTAGAAACCCTCCACGCATTACCAAAAATGAGTGAATTCATCCCACAAAAATGGCCCAAAACTAGCCCTGCAAAATGTCACCAAAACTCCAGCTCTAAGATAAAAAATTCACCTACAACTTTTTAGCTCACCCAAATCATTGTATTTGGCCCAAATTATTCTACTTGAACTACCTCTACTCCTTGGTAGTACACACCACAGGAAATTCTGCTACAGATATAGCTCCCTGGAAGCTCGAAAATGGACTCCCAAAATTTCCAACCAGGGAGAGACTCGAAGTTCTTCGAAGATGGTGTGGAATTTCACTTGAAATCCCTTGTGCTCAACAACACTCCAACCCTTGTGCTGAACAACTCCAAGAGAGGTGCAATGTGATGGTAAAAATATGGTGAGAAATGCCTCCCCTTTGCGTTTTCTAACTCCCTTAGTGGCCCCCACTTTCCACTAATTCACACTCCTTCCCTCAAGGGGTATGTATTGCCTCCCATTTTTGGGCACGAGGCCCATCAACATTTTTTCCAAGTAAAAAATACCAAGAATTTCCCCCAATTACAAAATTCCAAAAAGGGTTGTACTTAGCAAATATGGAATTGGGGATATCACATTCATAATATAATTGAAAAAGAATCTAATTATATAATCTTTACAACAATGTCACCAAATTATATGATACAATGAAATTTTATATTGTCACCAACACACAAACTAGGAAACACATTGTTTTGAAATCATCATTTAACACATGCACAAAACAATTGCCATTGCTTTCTTTTAGAAATTAATGTTGAATGTCATAACCGATGAATTCTTGAATCGTACGAATCTGAAAATGAATTTGAATAATTCTTTTTTACATAAATTTAAATATCTTGTTTTATTAATTTTTCACATATAGTTTTTTTTGTGTACCCTTGTCATACACTAATCCTATTTATTTCAGAAAGTGTTATACCCAAACCCATAGTCGTGCTCAGTAACATTGAATTTTTCCCTTACTAAATTCAAGTGTTACAATCATACCCAAACCCATAGTGGTCCCTAGTAACATTGAATTTTTCCCTTGTTGATTCAAATGTTACATCATAATTGTTCATGAACATAGTGAGAATTGAAATAGACTTATCCTTTGTCATTGCTCAATGCTGATGGTTCATGGGCACATTCTAAGTGGGTTCTATGGAGTTTTTAAATTTCAATGTCCAAGGGTTCAATTACAAAGATCAAGTTTCAAAGATAAGCATTTTTAGGCATAGTATAAAATTGTGTGATTTTTTATAGGCTTCCAATTTAGCCTTTCATTGCTTTCATGCAATGTTTGAAGATATCTTCAAGTTCCTTATCACCAAAGGAGTCAGTGGTGACCATTCTCAATGAAATGAAATATATTTTGGGACACTAGTATTTTTAGAAGGTGGAGTTAGGGAGCTTACATGGTATATTCAAGAGTACATTCTTGTTCCTTTATCATGTTAATTTATTGGAACCATTTTTACTAACATGCAAGTTTTTTGTAGAATGGATATTTTTCACATGCGTATTACGTTATAAGATGGGTAATAATAGAGCATATTATGGTTCCTTGGAAAAATACAAGTCAAATGCATTGATGGTGGATGGGCGTACTATTAAGGCACTCACAAAAAGGTCACTGATTCAAACCCTCCAGTGGGTTAGACAATAAAAAAGTGCTCTAATGTATAATATTTTGATATTACAATTCAATTGGATATTGTGCATGTGAGCCATTGGTGTTCATATTTGTATTTTGGGCATGTTGATATTTGGCATATTTAATGGTTTAGTGAGTTATTTAGTTTGGTGAAATTCAATGGAGTTCACATTAATCGACTTTAGCTTGAAATAATTGAAATTGTGCACATATTAATTTTAGCCGAAGAGGGAAGCACTATGATGAACCACACTGGTTGGTTCGAAACACGTGTACAATGTTCTATTATATGTGATTATTACCGAAAGAGATTTTACAATTTTATATGGATCACAGAAGCATAGATTCTAAAAATAGGGAAGCATTATGTTAAAACTAAGAGAGAAATATAAAAATTGATAAGCACAAGAAACATAATAAGCATACATAGAACCAATAATTATCTTGGAAACCCATAACCTTGGCCAAATTGAGCAATCCAAGAAAAGACCTACCAGTTAAGGGATATTACAATGGGATATTTCAAGCCATTAACTAGGATTCACCATACTTAATACCCTAGGTTACAAAAAACATGGAATTGTAAACCCATCAATTAATCATTGACTCAAGGTTATCTTAAATACTCTATGACCAAGTCAAGGCTAATCCAACATTTCCCCCTTTAAATTTGACTTGGGATAAAAATTAAAAGTAGAGTTTTGTAAACCCATTAATCAATCATTGACTCAAGGTTAGCTTAATTACTCTATAACCAAGTAAATTTTAACCAAAATCCCCACCTTTAAGCTTGACTAGGGATAAACATCCAATTCCCTCAAATTTTAAAAATAGGGTGTCCAAGAATACACCATACACACCCTCCACGTCACCTTGGTCTATCACTGCAGTATTAAACTAGGGATATACATGCCTAAATAGGTATTACAACCTTATTCCCCTTTATATATGATAAAATTCAAATTCATGAAAAAAATGAGTACAACTCTAAGCTCACACCTATTAGAAAATCAGAAAGGAAGAAATATTTTCTTATCTAGATAATTACTTGTGATTTCTTGAATTATTGTTATCTTATTTTATCTTCTTATCATTAAGAAAGTACCAAAACATAAATGCATGAAAATTAAAATAAGGAGACAGGATGTAGGCTCTCAGCCAGGGAAAAACCCCTCTTCTAGGGGAAAACCCAAAAAAAATATTCCCTTCCTTTAAAACCAAATCAAATGAGACAACCAAGACACTTTGACCAATAAAAAAACCTCCTCCATCAACCAAGATAGCCTCCCAACAAAACAATTTCACCTTCAGCCTATTCCGCACCTTCGGTCTGTTACCTCAGTTCTATACCTTCAACATGTTCTGCACCTTCCGCTCAATTTTGTACCTTCGGTTTGTTTTGCACCTTCAGCTCAGTTTTGTACCTTCAAATTGTTTTGCACCTTTGGCTCAATTATGTACTTTCATCCTGTTCTGCACCTTCGGCTCATTTCTGTACTTTTGGCCTATTCTGCACCTTTGGCTCAATTATGTACTTTTGGCCTATTTTTCACCTTCGGCTCAGTTCTGTACTTTCTCTAGAAACTTTGGGTGTGATGATCGAATATATTTCTTGCTTGGATAGGTTCACGATAGGTCTACTTCTATATGTAGTCTCTTCAAGGTGGTTGAATCCATTCAATGAGGTCGAGTTGACTTCCTTTGAGGCCGACTTGGTAGAGTGATAAGTGACATATTTTACATAAAAATAATTTTCTTCTTTGATATAATGAGCCCAAGAAGGGTCTAATACATAATGACAAAAAAAGATGCATGACACAAAGCCTAGAATTACTCAATGGGCGATTTTACCTAGAAACAAAAATAAAGAATGGAACTCATGCTTATAAATAATTTTCTTTGACAATACTTTTTCTTTTTCTTTATTTTGACAAATACATATGAATTACATTAAACAACTATTATGAAGATTGATACTACTTGAATTTTTAAACAATCCCTCTTAACTAGGGAGGTATTCATAATTGTTCAATTGATACAAGGTTGACCTCAATTTGAAATGTTCAAAGAAGAGTACAACAACATACACAATGCTAGGAATACCAAAATTGCCAAGTTATCCTCCCAACAAGGACTAAGGTGTCATCAAGGCAATTTGACACTAATAGTACCATTAGGCTATAACCCTGATATCAATCTAACTAGATATAGATACCATCTAGGCCTCTATGAAAGGACACCAACCCTCACAGGGTTCTAGGTATCATTAAGGTCAAAAACTAAAATGGAGCTCCATAAGACCAAGATATTGTTCCACATCAGGATCTAAGCATCATCAAGGCCAAACTATAACTAAGATCTGAACACCAACTAGGCCAAGATGTCCTCCCAAGTACCATCATATGGGCAGCTTATGGTACTCATCTCTCCCTCTCAACCAAATCAAATATATCTACCAGTCCTATCATGCTTCTAAAATATAAAAAACTTCTCAGGGAGAGATCAACACATTAACTAGTTCATCCATATGAACATACGGTAGCCTCACGAACCCAACCACTTCCAATATATTGGTACTTATTATAGATATGATAGCACAATCTTCGGGGTCCTCAACCATTTTGATGTTGCTTAGTTTATCATAATATCGAAACAAAACTTGCATTAGGGGAATTTTGAGGTCTAAAATGGGCCTCCTAAGAAAAATGTACAACCAAAATTTACTTTATAAGAACCATTAGGATTCAAGATGATGATGTCAACCATGGGGGATGATTCACCATTTTTGGAGTAAAAAAGTTAAAAGAATAAAATATAAAAAATAATAAAAATATTTTTTCAACTCGTATTTTCAACTTATCTCCCTAAGTTTTTATCAAATTTCGAGCGAGAGTACTCGTTGGATGCAAAATTTAATTTCTCATCTAAGGAGTACCCATGTTGCATACTTTTGATGGACCATCCTACAAGAAAAATGAGAAATACATGAAAAAACGTGATTGCAATCACATTTTTCATGTATTTCTCATTTTTCGTGTAGCGGGCTCCACCGAAAGTATGTAACATGGGTAATCCTTGGATGAGAAATTGAATTCTGCATCCAACGAGTGTTTCCGCTCAAAATTTGAGTAAAAACGTAGGGGATAAGTTGAAAATACGAGTTGAAAATAGTTTTATTATTTTATTATTCTTTTTTCCCTCTAAAATTTGATGATGTAATCTAATATTATTTTATTATTTTCACTATTATTTTATAATTTCCTTAGGAGGCCCATTTTAGACCTCAAAATTCCCCTAATGAAGGAAACTTCCTTCTCCAACTTCTTCAACAACACCAAACACAGCTTCATTGTTTCTCAAAATAACCAAATCTTATTCAAAATAACATCAATATCAACCACCAATAGTCCCTTAGCTATTCTCCGATCTTACTCTTCCTTCATAGTCTTTACTATACATCATGTACTCCTTTTCAATTATGGAGGATATACACTTTCTTTCATCGAAGCTCCTTCTTAACTTAGGGGATAAGTCCATCATCAACAACTATATTTTCCAGTTACATAGGCTCAATCTTTTGCGTAATCATATCATTGGAGAACTTCGATCTTCAGAAACACCATTCTTTATTTTCTCATGGAAACAAATGTTAGTCTAATTTATTGGGATAAATTAGAGCATGTATTTTAATATCAATATGGAGTCATAATCTTAGAAGTACACCAAAGTATATGGATCTTATATCTAGCTAGTTCTATCCTATTTGCATGAAATAAACCTAGAACATCCTTAAAAATGCTCAATTTTTGTAGGAAAGAAGGTACTAAGCTCCCTTACAAAAGGTCTTATGCAGTACCCCACAAGTCAAATCAACAATCAAGTTGTTAAAGTATTCCTAATGATAAAAATAAAACACACTTGCATGAAAATTAAACCTAAAAGACCTTTTATAAAACACTATTATGATGAAAGTGTCTCATCAAATTCATCAATGTATGGCCTTATCAAATTTCCTTCTATCAAAGCAAGGAAAGTAATTTTAGGAAAACATATAAAGAAAGCATGCAAATCTATTCTATTAAAGCATATGAAAAAGTGAACAATGATTTAAATTCAATTGTAGTTAACTTAGAGACCTGGTTTGTCCTTCTTTATCGAATCTAATCATTCAAAAGAAACCATTTTCATTATCTAAATGGCCATGACATGCAAGTGAGTTTATACAATAAATATTCACAAATGATTAAAATAAGAAATACAATATTAACACAGAAAATGAAGATGCTAACATATTTTACAATAATGCACAAATGTAAATAGAATGATTCCTTGATCCATTTGGAGTGAGCTCAATTCTCCTAAGAGAAAAGTAACAAACTATTCCACAAATGTATACATTACATTAAAGCAACTAAAAATACATAATGGAAATTTATGTAAAATAAAGCTTTATTCTATTTCATCGTAAGTTGGATACATGCTCCAAGAGTCCTCTCCTTGGAATGGAGGCACTCTTATTTATACATAAACTTGAGATAACTAACAAATATTTGAGATCCACAATTCTCTCCTATATCCACAAATATCTCATGTGGTTACAACCATGTGCTAACACTTAGCAAGTAACATCTCTACAAATCCTCTCACAAATTTATAATATCTTTGATAAGAAATCTTATGAAAATTCCCATGATTATTCTCCAAGAAGTATGCTTTAAGGAATCTCCCAAATCTTCATCAAATCTAGAAATTCGAAGTCTAGGATTGGTGGTCAAATATCACTTAGTTGAAGTCTTCAAATACACCTACAAACATCATGAAACTCATCTCACTTTCATATATAAGTGAACACATGTTAATTTTCCAATATTTAATCATAAATTCACTCAAAAACACTAAAACAAATGCATTGGAAAATTAAAAGTCTAAACACGATGTAATCATGAAATTAGTTTATGGGAAAGATAAATATGGTTAAAAAGTGAAGTGAAAGTGAAGTGAAAAGTTTGTAAAAATATGGTATTTGGGTGACCCAACAACAAGGTTAGTTATCAAACATCAATTGAAACTTTACTCTCATCAGGGTTCTCACATCTCCCTCTTTCCATCATGCTCATCAAACTCATTATCATAAAGTCATAATCAAGTAGTCTGATATCTTTACAATCCTCTTGAAAAGTGTGTTCATGCAAATCTGATCAACAAATACGACCAAGCACACCAATATACAAGAGCATGAAGTTAACTTTCTAGAGTTAGGATCTAAGGTTATCATACTTTTGAATTTAAACTTAAGATATTCAAAACCTATACCTAGCTAGGGAAACAATCAACCAGGGTTACACTTTAATGCCCTAGTTCCTCACAACTACCTTTGCTAGGGTTTTGTCACAAACCTTTATATATTATCACAAAAAATTTAATATTAAACTTTCAACAAATAAACCATATTAGGGCTTGAACCACAACGAAAGCATCTAGGGTTTCTCTTTCAAGTCCTGCAATCTTATTTCAACTTTTACTAGGTTTTTATCATAAACCCTAGGTAATATCATCAAACCTAAAAAGGTTAGGGTTTTACCAAAGTGAACAAATAATAAAAGATAATACTACAAGGGTTGTATTTAATCTTAGAAATCAAACACCCTAACAATATAAGAATATTCATGATTCTATAGCAAAACCATAGACATGAGAGAGTCATTAATATAAAGAAAATTTAAAGATAAAAAGATCGTGTCTTCTAATACAATGAAGACCTACTACAAATCTTGTAATATTCATACCTTTAGTTACTTCCTTTAAAAGCCTTGTAAGGCTTCCTCTTGAATGGCTCCCTCTACAACAAATATTTATACAAGTCTCCCTTTGACATATCCCACTGAATCTAGCCACAATCCTTTCTTTTATCATCATTCCTGCAAAATTTTCTTTCCAAGGGAAACACATGAGAAAGGATTATAAACAACAAAAAAATGAATCTAGACATATAGAGGAAATCAACAATGAAAAGGAAATAAAGAAAACTATACTTATCTTTTGTGAAAAGGTGGAAGCTCCCTCTTGATCTTTCATTAATCTAGTCTTATGAGGGATTTCTTAAACTTATCAAAACAACTCAAGAAATTTCTAACAAAACATATTAGATCTATAAACCCTAGAAATCAAAAAGAAATATTGATCCTAGTGTCAAACATAAGAGAAACTTTACAAGACCTAAAACAATAACCTAGATTGTAAGCAAAGGATATATAAGGGATAATATCCCTAAAGACTTAACAGAATAAGTCTTTGACTTTAGAGTCCTCAGTTTTGGTCTTCTTTGGATGAGCTTCATCAATTATAATTGTAGCTTGGAATCTTTCTCTCTTATCGTTCTTCAGATTATCAGGGCATTGGTTCTTATAATGTCACCTCTTGTGACAATGATAACATTTTATTTTGGAAAGGTAAATCTTCCCATGCTTTTTCTTTGACCCTTTAAATTTCATATTTCCTCCTTTCGTCTTGAAATGGGAGGAATAGGCATTTGAGGTATTTTATTCATCTTATTCCTTACCTCCTATTAGGGAAAAATAAGTTTCTTCTTGAATACATGAATACCACATTTATTTGAAGGAGGGAGAATTTTTCCAACTACTAATTTCAACTACAAAGGAATTCCAAGACTTTGGTAGTCTTAGAAAGGAAGCGATCACAATTTCCTTATCAGGGATTATTTCATCAACTACTTGTAGTTCATCTCTTATACGAGAAATTCTTACGAAGTAAAAGAACATTGTATCATCTTTGGTCATTTTGACAATTCGAAGTTCATTCTTTAGGCTTGCCACTTGACCAATATTATTGATTGTAAATAACTTGGAGAGAGAATCATACATGTTCTTTGAAGTATCTAGTGTGGAAATGTATGGAATCAAGTTGTCTTTAACTCCATCCACAATTAGGCTCATGGACATAATGTCATTTTCTTTGTACTTCTCCTTTCCAACATCATCTGTAAGTTCCTTGAATTTTCCTTGTACTAATTCCAATACCTTATTCCTTGCAAGGATGAGGCCCATCCTTATTTTCCATACTCTAAAGTTAGAAGTTCCTTGAAGTTTATTTTCGGATTTCGTTGATGAGGCCATAGGTAAACTTGTCAATGTTACTCTTATGAAGGAGTTTATATATCCTTGTATCTTTCTTCTCCAAGTTAGCTTATTACCTTTCAATACTTCCATAAGATCTCTTAATACTTCCTCCCTCCTAGCAAATGCAGTCCTCCAATAGATAAGACTTCACTTCTCCTGAATATTTCCTTAAAATGATGAGAGCTATTGATCTTCAAGCTACCTTTTTCCTTCTTCTTCACCTTATCTCTAATACCGTGCTAGTAAATCAGAAAGACAAAAATATTTTCTTATCTTGATAATTACTTGTGATTTATTTGAATTCTTATTATGTTCTTTTATCTCTTATTTTATCTTCTTATCATCAGGAAACTACCAAAAAATAAATGTATGAAGATTAAAACAACAAGGAGACATGATGTAGGCTCTCAGCCAGGGCAAAACCCCTCTTCTAGGGGAAAGCCCAAATTTTTTCTTCTCTTCCTTTAGAGCTAAATCAAATGAGACAACCAAGACCCCTTCACCAAGACAAGTACCTCCTACAACCACCAACTCAGCCTCCCAAGAAGATAGTTTTGCACTTTCGTCTCAATTCTATACCTTCGACTTGTTTTACACCTTCGACCCAATTATGTAATTTCTCTAGAAACTTCAAATGTGATGGTCAAATTTCTTCCTTGCTTGGATAGGTCCACAATAGGCCAAATGAAATTCTATATATAGTCTCTTCAAGGTGGTCAAATCCCTTCAATGAGGCCAACTTGTCTTCTTTTTATGCCGACTTAGTGGAGGCATGACAAGTGACATCTTTTACATAAAAATAATTTTCTTCTTTGATACGATGAGCCCAAGAAGGGTCTAGTATGTAATGACAAGGACAACGATTCATGACACAAACACTAGAAACACTCAATGGGTGCTTTGACCTAGAAACAAAATAAATAAAGCATGAAACTCATGCTTATAAATAATTTTCTTTGACAATAAATTTTATTTTGCTATTTTAATAATACATAATAATTACATTAGAAAACAATTATGAAGATCGATACTAGTTACATTTCTCAACAAAAGTCACTTAATTGCCAACATCCCTCATATTACAAATACAATGAACCAAATGAAGCAATTCTTAATTGAGTACTTTACATACTATCCTCTATCTACTTGCACTAGCGCTCCATTTCCATGTGCCAGTCATCTTGGTTCACAAACCTATGATCATCACTTCAATTTTTGTACAATATAATATATTATTCAACTACGAAGACAATTCTCCCCCTTGATAGATCTCAATATCACACCTTTTTTGAAAAAATTATCGTCATTGATGTCAAAGGGCTTTATATAAGTATCCAAGTATGTTAAAAGGTGGTTCTCGTGAAAAAGGAGAAACCAAAAATGAAATGGTGGTTTCAAACCCATGATTTAGGAAACCCTTGGTATTTGAAAAAGTGAAATAAAATGGGAATTAATTATTTAATTAATGAATTGATATGACTTTTTGAACTAACAAGTCTTTTCATGTAGAGTTATTATACTGTATAAAATAATAAAGCAGTGGAAAGAAAGTGTGTGTGAGCAAAAATGTAATTTATGGGGTGAATGGATCTTCTTGGCATTTCAATTATAACCTTTTTCCTGGCTGCTTCAAATAGCCAAATTTTGAGCATATTGAGAATAGATTGAGGGGAACACCTAGTTAAAATTTTATATCCAAGTATGTTATACTTTTGGAGATATACACTATGGAAGTTAGGGTTTATAACTAGTCCTCAAATCTGCTTCAAACAAGTCATCTCGGTATTTTTGATATAACTTATTTTATGGGGTGTTTTAGGCCATAGAATTTTGAAGTATATATGCAAGATATTTGAGCACTTGCAGTAGAAATTTCAGATATTGGTTCATTATAATTTCTGAGATATTCTTTGTGGTAGTTAGGATTCCTCGATGCTCTTGAAATCATAAAAAACTTTTTGGGATGTTTCAAACTACGAAATTTTGAGGAGACATAGAAAATACCTGTGTATATGTGGTCAAAATTTCAAACATTGGTTCATTATTGTTAATTTTGGACAACTAGGTCCAAAATCCATGTTGTGATGCTCAGATGAAGATGCCAATATTTTTATTGGACTCCTCTTTCAGAGAGGTGCAAGATCAATCTAAATATCATCTTAATCCGATGAGCAGAACATTTATTTTGAATTTATTCAAAATATGTGCAGGTCGGCCTTAAGGTTTTGTGCCCCAGCAGTTGTGTCACACACCCTCATTGATGGATATATATTGGTCAACGTTGGAGGACATTTTCATTGATCTCATCCTCACACATTTCTCTCTCCTCGTCTCATTGGTTCGATGACCTTGGAGGCTCTTCTCTTCACACGTGGGAAAATTTCAGCAGCAACACATTTATGTTTTCGGCCTAGGGTTTCTGCAGCAGCGTTGATCAGCGCTGACTTTGGTCAACACAAGGTCAAATGGACCTGAAACTCTCCCAGAATTTTGATTTTCCAAATCCGCATTTTTTTGGCATTATTCCTGAGGCTAGACGTTGACTTTGACTTGGCTGCATTGACCTAGCTGCTGCTGTTGTTCGCATTGACCGTTCACTGACAACGTTGACTTTTGAGTTGATTGTTTTGGCTGTCCTAGAGGGTTGTGTGACATTGCTGGTTGGCTGACCATATTGAGACTTTGTTGGTTGAAGCATCTTGCTGATCGCCGTAACGCACCAACACACTTATATATTTTTGGCTTGTCTTCTGTTGATCTGTTGGTATGTTCTATCAACATTTTACTTTGTTGTTTATATGATTGCTGACTGATATTGGGATAAAAATTAAAGTTGCATCAAGCATAGAACATCTACAAAAATTTACATGGTATCAGAGCTGAGGTGAAGACAAAGCCCTAGTTTGTAGCAATCACCGAAGAAGAGCATGGGTTCCTCTAACTACAATGGCTTTAAGGTTGATGACAAATTGACTGGGAAGGATGACTTCCATGCCTGGAAGATGACATTGGATCTTATGTTGGAAGACCAAGATGTCATGGACTATGTGTAGGGTAAAATTCAAGAGCCTCCATCCACTGTAACTGCTGCTGCCAAATCAAAGTACAAGAAGGGGGAAATCAAAGCAAAGCTAATGATCAGGGACTCTATTCATAAGAGTCTAGTTGCCTACATTTCTGAGCTCCGCACATCCAAGGAGATGTATGATAAGTTGGTCAACATGTTCAAGGTAAACAATGCAAATCAAATCCTATTCTTCAAGAACCAATTGAAGAATCTGAAGAAAGGCATGGATGAGTCTGTTCAATCATATTTTCTGAAGCTGACCGAAATCATGAATAATATGCTGGCTATTGGGGAGACAATAGCTGATCGAGAGATGTTTCTTACCACACTTGAAGGTCTCTCATCCGAATGGCATGCGTTCAACACTACCATTCTCAATAACAATGTGATACCTGATTTTGACGAAGTACTATCGAGATGCATACAAGAAGAGACAAGGATGAAGGAATATGAAATGAAGGAAATGATGCCTTCGCTGCTCATTCTAGAAAGAATAACTTTGGTGGTCCAAGGAACAAAGGAAGAGCAGGGGCCCAAGGAAATAAGGGCAAGTGTTACACTTGTCACAAGCCAGGTCACTATGCTAGAGAGTTCCCTTTCAAGAAGGATTCTGTCGATGATGATGACAACAACAACAACCGGAGGAATATAAATCAAAGGAACAACAAGTTCAAGGGGAAGAGGAAGGCTCCCTCCGACGGAAATGGTCAACCTTTCAAAAGGTCTAGAAATTCCAGGTATGAGGAATCAAATGTTGTTGATAAAAGAAATGAATTCATTCTTGTATCTGCTCTCTTTGCTGCATCTCCACCCAACACTATGGATGTCTGGTTGATAGATAGTGGTGCCTCAAGGCACATCACTAGGTTCAAGGAAGAACTTTCTGATATGGTTGAGAAGGATACTAATCTGGAAATTATCCTTGGAGATAATGCCACATATCCCGTGAAAGGGATAGGGATTGTGACCCTCCACTTGTCTCAAGGTCAAGTCCTCCACTTGTAGGATGTACTCTATGTACCTAATTTGAAGAAGAACCTTGTGTCTATATCGGTCGTGGAAGACAAAGGTTTCAATGTGGCATTCATTAATGGGAAGGTGCGTATCTGGAAGAAGAGTTTCAAGGAAGCTATCATGATTGGGTTTAGAGTTGATACACTCTACCAGGTTGGAGGAAGTCCACTAGGAGTGATGTCGTGTGATACTACGATAGACTGAACTATGGCACCGGAGGTTTGGACACCTTCACTACAAAGCCCTTCCCGAATCAAGGAAGGTGGTGACGGGGATGCTTGAGTTCTAAAATAATCATGAAGGTGTATGTCAGGGTTGTGCCGAAGGAAAGCATACAAGGGGACCTTTCCCCTCAGGTGTCACAAAGACATTTGATGTCTTGCAATTGATACATTCTGATCTGCCTAGGATGCTGCCCATGACATCCTTGGGAGGATGTTCTTATTATATGACATTCATAGATGAATTCTCTCACAAAACCTGGATATACTTCTTGAAAAAGAAGGATGAGGATTTCATGTGGTTTCGTACCTTCAAAGCCTTGGTGGAAAATCTGACAAGGAAGAAGATCAAGATACCGAGGACTGATAATGGCATTGAATATGAGACGAATGAGTTCAAGAAATTTTTCAGAGAAGATGGCATCAAGAGGGAGACCACAAATATCTATACTCCTGAGCAGAATGGCGTTGCTGAACGAAAGAATAGGACCATTGTGGAAGTTGCTCGTGCCATGCTATGTGACCAAGGTCTACCGAAGTTTCTGTGCGAAGAAGCTGCGAACACTGCTGTGTACATACAAAACCGATGCCCACATTATGCTCTGGACTCCAAAACTCTCGAAGAGGTTTTCTATGGTAAGAAACTTGATGTCTCACATTTTAGAGTTTTTGGATGTCCTATTTATTTTCATGTGCCGAAAGAGAAGAGGAGCAAGCTGGATTCTTCTGGGAAGAAGGGAATGTTTGTGGGCTACAACAAAACTTTGAAGGCCTACAAAGTCTATGTGCCTAGTCAAAGGGAAATGGAGATATGCCATGATGTCACCTTTGACGAAGATGCTTCCCTGAGAAAAGTAGACAATCTTCCAAGATCTGAGGAAGATCATGCAGCAAGGCCTGGAAATCAAGTAGAACCGAAGGATGAGATGATGCCCAATGTTGAAGGACCGATGGACCCGATTGATCCACCTCCTTCGATGAGGAAGAGACCATCATGGTTCAAGGACACTCTCGAGGTGCCAAGGGACATATGGCCCCAAGGGGGACATTTCGTGAAAGCAAGAAGCCGAATAGATACCAAAGGTATCTAGCAGCCATGAGTACTATTGTACAATCTGAGCCTGGATCTTTTGAGGAAGCCGTAAAGCATCAAGTCTGGAAGGATGCTATGCATGAAGAATATGATTCCATTATAATGAAGAATGATGTCTGGGATGTGGTTCCAATACCGGAGGACAAAGCAATTGTCACCTCGAATGGCTCTACAAGATCAAGCATGGATCTGATGGCTAAAAAGTTCAAGGCAAGATTCGTTGCCTGTGGCTTCTCTCAAAAGAAAGGCGTAGACTATGATAATATATTTGCACCTATGGCCCGATATACCATCATCCGATCTATCATAGCCCTTGTTGCTACGCAAGGATGGAGTCTTCATCAGACGGATGTGAAGACTGCATTTTTGCATGGTGCGATAAAGGAAGACGTGTATGTGGAGAAACCTCTGGGGTTTGAAGTCCAAGATCGGGACACCCATGTATGCAGGTTGAAGAAAGCCCTCTATGGGTTGAAGCAAGCACCCAAATCTTGGTACGAGAGGATAGATAGCTACTTGATGAAGCTGGGTTTCACTCATAGTAACGCTGATCTAAACCTTTACTTCAAGGTTGATAGAGAAAACCCTCTCATTCTAGTGCTGTATGTGGACAAACTCTTCCTAACAGGCGCTGACCCTCTTATTCATCAGTATAAGAGGGAGCTCGCTGCTGAGTTCGAGATGAAGGACCTAGGACTGATGCATTACTTCCTAGGCCTGGAGGTTTGGGAGAGACCTTGAGAGATTTTCCTTTCTCAAGGAAAATATATTATGAAGCTTCTGGAAAGAATCTTTGGTATGGTGGACTGTAAGTCCGTGTCGACACCGATGGAGCTCAACTTTAAGAAGTTGAGTGGCAGCGCTGTTGGGCCCGTGCTAGCAGATCCTACTGAGTATCGTCAACTTGTAGGGGTGCTGATGTTATTAGTGAACACCTGTCCGGATGTATGTTTTGCAGTGAACACTTTGAGTCAACATATGGTTGAGCCTCATCACGTTCACTGGGTTGGTGCCAAGAATCTGTTGAGATATCTTTGGGGCACGATAAACCATGGGCTGAGATACATTTCCAGGAGCGTGACACTCCATGGATATACTGATGTCGATTGGGCTAGCAGTGTGGTGGATCATAAGAGCACATCGGGATGTTGCTTCACACTTGGTTATGCTTCGATATCATGGATGAGCAGGAAGTAGAAGTTGGTGGCTTTGAGCACCGCAGAGGCCCAACACATTGCATCGAGTATGGCCTGTTGTGAAGCAGTTTGGTTGCGAAAGCTCTTCAATGAGTTGTTCGGGCATGTGCTAGATACCAACGTGAGAATCTATGATAACTAGAGTGGTATTCGATTGTCTGAGAATCCCTTGTTCCACGATCGATCCAAGAATATTGATATCAGGTACCACTTTATTCGAGATATGGTACAGCGAAGCGCCGTAAGGCTCGATCATATAGGAACTGATGAGCAAGTCGCAGATATTCTCACAAAGCCCCTGGGGAAGGTCAAGTTCCTAACCTTCCGTGAGAATCTTGGTATCATGGAACGACCCTATGCTAAGGGTCCTATTGGACGATGAGCTTTGGGAGCTTCGGGGGGCTTTGGGGATAGCTTCTCGGAGCTATAAGCAACCATAGGGCTAGGCTTGCCAAACCTTGTTGGTGTGCCTCTGCCCCACCATTATGATGATTGAGTTGGTTCACCGCTCATTATCTGTGCCCCGTATGCATCCTACCCATTGAGTTCAGGGCTCATGGGAAGTACCTCTCATTTGGCCAGTGAGATGGGAAAAGCTAGAGACTAGTAGCAAAGACTGATGGACACATCAGAGATTTCCGTACTCTCTATCTAGGATGGCATGGTCCAACCACTTGATTTGGGATCAAGTATAGTGAGGTTTCAGACCTCCAACTGACTTCGGGTCAGGTAAACCAACTTCGAGTTGGTATGAGACTCTTTGTCAGTCAGGAATGATGTCTTTGTGACTGACCCACTTCTGTTCTGAAATAAAGAAGCCAACAAAGCAAGTTACGATGGGATGATGCACAATGTTTGGATTGAGTTCTCCCTAGTTGAGAGGGAGTGTTAATTTTGGAAAACTAGGTCCAAACTCCATGTTGTGATGCTCAGATGAAGATGCCAATATGTTTATTGGACTCATTTTTTCGGAGAGGTGCAAGATCGAACTAAAGATCATCTTAATCCGATGAGCAGAACATTTATTTTGAATTTATTCAAAATATGTGCAGGTCGACCTTAAGGTTTTGTGCCCCAGCAGTTGTGTCACACACCCTCATTGATGGATACATATTGGTCAATGTTGGAGGACATTTTTCAGTGATCTCATTCTCACACATTTCTCTCTCCTCATCTGATTGGTTTGATGACCTTGGAGGCTCTTCTCTTCACACATGGGAAAATTTCAGCAACAACACATTTCTATTTTCGACCTAGGGTTTTTGTAGCAGCGTTGACCAGCATTGACTTTGGTCAACGCAAGGTCAAATGGACCTGAAACTCTCCCAGAATTTTGATTTTCCAAATCTGCATTTTTTGGCACTATTCTCGAGGCTAGACATTGACTTTGAATTGGTTGCGTTGACCTACTTGCTGCTACTATTTGCATTGACCATTGATTGACATCGTTGACTTTTGGTTGACTTCTGAGTTGACCATTTTGGCTGTCCTAGAGGGTTGTGTGACATTGCTGGTTGGTTGACCATATTGAGACTTTGCTAGTTGAAGCATCCTGCTGATTACCATAACACACTTATATATTTTTGGCTTGTCTTCTGTCGATCTATTGGTATGTTCTATCAACATTTTACTTTGTTGTTTATATGATTGCTGACTGATATTGGGATAAAAAGTAAAGTTGCATCAAGCATAGAACATCTACAAAAAATTTACAATTATACTTTAAGAGATATGCCCCAGGGAAGTTAGGGTTTCTGAATGCTCCTAAAAATTATTTCAAATAAGTCAATTTAACATTTTTGTTATAACTATTTATGGAATGTTTTAGATTGTGAAATTTTAAGAGATTCCATGGAGAATATAGCAATATCTTAGGTAAAAATTACAACCTTTAATTTGTTATACTTTCAGAGTACGCTTTAAGGAAGTGTTGAAGCCCTGAAAATCGGGTCTACAACAAGGGGGATACCCACCCGGTCCGGACTTTGGTTAGCAGCGCCTTTTCCGTTTGGTATAGTGGGTCCGATTGGGGATAATGGGACCGGTTTCCTAATATGTGTATGTGTGTGTGTTGAGAATTGATATTTAATTTCTAAAAGTTTCTAAATGAAATGCTTTTATTCTAATTCTAATCTATAACATGCAATTGTATTCTAATAAACAGAAATATTTAATTCTATACTAACCCGGGATGTAATATTTCTGTTATGCAATCTAAAATGATTTCAAATAACAATTGGTAATAAAGATCATTCAACTGTTATAAGAAAAGAATTCAATAAAGATAAACTATTTCGTATAAAAAGTTAAACGAAACAATTGTGAAGAACATATCGCATAATAAGCTACTCATACATTAAGCATAAACAAATAGCTATCACCGTACAAAAGTGCCAAATGATAACTTAAGTATTCAAGCATTAACGTATAAACAACTGAACATAAATATCACTTTAACACAAAAGTAGAAATAGTTAAGAGATAAAAATACCATTTATAACTCGTTCTACTCATGAGCTTCAAGCAATAATGACTTATCACTTCTTAATTCAACATCCACTAAGAGTACAAAAGTGCAACATCAGTAGTAGATATTAAACGCAGATGTCAATAAATCCCGTTCCATTCATTCATCAAAACCTCCTCGGAGGGTGCAAAAGTGCATGTTCTGAGGACAAATTTTAGGACCTTTCTCTAAATGCATGAGAAGGGTTTAAATACTACTAACTAAATCTAAAAATAATTTATTACAAAAATGTAGGATACGGTTTAAATGACCGTCCTTTTTCTAGGCAAAAATAAAACAAAACTAATACTAAATCTAAAATTAAAATTTAATAACTAACTACTTGTGAATCTGTTCTTTTGAATTGCAAATGTTCAACATTGATTTGAGAAGGGTAGGCTGGCCGACTTCAGACTTTAACTGCCCTGTGAAAACGAAATCGGCAAGAGCTGGCACTATCTTCTCGGCAGAATTGATGATACATTTGAGAACCATGCACTTGCTGTGTGGTTTCACCAGACATGCCCAGTAAGAATCCCAATTTAACTTTGTTAATCCTTTAATCAATTCTGCCTTTTCTTAGGCTTTCTGTTTCCAGTCTGTCTGCAGTTTTTGTGCTTTTGGTAGGTATCCTGGAGTAGTTTCAGAGATCAGATTTTCCTTGAGCAAGTTTTCATTTATGCAATCAATAATATTTCTTGCTGCTGTAGCTGCTTCTTCTGCCGCTTGCTCTGCTTCTCTAATTTGTTCAACCCAATTATTAAAGAGCATTTATTTGTGATTTTTATTGATTATGGGTGCACCTGCTCTTTTTCCCTCCTCTGTTTCTTGCCAAGCCAAATAGTCAGTAACTCTTTTTTTTTTTTTTTTTTTTTTTTTTTCGTTGCTGAATCATAATCTGGTGTCGTAAGTCTACGACATGATTAGTGATTTTATCACTTTCTTTACAATAAGAGTTCCATTGTAATATCCTTTGGCATAATATTTCTTGTTGTTGCAGTAGTTGGTCATTTAAGGAAATAGACTCTGTGATAAATTCTATGAGCTTGGGATCATCTTTGTGCATCTCTTGCATAACCTGTAGCTGTTTCTCTTTTTCGGCCAAACTGTTCTGATATCCAATCTGCATTTGTTGAAAATCTTGCTGTAATTTTTCAAGCTGTATCTGAGCTTCACTGTTAGCATTGGCTTGTTGCCGCTGTTGTTGCAAGATCTGTACCTGATCTTCTTTCTATTTCAATAATTACCGTACCTCAGATGCTTTGTCAATAGCTGCAGAGGCATATGCTCATGTAATCTGAGATAATTTAGTGAGATTTTCAGTTGGATCAGTAGTAGGATCTTGCCATAAGACATCTAGTTGTTTTGCATCATGAGAGAGCACATTTTCCAATTTCCTTTTCTTCCTTTGTTTTCTTACTACTGCCTTGTGTTGTGGACTATAGAATATATCAAGAGGAGGAATTTCATCTATTTTGAGCATAAGCTCAGAAGAGGGGGTAATGGGAATATGTTCTGTTTCTACGACATTGGTAGTTACTTTTGTGACTATATTTATTGTTGTCTGTACATTTCTCACAGGTGTCTGAGTGTTTTGTCCTTCAATATTAAGCAAATCATTGAATGTTTCCCATTCCTTATCTAATTCAGTTCTGACTGATGGCTGCTGTATAATGAGAGGGGGAAGATTTAACTGAGGAGAGGTTGAAATCTGTTGCTATGAGAGTTCTTTAGACTGGGCAGTATCTCTTACTGACCCTTCACTTTTAGAGTGTTCAGAGGTTTCTCTTCCGGACTTTGACTTAGACCTGTTTGTACCTGAACTTCTACTGAGACTGATACTAGGCGTTGGTTCCCTTACAGGTTCCAAGCGTAGTTTATCCAAAGGGATAGTAGTTAACCTCCTTTCTCTATATATTTTGAATTCTTGAAACTCTGCTGGAGGAAACCGTGTTTGAGCCAAATGTAGAATTTCTTTAAGTGTGCCTTTTTCTTGGAACATGTCATCAAAAAGATCTTCTTCTCTAGAAAATACTCTTATCTTGACTGCAATAGTGAAATTTTAAAAAATGTCATATGGGTCGAATGGTCTTCTTGGAAACTTGAACAAATGTAAACATGTAATGTTGTTTACTTCTTTAAATTCATGACCAACATCAAATAATGAAAAGGCCCCACAGGCCACAGGAAATTGTAGCCAGATAGCCTTTTTCTTGTCTTTCAACTCTTTAGTCAAACCTCCTTCTCCGCAGGTTTGATAAGCAATTTCTCGGGCAATGAGTTTATCAAAAACATACAAAGGTAAAACATGAAGAGAAGCAAAACTCCCAAAAACCCTAACCTATGTAAATAATTATTCTCCAAACCATCTCGCAACAGGTAGGATGTCCACCTCTGCTTCAAGAGAAAACATTGGAGCATCTTTATCATACAACATTCTGTACAGGGGCAACATGATGCCAAGACAAGTCTTGTAAAAATAGGGAATGAATTTTGAATCCCACAATTCTTTGTGATAAATATGAATGGGCAGGGGATCTTGAGTTGTCTATTTCCAACCCATTAAAGGAAACTTAGAAACATAACAGATTGAATCCATTATATAAACAGATAAGTAAAAAGGAGGATAAATCCTCTGAGAAACAGTTCTTTTGGACCGATAATTCAAAATAGCCGTGGCTAAGTTATCAGATAATATCTTAGCTCAATCCATAATAGTAGCATCAACAACAACATTCAATAATGGTAGCCATTCAGGTGAAAACTTATTAATGTCTGGCTCGCCAAAAAGCCGACATAGCATAGCAGCAGCAAAGAAATATGGAGAAGTGAGAGAACCAGTACTATACATACCATGTTTATCTTTCTTTAGTGGTTCGTCTCTCCTGGACCAGTCCTTGGTGCATTTTGCCAGGTTTTCATTTTCTTTGGCAAACTTCTCCATGAACTATTTGTTGTAAGTTGCATGTGGCTCCGGAAAATGATACATGAGTCTCAAATCCTGTGGAGTAAATGTGCCAATGAGCTCTTGACCATGAGTCTTAAATTGTCTATTTGTAATATCAGTGCTATCGAGTACCCATTTCACCATGTCCGTGTATGGAAAAATTCTAGGTCTTGCTGCTATTCAGTGCAAGAATGAACAAACTAGCTTTGTAAGAGATGCTTCAGAAGACGCATGTGATCCCGCAGTAGCCGTAACCTCCATTATTCTGGGGTTTTCTTCCTCAAGTAGACTATACATGCCCTCCCAAGTAGTAATACCAGCGTCTTTGTTGCAGGTGGTGTCTGTATACAATGGAGTCATTTCTTTGTCTTCAGAACTTAGAACCTTGTCTTTCTTTCCCATTATACCCTGGTTGCTGCTTTGTATAGTTCTCTGTTCTTCGCTCCTGTAGTTTACGAATTAAGCGAGAATAATGATAGAAAAAGGTGACGGGAAGGTTTTAAATGCTGAAAACGTATAAAATATACCATCTTACGTGAAATAGCTCTTCAATCAGAATGAAACCATTTTTCATTAATGAGTGACAACCAATTCATTGATTAACATTAAAGCGCATAATCAGGTCTCGATTTATGGAAAGATTTTCTTCGTATAATGAGCTTTAAAAGATCTGCGATTTGCTTCGCAATATTGCAAAATCGCAATATCGCAGATCATAATCTCGTGGAAGCGCAATATCATAACATTGCGAAATCACTATATCGCTGGATCGCAATACCGTAATATTGTAACATCGCGAAATTGCAATATCGCAGATCGCAAGACATAACATATGATACACATCCGTTTTATGCGAAATGCGATTTGTGATATATGTTATCGCACATCGGTGATTTGAAGTTTTTCAGCATAAGATATGACATGAGATGCGATGAATATTCCTTTAGTGCATAGTTTTGCATCGCGATCTCGCAATTTTAGTATTCCGCTTATAAAGAGGCATTCATTACCTTGCGATGCGATATTCTTTAAAGAGTGATTTTATTCTAAGCCATCATAAAACTTAAATTTTTTAGATTTTTTCAAGGAATATTTTCCTAAGTCTATGATAGTAAGTTTTATTGAAGAAAGGAAAAACAAGTTCTAAAAAGAAAAAATAAAAAAATAATATATATATATATATATATATATATATATATATATATATATATATATATTTTAAATTTTTTGAATAAGGGTCCCTATTTATTTAGTATTACTGATAATGCTAAAATAAAAAAGGGGTCGGGGAGGGGGAGGGGGAGGGGGAGGGGGGGGGGGGGGTGGTTGTTGCTGGCCACAACAATTGGCGATTCACTTGGAAGAACCAGTTATCTCTGCTTTTCTTTTGAATTTTCCAAACTTCCAAAACAGAAAATTTTCTAGAAAATCAAACTTTATTATAAAAAGACAAAGTACATTATACTTTTATCTATCAATGATATTTCGTTTCTTCTATATTCAACTTTGACTGTTTACTTCCTCAAGCTAGTCTTTGTATTTATATCAGTCACTACTTGGTTTATAAAGATAAAAACAAAGGCTTCTCTGTAAATCAGTTTTAAATATGTCCATTTGTCGTAGGTAGAGCCTCTGCTGCCAGCAGGCGTCTATAACCTCGACAAGGTTACCTGTTACCCAACAATGATCCTGTATCCTACCTAGAGAAATATGCAATTTTCAAAGAGAAATCCATATCCACACTTATTGCTTTCATTTTTCTTTTTAATCCTTAAAGAATAATGTCTTGGTTTGGTAGCCAATTTATGACAGTGCCATTCACTTGATTTATAACTTTGCTGAACAAGCTGGCTCGTGATGAGACCCCTTGTCTTTTGATTGCAACAATCTTAAGTCATTGCCCTGTTGTGGTATGCAGTATTGGTAAATTCAGCAAGCTATAATATCTATGATCATGATAAGTCGGCTCATGATGAGACCTCTTATTCTTTAAGTTAAAAGTGTATCATTGGATTATTCCCTGAACGTTGTAATTTTCTAGGTGGGGAGGAAGTCATTGTTTCCTTAAGATAGTTCTGGACGACAATAGTAGAGTTTTTGGAAAGAACTTTTCTACATAGAATCTTCGTTTTGTTATTGATACCTTTCATTAGACTGATATAAAACAATTTCTTACTAAAGGTCGTTTTTAATCAAAATTTTCAAAGTTGAAACTAGTATCATTTTTAGGTTTAAAGCTTTTAACTGTATCTTTAAATAATAATAATCAATTTTCTAAAAGAATTCTATTTATACAAATGAAAAAACAAAATCTAAAAGAGAATTTGTGTTTTTTTTTCGTGAATTCCAAATGAAACCATTAACAACTGGTTTTTTTTTTTTTTTAATGAAAAATAATAAAAACTAATATACAAAAATAGAAGAATGATCTCCTATGGAAAATATTTTTTGAGGATCTGTCGATTAACAGGTAAAGACTCTCGTTTTCTTGTTAAATCTTGTAACATAAAAGTAGATGGACTTATGATCTCTACGATTTGGAAAGGACCAAGCCACATTCGTTGAAATTTTGTATGTTTCCCTTTTTCTTCATGAGCCTTGTCCCATTTTAAAACTAGATCTCCGACCTAAAAATATTTTCTAGATATCATGTTTGAATCAAAAGAAGCTTTAATTAATGCTTGATGATGAGCATGAGTTATTTTGGCATGTTCTCTTTGTTCTTCTAGCTTAATTATTTCTAGCTGTCTTAGTTGTAAGGAAGAAGTTGGTGCTTCATTAATATATTGAACTAAGGCCAAAGAAGGAATTGCTAGATGAGTTGGAAGAACCACTTCTTTCCCATAAACTAAATTAAAGGGAGAAGTGCCAATGGAGGCTTTCTGCGTTATTCGATCTGCCCATAAAGCATATATTAAAGACTTATGCCAATTTTTATGATTTTGATCAATGGTTCGCTTAATGATTCTGATTAAGTTTTTATTTGTGGATTCAGCTAACCCATTTCCCTGTGGATAATAATTGGCAGAGTATTTAAGTTTGAAACCTCTCTTGAGTGCAAATTCAAGTCATAGCATTACCAGAAAAATATGATGCATTATCAAACATTAAAGGAGAAGGTAAACCAAACCTGGTGATTATGAGCTGATCTATGAACTCGATGATATGCTCAGCATTGGCAGTCTTAAGAGGAACTGCTTCTACCCATTTAGTAAAATAATCAGTTGCTGTAATGATATACCTATGTTGCTTAGAAGAGTGAGGAACGATCTCACCTATTATGTCCAATCCCCATTGATCAAAAGGTTGTTCAATGTTGACTGGCTGTAATGGAAATGATGGTTTCTTTTGTCTTCCAGCAACGGTTTGACAAACTTGACATTTCCTTACGTAGTTATGTGAGTCTTTGAATAATGTGGGCCAGTAATAGCCTGCGCGAAGGATTTTATGTGCAGTAGTATCTCCAGCATAATGTCCGCCTGCTGGCCCATCGTGAAGTTCCTGCAAGACTTTTTCAGCTTCAGATTTCTCAAGACATCTAAGGAGAACAAAATAATAATTCATTCTAAAAAGAACATCATTCACCAGCTGATATTGTTTAGCCTTCAACCTCAGAGCTCTTTTCTTGGTATAATTGAGATTTGGAGGAGCATATCCATTCTTCAGATAAAATATGATATCAACATATAATGATTCAACATTGTTTAGGCTTACCTCATACATTTGTATCTCTGCAGATGGTTTTGAAGAAATAAGCGATGCTCCAGCTAGTATTTTGCAAAAGTCTTGACCTCTTACAATACTTGCTGGTTTGATTTCTACATCATATTCTTGTAAGGAAGTAATCCAATTGGTTCTTTTCTCACCCACATCTTTCTGTACTAGAAGATTTCTTACCGCTGGAAACGATACTATGATTTTTGTATGGGTTTTAAGTAGAAAGGGTCTGAAATATTTAATTGCTTTGAAAACAGCATAAGCTTGTTTCTCTACATCTGAATAATTCAACTCAGCCCCCTGTAAATTTGAACTGAAAAAAGCAATTAGAGCTTCTGCCTTGTCTTGATTTGCTTGAGTAAGTATCGCAGCATATGATTTATCAGAGGCAAATGTATACAAAATGAAAGGATCGGAAAAATTTGGAGTTGCTAAAGATGGAGCATTAACAATTGCTTGTTTGATCAAATTGAATGCTTCATGTTCATCTTTGCCCCATTTGAAGTTTGAGTTCTTTTTAATGATTGCTTGTAAAGGAGATACAATTCTTGAAAAATCTGGGACAAATCTCTTTACAAAATTAATCTGGCCAAGGAAAGATTGCATAGCTTTCTTGTTGTGAGGTAGAGGTATTTTAGAAATCTCTTTGATTCTGTCAGGATCAATATGAATTCCAGATTTTGACACTATGAATCCAAGAAGTTTTCCTTCACTTAATGCAAAAAAAATTTCTTTGGATTAAGTGAAATTCCATCCCTTTGACAACGTTGGAAGATCTGTTTTAAATCTCTCAGATGATTGACTCGTTTTTTGGAATATACAGTTATATCATCCAAGTAAATTACCACTGATTTGTTAACTAATCCCTTGAATGCGATGTCCGTTGCTCTCTGAAATGTGGCACCAGCGTTGATTAGACCAAATGGCATCTTTTGATATGCGTAAGTGCCCCATTTGGTTCTGAATGTGGTTTTCAATTGATCATCAGGATGAACCAGCACTTGGTTGTAACCAAAGAAACCATCTAAGAAAGACATTAATTCTAATCCTGCAACTGCCTGTAATATTTTCTCCATAGGAGGCAAAGGAAAATTATCTTTTTGGTAGGCTTTGTTAAGATTTCGAAAGTCAATGAAAATTCTAATATCTCTGTTCTTCTTTCTAACGGAAACCATATTGGAAACCCATTTAGAATGTTGAATGTGAAAAATAATCTTGGCTTTCAATAACTTATTGAGTTCAGATTTGATATGATTTTCCAGATTGGGATGGATCTTTCTCAGCTTTTGTTGGATAGGTTTTTCATCATTTATCATTGGGATAGTATGTTGGATGATAGAAGTGTCATAAGTTTTGAGTTCATCATAGTTCCAAGCAAAGAAACTTTTGTATTGTTTCAAAAGATGAACGTATGCTAATTTTTCTTCAGGAGCTAGGCCAAGGCTTAGGTTGATATTATGTGGTTTCTCATCAGTTCCTAGATTTACTAATTCATAGTTCAAAGCTGAACTTTGCAGTTTTGAATTGGTAGATCTCTTGAATCTATCTTTCAAATCATAAAGGTCTTCTAACTTGATTACTGACTTTGGCATAGCATTATTAGTGCTATCTTGTTGCAATTGTCTGTCATGTTGGTCTTTGTCAATTATCTGATTGGTGTAAGATCCTTCAGATGTGAGAAAGCTGACAGTATCAGGATCATCATTGAAAATCCTCCAATTGGTAATATTATTAGGAATTGAGGGTTTAAAGATTAATTCAATTGAAAATCGATCAAGGCTATAGTCTTCTGCAGGAATGAGCTTGGAAGCTACGTTAGCTAGGAGGTCTGCACTAGCATTCTGGATTTTGGGAATTGATGAAATATTAAATGCTATAAAGTGTTCAGTCAGATCTTGAACTAAAGATTGATAATGCTTTAAATGACCTGATAAACAATGTATAGTATTGCGTACCTGTCTGATTACAATTTCAGAATCTCCGAAAACTTGTAGATATTTGATATCTAATCCGATTGCTTTGTATAATCCTTGGACTAAAGCCTCGTATTCTGCGGTATTATTGGTGCAATCGAACTTGAGTCTGCAAGTTAGCCTAATTTTGTTTTCCTTTGGACTAATTAACACGCATCCTGCTCCTGCTCCTTCATTAGACTTAGAACCATCAAAAAATAACTTCCAAAATAAAGATTTATTTACAGGAGTATCTACAAAATTAATGCATTTAGAACTATTTTTTTGAGAAAAAATTTCTATTTGAGATAAAACAGAATGTTCTAAATAAGGTGAAATATGAGCATTGAAATTTCCTAAGAAAGAATCAACTGAATAGTTACCAATGATATTATTGCTGTATGCAACCGATTCATTTTCTCCTTCCGGTTCTGTTACTATGTATTTCTGATGTTTTTCTCTCTCAACCTTTATCTAATTTGGTTTACCATTGTAAGGAAGCCACATGTGCGACCAATCAGTTGCAAAGTATCCATGAAGTTTTTCTGACCAATCTCTGCTAAGAATTAAGCCATAAAATTCTGGAATATCAGCAACTAAAATGTCGATAACTTGACATACCTTTGGATTAGATGACAGCCTTATGGTAACCTGATTTAACTCGCCAATCACTTCGACTTGCGATCGATCTAGCTGGACTATGCGCACATCAGGTTTTTGCGATTGAATGTTCAACTTTGCGCATATTGATTTTGGTAGAATATTAGATGAAGCTCCAGAATCCACTAAACAATTATGCAAATTTTTATTGAAAACTTCATAAGTAAGAAGAAATGGAGGAGTATGAGATTTCGACCTTCCTCCAATTAAAGCGATATTTTCTAGATCAACTTTACTGATCGCATTAGTTGGAGGTCTTCCCATATTGTTGGAAGCTTGAGAAATTACAGGTTCGGACAAAGGTTTTTCTGGTATAGCATGTAATTCTTTCAAAAGTACCTTTTGCTGGTGTTTTAACTTGCTCAATTCATAAGAAGTGATGTTAGCCCTAGTCTTCTTCATATCTTCTATGATATTATACTCCATTTCATCCGAAACGATTAGTGTTTTTGATGGAGTTGATGAATTTGTTTGGACTGGGCTAGTTTGAGTCGCTTTAGATGTCGCTTTCTTAGATGCAACTTTATCCTTAGTCGTTGAGCTTGCGCTCTTTGGCTTAGGAGTATTTTGAGGAGGATCAAGTTGATTTATACTTCGAGTGCTAACCGGGGATGCCTCTTGATCTTCTTCATTTGGGAGGATGAAATCCCACATACCTTGTATTTCTACAACTTCTTCTTCATCGATAGTTTCTTTAGTAGCAATCTCTTCATCTTTTTCTTTTGATTCAACATTTGTAATAACATTTGGCGGTTTTGAATCATTTGAAGGATTTCTTCTAAAAGGCTTGAAATACTTTTTAGAAGATGTTTCTACCACTTGTTTCTTAATGTCAACCATTTCATTGGACATGGTTTTTAAAACTTTCTGCAATCCTTCTAAATCAAATGGATCTTTCGATTTTTTCTTGGGATCTTCCTTAAAAGTAACTTTCTTGGATTTTCGTTCCTCTATCACATTTTTCTTTTCTAGAGCTATGATTCGTTTCTCTACCGCTATTGCTTCTTTCATATTATCAGCTAAAGTTGTTTTGTTAGCCCTATCAACGAAGATTGCTATGTTTGATGGTAAAGCAGAAATATACCATTCACTTCGCACTTCTTCACTAGGCTTAGAAGCAGTAGGAATTTTATTTAATAGTTTATTGAAACGTGAATTAAAATCCTTGATATGTTCTTTTGACTCAGCTCTAAGGTTAGAAAAATCATTGATCAGTGTCGTTGTAGACTTGTCATCACCAAACTTAGTCAAAAATTGATCTTGAAAGATGTCCCAACTAGTGGTAGATCCAGATGGTAATGAGAAATACCATGATCTGGCTGCTCCTTGTAGAGTATAGGGAAAAAGTTAGACGACAACATCTTCATTAGTGACTCCATTGAGATTTATGGCCAACATAAAATTATTTGTATGTGCTTCTGCTAGCATGCCTGCTTCAGGATTAAACTTAGGCAACCATTTTTCAGGATGGGCCGGTATTTGACTCAAGAGTGCAGGCATTAAGACTGCCCCTGGGTTATTCCATGGAAATTGGGCCATCGCTGAACTACCATTAGAGGAAATCGCAGAAGATGATCCTTGTGATTGGGAAGATGAAGATATTACGATTCCAGATGTTTGAGAAGGAGATGTGGAAGTTCCAGTGGACTGAGGGACAATAATCTGAAGTGGAGGGGTGGATGGTTGACTTTGCGGTGACGAGGTTGAGATGGATGATGATGATGAAAGAGTCTCGCTATCAGACCCTTTAGGTGATTTCCTTGGTCTCTTCCTTGTAGGTAGAGGTAACTTAGTTGGCTGAATGCCAAGCTTTTCGCTCTGTAATCTGGTGAGAGGATGAGAAGGATTATATTGCGAAGTCACACTGCCTTGAGATTTATCAGATTTTTGAGGTGATATTGAAAATCGCTGAAGTTTATAGATCAAAGATTCAACTTCAGGAGGTTCAATAATAGATTCTTCTGAAAAGTCAGGGTTTATGGCAGTGGCTGTTGTTCTCTCGACTTCTGGCTCTAGATTTAAAGATTCTAAGTGCGATGGGGAAGTCGGGGGAGATGGTGAGGGCGATTTACTCTCAGAATGGTATTTAGATTTTGACTTACTTGCCATTCATAGTTCGTTGCCCTCCTTCTAGCGCCAAATATGTTGAAGCCTCGAAAATCAGGTCTACAACAAGGGGGATACCCACCCGGTCCAGACCTTGGTTAGCAGCTCCTTTTCCGTTTGGTATAGTGGGTCTGACTGGGGATAATGGGACCAGTTTCCCAATATGTGTATGTGTGTGTGTTGAGAATTGATATTTCATTTCTAAAAGTTTCTAAATGAAATGCTTTTATTCTAATTCTAATCTATAACATGCAATTGTATTCTAATAAACATAAATATTTAATTCTATACTAACCTGGGATGTAATCTTTCTGTTATGCGATCTAAAATGATTTCAAATAACAATTGGTAATAAAGATCATTCAATTGTTATAAAAAAAGAATTCAATAAAGATAAACTATTTCGTATAAAAAGTTAAACGAAAAAGTTGTAAAGAACATATCGCATAATAAGCTACTCATACATTAAGCATAAACAAATATCACATTAGTATGGTAATACTTAAGTATTTAAACATTAGCATAATAAGCGAACATAAATATCACTTTAACATAAATAAAAATAGTTAAGAGATAATGCCATTTACTCTTAATTCTATCATGACTTTAATAATAATGACTTATCATGTACTTCAACATCATGAGGTACAAAGGGGTGCAACATCGGTGGTAGATATTATTGTGATGTCAATAAGTGTATTGTTCCATTCATTCATCAAAACCTCCTAGGAGGTACCAAAAGTGCGTATTACGAGACAATTTTTTGACAAATTTCAGGACCCTTCTCTAAATGCATGAGAAGGGTTTAAATACTACTAACTAAATCTAAAAATAATTTATTACAAAAATGTAGGGTACGATTTAAATGACCGTCCTCTTTTTAGGAAAAAATAAAGCAAAACCAGTACTAAATCTAAATTAAAATTTAACAACTAACTAATTGTGAATCTTTTCTTTTGAATTGCAAGCGTTCAACATTGATTTGAGAAGAATAGGTTGGTCGACTTTGTGGTTTAGCCTTTGTGAAAACAAAATACAATAAAGGTAGCACTATCTTCTTGGTAATTGATGATACATTTGAAAAACCATACCTTTGGTGTATGGTTTCTTGAACATATGCCAATCAGAATCCCAATTTAACTTTGTTAATCCTTTAATCAATTTTGCCTTTTCTTGGGCTTTCTGTTTCCAGTCTGTCTGTAGTTGTTGTGCTTTTGGTAGGTACCCTGGAGTAGTTTCAGAGATCAGATTTGCCTCGTGTAAATTTTCATTTATACAATCAATAATATTGCTGGCTGTTGTGGCTGCTTCTTCTGCCGCTTGCTCTGCCTTCTTGATCTGTGCATCCCAATTATTAAAAAGTATTTCTTTGTGATTTTCATTGATTATACATGCACCTACTCTTTTCCCCTCCTCCGTTTCTTGCCAAGCCAAATAGTCAGTAACTCTTTTTTCAGTTAAATCATAATCATGTCATAAATCTACGACATGATTAGTGATTTTATCACTTTCTTCACAATAAGAGTTCCATTCTGATATTCTTTGGCATAATATTTCTTGTTGTTGTAGTAGTTGGTCATTTAAGGAAATAGACTCTGTGATAAATTCTGTGAGCTTGGGATCATATTTGTGCATTTCTTTCATAATTTGTAGTTGTTTCTCTTTTTACCATTAGTATTACAGTATGCCATACGCATTGTTGAAAATATTACTTGCTTAATTTTCAAAGGCGTATAAACTTCACTTTGTTAACCATTAGCTTGTTACATTGTTGTTGCAAATCTGTGTGCAATCTTCTTTTCTCTTTCAATAATTGTCGTACCTACCTAGGATACTTTGTAATTCTTCATGACATATGCTCTGTAATACCAAAGATAATTTAGTAAAATTTTAAGTTGGATCGATAGTAAAGATCTTCACCATGAGATTGGCGGTTATTGCATCGCGGAAAGAGTCATTCCAATTTCCTTTTCTTCTTTGTTCTTACCAACATGGTATTCGCGAACTATAAAATATATCAAGAGATGAATTTCTCTGTTGGTATAGCTAGAAGAGGGTAATGGAGGTGTATTATTTAGCTACATTGGTAGTTACTCCTGTGACTATATTTATTGTTGTCTGTACATTACTCACAAGTGTCTGCGTGTTTTGTCCTTAAATATTAATCAAATCATTGAATGTTTCCCATTCCTTATCTAATTCAGTTCTGACTGATGGTTGCTGTACAATGAGAGGGGGAAGATTTAACTTTGGAGAGGTTGAAATCTGTTGCTGTGAGAGTTCTTTAGACTGGGCAGTATCCCTTATTGACCCTTCACTTTTCGAGTGTTCTGAGGTTTCTCTTCTGGACTTTGACTTAGACCTGTTTGTACCTAAACTTCTACTAAGACTAATACTAGGAGTTGGTTCCCTTACAGGTTCCAAGCGTAGTTTATCCAAAGGGATAGTAGTTAACCTCCTTTCTCTATATATTTTGAATTCTTGAAACTCTGCTGGAGGAAACCGTGTTTGAGCCAAATGTAGAATTTCTTTAAGTGTGCCTTTTTCTTGGAACATGTCATCAAAAAGGTTTTCTTCTCTAGAAAATACTCTTATCTTGACTGCAGTAGTGAAATTTTTAACAATGTCATATGGGTCGAATGGTCTTCTTGGAAACTTGAACAAATGTAAACATGTAATGTTGTTTACTTCTTTAAATGCATGACTAACATCAAATAATGAAAAGGCTCCACAGGCCACAGGAAATTGCGGCCAAATAGCCTTATTCTTGTCTTTCAACTCTTTAGTCAAACCTCCTTCTCCGCAGGTTTGATAAGCAATTTCTTGGGCAATGAGTTTATCAGAAACATACAAAGGTAAAACATGAGGAGAAGCAAAACTCCCAAAAACCCTAACATATGTAAATAATTCTTCTGCAAACCATCTCGCAACAGGTAGGATGTCCACCTCTGCTTCAGGAGAAAACCTTGGAGCATCTTTATCATACAACATTCTGTACAGGGGCAACATGATGCCATGGAAAATCTTGTAAAAATAGGGAATGGACTTTGTATCCCACAATTCTTTGTGATAAATATGAATGGACAGGGGATCTTGAGTTGTCCATTTCCAACCCATTAAAGGAAACTTAGAAACATAACAGGTTGAATCCATTACATAAGCAAATAAGTAAAAAGGAGGATAAATCCTCTGAGAAACAGTTCTTTTGGATCGATAATTCAAAATAGCCGTGGCTAAGTTATCAGATAATATCTTAGCCCAATCCACAATAGTAGCATTAACAACAGCATTCAATAATGGTAGCCATTCAGGTGAAAACTTATTAATGTCTAGCTTGCCAAAAAGCTGACATAGCATAGTAGCAGCAAAGCAATATGGAGAAGTGAGAGAACCAGTACTATACATATCGTGTTTATCTTTCTTCAGTGGTTTGTCTCTCCTGGACCAGTCCTTGGTGCATTCTGCCAGGTTTTCATTTTCTTTGGAAAACTTCTCCATGAACTGTTTGTTGTAAGTTGCCTGTGGCTCTGACAAATGATACATGAGTCTCAAATCCTGTGGAGTAAATGAGCCAATGAACTCTTGACCATGAGTCTTAAACTGTCTATTTGTAATATCAGTGCTGTCGAGTACCCATTTCACCATGTTCGTGTATGGAAGAATTTTAGGTCTTGCTGCTATTCGGTGCAAGAATGAACAAGCTAGCTCTGTAAGAGATGCTTCAGAAGACGCATGTGATCCCGTAGTAGCCGTAACCTCCATTATTCTGGGGTTTTCTTCCTCAAGTAGATTATACATGCCCTTCCAAGTAGTAATACCAGTGTCTTTGTTGCAGGCGATGTCTGTATACAATGGAGTCATTTCTTTGTCTTCAGAACTTAGAACCTTGTCTTTCTTTCCCATTATACCCTGGTTGCTGCTTTGTATAGTTCTCTGTTCTTCACTCCTGTAGTTTACGAATTAAGTGAGAATAATGATAGAAAAAGGTGACGGGAAGGTTTTAAATGCTGAAAACGTATAAAATATACCACCTTACGTGAAATAACTCTTCAATCAGAACGAAACCATTTTTCATTAATGAGTGACAACCAATTCATTGATTAACATTAAAGCGCATAATCAGGTCTTGATTTATGGAAAGATTTTCTTCGTATAATAAGCTTTAAAAGATCTGCGATTTGCTTCGCAATATCGCAAAATCACAATATCGCAGATCGCAATCTCGTGGAAGCGCAATATCATAACATCGCGAAATCACTATATCGCAATATCGCTGGATCGCAATACCGTAATATCGTAACATCGCGAAATCGCAATATCGCAGATCGCAAGACATAACATATGATAAACATCTGTTTTATGCGAAATGCGATTTGCGATATATGTTATCGCACATCGGTGATTTGAAGTTTTTCAGCGTAAGATATGACATGCAATGTGATGAATATTCCTTTAGTGCATAGTTTCGCATCGCGATCTCGCAATTTTAGTATTCCGCTTATAAAGAGGCATTCATTACCTTACGATGCGATATTCTTTAAAGAATGATTTTATTCTAAGCCATTATAAAACTTAAGTTTTTTAGATTTTTTCAAGGAATATTTTCCTAAGTTTATGATAGTAAGTTTTATTGAAGAAAGGAAAAACAAGTTCTAAAAAGAATATATATATATATATATATATATTTTGAATAAGGGTCCCCATTTATTTAGTATTAGTGATAATGCTAAAATAAAAAAGGGGGGGGGGGTAGTTGTCAAATGTGAAGTTAGCATGCGTTTTTGAATGGTCCTTCTATCAATTTCAAACATGTGAACTTGAGATTTTTGCTATAATTAATTTTCTGGGACTTTTCGAATAAAAAAATTTCAAAAGTTGTAAGACACATACAAAAATAGTGTAGGTAAAAATTTTAGAATCATATTTGCAAAATTGGATACATGGCATGTTGTATAGTTTTGTTCTTGGGAAGTAACAAAAAAAAAACAAGCTTTGGGAGATTTAGCATAAATTTCATTTAAAGATTCAAATTTCGGTTAGACTTGGTTAAGATAGAAGTAGTGAACAAACCTGTTCAAGGCATAAGCAACATGCAGACCAGTTGAAGGAAGAAGTAACAACCAAACTAGCTGAAGGCAGAAGTAACAACTGGACCAGGTGAATGCAAAAGTAGCGAGTAGACTCGAAGAAGGTAATGTAAATGCTATTTTATTTTGAAGAAATTAAATGCACTAAATAAGAGTTGTAATTGAGGGTTGGTGAATCAAATAGATTGAGGTCTCCAATAGATTGATGCCTATGAATATTTCAAATTGTGGGGGTTGGTGTCTCTAATATGTTGGTGCCTACGAATATTTGCAGTTGTGGGGATTGGTGTCCCTAGTGGATTGGTGCCTACGAATATTTGTAGTTGTGGGGTTTGGTGTCCCTAGTGGATTGGTGCCTACAAATATTTGCAGTATTGGGGATTGATGCCTCTAGTAGGTTGGTGCCTATAAATATTTATAGGGGTGGGGATTAATGTCTCAAGTAGATTGGTGTCTACAAAAATCTGTAGAAGTATACTAGTTCCTACTAGGGTTTGCACCAGTGGGGAATGATGTCTCCGATAGGTTGGCGTCTACAAATAAGTATAAAAAGAAGTTGGTTTTCTCTCGAAAGGGTTTCCATCTAAATCTTGTGTTCCATTGTTTGGAGCTGATAGATCTCATATGTGATAGATATCATAGATCACTATAGCTGGAGAGTTCAACCTTATTGAGCTTTGATACCACATATTATTTCTATGAGAGAGAATACCAAAGACAACAACATGCATGCACATAGAAATACAGTCAATGTTTATCTTAAAATCCTTAAACAAGAAACCAACATTCAAGATATTTTTCTTTATTGACCTTATCCAAGGAAGTGGGGCATTAGACATCAAGCCACGTGAAGTATCTTAAAATTACTTTTTTCAAACCTTTAAATATGTTACATCACATCAATACCATGGGCTTGTAAGCCACTGGCATCAAACCCATCAATGAAATTATCAAGGTTATATTATCTATATAGTTAAGTCAATATTAACCCAACATTTTCCCCTTTAAAATTGAATTGAGATATTCATCTACCCTCCTCAAAATTATTTATCAAGTTTTTGGGAATACAACATGCCCCCCTTTATAACCTAATTTTACATCTAAACATTTGCACCAACGAGATTTCAACCTACGAGTACACATGCCTCACTCATATTGCTTGTCGATATAGAGTTTCTAGCTATATCTAGAATGTGCAAAACCTAGGGAGTGTTCTACTTATTCCATCCTTAAGCAAAAAATTGACTATTCCTTGTTCTATTATTCTAGTTGTTAAGCCATTACTTAGGAAAGCATCACCTCTATCATACCTTTCATATTCACAAAACCAAAACATGTGGGAAGTAATATGAAAATAAGCACCTAATTCGATCAACCACACATAAAGATCTACATGTGTATTTCAAAAAGCAAAGTACATATCACCTCTTTCCTCTAAGGAGGTCTCCCCTTTTGTAGAGAAAAATTCACTAGATCCCTTTCCTTTCTCAATACTTTTAGATCTACAATCCTTTTTGTAATTCTCAACTTTATCACAATTTATAGCATTCCCTTAAGGATTTTCCTGGAGATTTAAATCCACCTCTAGATTCATATCTCCCACTCTAAGACCTTTTTTTAAAAAATATTTCTATCTAAGGAATACAAATAAAGGATCCATGCTCTGATTATTCATGTTTTTTTGCCTCATTGCTTCTAATAATAAGGATGAGACCACATCGTCAAACTTTAAAGTGCTTGCATTACTATCAATAGCTACAACCAAACTATCCTATAAATTTAACAGAGAACATGGTGAAGTAAAACACTTTTCTTCATAATTTTTTTTGACAAAAATAAACAACAATTAACTTTTAATACAAATCAAAGGAATTTAGATGCTCTGAAACCTCTATTGTTCATCCTTTGAAGGTACAACTTCTTTTAAAGTAAAAAAAAAAATTCACAAGGACTTAGAATGATGCAACGCCCCAAACTTATCTCATAACACCTTGGTTGTGGCTTCCCCTGAAATATTTAGTAGCATTGAATATGAAAGACAACTAGATTATGCTCTTTTCCTTCCTACACGGTTGACGGTGTTGGACCAACCAACATTAAGGGGATCTCCTCGATATGAAGTTCCAGTTAGACCTCACACTGTTTGGTGTAGGAGTCTCATCCAATATAAAAGCTCGGTTGCCAAGTTCTTAAAGATTTTCCTTGGCTCTAACTGTCAGCAAGAGAGAGGGATACAATGGTGCCTTCGAAAAGCAAGAAGGTATGCCTGGTGAGTGTTCAGTTGTAAATATGTCAAAGTTCTTGTACTGCGGAGAGGGGAGAAAAATGAGCCTCTAAGAGAGAGGTAATAGTACCAGCCAAGAAGAGACACACATGAACCAAAAAGATCTGTCTAACATCCAACAGAATAGTCCACAAGGGATGTGATAATCATTACAACCAACAAATGAGAAAGGTATGTCTAATATCCCGCAGAAAAGTCCACAAGGATGTGAAAAAAAAAACCATTACAACACATTATTAATAAGGTAAGTACTAAAACAACTGAAATAGTTCAACTATCTTAGCACATGTGAAAGCAAACATGAAGTACAAACATCCGCAAAATAGTCTTACAAACATTCATAATCCATGCATGAAGAACGTGCTGGCCTTGAAGGCTTTTGTTATGAAGTAAAAGTTCCAAGACACATGTATATAATGAACATCACTAGCTCTAGTAGCGGTGTGTTGGAGCCACTCCTTGCTCCCCAAAAGAACTCGCTTATCTCTCTAATGCTTTGTGGGAGGAGCCAAGGTGAAAAGTCCCTTGCTCTTACAATGAGGGAGTATATATAACAATGAGGAGGTGATGTTTCATATTCCTTGCGACTCTTCATCTACCTTGGTGACAGTTTGACTTATGAATTTTCAAATTTACATGACTTCTTATTCTGCACGTCCTTTGGAATTTCACATTACAATACATCTCTGAAACATATGTTACATCATTGGCCACAAGGTGTGGCATGTGACCACTCATGAAATGACACTATTGACATGGACTACTTGATGATGTGGGAATGTCAAGCCACTGTTGCTGCTGAGTGCTAAATCTCTTCTTGAGAATGCTCTTCTTTTCACTTCTGCATGGCTAGGTGATAAGGAATCTTCAACGATCTCAAGTCTTGAATGGTGGTCACAAACTAGTATCCCTTCGCTTTTCTTGATTGATCAGCTTGTGTGTTCAACTACAAGTGTCTCTTTCAACATGCTTCCCTCCTTCATCTCCTTCTTCATCATCTTGCCACGACATGATTGAGTACTTGCATCTGCAATTCACTCATGATGAGAGGACACCAGTGTGACAACTCCCTAGTCTAAGATAGTGCATTTTGATCCATTAACTAAGTCAGAACTAGGTGATAGGACGGGAGACATGGCTTAGTGATTGCGCAACTATGTAGTTCAAGCAGCCAGGGGTGAGGCTTGAGCTCTAAGACTACACAATGCACAGTTCAGGCAAGACTGATGGAAAAAATTTACGCAGTTTTGAGAGCTAGTGAGACACAGAGGGAATGTGCCCTGAGAGGACATACTGCGCAATTCTGGGAGATAAGAGAGATTGGCCTGTTGCGCAACTGCGTCGTTCAGAGGCTCAGGGAATGAGTTTGAGGCTTGTTATTGTGCAGTGCATAGTGAAGGTCAGGCTAGGAGGAAGGATTGCACAATTCTAGAGGTCAAGGTTGTAGCTTGGGCACAGAAATTGCATAGTGCAACAATCCTGGGAGGCAGGAATTGTGCATTTCACAGTGCAAAGAAATAAGGTCACAACTAGAGATCTGAGACTGTGTAGTGCGCAGCTCAGGTATGTCAGATGAAACCATGTTGCTTGGTCGAGAAGTTTTTCCAAAAATGGCTAAGTGTGGGATTAGTGACACTAGTGTGAACAATGATAAGACTTTGATTGTGATCACACACTTAGAAGATTTTGACGACTCAACAACATATATCACCCATAACACATGAAAAATGCATTTCCCTATGTGCAACAACTTTACGACAAGTTACAACAAGTGTGACACTAAAGATACACTTTGTGACGACCGTGATGACATTTGTGCGACAACGCTAAAAACTTTGGAAATGAGTGTGACGAATGTCTACATGGTTAGAACAACTCATTTACACAAAGCCAACCTCTTGGAACCACCATAATAGGCTTATGTACATGGTGGGACAACCAACAAGCGAAAAGATGACATTTAGTATAACTTGCAAAAAGGAACAAATCACTTTAAGAAAACACATGAAGTGAGTTTCAAAGTTTGCGACGACGATAAAAAAAGACCAAGGAAGGCTCCGAAATTGGGCATAGGCCAAAATTTTAGAGGGTGTTGTAGCAACTACAACATTACCTAAAATTGTCCAATCTTTAATTGACATATCCATAGATACAATTCTAGGATCCATGATGACCCACTATTTTTTGTCTATTAGAAAATCCTCCATCTTAAGCTTCCATAGCCCCAAGCTTTGCACATTAGACTTGTCAATCTCAATTTTCAAACTAGTCATCCTCTTTCACCATAGGAAACACCATCATAAATCTTCCACCAAAACTAAGTTTATCACAGACCCAAGATAACTAAACTCTTAGCAACAAAAGCAACCACTTGAAGCCAATAACCACTCTAATACATGTTAAGATAGAGAGAAACACAATAAGAGATAGGCACAAGGTACATAACAAGCATACATAGATTCAATATCCATCGTAGAAATCCTTAATTAAAAAAAATGACACCAATGGATATTTATTGACCTTAGCACCAAGCCAAGACAACACACACCAATTGTGGCATCTTACAATGAAGAATCTGAAACAATTAAATAGGCCTCATCATCTGTAATACCATGGGAAAATACCATGAATTACCAAAATCATGGGTTTGTAAACCACCACAAGTAAACCATCAACCAATCATTGACTCAAAGTTCCCTTAAATACCCTTTGATCAAGCCAAGATTATCCCAACACATTCCAATTATGCAAACTTCCGATAATTTTTTCATAATCATGATGGTTAAAATTAGTGCATAGGTTGATGTGCCCTAAACAAAAAAACCATGAGCACATCATACATATTATCCTTGGTGAATTACTTTGTGCAGAATTCAATGTACTTGCGATGGGGAGCACTTAGAGATAAGAATTATTTTTACCATAATTTTTTTTTATCGTATCTTTCTATACATGAGAGAATAAGAGAAATTCTAGGTTTTTTTTTTTTATAATTTCACTTAGTCTTATCATAGAGAATGAATTTATTCTTGGAGTGAAAGCACATCTTAAATAAGGGACTAGGTTGTAGCATGCACTTGTGGAAGAGATTCACAAGTCTCCTTATCCTTGGCCTAGTCTTATCCTTAGTTGTTTTGGCTGAAGCACATCTTGGTTCAAGAGTTCACTTGACTCTTATCTAATGCATGGTCTAGGAACACTTAAAACAAATGGTCATCACTTGAGTAATTCAAGAATGCAAGGGAGTTATTCTAAGGAGAATTCACCTATTTTGGAGGAGTCTAATTTGGAACCTACACTCGTTTGATTCTTTCATTTGGTATCATCATGTCATTATCCTTAAAGGCTCTTTTTAGTAAGTTCTAATGCTAAATTTTGGGGTTAACCTTTTCTCTCTAATCTTATCAACATGAGGGTGCCTTCTTTGTGTTATTCTTATCCCTTTTTTCATTCTATCAAGGAAAATTTATATGGTATACTCACATTCTCATTTGTAACATATAAATTTTTTGATGATAGGAGATTGATCATTATTTTGTTTGATTTCTTAGTTCATATTTTTTTTTTAACTAAACAACGAGTGAGTCTGTTCTAGGTGAGTGCGTGATTTTATTTTTAATGTTCGATACTCATATTTCTCATTTTTTAATATTTTAATTTATTCCAGTGATTTTCCATTAAGGTCCTTTAAGCAAAAAACTTTATCCTATTTTAAAAAGCCTTTGTTAAGTTTCTTCTTGAGATTTTCCTTTTTTTGTTCTAATTTATGCTTTGTAAACTTGGTGTTCTTGACTTGTATAAGTAATTTATTACAACGATATTTTAAACAAGAATCTTTTTTATTTTTATCCATGATAACTTAAATTCTTTTTGCATTTTTGATATCAACTTTTGTCTTTCGTGACAAAGCACTTTCAATATACCTTTTAAGTCCATGGATGAAGATATTATTGAATTTGATTTCAACGAAATGTCTTGAAAAGACATTTTTTTTTGGTTATAGGTAAAAGTCAAAATTGTTTTCTCTTTGTTTAATATTAAGAACCAATGTTTCAAATCACGGAAAAATGAGAATTATGTCAATTTTTTTTTTATACATACTAGTAATAGTAAATTGAGATATACATTCATAAAAATCAATTGTCATTGCAAGTCCTTAATTTCATAATATTTTTTGCCAAAAATATCTTCCTTTTCACCTATATTTGGTTTTGGAATTGATAATTGATTTGCCAAATTAATAACATGCTCCCTTTTAATGTAAATAAACTCCATTCGGAAATCAAATAACTACCAAAAAAGAATTTATCTTCCACACAAATATGTATAAATTATAATTTTCCTTTTTTCTAATTCTTAATATTATAATGCATTACTAAACACCATTTTTAATAATAAAACTTAAAACTTTAATATATTTATGATTTCACCTATTGGTAATAATTCTTATGGAGTTTTTAACTTTTAACTTGAACATTAAAAGCAATTATGTTGTATTTCAAAACTTTCCTCTCATATATATAATATTTCTTTCACTTTCAATATGATGACATCCCTCTTTAGATATAATGTTTTTTCCAAATTATAACTAAAATACTTCTAAGATGTTTCAAATACTCTATTTATATTTTTTATAATATGATGTTTTATAATATTTCCTTCACCTTCCCTATGGTTCTTTCCTCTTAAGATATGATGTTTTTTCAAATTATAATTAAACTACTTCTAGGATATTTTAAACACTATTTATTTTTTTATAATATAATGTTTTATTAAGCTAGACATATAGCTAAGTTTTTAATATAAAAGAGTTATAATAATACGAATTCTGAATGTAAAGTGGAGAATTTGGCTATGACACCAAGTTTAATTGGTATGCTTGATGTATGAATGATTCCATAAAGTAATTTATTACACAAATGGATGCAATTTGATTTTAATTCAAATGTTTGGAATATAAAGTGTATGGATCAATCAATCAATGATCTTATGATGATACGATGGATGGATGTAGTGGTAGTGTAATGGTTATATTAATGTAAATATAAATTGATACGGAAGCACTGCTTCCTGCTTCCAAGGACAATGCAATCAAATTTGTATGCCTATATAATGATAATGGAGGTGTGTTGATTCATACCACCTATGGAATAGCCAATGGAAAATTCACTGCAAGAATATTTAAATTAATTAATTTGTTGCATATGAATAGCAATACAATAGTACTGATGCAACTACTGGTTGTACAAAATAATGCGGTTTTTTTCTTGTAGTTGATTAGATTTGTACGCTGATATAATTGACAGTGAAGACTGCTTGTACAAAGTACTCTTTTTAATGGATGACTAGACTTTGTTAGCAACATTTTAATTATTTATTTTAATTTTAAAAGACAATTTCTAAAAAAATGACAAAGGTCTAAAAGTGGTCAAAGACGAGCTAGAAATTCCTTTTTTTGTGGCTAAAAGCTAGTTTGGCTGGTAGTCGGATAAAAAAACAAAGCTCTCATATCAATTGTGATAGCCAAAACTATGGTTCATCAATAAAGTATCTAAAATATTTGGAAAACAATAAAAAACATTTATTTAGGATAGATATTTCATATACAAATGTATGAGAGAATTGATATGGTTCAGTTACAAATTAGGACGTTCCATGTAAATATTAAGTGAGAGTCCCTTTCCAAAATAGGCATATCCTAACCAATAAGCATATACCTTCATAATTGTTAACTATACTTATTATTTTATTTATTCTTTGATATATTTATGTTCATAACAATTATGGTGACAATGATCCAATTCCTACATGCTTTGTTACAAGACAATGTGAAGCATTAGTCAATCAACTTAATTACCAAATTTAGTTTATAATATGAATACAAGTTGGGAATAATTCCCCATTAAGTAATTTAATTCCTATTAGTTTGTTGTGATTCACCAATTGAATCAACTTACAATCAAATCTTAAAATTTTAGTTAAAAAGTTTTAAATGCCTCTATGCACTAATTATCTCATCACAACTTTTTGTTCATGATATTACTCTCATGGACTTAGGAAGAAATTATAATTGGTCTCTAGACCACTCTCGTCATTTACTTTAATAGTTTTAAATGCCTCTATGCACTAGTTATCTCATCACAACTTTTGTTCATGATATTACTCTCATGGGCTTAGGAAGAAATTCTAATTGGGCTCTAGACCACTCTCGTCATTTACTTTAAGTCCTAGTTTGTTGTGATTCACAAATTTAATCAACTTACAATCAAATCTTAATATTTTAGTTAAAAAGTTTTAAATGCCTCTATGCACTAATTATCTCATCAAAACTTTTTGTTCATGATATTACTCTCATGGGCTTAGGAAGAGATTATAATTTGGCTCTAGACCACTCCCGTCATTTACTACACACTAATAACAATTAATCTATTTATTCTTCATTATATACCATAGAACACTCCAACAAATGATCAACATCCTACACTACTCTATGTTGCCTCTTAAAGATATGCAACAGGAAACCTATTAGTCTGCTAAGGACCTGCATGAAAAATAAGTAACCAAAGCTACAAGAATAATTTCACTCTAAAAAAACATTTAGAATTGGATTCCTTAATTCATGACAAAGATATCTTCAGAAGAATTTCACTCAAAGAACATTTAGAATTGGATTCCTTATTGATGAGACAGATATCTTCATGATTCTATTGTAAAGTAATTGCGTCTGAAACAAGCCATGAAATAGTATGTTAATGCTTCCAATGAACTCTGGAGGCGGATAACAATGTCCACTAAAGGTAAAAAGTTTCCACATGATTCTGTTACTTTCATGAGTATGAGACCCTCAAGAGATTCTAACAATCTCTTAGGAAGCATAATAATATAGTCTCAACTCTACTTTTACTATTTCGTAATTGAACACTATCATGTTTACTATGCATAGGTTCAAAATCTTAAGGGTGAAGAATTGTAATAAACCCTTACTGGAACTAATGCCACCTTGCAATTGCATGTCTTATAAAACTCAATTTGGCTACAGAATGCAGTTTCCTACACGATAATAAAATAATTTTTTTTTTGCAACCACGTTTAAGAGAACAGCCATCCTTGTAAATATTAAACACATCCAATTTTCTGTTTACCTTTGTTTTAGTCATGAATAATAAGAAGCGTACAGATAAATGCACTACGAACAGACAATTTAAGGGCCTAAACTGTCAACTAAACCAAAATTCTAGTAATATAGCATACATAAATCTCTATTTCAGGTCTTCATATATCAGGTAGATCGATAAATGGAATTCATTTGATCGTGTATCTTCATAATAATCGAGGTTGTTATAGAAATTACCTTTAATGAGTCCAAGAACCAAAACTCTCATTTAAACTCCAAAGGCTGAGCTAATACATAACAGTGAAAAATACAAAATTAATTATCATTCTTAGAGCTTCGGCACAGAAGAAATCCCTCAGAGCCCTCTTGGAAATGGACATCAGTTTAAATCCTCACCTACCAAAAGCTGTTCAAAGAACCTTACAAAATTCCAATGCTGTAATAAAAGTTACCAATGTCTAAACCATAATAGACTGAGATAAGCCAAATGTTTAAACACATCAAAGAGAGACAAACGAACTAACTACAATAATACTCCAAAAACTGTATGAACTACTCTACAACATCTGTCTCCTGCTTTTCCAATAAAACAAAAATCTAAAACTCATCCAAAAATTCCTACTTTCTTGAACTGTAAGGTTCAAAGAATTATCCATCATAAAATAATCTTCCAGTTTTTGATTTTAGCTATCAGGATGCCTCTGCTTTGGTTTTTTTACGACCATTGCCATTGTGAATTCGTTGGACAGGTTTGACAGCGTTTCTATTCACACTGCATCATCAATATTAATAACCAACATCTTCAAAACAAATCCTCTAAGAGACACTTTTGTTGGAGAACTATTCAATGTCAATGACAATAGCAAGAGAGATGTTTTGAAGATATAACTTACCTACAAATCGATGGATATAACATCAAGATACCAAAGAGTGGCAAAGCTAATAAAGCAGAAGCCTGTGACATTCAAAGAACCAAAAGAATTTCAATGGACATATCCATCCCAATAAATAATAGGGAAAAAATTTGCGTAAATACTCGGTCATACTTTCGTAAGATCCTAAAGTACTATGTGCCATTCACATGGTCGTAATTTTAAAAGTGGCAGTCTTAATATTATCCTAACATCACTCCAAGAGTCCTGGTCTAGTTCACTGTTATCACAACTGCCCAGTTCCAGTTCAGACCAGCTGATTCAGACTGGCCAATTTGGACCGGTTATGCAGAAAACAGTCTGGTTCAGAACAAAAAAGAAAACCAGGAAGGATTCAGATTTCTGAACAACTGCTTTGGACAAGAAAAAGCCCGTTCAGAACCGGTTTGACCTGCTGCCCAAGAAAACACATAAAACCCTATAAAAAAAAGAAAAAAAAGAGAGGATAAAATAAACGTGCACCTCCTCCTAAGTCCCATTCCAACACTATGTAATGACGTCCCCCTCTATTTGCGTCACACTCTTTTCATTGAAGCCCGTGGTTCCAACTTCCAATCCAAGCGACTAGGATACTATACACATCCAGCTTATGATTTCAGTGAAAGGAAAGATACCTTGGGAAAACACTTGCCTCGCTAACAAAGAGCCAAGGTCCATCGAGGAAAGCAATTTCAAAGTTTTTAAGTTCTATTATTCGTTGCTCTAGACATTAAAAATTTAGATTCAATTTTTTCAAATCAATGTTACCAGTCTCGCAATAAATTGGCAAGGCAAAAGAGCGAAGAGTTTTAATTGTGAATACAATAAATAAATATGTATATATATAATAAATAAATATGTATAAATATATATACATATTGAATTAAACAAAACATTTTTCATTGATATTCAATAAAACCATGTCCCAAACAATGCATAATATCAATAGATGTGCACAATATCATGAATGAATAAGTATTTCATAAAGCAACAAAGTTTTGAAGGAACAAGTGGCATTACTGCAGGAAGCTCTTCGAATAGGGAAAACAGAATGGCAACGCATGAAAGAGGAGGTGCAAAACATTATGAAATTTGCAGTGGAGAATACAGAGGTGATGAATGCTAAGCCATCCCAAGATAAAGGGAAAGTAGTTGCTCAAATAGACAACAATGAAGAAACATCAAGAGAAGGGAGGAAAGGAGATCCCACAAAACTTTCCAAAACTTGGGCTCAAGTTATTAGCAATTCTGCTAAGAGGGAAGAAGAAACAAACATTCAGGTTAACAACATGCAAGATAGAGAAAGCAAGGAAAGACTGGATAAAGCAACAAACATAATTATTAAAGGGGTGAAAGAGTATGGGAAAAATGAATGTACTCTTGACCTTGCAAGAGACTTCTTGAAAGACAAGCTCCAATGGCAAGGACAAATATGTCAAGCATGGAGAGTAGGTAAGCTTAACAGTGAGAGAGCCAGGCCCATAAAAGTCATCATGCCCAACTTACGTGATAAAGATATCATTCTAAGCAAGAAGCAACTCTTAAGGGGTTCTCGGTTTTTTCTAGAAGAAGATTTAACTGTAAAACAACAAGAGGAAAGGAGGGATGAAATGACAAAAGTTAGGGCAGCAAGAGATGAGGGAAAAAGAGCATGGATTTATAAAGGTAAAGCCGTGATTGCGCAATTTGGACCTCCTTCCAAAGCAAGATAGCAAAATGATAACAAAGAAGAGGCAGCAAACTCTTTAGCAAGAAATGAGGAAGCAAGGTCATTATGGGCAAGCAGGGACAAAGACTCAACTGTGAGTCTTGCATGTCAAAACAAATAGCAATCAAGTCTTACCCAGGTTTCCTTAAGATTAGTTTGTTGGAACTGCAGGGGTTACCCATGGAGACGAGGACTTGGGTTAGGGCCTATTGCGGAAGGTAGAGACATAATTTGCCTCATAGAAACACATGAGCATGAAGGGTGTAAGACACCTTTGTTTGAAGGGTACTGGAAGATAGCAGTGTGGAACAAGGCAGCGGGGAATGGCAAAGGGCACGGGGGTATCATGGTATTAGTAAGAGAAAAAGAAGGTCGTTTCATTCAGCTAGAAAAAGAAGACCCAAATAAACAATTTGTTTGGCTTAAAATATCAGAAAATGGAAATCACATTAGAATTGCAGCATGCTATTTTGCGCCGCAAGTTTCAAAAATCTACAAGAGTAGAGGGCTTGACCACAAAGATCCCTTTGCAGCCCTAAAAACAGATATTGCAATATATTCTCAGCTAGGTGAAGTCCTTATAGTGGGGGATTTCAATGCTAGAACTGCAGGTGAACAAGCTAGCATTCTTTGTTGTAAAGAAGACAGTGACCCTATCTGGCTTACAGAAGTGAGTAATCATCAGTGGGAATGAATTTCAGAGGATAAAGGCTGCAATCTCTTTGGAGAACAACTGCTTACGCTATGTGGGGCTTTCGATTTAGTCATCTGTAACGGTTTGACTAGATGGGAAAAGTCCGGTAATTTCACTTGCAATACTTACAATGGAGCAAGTGTAGTAGATTATGTAATTTGCTCGCATAGTTTGTGTGAGAAAATGGAGGAAGTGTTGATTGGAGATCAAATTTGGGACTTAAAATCAGATCACAAGTCAATCTATTTAAGTTTCTCTTGGACCGGAAAGAAGCAATTAGGGTAAAAAAATCAGTGTGTTCAACAAAATCCCCCAAAGGGCAAAATTCTTTTGAATCCAGAGAATTGTAATACCTTCAAAATAATGCTAGAGAGGCTCTTCAAGAAGGAGGAAATCCCATCTCATGGCCTTCATAGTCACAGATTAACACATTTAATTCAAAGCGCACTTGCGGAGTGCAAAAGAGAAAAAATTAAAAATTCTGAAACAAATTGCTTTCCGGTTAATGCTTGGTTTGACGAGGAATGCAAAAAGGCAAGGAGAAGGTGGAAGGAATCAAACACGGATAGCATAAAGCTCAAAGCTTACAAGCAGACAGTAAAAAAGAAAAACGCTGATTTCATGGTTTCAAGGAGAGAAGAACTAATCTTCCTCGGGAAAAATAACCCCAAATTATTTTGGAAGGAGCTCCAATCGAAAAAGGTGCAAACTGAAAACAACATTACAGCTTCTAAATGGTTTGATTATGCAAGACAACTTTATGAGCAGGATCCCAAGGTTGACCCTCCTCCCTTGGTCAACACAGACACAAAACTCTTCACGGTGCAAGAAGTAGAGATGGGTATCAAGAAGTTGAGCGCTGGAAAAGAAAAAGACTTAGATGAACTCCAAGCAGAGTATCTAAAGTGGGGCTTAAAAATTCTTTCACCTCACATCACAAAAGTTTTCAACAACATCTTACAGCAGGGGTTCCCCACAGATTGGACAACTAGTATGGCAATACCTCTTTTCAAGAGCGGTGATGTCAATAATCCCTCCAACTATAGAACCATAATGATAAACCCCTTGTTTGCAAAATTAGTTGGAAGCATGTTAGAAAAGAAAATCAGCAAGTGGGCAGAAGAAAGAGATAAATGTGCTAAAGGGCAAGCGGGTTTTAGACCTAAGCATTCCACAGTTGATCATTGTATAACTTTAAGGCACATCATCGAAAAAGTTTGGGAAAAAAAGGAAGAAGTTTTCTGTTGCTTTGTTGATTTCAGAAAAGCCTTTGACACGGTTCCTAGGGATAAGCTTTGGGGCAGAATGGAGGAACTTGGGGTTCCCAAGCATTTGAGAGCAGTTGTGCATAGGTTGTATGAAGAGGTGAAAGTCAAAATCAGAACTTCAGCTGGCATTTCTGAAAGTTTTAGAAGCGATATCGGGGTCAAGCAAGGTTGCCCATTATCTCCTACCCTTTTTGGGTTATATATTGACAAGCTTGAAGAGTGGCTAAATTCGCAAGGGGGTGACGGTATCCATTTGGGCAAGTTCGTTATCAGGCTTCTTTTGTACGCAGATGACCTAATATTGATTGCTAAATCGGCTCTTGGTTTGCAAGAGCATTTACGTTCCCTTGAGCATTTTTGTAGAAGGGTTGGGATGCAAGTCAATATTAGCAAAACGAAAGTAGTGGTTTTCTCTAACAAAAGAAAGCATAACCAACATAAGTTCTATTTTGAAGGCAACATTCTGGAAGAAGTTGCAGATTACAAATACCTCGGAATTGACTTCAACAAAAATTTAAGTTGGGATGGTTGTAGAAAGAAAAGAACTTTAGGGGGTTGGAAAGCATTTTATGCTCTTCAAAACAGGTGTAGAGAGGCAGAGTTGTGGGATTGGAAAACCACTCTAACTCTTTTTGGGCTTCTAGTGATTCCGGTGATTCTCTACGGTTGTGAACTGTGGGCCAGCAACACAACCAAGATGCAGTGGAAACAAATTGAGAAAATTCAGAAACATTTGATTACAAACAAATTCAAAATTAAAAGTGCAGTTCCTTATGCTATCCTGCTAAGTGAAACAGGGGCTGCTCCTATTGAAGCAATTGCTATGGTGCGAGTCATAAGGTATCTGAAAAAAATTGAGCAAATGGAAGAGGATAGATGGCCTAAGATTGTGTTTAGTGACAGATTGTGCAAAAGACAGAAGACTTGGATGCGGCAAAATAACAAATGGTTTAGTAAATGGGGTATTTTCTTGAGCATGTGTCCTACAAACAGTAAAGAGATAAAAACTTTTGTTATGGATAAATTCCACAAACATACTTGGATGAAAGAGCTAGAGAGAAAGAAGAAGTACTACATTGAAGAGTTTAACCCCACACATAACCATCAACAAAAGGCGTACATAGGGGCTAATATTTCTTCGAGATCTAAAATTCTTATTGCTCAATTAAGGACTAATTCTCATGAACTCCGTTGTGAAATAGGGTGCTGGAAAAGGCCAAAAGAAATGTGGGAAGAAAGAGTATGTATTTTTTGCTCCTCTGGAAAAGTGGAAACAAAAAAACATTTCATTCTAGAATGTGAGGCCTTCAAAGACATCAGGGAAAACTATGCAGGTATTCTGGCAGCTAATTCTTGGGATAATTTATTCAGCGAAGAGTTGGTCGATAAGCTGGGAGTGGTAATTGTAAAACTTCACAGGAAAAGGGCCGAATACAAGAGTCAGATAGAAAAGCAATCTGTCCCATAGGCTATTTTTAGCCTCGTGGACTTTAAAAATTCTTTCTTTCTTTCTAAATGTTATGAGTCCCAACATGATCCAAAGTAGTGAGTTTGGACACCTTGACTCCACAGCTCCCCGGCGACAAGTGGCAAATCACAAAAAAACGTTATCGCACATAGCGAACCCTTTCCCCATAATCGTTAACTTAAAAATCACATGAATCACCGAGTCAAGGATCGAATCACGCTTAATCGCAGAGTCGCGAGTCAAACTCGCGTTGACCACAAGTCAAACTTGGTCAACGCGAGTTTGGCTTGCCCCGATTCTAATCGGGTATTTTGCATGCCGAGCCGACTTGGACTCACAAGTGCCTGCAGAGTACGGTAACACTAATTCAAATTCAAACACATTTCTTGAATTTTTATACTTTGTCTTTGGCTATTTTTGCAACTAATTAGTGGAGGTTATTTGGCAGCAAATGCTCTCGATTGCAAAAGCTTGAGTTCAGATATAATCAACTTCTAACACCTCTGGGTGTGAGTGCAATTGATCTATCTTTGATGCATACACATGAATAATACAAACCATTTCGAACAACAACAATTAAATGATTTAGTCACTGTGTAGTATAATATTTGATTGAGGCACAACCAATTACTGAACCAAACAAATGATGCAGATCGCATAGTCTAGGGTGATATTGATCCCTCGTGAAAATGGATTGTGAAGAGTTTGCTAATAGCATTTGCAGATGATGACCTGGGCTCGATGGCCTCCGAGCCACTTGCGGCACCAAAGGGATGATTTTGATGATATGAGGTATAATTTCTTTCCATTCTACTGGTCATTTCGAGCCTCAATGTTTGTATCTTCTTAGTTCGTTGAAGTATCACACAGTTTCATTCATCTATATTCATCATCAAATGCTACTAAGAAAATGTTTCTTATTTGGTGGCTAATGATGTGGATATACATTGACGCACATGAATATATAATTTTTCTATTAAAATTTGAATATTCAATTAATTTTTATACGACTAGTTCTTTTTCCAACATTTCCTCCGATTCTCACTTTGATCCAACAGTTTGGTTTTTTCGGTCTTCGTCTACTTCCAATTCTGATAAGTTTCGTCAACATATTGAAGAATGTCATATGGGGTCTGTCATCCCCTACCCCCTCAAAGATTAGTGGAGGATTACCTATGATATAATATTAAAATAATACACAGTAAATCATATAAAAATGCCCTTATAATTCTTGGTTTTTTTCGGAGGTTCCAAAGAAACCTGAATAATTAGCATTGCCCCATTGACTCTGTCATAGACCTGAGATCTGTGGAATGCTTTTGACATAGGTTTGACGTAGTCTATTCAAGCTTCCAAGAGGAAGGTGGTTTCAACCGAGGCGTGTACAATAATGGCTATGTGATTAAGGTGCAATGTTAAAATTTAGAGTAGGTTGCATTCCTTCATTTATCCCTTAATCATATTTTTATACTCTAACAAAACTAACGACATATAAACCAATGACAATCACATATAGATCATCAAGATACACCACACAAACACTCAAAAACCAGTCATAGTTATTGATTTAACAACAACCATCACCTCAAAAGGAAAACTTGTAACCTCCGAATTAAAAAGTGCTGCTACTAGTAGCATCATTTTTTGCAAGATCGTTAAAAGTGTAACTTTATTGAAATTACAACCTTGACAACTAATAACATTGCAGAAAATTGACCCTTGAATTGAAAAGTGATGCATCCAGTAGCACCAATTATATTTTTTGAATTAAAATGACAAGTTAAATGAAACTATGGCGTTGACAACTGATACCTTTGCAAATAAAAATATTAAAATCAGCACTAAATTGGAAACATGAAAATTTGTTTATTACGTTTTCTTTTTAATTTACACTAAAATACAAGGGGAAAAAAAAACCAAAACAAAACAAAACTCCATATATAGGTTAAAATAAACCAGCTATCCCCATTTCTGGTTTGACAACGGAGTTATGGTAAGTTTTCCAAATTCCCACTGTTAAAAAAGAAAATACAAAATAACTTGCATAATGCAAATTTTAAAAACTAAATTAAAAATGTTAAAAACAACATAACACTCAATAATTTGAAAAAACAAAACCTTTCAAACTAATAAAAAAGATTAAGAACACCTAAAAACCTATGTTGCATTGCCTTTGGGGACATGGGACGGAGGGGATGGGATATAGAGCATATACGCTAGACATAATTAATTAGTTTTCAGTGCATTTTTGGCCATAAAACAAGAAGTTTAAATTGTTGATTTCCAAGATCAGCTTGCTGTTTTCTTGTTCTTTGCGCAGAAAGGCAGAAACTATACTTCTTTTTTGATTTACATGCATTAACTTGGACAAGGAAAACCTACATTTGATTTTTTAGTCAAGTGATATGATGCAGGAGCATTTCTTCCGACCAAGTCAATAGTTGACCTTAACAGAGTATTAGGATTTATGAGAGGAAACTGGATTCCTCAGTCATTTAAAAATGTATTTTTAATTATTTTCCTAAGATGTAATGGCTCTAGAAGGATTTCATTTGTTTCGAGAATTTGATGAATAAATCATCCTTGCCATGTAATAAGATCAAAGTAACAAAAATCGCGATTTTTTCGGGCTGCCGATTTTATCGGCGATTTTTTCAACGATTTTTTGAAAAAATCGTTATCGCGAAAAAATCGCGATTTTTACGAAAAAATCGTGGGCCCATAAAACAGAAACCCTATAAGTTCAAAAATCGATTTTTTTTTTTGTCATTTTTGCAGCCCTCTCATTTTCCTAACACACCCTGTTGGCAGTTCATGGTAATGTTAAATTCTTAAATTCATTTTCATCCTTTTACTTAAATTTTTAACATTACCATGAAATGACTCAGGATGTTTAAGAGTGGTTTCGACCTCATTGGATTTCATGTGGAGAAACTAGAATTTTAGATTTCACTCAAAATTCAGCAGACTTAATGGTTTTCAGGGTTTCATGGTTTGGGGATTTGCATTGTTTCCATTTGATTCTATTATGTGTAAGGGTATGAGATTGGCATTTGATCAAGAGTATGAAGTCCTTCAAGAACCTTGATTTTGGTGGCATTGATTGTTGAACTTTGTTGATGTTGGTGGTATTGATTGTTGAACTCCCCTACCGTGGCCTTAACAAGAATGTACCCTTCACTCAAAGGAAAACAACTGGTTAGGCATGTTAATCTTTTTCTACCGCATTTTAAGGTTGAGCAATCCAAGTCTGAAGACTTTGAGCTAGATGATGTTTATGTATCTCTTGTTGATGATCCCATTTCTAGTAGCGATGAATCAATGATGAGCTTCATGAGGAGGAGGAGGAGGAGCAACAATAGGAGGAGGAGGTGACACCACCTACCCTTGCTACTGGTAGAGGACGTGGTCTACCTCCTTTAGCTCCTAGTGCTTCAGGATCTGGAGCACAACAAAGTCCATTGCCAGCCCCGCCAACTTCTTCGTCTAGAGGGAAAGTTGTTACATTTTCTCGCAAGAGGGGCAGAGGAAATCAATAGTATAGGTTATTTGGTGCATTCCTTTGTATATAACATTATGACTCATGATATGAGATACATTATTATATTTTTTGTTGATATTTTGAGGTTGAGTTGAGACTCAGGACTTAGTATTTAGGACAGGATTCAGTTTTATGTGTGATGTAGCACTAGACATGATATTACACATCTTATATATTAGTTTTTTTTTTCATATTTATGTGTCAATGCATTTATTTTATGCTGTAGATGCTTTAGATATTAAAAAAATTGAAAAAAAATGAATATTTTTGTATGTGCCGATTTTTTCCCGATTTTTACGATTTTTTCCCGATTTTTACGATTTTTTCCGATTTTTTCCCCTCGGCGATTTTATCCCGATCGCGATTTTTGTTACTTTGAATAAGATCAATTGTAGTATTCCCAATTTTTGTGAGTGCAAAATAGCTAAGGGGTTTTGCCCAGGTTTGATTAGAAGTGGTGCAATTATTATTTCTATTAGAAAAGTGCAGCAAAATAATATTTTATGGATAATGGCATCAAATATTATTTTAGTGAAATGGCAGCAAAAAGCTATAAAATTAAATAATATTAAAAATGGCCCCCACCAATAAAATAATATTAAAAATGGGTCTAGAAGCATGGAGAGAAATTATATGAGAGGCTCATTTGTTGGGCCATCTTTTGACTATTACACTTCACCTTTCATCTTCTCTTGGAGATGTTTAGCACAAGAAGAAGTGTTGTTTAGCACAAGAGTTCCAAGAGGAATTCCACCCTCATTTCGGAGAACTTCGAGTGTCTTCTTAATGGGGATATTTGGGGAGTCCAATTCAGGATTTCCATAGAGCTTATTGCAGGTGTTTACTCAGTGCTGCATATTTTCTGGGCGTAGAAACAGTTTGAAGTGTCCATTAGAGAATCAACTACAGAGGGTTCGAGTACCAGATGTTTTGCAAGAGATTTCTCTCATTTGAACCAATGATTTTGCAATGGGTTTGCAGCATTGAAGAGTTGGTGCATTGTGGTACAAATTTATCTTATTTGAAGCAGTGCACAGAGCTGGGCAGACGGGAATTCGCACTAATTGGGACATTTCGGGTCAGCTAGAATTTGCACAAGATTTTTCTGGGTTTTGTGAGAGGAGTCCATGGTTAAAATTTCAAAATTTCCGGGCAGTATTCGAGCTAGAAATAATCATTCCTTCAGCGGTGCGTTTTATTGATAAACTAGGTAATTCACTCCACTTGGTGGGCTTGATCTTGGCTCGGAGTTAAGCCAAACCATTTCTGAGTTTTTATGGGTTTGGTGTGAGGAGCTCCGTGTTAAATTTTCATAATTTTCAGAGCAGTTTTGAGGGCAGAAACTCCAGTTCTTCTTTAGCAGCAACAATAGTATTTTATGTTAGTTTTTGTAGCATCGGATGTGTTCTAGCCACGAAACTTTGTGGGGAGGCTAGAATACATGAGACCTCTAGAACCCAGAAATCGTTTATGGATATTTCGCCTAGAAGTGACTTAATTAGATTATTAACCAATTTTTTAATGTTTCACAAGTCTAAACTTATGAAAATAGGTTAATTAATCAAAATTAATTAAGTCAAGGCAATAATAGTCTAGAAACTCACATGGATCGATCCAGAGATGATCCTAGCCATCGATTATGTTTTGATCTTGGTCATTTGTGCTCCAACAAAGGATTATAAGAGGAGGTCGATGTGGTGATGGAGAAATCACTTCAGCAGTTCGATTTCTTGGCAGGTCGATTTCTAGAGTACTAACAGTCAGCTGCTGGAGAGAGGTAGAGATCGAAGCAGTGAGAGAGGGGCAGAGACAGTGAGGCTAGAGGAAGCATTCCAGATCCAACGAGTGCATTTGCAGAGACGCATAAGAGCCACAGTGAGGCTGTCGAAGGGACTGCACAACAACTTCTAGAGGCAAGTTCGATTTGTTGAGAGGGAAAGACCTCTTCAATTCCAAAGGCCGGGCAGGAGTCCTAGACTGTTGGAGAAGAGTTTTCCCAGCGAGAAGAAGGCAAAACGACTTCATTAGAGACCAATGAGACGCTTCACGTCGAGCAGGCTATGCAGAGGCTAACGCAGAGGTTTAAAGGGCCGAGTTTCTAAATGCAGGTTGTGCTAGGGGTTTTCTTGTGTGGTGAGAAAAATTCCTCACTAGAATTTTGCCAATATTTTTCTCTGTAGGATTGCCAGATTTCGGCATCCAGTTGTACTCAGAATTTCTCACCGTTGCATAATAATAAAATCCTCAACTGTTGTACCAGTTTTCCCGCATTGGGTTTTTCCGGAGACTTTTGTCCAAAAACAATTTTGTTAATTGTATGTGTGTACTAGCATTTCTAAGCTACCAACGCTTTATTTTCCGTAGAATTTTGTTTGTGAAGGTTGCAGTGTGTTTATTTCGATATTTGTCGTAGCAGATAAAATGTTAAATTTAATTAACAATTAAGAGAAATAATACCAATTGTTGCAATAGGATTCCAGTGTTGAGTTTTCACATGGTATTGGAGCGCAATTGATCATGAGAGCTCAGAAGCGAAAAGAAGGAATTTCGCTGCTCAATGTGGGCAGCAGGCCAAAATTACCAAAGGCAGCGCAGTCATTCTGCGAAGAGGTCAAGTTACTTGTGGAAGTTCGATTTTTCTAGGTGAGTGGTAGAAAAATTCAAGCTCTCTAGATCGAGTGATTCCAAAGGCAAAGGGAGCAACTCAAAGTTTTCATTGGGAAGATCTCTAGTTGGAGGCAGAGGGTTTTGCATCAGATTGCTAGTACATAACCAAAGTCGGGGTGGAAAAGAGAAGAACACGCACAAAGGGAAAATTTCTCTCAAGGAACTTCTAGTCTCAAGAAGTTCAATATTTCCTTGCAGATTGGCAATAGTTGTGAGCAGATTTTTTCACTCCAGAAGGGAGTGTGAGTAGCATAACAGCCACTGAGCAAAAGGAAAGAGGGAGCTTTGGATAGTTCATTGAGATGGCCACTGCTGGAGTATAAAAACTCTGGTAAAACTTGATAAATATATATTATTAATGATGAAAGATGAGATGATTACAATGAGGGATCGCCTGGGCTTAAATATAGCCTCAAGGTGTCCCTTGGTGAAGAGGCATGATCTTTGATCATGCCCTTTCAATTAATAAAACCTAATATAACTATATCTAACTAATAATTAATAAAATATTCATAACATTGCCCCTCTCTTAAAGATGCTTTGTCCTCAAAGCATACGTAATGATGGACAATGTTGACGAATGTCTGGTTTCCTCAAGCGATGAGCTCTTGCTTCCCATATCTTAAAAAGATCGTGGAGCATCTTCTCGAGCTCCATTTGTTGGTGATGTGGATAGTGAAAAGATCTGATATCGACAGAGTTGGATACTGTCTTGACTTCTATTGGATGTTTGATTTTCCTATCGGAAGGCACTTTTATGGGTAGATCTTGGAATACTTTTTCATGTTTCCCAGCTATTCCTTGTTCTTCTGGTGATTTTTTGTGATTCCTTTTAAGATTTAGAGTTAAGTTACCGACAATTATTGTTTGATGTAACTTTTCCTCATCATCAAATGCTTCATTCTTAACAACCATATCTGCTTCATCACCGAAGGCCTCAACAGCTTCTGTTGTTATATCAGTGGCTTTGGATATAACAGCTTCTGTCGTTATATCAGCTTCATATGTTTCGTTCAATTCTGGGAATGGAACAGCTTGTTGTGTACAAACATTTGTATCTTCCTGGTGATGTGGAAAATCAATTTTTTCCTGATGCTCTTCTGAGTTTCCTGAATCTGTGGCATTGTTTTGTTGAGTTTGTTCCCTGTCAGGAGATATCGGGGATTGTGTCTGACTTAACTTATCTATTTTATCATTTAGCTTATTGCAGAGTTCTAACATCCTGTTCATTGCTTTGCTAAGCTTTTCTGTGGCCTCCCTTCGTTTTAGCTTTGCTAAGCTTTTGATCTGATCAATTGTCATCGTAGATAAAGACATACTGAACAGATATGAGGTGAGAAATACTCTTTTGCCAGTTTTTCTTTTCTCCTTTATTTAAAATTAATTAATTAATATTTAATTAATTAATTTTTTTTTTGAATTAATTAATTAAATAATATTTAATTAATTAATTAATTAATAATTTTTTTTTTTTTTTAAAACTATATAATTATTATATATATATAATTTTAAATTAAAAATTATATAATATATATAATTTAATTATATAATTGTTATATATATATATAATTTATTAAATTGAAATTATATAATATATAAATAAACTATATAATTATAATATATATATATATATATATATAATGATCAATTAAATTATATAATATATATTTTATATATAATTAAAAAAAAATCGTGTTTTTAACAAATGTGGCCGTCCCGTTTTAAAACGACACAGTGTTTCACGAATTTTTATTTTATTTTTTAACGCAAGTTTTTTTATGCGGACAGACGGCGGACGGGTAGGTGTTAACGCCGAGATATGAAGGTCATGACTTTTGTTTTAAAACAAGCCTGTTCCTGTTCCTGTAGACCACAGAAACCTCAAGCAGCGTCAATCCACGAATTTGCACTGGAGACCATTCATCTGTACCACTTAACCGTGATTTTCCAGTAGGCCCACTCTCCGATACAGTTCCAAGGCGAGTTTGGGGATATTCAAACCAAGGGATTGTGCTTCCTGTCACGTTTTCAAAGGTCGCGGTTACTCGGCAAAAGGGTCTGCGCAGTAACTGAGAGTCTGCGCGGTGTAAGAGGCAGCAGAATTTATGAATATATGCCGCTGTATGGCCACGACTTGGTCTGGTTTACGACGAGGGCACAGTGCCGTTGGCAATGGCTATTTGTTGCCAATGGTTGTAGATACTTCGACGACGAGGTTATTCGATGGTTGGCGGTGGTGGTTGCCACGAGCGGTGTGTCCGATCAAACAGTGGCAGCGTGGGGTGATACCAATGGAGTGTAAGTTTTGTTTGCAGCAAGGGATCAAGTGGCAGATGGTAAAAGGTCGACAACATTGGCGGTGTGAGAGTTAACAGTGGGGAATAGATGCTGGGAAACAAACGCTGGCTAAATATATATAATACTCCAGCTGGCTAAATATGGAGTGTTCTTTCTTTTGACAATTCGATTTTAATATATATGCTCAGAATTATATCGATAGTCCGTCCAGATTTAAACAGCCGTCCAGATTTAAACACGAGACCTCTTACAATCCAAGTTTGCCTGTTCTGTCCACACAATTTTTTTGTGGTCTGTCTCAGATCTGCAGCTAGGTTGCTCCTAGAATCCGTACCAAACACAAAGAAATATTCCTCCTCAGCCTCCTTGAACTGTTGTGGTTTTTCACCGAATTCTTTTATGTTCACGATCTTGAAAAAATCTGCAATACTGGAATTTGCAGTTCTGGATGATCACACAGATCCGAAGAGCGATGGCTCCGATACCAATGGAGTATAAAAACTCTGGTAAAACTTGATAAATATATATTATTAATGATGAAAGATGAGATGATTACAATGAGGGATCGCCTGGGCTTAAATATAGCCTCAAGGTGTCCCTTGGTGAAGAGGCATGATCTTTGATCATGCCCTTTCAGTTAATAAACCCTAATATAACTATATCTAACTAATAATTAATAAAATATTCATAACAACTGCAGGGCTTCGTGATCAGGACAGGTTGGATGGAGCTTCCAACTACGTCATCTGGAAGGAAAGGATATCCTTCCTTCTGGATGAATTTGGCCTGAAAGCCTACATCGATAATGTAGTGGCGGTTCCCCAGGATGCAGATTAGTTGAAAGAGTACAGAAAGGATATGGCACGGGCGAAGTAGTTGATCCTAAATGGAGTCAGAGATCATGTAGTCGCGCATATAGCTAGCAAAGATACTGCCAAGCAGACGTGGGATGCTCTCGCCACGTTATATCAGGGTACTTCCGAGCAACAAAAGATGTACCTCGAGGAGAAGCTAAGAATCATCTGGATGTAGAAAGGGGAAGGCATAGACCCCTACCTCATCAGGATTCGAGAGGTCTGGGACCAGGTGTCAGCTGTTGGGGCAACGCCTCAACCTTCAAAGCTTGTGTGATTAGCTCTCAACAGTGTCTCTAAGGATTGGCAGGTCTTCGTCCAAAGTATATTGGGAAGAGACATACTACTAGGATGCGACAGGATGTGGGTTGATTTCCAACAGGAGGAATTGAGGCGAGCTCTTCTAAAGAGATCCATCAGTGGCAACAACAGCAGCGAATCAAAGATGGTGAAGGAGGAGGAGAATGTGGCCCTCGCATCTAAGGGTCCTAGTCAGGGGTAGGGAGAGTTGAAGAAGAAGAAGAAGGACCTGTCAAAGGTCAAGTGCTTCAGATGTGGTGATCTAAGCCACTACAGTACCCAGTGTCCTCTCAAGAAGAAGGACAAGGAGGAGAAGCAGGACCAGCAAGAAACTTCTGCAGAGATCAATGGGCTTTCCTCTAGGCTGGAGGAATATTTCACTATGTTCGCCAATATACCTCCAGGAGTAAGGTGGGGTGACTTTGTGTTGTAGCCCCAGAGAGCTACAGATGGGCAAGATCCTTGAGGGGTCCACCTTTTGGATAAGTACCTGGCTACGGGGGCCAACAATATTCAGTAGGAGGATTGATCAGTGACAGTGGATGCAGTCATATGCGAGAGTGACAGTTGTAGACACTAGTAGCAGTTAGATGCTGGGGAGTGTAGTGCAGCGGGAGTGTTAGTTTTTGTAGCATCAGATGTGTTCTAGCCACGAAACTTTATGGAGAAGCTAGAATACATGAGATCTCCAGAACCCAGAAATCGTTTCTGGATATTCCACCTAGAAGTGACTTAATTAGATTATTAATCAAATTGTTGATGTTTCCTAAGTCTAAACTTAGGAAAACAAGTTAATTAATCAGTATTAATTAAGTCAAGGCGAGAATAGTCTAGAAACTCACACAGATCGATCTAAAGATGATCCTAGCCATTGATTATGTTTTAATCTTGGGCATTGGTGCTCCAACAGAGAATTATAAGAGGAGGTCGATGTGGTGATGGAGAAATCACTTCCGCAGTTCGATTTCTTGGCAGATCGATTTCCAGAGTAGTAGCAGTCAGTTGTCGGAGAGAGCAAGAGATCGAGGTAGTGAGAGAGGGATAGAGATAGTGAGGCTGGAGGAAGTATTCTAGATCCAGTGAATGCATTTGCAGAGAGGCAGAAAAGCCACAATGAGGTTGTCGCAGGGACTGCGCAACAACTTCTAGAGGCAAGTTCGATTTCCTGCGAGGGAAAGACGTCTTCAATTCCAGAGGCTGGGAAGGACTCCCAGTGTGTCGGAGAAGAGTTTTCCCAGCCAGCAGAAGGGAGAACAACTTCTTCAAAGACTAGTGAGAGGCTTGACGTCAAGCAGGCTGCGTAGTGCAACACAGAGGCTGAGGCAAAGGTTTAGAGGGTCGAGTTTCTGAAGGTAGGTTGTGCCAGGGGTTTTCCTGTGGGGTGAGGAAAATTCCTCCCTAGAAGTTTGCCAGTGTTTTTCTTTGTAGGATTACCAGATTTCGGCATCCAATTATACTAAGAATTTTTCACTGCTGCATAATAATAAAACCTTCAGCTGCTGCACAGATTTTCCCACATTAGGTTTTTCCAGGGAATTTTGTCCAAAAACAATTGTGTTAATTTTATGAGTGTGTGCTAGCATTTCTCAGCTTTCAGCATTTTATTTTCTGCAGAATTTTATTTTTGAAGGTTGCAGTGTGTTTATTTTGATATTTTTCGTAGCAGATAAATTGTTAAATGTAATTAACAATTAGGAGAAATAATACTAGTTGCTACAATAGAATTCCAGTGTTGAAATTTTCACATTTTCTGGGCAGTGCGTGCTACCTGTTTAGGTCATTTCCCGCACTTGGGTCTTCACATTTTCACCTGGTTTTTGCATTGCTTGAAGAAGCAAGCCTAGGTTCTATTGTTCTCAATTATATGTACCTTGTTCTTCATATTTAATAAAATGGCTCAACACTTTCACCTTATTTATTCGGTGTATTGATTGGTGCTTGTGTGGAAAAATTTATTTGTTGTTGCTAGTTCATGTTTTGGAAATTGTTGTTAATTTTCCAATTAGGAATATTACACCAATAAAGTCTATTTTAGTAGGATTGTTAGGAAAATTAGGATGAGTTAGAGGTTTGTTTGGATATTTCTAAACTTACGAGATTTGAATTAAATCTTTTAGATAAAATAGCTTAGTTTTTATAAAAGATCCTATGTGATTGTATGGTAAAGAGAGACAAGAGAGAGGAGAGAATAGAGTGAGAATGATTGTTGAAGGTGAGGTGCAGGGGAATGATCATGTAATCTTTGTTATCCTTTTGAAGAATTGTTAACGAAATTCCAAATCTCCCAATTGCACTCGCATTTGTAAACTTCTTCTGTGTAAAATTGTTTTTGTACATGTGTTATACTGGAACTTAGGTGGAGAAACTAGTCTAAGTCATGTGAGATCATTGACAAACAGGGGGGTGAATCAATATCACTTAATTTTAAATTCTTTTCATTTTATTAATCTTAAAAATAAAATCTCATCACATAATCAATTATCAACAAAATGCATGAACACATAGATTAAAGTGAAAGTCCAAACTTAAAGAAGAAATAATTGAATGCTTTTCAAACAGTTTTAATTTATTACAAACACTTGTGAGGACACCAATCCTCTATAAGCACCAACTTACAAAAATTGCAAGCTCCAACCTTTGAAAGAAGATGTGCAATTAGCCTAATTAATTATTCCTGGAGAGGGCTACTGCCTAAAAATATTGTTGCTTTGTTGGTTGTCACTGCTGTTATCTAAGTCCTGAAAGGTCTCTACTATCAATGTGAAGATTCTCCTCATAATACTATCGTTGTAAGGGGGTAAAGGTGTGGTTAGCATCATGATACTACTGAGACAAGAGGCAATTGGAAGTTTGACCCCTTCACAAGGGTGCTCCAAGAATTTGTGCTGTAAGAGAGCGAGCATGGTTGGTTTTTGAGCTCAAATAAAGTTTCCCATCTTATTGATCCACTTTGTAAAGGAGTGAGTCTAGTGTGAAAATTCTACTGTAGTATCATGGTTTATTTCTCCTACTTGATTTAAAATATTACAAGTTATTTCTAGAAATTAGATTCATAAAATACCGAAATAAACACAACTACAGTCTACACATGCAGATCATTTACTGAATAATACGCTCATCCAACAAAGTGACACATGGATTTTTCGACATAAGTCCCTGAAAAAACCCAAAGCGAGAAAACTAGTGTAGCAGATATGAGGGTTTATTTTATTAAGTAGATTCTAAGTACAGTAAATCTGGGTTCCAGATCTAGAAAACCCAACAAAGAATAAAAGAAATCAAATCTGCAACTAACTTGTTGTTCTAGTGCCAAATATCTGACTGATCCACACCCTCAAACGAGATTTACAAGACTCAGCCTGGATCTGGCCCAAGAAACCCCAGCGCTGCCCCTGAAGCCCCAACGTCAACCCTGCTAGCCTCAGAATGCCACTGTGTTTTCCAGAGAGGGGCTGCGTAACCCCTGAGAGGGTGACGTAGGCCTTACGCTAGCCTAGAGACCCTCTGCGTAATTTCTGAAGCCCTCTGGAGCCTCTGCGCTGTCCTACGTAGCTACTGTTGTTGCCCTCTGCTTTTCTGTGCTGTCCTTGTTTGCTGCTCCTCTGCCTCTTACTGACTCTTGGCTTCGGGATCAGATCATCCCCTCAGCCAATACTACCCTTCACTGCAAAAAATTGCTCCGGAAATTCTTAGCAAGCCCACCCTAGAATTCCACATCTATTTTTCATCTTTGCAACTGTGTGTGTGTCTCCAACTGACCCTCAAGCCTTTCTCTTATACTTTTTCATTGAACCCTTCAACGGCCGAGATTAAACATTCATCAACGGCTGAGATTAAAAGACTGCTTGATCCATGTCTTTTTAGAACATTTCAATTTTCAACACATGTGTTAATTAATTCACTTTAATTATTTAATTTTCCTAAGTTTAGACTTAGGAAATCCATTAAAATAATTAATTATTTGAATAACTTGAACACCAACTGAAATTTCTCAAAACACTTTCTTGGTTTTGGAGTTCAAGTGTGTCCTAGCCCCTCCACAACATTTCAGGGTTAGAGCACACACGATGCTACACCAACTATACAAAATCTCAACACTCCCTCTTAGCACGGAGTGTGCTCTAGCAATGTATCCACACCATGCACTACAAGATATTGGAGATGGATTCTGTGTTATTGATGCTTGGCCTGCTGCCCTCCATCCACTGCACTGCTGCCCATGTCACTGCCACTGGCACTGCCATATCTGTACTGCAACTCTCTCTCAACTTGTTGCATCATGCTACCCATAGCACTGCCACTGCTAATTGCTGCACTGCAACTTAGTTGCCGAGACGTGAGCAATTGAAAGACTTCTGCCCAATTGTTTGACAGATAAGTCAGGTTGCCTTCCATCACTGAAGCTCCCTCGATGCTGATTTACGTTGTCCTCCTGGAGACACTGTTATGCTGCAACACTACACTGCATGAGCACAACCTCTCTGTGCTGCTGAAGTCCAATCAACCCCTCTGTGCTGCTGCCTTCACGCTGCTACTGCCTTTGCATTACACTGCTCCCTCTTCAGCTCTTCAACTTTGCTCTGCTTCATTGTGACCTTCCGCAATCATCTCCTGACTCATCCTGCTACCGTCTTAAGGCTCCCGTAGCTCGTATGTGATCCAAGAGTAGGGTTGACTCAAGTATACTGCCACACTGTCTGTAGATGCTCTACAGATCCATGTCACCCCACCTCTTCTCTCGAGGTATATGAGCACTCATGGCTGCATCATCATCGGAGCCATCATCTTTTGCTGTTGTAGCCTTGGAATCAGAAGATCCTTTGTCCTTCTTCTTAGGACAAGTGCTGGCGAAGTGTCCAAGATCGCCACAGTTAAAGCACCGGCCCTTGGAAAGGTACTTCTTCTTCTTCCCTTGCTTCTTCTTTTCCTTTGATGCAAGGGTTGCATCATCCTCCTCTTCTTTTACTCTGGGTTTTCCGCTTCCACCACCGATATTCTACTTCTTGGTGATTCTCCTGATCTCCTCTAGGCAAAGAATAGCCCACATGTCTGCGCAGGAAGGTAATGCTGCTCTTCCTAGTATACTCTGGACAAATGTTTCCCATTCCTTGGATACTGCATTCAGGGCAGTCCTCACAAAGAGCCCCTCATCTGGAGTAGCACCTATGCCAATCAGCTAATTTCGGATAGCTTGAAGCCTGAAGAGGAATGGATCTATCTCTTCACCCTTCATCATTTGGAACAACCGCATCTGGTTCTCCAGAAGCATCCTTTGTTGGACATAGCCTCCTTGGTACATCGTGTCCAAGGCTACCCACATGTCATTTGTTGTAGTCTTTCCAGCAATATGAGGTATAATGTGGTCCTTGACTCCGTCTATGATCAAATGCTTAGTCCGCACTTGATTTTCTTCATAATTCTTTAGAGGATCTGCATCGGTTGGTACAACAAGAACCTTCTCTGCATGATCTTTGAGACCATACTCATCCAGAACTGATAGGATTCTGGTCCTCCAGATAACATAGTTGGACATGCCGTCCAACCTATCCTGATCTCTCAGTCCATATCGCGCCATCTTGCTCAGATATGACAGAAACAATACTTCTTCTCCCTCTTTCTGTGGCTACAGAAATTCTGGATCTGGGTTTCTTGGTGACTAGAAACTCTCTAGTAACTGCTTCTGTTGAAGACTAATTCCCCTCTTGGAAATTTTTCACCCAAACACAATTGGACAACATTCTACGATCCTCCTGATCGAATCTCAGATTTGTTTGGCTCAGATCTAATAAGTAACTTTCTTCCTCCCGCCTTTGTTGACTTAACTAGGCACAATTTTGCACCTACAAAATCTCCACCACACTAGTACTGTTGAAGATCTGAAGCACTGCTTCCGGATCTTGGCAAAACTTTTATGTAGCTGAAGAAATGACTGGACTGTGTCTCACTGACTGACCCAACATAGCCTCAGTGCTACTCAGAAGTGGACTGCGTAACCCGAGACTAGGTGACACGGTCCTTACATTGGCCTGGGAAGGCTCGGCATAAGCCTGATGGCCTTCTACAGCTACAGCATTGTCCTTTCCTGGATCTGCGTTATTCTACTGTCAAGTTGCCCTTTCCGGATCTACTGCTTCTGCTGCCACCTTGCAGACAAATTTTCTTCTGCTAATTGCTAGAGATTCAGCTTGATCTGCTATCGTTCTAATACCATGTGAAAATTCTATTGCAGTATCATGGTTTATTTCTCCTACTTGATTTAAAATATTACAAGTTATTTCTAGAAATTAGATTCATAAAATATCGAAATAAACACAACTACAGTCTACACATGCAGATCATTTACTGAATAATACACTCATCCAACGAAGTGACGCATGGATTTTTGGACATAAGTCCTTGGAAAAACCCAAAGCGAGAAAACCGGTGCAGTAGATATGAGGGTTTATTTTATTAAGTAGATTTTGAGTGCACTAAATCTCGGTTCCAGATCTGGAAAACCCGATAGAGAATAAAAGAAATCAAATATGCATCTAACATGTTGTTCTAGTGCCAAATATTTGACCGATCCACACCCTCAAACGAGATTTACAAGAATCTGCCCGAATCTGGCCCTAGAAACCCCAGTGCTGCCCCTGAACTCCTAGCGTCACCCCTGCTAGTCTTAGAATGCCACTGCGTTGTCCAGAGAGGGATTGCGTAACCCCCGAGAGGGTCACGCAGGCCTTACGCTGGCCCTGGAGACCCTCTGCTTAATTTATGAAGCCCTCTAGAGCCTCTGCGCTGTCCTGCATAACACTTGCATAGCAGCTGCATAGCTACTGTTGCCGCCCTCTCCTTCTCTGCACTGTCCTTGTTTGCTTCTCCTTTGCCTCTCACTGACTCTTGGCTCCGAGATCAGATCATCCCCTCAACCAATACTACCTCTCGCTGCAGAAAATTCCACCTGAAATTCTTAACAAACCCGCCCTAGAATTCCAAATCTATTTTTCAACTTTGCAACTGCGTGTGTCTCCAACTAACTATCAAGCCTTTCTCTTATACTTTTTCGTTGAACCCTTCAACGATCGAGATTAAAACATTCATCAACCGCTGATATTAAAACACTGCTTGATCTGTGTCTTTTTAGAACATTTCAGCACGTGTTAATTAATTCACTTTAATTATTTAATTTTCCTAAGTTTAGACTTAGGAAATCCATTAAAATAATTAATTATTTTAATAACTTGAACAGCAATTGAAATTTCTCAAAGCAATTTCTGGGTTTTGGAGTTCAAGTGTGCCCTAGCCCCTCCACAAAATTTCAGGGTTAGAGCACACCTGATGCTACACCAACTATACAAAATCTCAACGTCTAGTTCTTCCAATTTGAGAAGGGCCTTTCATTGTGACCCTCATGTGTTTCAAATATGTCCCAAGTGAAAAGAGTTTGTGTCCCATCTCATGCTCTTCCTGCAAATTCTTTGGTTGTTCGTGCTGGAAAATATCATGTATCCCCTTTGAAAAAAGGGTTTGTAGTTTGTTGCTGCTAATTTATTAAGGGAATTTATGAAGGTCTTATCCATGTTTTAGTTCAATGATGACAAGTACATCAAGTTTTTTTATACATGACTTTGACTAACAAACTCTCCCAACTTACAACCCAATACTCAAAAATGCTATTCAACTAGCATTCACAAATATCTCGCAGAATGCAAGGTTGTCCCACACTTGACTCCATAGATGGTACTGTGACAATTTTCTTACGCATACATTGACACCCTGAGACCCATAACTCTATCATACTCATAACAAATCTAACACATGTCTTATTGACAATACATCATGAAAAAACCCAAACACTCTGACTCATCAACAATATATCAAACCCCCACTCCATATACAACATCAAAACAACAATCTTTTAGCTCAGTTATCTTACATTCCCAACAAAAAATTGAGTTGTTTGCTAAATTTTTCAATAACAGTTTCCAATAAACACTTTGTTGTTGAAATTCTAATGTTCTATGTTGTTACAATCACTTGAATCAATAACTTCTTTATGCTGCAAAATAAGTTAAGTAATTGTAGATAGAACATAAACCATATAAACCATATGCACAATGGAAGACAACCAAGAATTCTATGAGACACAAAGAAGTTAGGTCAATGACCAAGGGAAAACCCGATCAAATTCTTCTTCTATTAGAAATCAATTGTTCAACAGAGATACAAAGTACAATGAGAGAATGGAGAAGTACACCCAAATCTTAAGAAGATCTCTGATAGCAGTAGTTGATGCAAACACTAAATCACTTTGGCTCTCCAAAATCAGCTCTTTCTCTTCAAGACTCTCTCTCTCTCACACACACACACAATCTTCCTCTAGACTCTCCAACTCTCTCTTTCTCAAGTTTGAATTCTCCTTTCACGAGCACAAGTGTATCAAGTGAGGAAGAGGCACAAATATATAGGAAGAGCAAGGAGGCCGAATTCATTAGGGAGTAACTCCTATGCCTTGAGGAAGAGTTACATATGCTAAAATAGGAGTGTAACTTATGCCATAAAGGAGAGGAGTGTAACTTAAGTATTTAAGAGAGAACTGTAACTTATGCATTAAAGAGGTGTAAGAGGAATCTTTTATGACGAGTCATTAAAGTGTGTAAAAGCATTAAAGAGAGAAAAGAATGAATCCATCAAGAGAGAGACAGTAACATATGTATTAATTGAGGGAAGTTACATATGACATGATTGGATCTCATGATTGAAATACTTGAATTTCTTTTTAATAATAATGTAACAATATCATAAAAAGGATAATAGTAATAATAATAATAATAATATTGATGATTAAGTTAAAAATTAAACAATTGAGATAGATTAAGGACAAGTTAAGTGATTTTCCATCATATATATATGAATACGAATTGATGGAAGGTGATTTACTATTTCTGGAAAGTCATGGTTGCAAAGATAGACATGACTTTCTATTTTTTGAAAGTCACTTTAGAAAGGCCAGAAATGAAATTTTATTCAAAGAAATTCATCCCATAGTTGCCAATTTTCAACATTGGTTGATATATTGTTGTAGGTGTCGTTTGGTTTACTCAAATTCTAGTTGTTCACACAATGATTATCTCATGCCATAAAAACGTTCCTTAACAATCAAACTGAAATAGCAATATAAGACCAAAAATCTGAGCAAGCACAGGAAGTATCACTAATAAGCCTGTGAGTATTAATAAAGATAAAGAACCTGGGATTTATCCTTCAACTGATTGGTTGAAAATAGCGGGTCCCTTCGAACGGAGAGCACTAACACATATGTCAGTCCTCTTTCAATTAATACAGCAGTGTCTTATCTAGTGACCATACCCTTCATTAAGCTGAACGTGGTCTGACAGTCACGCATAAGTAAGAGAATATCGGTCACTACACCCAGCCAACTGCGATCCACGCTTTTCTGATCCAAACATCACCCACCAGCACTGGTATGCGTTGAGCCAACAAGAGGCCCCCAGGGTTACGCAGAGGCCATCTAAAGCAGTGTAGGGATTGCGTCACCTAATCTGGGGTTACACAACCCTCTCCAGGCCAGCGCAGAGTCACGTAGAGGCTAGTAGGGCTGACATAGGCAGCTTAAGGGGTAGTGTTGGAGTTTCTAGAGGCAGAAAGTGGATGAGTCCTATAAATCCCGTTTGAGGGTGTGGATCAGTCAAGTTATCAGTCTCCAGAATAGCAGGTATTGCTGCATATCTATTTTTCTCTGTCGAGTTAACTAGTAAGGTGCCCAGATTTACTGTATTCAGAAACTACTTAATAATATAAACCCTCCAGCAACTAGAAGACCAATTTTCCTGCATTGGGTTTTTCCGGGGAAAGTTGTCCAAAAAATCTTGTGTCACTTTGTCTATGTGCATGTATTCTATTTTAGATTTGAATCGGTGAAAGTCTGTTATGTGTTTACTTCGATGTTACTCTGAATCTTCAGCATTAATAAATTGATTAAGTTGGAGAAGGATAACCAGATCTAACAGTAGGATTTCTGCATAAAGTAATATTCAGAAATTTTCACATGGTATCAGAGTGATTGCAGATCTAGCAGGATCATCAACAGAAGATTGAAGAATCTTTGCTGCAGAAAGCAGCAAAGAAAGTAGTATGAGTCGCAGAAAGCCAGACCAGAAGGGACAATGCAGCAAAAGAGGGAGAACTGCCACACAAAGGCCAGAGTGGCGCATTCCTACATAGTCTCCATGCAGGCCCATGTACATACTGCGCAGAGGCAGCGCTAGGATTGTCTTCTCACGTAGAGGCCAACAAAGGGTGACGCAAATCTGAAGTCGTTGCTGATTCAGAGTGTCGAAAGCAGTGTTGCAGAGCTTCAGAAGTTGCTGGTGGGGTTAAATTTCTGAAGATTCAGAATTTAGACTAAGAACTAGGTGACAAAGAGCGGGAGGAGAATAGCTTCTCAGAGGGTTTCCAGCCAAAGAATCTGCAGATCGATCAGAGGATTGAAGAGAGCTGTTTCATTTGATTTGGAAGACTTCCAAGAGAGGAGGTCAGTTGTCGAAGGGAGTAGAGGGTGCCTGTTTCGCCAAGGACCCTGTTATCACTCCAATAATTCCTAGGGTTGTTAATATTTTTGTTTTAAAGGATATTAGAGGTAACCACAAACCTACTTTTAAGCTTAGGATCTAGCCTTCCTAATGCTCAAAGAGGACTCTCTCTATATGATTTAACTTTGTTGTTTTTAGTTGGATTTTAGGCTAGTTATGTAAGATTGATTGGTTTTGATTTTGGTTTGGTTTGGTTTGGTGGTGGAATCACTGATTCAGATGGATAGATGTAGGTTTGTTTTCCATTGGGCTAATGGAGTCAATGTATCAAGCAACAAAGCATAATCAAGTTCTAAAGGAAGTGCTCATAGGGCAAGGTAGTTGAGTAAATTCAATCTTTAGGCTGGATGATGAAATGGTTTCAATCAGGATGAGAGAGCAATTAAGGATTCTCAGATCCAGATAATGAGGGAAATGACAAAGGTCAATCGAAACTAGGGAGCAATTAAGAATTCCCTAATCTGGATATCAGAAGAAAACATGGAAATGACTAACAGTTCAAGACAGACTGTACTTAAACAAGCTCTGAAATAATATTCCTGTTATATCATTTAAGTTTAGAAAACATGCAAGTATGTGAAAACTTCAGAAAATAACAAAGAACAATTGAAAGTACTTCACTGAAGTGGCTCAACACATGAATCCTGTAATATAATGCCTTTATTGTTCAATCCAGTCTGCTGATTTGAAAATGGTACAATCAACCCTCAGGTTCAGATCAATACAACTATAGAAATGTTTAGCAATCCACAATCCATCCTCAATGCTTCGAATTGTGAAGTATTTATACAAAAACTCTGACAAAATATTCTAAAAATATCTTAGGAATTTTTCAAGGAATACAAAATATCTTCATGCAAGAAGATAGAGACAACTATCTAACTAATGCAAGTTGTCCCTCTTTATTTGGATTTGCAGTTTGCTTGTTGATATTTTTGCTGCTTTCTCTCTTTGACTGTTGCTCAACACTGGCTGTCTTTTATGCTGTTGAGTGTCCTTTAAGCTGGTTGCATCTTAACGGATTTATCTTTTAACTCTGTTTTTCATTTGATACACTTTAAACTCTGTCTCTAAACTCTGTGAATTATCTTTATCTGCATGCTTTGTTACTGTTTTACCTTTCACTGTTCTGTTTTAACCTTGACTGCTTTTAATCTGTTTTCATTTCAACTGCTCTTTTACCCTTTAACTTTTCACAGTCATAATAGATCACATAACTTTTCCCAAGCTTCTGCATCTGGTAACTTGATTTTCACCATTCTTTTGAAGATTTCATCTGCTTTTGTGTATTTTGCAAATTTAGGTTTGTTGATGAATAGATGTTTACCTCATGTTGTAGGTAAAAGAGGTTCTCGAAACTCTGATAAAGCACTTTTCCTGTAGGCATTCCTTTCATGGAGGAATTGTTGGCCTGTTCCTTTGCCACTTCTCTGATTTTCTTATCATAATCTTCATGTTTCATCAATCTATCATTGATAACCAAAGGATTGGGTAGGCCTTTTTGCCTCCGAATATCAAATTTAACCATGAATCTGGTTATGGCAAGCTCCATGATCTAACACTTATCTTCCAGTTGTACCATCAAGTTCCTTTTAGAAATCACCTTTCTTACCTCAAGAGTTGTTTCAGTCCTGTCACTAATGCCAATTTCTTCCAATTCCTGTTTGTTCTTGAAATTGAAAAACTTTATGATTCCATTGGCCTCTTCTGGATTTTTACCAAGTTCTTCCTTTACTTTCTGAATGGCTATCCACAACTGTTGTTTTGCCTGGGCAAGTGGTTCTTTCAATGTTAATTCTTTCTCTAACTTCTGTACTGTATTAGTCAATCTGTTTGACTTCTGTACTTCATTCTTGTGCATGATTTGTACTAGTTTCTTCTCATCCTCTAGACTTTTGATTTGCTCTTTAAGTCTATTTATTTCATTAGTTTGGATGGACATTTCTTGCATTGCTTTAACTAGTTTACCTGCTTCATCACTAGGCTATGCTGCTGCTGTAGATGACTTTGTAGCTGATGTAGTTGCTGATGTAGTGGGAAGTGCTGTAGCCACTAGAACTGATGTGGCCAATGAATCTGCTAAAGTAGAAGGGATTGCTGTAGTGACTGTAGGAATAACAGTGACAGGGATTGCTTCCAAGCTGGTCTTTTTCTCTTGCACTTATTTATCCATCTCATTTTCCATTTCTTTCAATTGGGCAATTAACTGAAGAATGAGGTTCATCATCTCATCTTTTTGGCTTTCATCCTGTAATACTTCTTTGGCCTGTGGATGTTCAGTAGGAGGCAATTTGAGCTGTTTCTTTAATGCAACAATGTTTGCATTCTTTTTCTTTATGAGTTCTTCTACAACTTTGATATTTTTAGGATCATATCCTACCTCTATGACCAGTTCTTCCAGTGATTTAATTCTGTTATCCTTGGCTTGTGAGGAAACCTTTTCTAATTTCAACTGCCCTCTGATGTTCTCTAGAGTGTTTTGCAACTTTTGTACACTCATGGCTTTATTGGTCATGGTAGAATAAAACATTTCACCAGCTTGCTTATGAAATTCCATTTGGTCTATAGGATGAAGATCTTTGGCTTGAACTCATCTGATGTTTTCTTATAATCTGCTGATGACTTAGGATGCTTCACTGTTGGCTCTAAGAAAGTCATCTGCATCTTCCTGGTCTTGTAGTCAAATGTTGAAAGCAACCTGCTTTGGTCACTAGGTGTTTGTTTCCAGTATTGGGCATAAGTATCTGCTTTTAATGCCTCATTTCTAAGTTTGATTTCCTTGTACTTCTGCATGATATCTTGTTCTTTATCTGCTGGCTTACTTGATGAAGACACTTCAACACTATGCGGCTTTTGAATAATTTGAGTGTTAGATGTTGAAGGTTGGTGAGTTTTTTTCTGAAACTGCTGGAGGTGCATTATCTTTTACCACTGTATCTGTATCTATGATCTCAATAGTTTCAACTTCTTCATTTACAGGATTTAATTTGGGCTTCTTCATGTACATCAGTTTGAATTTTGTTTCAGTGGTAGTTTGAGCTGAGTATGATCCTTCTTCTCTGATTCTTTTGGAGTTCCTATCTTGTGGGGCTGGAGTCTGCAAGATGAAACTAGTATCACCTTGCTTCTTTGCCTCTTTCAAAGTATTCTCCAACCAATCAGACTCATTGGAGTACTTCTCAATGTCTGGCTTGGACTCATGGACAAAAGGAGTTAGCTTAAATTTGATCCTTAGTTTGCTGATAACTCCTAAAGGATCATAATTCCATTTGAAGCTTTCACTGAACTTGAATTCTTGACGACACTTTTCTGCCTGTTGACCAACAGTCCTGTTATTGCAGATGAAGGGACCAATCTGGTTTTTGATTTTAAACTGTGCTTTCTTCTTGACTGATAAGAAATTGACTTCATCAGAGTTAAGGATTTGCCTGATATATTCAACTGCAAATAACCTCATTGGGAGGTATTTAGGCAATTTTTATGGAGTAAGTTGAGATCCATATACCTTAATCTCAGTGTAGTTTTGATAAAGATACCAATCTCCTGTCCTACTGTGTTCTGATAACTGCAAGACATTTTTTATCTCATCACTGACTCTTGGTTGAATGCTGCTGTTTAGCGTGTTGACAATTGGATAGATGAACGAGTCAATGAAGTCTTTGTATGTGAACTCTGTGGAATCTTTTCTAATTAATGAAGTCCAAAAGATTACTGACTGAGGATTACCTTCAACATCCAATTTTTGAAGGTTCATTACAAATTTTTCAGATTGAAAGTATAGGAACATATGGAACAAAACAGATGAATACTTGAATACTCCCTCCTCTGGTAATTTAACCAACTGTTCATGGATTGCATCAGAGAGGTACTGGGAAAAATTGAATATAGAAGCAGAAGGCTGACCACGGGAGAAAATAGACAAAAAACCTAGGACTGAAGCATCCACATGCTCATCAGTGAAATAACCCAGAATACATGACAACATGGTAATAATATGCCTGGTTCTCTTAGAAAATATAGCAGCCAGATAAGGAGGGTTAGTCTTGGGAGTTTCTACTAATGAGGGAATGAATTTTGGAATATCAGGAACCTCTTGGGGAATTCCAGCTTCAAATACAATTCAGTGAGGGTCTCAATAGACAGTGGGGTTTCATCAGGCCTAGGCTGAATTTGCAACATTTGGTTTATTGATTCAGCTGTGATGGTGAATAAAATCTCTTTACCAGGGGTCACTAAGGCTCTTTGTTCAGGCAAATAACTGGTTTGACAAAGTTTGATAACTTCTGGACACTGGAAGGTCTGTGGGACAATATACTTGGGCAAATTTGACTCCTAAAGGTAAACATCATCATCTTGGTCAATTGACTTATCATGGCTCCAGTAGTGGAGCTCAAGGAGGTTGAAATCAGTGATAGGGTCACTAATTTTGAAGTCTCTGTCTACTAAGGGAGTGTATTCCACATCAACAATAGGAAGTTGCAGGGGACTGATTGTTACAATACCTTGGGAAGCCATTATTTGTTTGATTTTATCAATTAATTACTCTCTGTGATCAATAAATAAGCTCAGACCCTTAGAAATACTGTGAGAAGATGATTTACAGTCTGTAGAAAGGGTTTGGGAGGCAACAATGGCTTTCTATGGTCTGCAAAGCTCCAATTCGATTAAATTATTACTTTCTTGCTCAAGTACAGGATTTGGTACTTAGGAATACTTGGAAAAACGAAGTTTTCAGTTTGCAGAGAATGTCTGGAGGCAACAGGGGCTCTCCTGGTCTTTATAGAGCTTCAGACTAGTTCTGCAATGATTTTGGGAGTGAAAGGCTTCAATTCTGTTGTGAAATGGCTTAATAACAGGTCGACAAAGATTCTTTGGCTCGGAAATAGGTCGGTAGAGCTGTCTTTACGCAAATCTGAACAAACAAATGGTAAAAGGCTTGAAAGGGTGACTTTATGTGGTTTTAACCAACAATGGTTAAGCATTAATATGCGGGGTCAAATTCAAATAAGGGCGGTATTCGTTGCAACGGGCCGAAAACAACCTAGCGGTTTTCGCATTGGCAAAAGTTGATAAATGGCTTTTGGCATGAGGATGCGATGGAATGAAAGGATGCCATGTAGCATGGAGCAGGGCTACGAAAACAACTTATTTCGCAAGCTCTCGGTGTAGTTAAAGATTGGGCAATCAAAAATGTGATAAAGGATATTGGTCTTCGGATCTGATCAATCTTAATCTAACGAATGGGCGAATAGGAGGGATGGTCAGAGATTTTGATAGGAGGGGCCCAGGGTGAGTCATGCGATAATGTTATGCGGGTTATATATGCACAGGGATATGTAAAGTGGGGTCAGGGAATATTTATACGATGGGATTATAATACATATGTAATGGGCTTAATATATATGGGATTGAGACTTTATATTGGCGGGAGTTAATATATTTGGGGGTTAATAGAATATGGGTTTAACTATATATATTAATCGGGGGTTAATAATATACAGTGGAATGTTAATATGTGCGGGAATGAGTTATGTTTGCGGGATATAAAATACACTAAAGATGGATTAAAATAACATTGGGGTGAGTTTTAGCAGTGGGGCCCGACTTTATTTTAAATATTTAAAACTTAGGATAGGTGTATTTTAGGGGGTATTTTGAAAAAAGGGAAATTAGTAAAGGGACTTTTACTTTTCCAAAGATAATATGCTTTTTTAGCTAGGAAAAGGGGTTTTTGTAAGGAAAAAATGAATGTAGTAAGGGGAAAGGTTAATATGAAGGGGAAGGGGCATTTTTACAAGGGAAATGAGTTTAGAAGGGAGTTACTAATATGAAGTGACCAATTTCTGCTATCAATACCTTGTGAAAATTACGTCTGTCTACCCATCATTTACCCTAACATTTTTTCTTCATTTATATGGGTGCATTTGAGCTTGCAGACCCTTTTATTTTTCTTTTATAAGCAAACTATCTAATTCTAACCTTATGACTTCCAATGTCTCAGATTAAACTGTTGAGCTCATTATTATTCTCTACCTAACTACTGATCTGCCAAGATTAAAAAGTTTGACTAGATCTTTATTCTCTAACTATCAGCAATAAAATTTTAAACATGAATGAGTCAAGATTAAGCTGTATGACCATCATGGATTGTGGCGTTTTTGACAAGCTGCACACAATCTTATTTTGCAAAGTAAAGTAAAAAGTAGTGGCATTTGAATTTGCATCACTTTCAGGATCTATTTTTATCTTTTTTTTGGTGGGGTTCATATTTTATTTCTTTTTTGATCTTTTTTCCTGCAGTCCTTTGAATTTTCTTTTAGGACTTACCCTCTTTACATTTTTTAATATGAGAAAACAATTTGCAGAAAGAAAAGTACATACAATATTACAAGACTAATCATAGTCAATTCAAAATTATGAATCCTATTATTATAGGACCCTAACAGACCCTAGATCCAAATCTCTAGCATAGGGAGGAGGAGTTCTGACAGATTTGCTGAGCAGATGGTACCTCACAGACTACGTGATCAGGATAGGTTGGACGGTCTGTCCAACTTTACAGTCTGGAAGGCCAGAATCCTGGTAGTCATGGAGGCATACAGTCTAAGGGACCATGTAGAATAAGTCCTGGCCACGCCAACCGATGTTGCTCTCCTAGTGAAGCATGAAGAAACTGCGACACATGCTAAACGCTTCATAATGGATGGGGTTAAAGATCATACAGTTCCACACATAGCCGACAAGAAAACGGCTCGGGAGATGTGGAAAGCCTTAACTGTCCTATATGACAGAAGATCCGTCCAAAGGAGAATGCTTCTAGAGAACCAGATGCGGTTATTCATGATGGCCAAGGGAGAAGAAATTGAGCCCTTCCTTTTCAGATTACAGGCAATCAAAGATCAGTTGTTTGCCATGGGAGCTAAGGTGGAGGGTGATGTGATGGTGAGGACTACACTCAATGCAGTCATAGAGGACTGGGAAAATTTTGTCCAAAGTATCATGGGCAGAGCGGACCTTTCCAATTGGGATAGTATGTGGGAAATCCTCCGTCAAGAAGAACTTCGTCGATTCACCAAGAGACAGTAAATCATGAGATCAAGTAAAGTGAAGAAGGAAGAGGAAGAAGATGCAGCCTTGGCATCAAAGAGGCAACAAGGGAAGAAGATGCGTGATCTATCCAAGATCAAGTGTTTCCAGTGCGGCGAACTAGGACATTTTGCCAACAATTGTCTTCATCAGAAGAAGGACAAGGAAGCTTCTACTTCCAAGGCTGATGTGGCGGACGATGGTTCTAAAGATGACATAGCCATGAGTGCTCATGAACCACGAAAGTGGGGCGACATGGATCTGTAAAGTACCTAAATAATGGTGGTGGGATCCTTGAGTAGCTCAGCTCTTGGATCACATTCGTGCTACGGGAGCCTTAAGACAGTAGCAGGACAAGTGGAGCAATTGGTGTAGAGAATCACGGATGGAGCAGAGGCGGAGCTGAAAGCTGAAGGGAGCAGCGCAGTGCAGATGCAACAACAACGTAGTAGCAGCAGCAGCACAGGGGCTGATGTGACTTCAGTAGCGAAGAGCAGGCCTGCTTACGCAGAGCAGAGCTGTAGCAGCGCAATGTACATGGATCTGTAGAGTACCTACAGAATGGTGGCAGGATCCTTGAGTAGCTCAGCTCTTGGATCACATTCGTGCTACGGGAGCCTTAAGACAGTAGCGAGACAAGTGGAGAAATTGGTGCAGAGAATCACGGATGGAGCAGAGACGGAGCTGAAAGCTGAAGGGAGCAGCACAGTGCAAATGCAACAACAGCAGCATAGGGGCTGATGTGACTTCAGTAGCGAAGAGCAGGCCCGCTTACGCCGAGCAGAGCTGAGCTGCAACAACGCAGTGGCTTTAGGAGGACAGTGCAGAGCAGCAACCGATAGAGCTTTAGTGGTGAGGAAGCAACCCAACTGACTGTCCCGTTTGAGGGCGTGGATCAGTCAAGTTTTCAGTCTCCAAAACAACAGGTATTGCTGCAGATCTATTTTTCTTGTCGGGTTAACCAGTAAGGTGCCCAGATTTGCTGTATTCAAAAACTACTTAATAATATAAACCCTCTAGCAGCCAGAAGACCGGTTTTCCTGCATTGGGTTTTTCCGGGGAAAGTTGTCCAAAAAATCTTGTGTGTCACTTTGTCTATGTGTGCATATATTCTGTTTTAGATCTGAATCAGTGAAAGTCTGTTATGTGTTTACTTCGATGTTAATCTGAATTTTCAACATTAATAACTTGATTAAGTAGGAGAAGTATAACCATATCTAACAGTAGGATTTTTGCATAAAGTAATATTCAAAGATTTTCACAAACCCTTCCTCTATGGCCTCTGAAACTTTGCTACTGATGCCCAAGTAATTTGACCCTTTTCCCAATGTAAACTTCAATTTCTTTGTGGAAAAATTCCTGGAAAGAATGTGGAGAATTGGCACTAGAAATCCTTGTCTTTCTGGAATTTTTCAGCATAATTTGGTGGCAATTGATTCGACCCTGCCAACGTAATTCAACCATGGAATAAAATTTATTTTTTAGCGCTTCACTAATATTTGGCCTTCAAATTTGCTCACAACCCCCTTTCAAATATAATATTCTCATGGCCCCACTTGAAGATTACAATAATAATTCGGCCATGCTAAAAAAAAATTAATTTGGCCACCCTTTTGATTTTGATAAAAGTTTATTCACAACCTCTTTTATAATAATTTAATTTTGGCCAAAAACCTTCGCTCCACAATGAGGAACTTTTTGAATAAAGTAATTAGAAAAAAAAATTCTTTGAGGAGTTTCGCTGAACACTTGACAAGCAACCTTGATGGAGATAAAAATCTAATCATGGTCCAAATCCAATAATACTTGCAAGAAAATAATAAAACCTCGAACTGGTAGCAGAAATACCTACAAAAATGGTTATATGAAAAATAAGAAACCAACTAGGGTGATATCGAGTACCATTGAAGATGGAAAATGTTGGCTAGGGTGAAAGAAATCCCACTGAAGTCACGAAAAAAGTTTCAATCCTGTAAATAAAAATATGAGTTTCTAACAAGAACCCTCAGGCTAGAAGGATGCATAGCTCTGATACCACTGTAATATCCCAAATGCAAATTTCATTGGATATTCCTTCAAAAAACTATGTACCACTGTAATATCCCAAATGCAAATTTCATTGGATATTCCTTCAAAAAACTATGTCATCAATTTAAATAAACAATTTGCACAATTTTGAACCAAAAATCACAACAAAACCGGAAATATAATTTGCAACCGAAGAATAGACGAGATAAACATGCAGAAAAACTCAACCTTATTTTATTAAAATAAAACAATACATAAAAGACTAGGAATGGCGGAGAGGCTGGTCACCAAAAATTTCCGCTACAGACTATACCAAGCCTTCAAAATAGTTGAAATTTTGAATACAAACTGTGAATTCTGAATGAATTCACCAAGGGGAGAGATGGGTTCTCGCCCACTCTCACTGAATCACCCAAGGGGTTTCGACCCAGGGTTACTAAAATAGAGAATTGAATTCTCCAATCTACACTGAAGATAGATACACAAAACCAAGATGTCCTCAAATGATCTCCTCTTCTTTTTAAGGGCCCAATAGATAGATCTCCAATCTTCAAAAAATATTTAATTCTATTATTTTATTATTATTCTAGAGGCTCCCCCTTGACTTTATCTTAAGTGATTTTTTGTTATGAATCTAATTCATAACTAATGTAATAAATATAGTCATTAATAAAATAAAATAGAATAAATGTAATTACTAGCTAATCAATCAGGATTATGTTAAGTAGTCATTAGTTAACTGAAAAGGCATGTCTAAAAGACATGCCTGTTCATGAAAGGTCACCTGCATAGGTATAGAAGCAGGGCCTCATTGTAATCATCTTATCGTCTTATATCATATCATATTAATAAATATTTATTATTATAAATACCTCGTGTATTTTTATAATTAAAGCTGCTTTTGCTATTAAGTCTACAAATCTACAAATCTTGCTGCTACAGTAACCAAATCTACAACTTCCGCTGCTACAGTGGTATCAGAGCCATATTAAGGACAAGTTAAAGTAATGGCACACAACATCGTTCTACAAGCCTACGAACGTAGTTTACAAGCCCGAGAACATTGTTTACTGTATAATGTGCCATTACGAGAAGATCCCAAAAAAAATGAGCAGATTAGAAAAATTCAAAAAAAGTTTCAGCAATTAGAGAATTCATGTGCAAAAGTCACAAACAGTTGTAAAAAAATTTCTGCAGGTCTTAAAAAAATTTCTGCAGTAATCCATAATAGAGAAGATGAACAATTTCATAAAAATGTGGAAAAACAAAAAGATGAAAAATGCTGTAATAATGAGAAGGCAGTTAGTTATGCTAAAGGGAAATCAAATAAAACATCCATAGAAAATTCAAGTAAATATATTCCCCCAACAATGCGTAATAAAAGTAAAGAAGAAGGGAAATGTTGGAAATGTGGAGATAAATATCTCACAGGACATAAATGTGCCTTTATGGGTAATGCCACCAGATATAAAACGGCATATTTGGTAGTGGATACAATAACTGATTCCTCCGTTCCTCTAAATCATCAAAGGCTGCAAACCAACAACTGTGATGAAACTATAAAGAACCAGAACCTTAGTTATGGTGGTGATAGAATGGTCTTGTTAGCAGGTGATGATGCAACTAAAACATCTAAAGGACAGTGTTCTATGCTGCATGTTGAATCCCATGTTGATGGTCAGGATGGCCTTGGTCAAGCATATGAAGATGCTGATCAAAAAGTTGCAGAGGGCTCACAAAACAACATATCTAGGTCCTCTACATTCAATCAATCCAGTATTTCTGTTGATAAGAGGTTAATTCACACAGTTGTGGACTCTTTGGATCAGGTGGGAGATCTATCTATGGATGTGTCTCCGGCTTTTTCAGAGTATGCATCTACTATGAAGAAAGAGGTTGGTGAAAAACTTCAGGAAGATTGTAATGGCACAAGATATAAAGCAGCTTCTTTGGCACTGGATACAAAAGCTAATTCTTCCATTTGTCTAAACCATCGAGCACTGCAAAATTATGGCAGTGATGAAGTTGAGAAGAACCCGAGAAATATTTGCAACAGTGACGGAATGTTTTTGTTGGCAGAAGAAACAGTAGTTGTTGATGCTGGGCAAAGCGATAGAGTTTACAGTGGACATGCAAGATTCAAAAAATGTCCAGTCAATAATCTTACGGCCAAGACTTCTGGGAGATCTTCTTAGTTTTTTGTAGAGAGTGAGAATGGAATTAAACTGTCTGTTGACCTTGCACAAGACAGCCCATTAAATTGGATGAAGACTTGTAATTACGAATTTTCCTTACCTCAAGACCTTGATGGTCACAAGCACGACAGAGGTCATACTCTTATGGAAAATACAACAAATGGTTCAACTAAACTAGGTGATTTGCAACCACAGATTTCAGATATTAAGAGTTCAGCAAATCAAAATCAAATTGCATGCTCTTTAAATTTCCTTCAAAACCAGAGCATTACTTTTACATCTCCTGTCGTCTCAACAAAGAAACCAGAAGCATCTAGGGAGCTGAGACACACTTCTTCAGTTCTCATTCCTCCTCATGGTGCAAATAAAGTCTCGTCTCTGTTTAGTTCTCAGAAATCAAGCGGGTTTTTGTCTCCTCTTATTTCTCCGACAAACAAATTTTTATTCCCATCTTCAGCAATTGCACATGGGAAATGTTGGACCTCCATTAATGAAGAGGTTGACCAGTTCAGTTGTTTATCTGAAAGAAGTGAACCAATGGCAACAGAAGTATCTGCTCTAGAACCTGTAAGATGGTCTCCTGTAGCATCGGTTATAGTTGGGTCCATAGGTTCGCCTTCTGGAATTTTAGTGGTGCCACCAGTTGTCAGTTTAACGGAGTAGCAACAAGTTTCATTAAATAGATCAACATTTGAGCGTATTCTCGAGACATACAGAGAAGTTTCTTCAGCTGGAGGTTGTGAATTGCGTGTTGCAGTGCTCACACGACTAGTTGACCAGTGTCATGTTGATTATGACATTCAGGGACTCTTGCAAACACATATATTGTTGGATCATAAAAATCCTGAAGCAACAAAGGGTATTTATTTTGCGGATGCCTTAGAACTTGCTATGAGATATGCACGCCACTGCACATTTAATAATCGTTGGACCAACGACATGGTCGATGAGGACGGCGGTTTTTATGTTGTGGGTATATGTGAAATTGTTTCTTCAGCATCAATAAAGGAGGAGGAAGGTTACTTTGTAGTTCCTAAAGAGTCCGAGGAAAATGTGGCAGTAAGATATTTGCATTTGCTCGTTGATTTTTCAGATGATGACACAGGTTTAATAGCAAGTATCTCTGATGGCCACACATTGTCTCACGGCGGCCACAACGTCGATCCTTCCCAGCAAGCACGAGGAGTATAATAATTAATGAAAGACGATAATAAAACTGCTAAATTGGAAAATCTGGGCCATGAGATATAGTCGATAAATCGTGGGTGTTAATTTTAGGGGCCGAATAGTTGATACGACGTGCCCCTTGTTTAATTCGGGTCACCAACTGTGAATTGGTTAATCTCGGTTAATATAGTTGTATGTTAAAAAAAAAATATCGATTCCGGGTGGTACATTTATATATATATATATATATAGAAGTTAATATATATATATATATATATATTATTATAAAAAAAAAAAATTGTTAATTTAATTAATTAAAATTATTATTTAATTAATTAAATTAATGAAAAAAAAATGATATCTATACATATTAGTTTAAGTAAAAAAAAAGGGATTTAAGGACGGAGTACAAGAGAATTTTACAAGGAAGGTACCATTCAAGGACATGTCTAGCAGATAATCTCAAGTGAAAGAAATTGTCGAAAAGTTAAGCTTTGAGGACAAAGCTTTTCGAGAAGGAGGCAATGTTATGAATCTAATTCATAACTAATGTAATAAATATAGTTATTAATAAAATAAAATAGAAGAAATGTAATTACTAGCTAATCAATCAGGATTGTGTTAAGTAGTCATTAGTTAACTGAAAAGGCATGTCTAAAAGACATGTCTGTTCATGAAAGGTCACCTGCATAGGTATAAAAATAAAAGTAGGGCCTCATTGTAATCATCTTATCGTCTTATATCATATCATATTAATAAATATTTATTATTATAAATACCTCGTGTATTTTTATAATTGAAATTGCTTTTGCTATTAAGTCTACAAATCTACAAATCTTGCTGCTACAGTAACCAAATCTACAACTTCCGCTACTACATTTTTAATTTATTTAAGTCACTTTGGCCTTCTTCCCTTAATTAATTTTTTCCCCTTTTAATTAAATGACTAATTAAAGTCATTTTTAATCTTGGAAAATGGTAAATCACCCACCATACTCCCTTCGGCCACTAGAAGTCACTTCTTGACATCCCATCCTATTGATATTCTCGTTTTGGTTCCAACGAGCTATTACACTATGGTGTTTTGTCAAATATTCCTCCTGGAATGCCACCTTAAGCGTGATTAATTAAATCATGCTCAATAATAAGTCCATTTTACGGGAATTATTAGGAAGTAATGGAGCCAAAAACAAGTTGTGCGTAACTACTCATGATAATGAATATGCCAAGCGAACGTCATTGGATCCCATTAAATCTCATCAAAACCCCTCCAGGACCCCTGATGACATAATCTTGCTCATCACGTACCATAAAAATCCACCTTGGATGTACTATAGAGGAAACTGAAAATGGGGACATTACAAATTAATAGTGACACTTCAGTGAAAAGATGAAAATTTAATAAAGAATGTGTGGCTCAAGAACTAAAGAAATCAAAATCCAATTTGCAAGTTCAACACCCAACTTCATTCCTTCAAGACGATGTAATCCAGTGTATCAAGAAATTGCAGTTGGAAGATCAAGGGAAATCACATAATAAAAATTTAGAAGACAAAATAGCCAAACTTCAATGAAACAAGAAGGCATCACAAAAGAAATATAAAAATCTTGAGGATGTGCATTATAATAAAGTAATTAAAAAGACGAAGAAATTTCTCGCCTCAACGACCACAGTTAAAAATTACTAGCAGAAGTCAAGAAAGCCAAGATCACAAAGAAAGAACTCAAGAAGCACCTATCAAAACAAGAAGAGGAATATTTACGCTTAAAGAACCATAATCAAAGGTTAATAAAAGAAATCAAGGATTTAAAAGATCAAAAGCTTGAATGCCAAAATAAAGTTGATTCAGAAAATGAAGTACTTTTATGTCTCAGAAATCACAATCAAAATCTACTCACTCAAATTAAAAAACTTAAAAATGAGAAATCATTGGAGAACAAATTAGAAGAACTTATGACAAAATCGAAGTCTTCAGACAAAACTACCTATTGACCACTCTGTGTCAACGACCCCATAGCAGTACACCCCCATTTTTTCAAAAGGGACTCATCATGTTTGAGGTGTTCACGCCATTCAGATTTCATCGACAGTCGACAGTTTTATAAATTGTGTAAACCCATTCTGCATGTTTATATGTAACAACCACCATGTATGTAACAACCTAGGTAAGCCTAGTATTTTGGTGATGATTTCTATCCTAGGAGGTTTTTTGTCTCACTAATTCATTTGTGTTTTTCGATACAAGTGGTCGGCAGAGTTTTCCCCTCCAGCCTCACCACAAAGCTAGGGTGGATTTTGTCATCAAGATGTTAAGTGAGTCCTAGTGTTTTCTATCGAGTCTTTGTAAAAGTAGTTTGGGAATAATCCTAGCTAATTGGCTAGATTATTTTATTACAAGTTGCTTGGTCTACTAGATCATGTTTTGAGTAGTAGAATTGGTATCCCCCTTTATGTGTCTAAATGTATTTATCTTATGTAAAGAGGGTTGGAAAAATAATTAAATCCCCTCTCAGTCAATTAGTTAAATTTTTTGGCCAAATTAATTAAAAATCCTATGCCAGAAATTTAATTAATTTTAAGTCCTAGGTGAGTTAAAATTCTTCTAAGACAAAATTCGTGGGTTCTTAAAAAATAAATTTTTAAAGGTCCCAGGCCAAGGTAATATTGAAAATTTTAAGAAATTTTGGACCCTTGGGCCTTGGTGGTTGAGTCAAAGTCAAAATTTTGAGGTAATTAACTCAAAAATATTATTTTTGAGTTAATTAAAATTGAATTAAATGATAAATTCGAATTTCCTTAAAATTATAATTTCGACGGTCCAGATTAAAGGATAATTAAATCTTTTCGACGATCGAGATTATTTGACAAGGACCAATTGAACTAGCGTTGGAGATTTTATCTTATAAATTAGAGGTCTTTGTATTTCATTTGCACCCGATCTTTGAATCGTGCACTTGTTCTTGGAAGCTCTTGTAATATTTGTTTTTGGTGAATAAAGCATAAAAACTTTGGGGTTACAGACTCTGGTGTTCCTTTTCCAGATCTATGTGGTGATATTGTCTCTAAACTCTGCTACTTTTCTTGGCATTTGATGGTTGATGGCCTTTATGGATTGATCAGCATACAGTTATTTTGTGCAGTTTTCCGGGTTTCTAAAATTGCATTTTGATTTGACGGAAATATCAGTTATTTATTTTTCTGAAACGTCTCATAGTTATTTTTTAAATCTCTATCAATCTAAAATTCAGATCTAAGTGTGCAAAGATCATTATTCAAGATTTGAGCATTTGGGGAAATATTCAGTTAGATCAGCCGACTCTTAGATTTCAGAAAATCTGAAAAAGCCCACTGTTTCCTAATTTTTGACGTTATTTTACGAAATTTTGTTTTTACAGGGTCTTCTTGGGCTTGTGCCTCTTTTAATTTCACTTTTTATTAATTGTGCAAAATGGTTTTAAATCTGGCCATGAGGGCCTCTGCTATGTAAAATAACATTGTAAATCCCGCTTACTTTTATTTATTTCACCAGGGTTTTTTGGGATTTTTATTTTGTGCATATATTGGGTTTTGGGTTTTTCGTTTCTGGTTTTGTGCAAGTTGTACTGGCGGATTCTCAGAATTTTTTTTCAGATCTGAGCTAGATCTAGGCCCTGGAGGGTAAGATCTAGCCTCAGAGTCATTTTGGATTACAGATTTGGGTAATATCTCGCTTTAAAGATTAAAATATTTGCAGGTGTTTCTCTTTCAAATTGAATTAAAATCTGCTAGGAAAAGGGAGAAATTCAAAATTATTTATGTACCAGTTGTGCCTACGTTTTCTCTACCGCTCCATCTTTGATGATTTTTTTGAGTTTGTATGCCCTCATCTCCTTCACGTAGTCAAAGCCTCCACATTCTTGTCGTCCGTCCCTTACTATCTGCCGAGTCTCCATCCAGCCTGTGCCCCATCTCCTCGACTGCCCTCATCGCTACCCTTCACGACCCCATTTTCCTCACGTCTAGCTCATTCCCTCTACCCGTAGCTTGTTCCATTTCTGCTTGTCGGCTGCTCCCTGCATGCTGCCTTACCTCCTCAACCTGCGTTAACCCTCATTCCACTCCAAGCATCTGCCATATCTTTCATTCCTCCTCGCTGTCAATTTTCTCCGCAGTCCTTCCTTTCGTCAAACTATCGCTACCTTTGTCCACGGCTTGGCGTCCCTTCCGTCCAGCCTCCTCAACTTGCAAATCCTTCACGCTAGTTCTTCCTTTGGCAGCCTTCCACGAATCCTCAACTCTCGTGTCCTTCCAATTCCTCACGCTGTCGGCTCCAGCTTCTACATGCACACAAGAAACAAAAAAAATTAACGCAAATCCATTTCTTCTATCTGACTTCAGATTTTCGTTTTTTTTTTTAACTTAGGTTTTCAATTTTGACCTTTAGATTTTTCGATATTTCTTATTTTACGATTTTTTTCTGAGGTTAATTAACATTTGCGTTTAATTTAATTTTAGGATCTGATCTTTTTAGCTTAATTTTTAGACTTTTAAAAAAATATATAAATCAAAAACTTTGAAAAAAAAAATTAAAAAAATTAAAAAAATCAAACTTTTTAAATTTATTTTTGAACTTTTCATAGTTTTAGATTTATTCATTTTTAATTTCTAGTTTCATCAACTTTAGTGTTTAGTGTTTGAAATTTTCATATTGTAGAATTGTAGACTATAAAAAAACTTTGAAAAATAAAAAATTAAAAAATTAAAAATAAAAAAAGGCCCAAAAAATTTTAAATTTTTTTAGCTTTGGAAAATTCTCAAAGTTTAAAAAATTTTACATAGTCAAGTTGAGCTTTAAAGTTCTTCCTATCTAAAGTTTGACTATAGAATTTTTTGAATTGGAATTACTTGGAATATCATTTAAAATCGAAATTTTTTGGAGATGTTTATCATTTAATTTGATGGTTCTCTCATGATAATATTTTCGTTTCGAAGTTTAAATTGTTGGTTCGAAGTATTTTCATGCTTAGCTGTGGTTGATTATCGTTGAACTATCTTTAATTGTGGTTTTAAATTGCTTGAAATTGGTGATTAATTGCTTTAATCAACTTTGAGAATATTTCAAGTGATGATAAATTGCACGTCTTTATCAAACATTGTTAATGCATAATTGTGAGGGTGTTTTATCGAATATCATCGTGGTGGATTGATTTTTCATAGCAGCAGTTACCTATCAATTACTTGATTTTAATTTCATAACGGGATATTTTGACTCCACAAGGCACTGGTTTTAAACTTCAAATCTAATTGAATCTATAAAATCTCGTTAATCTTAACAAGTACTTGGTCATTTAATTGTGTCTCCTAAATTGGTTGGTTTTCAAGTAGTTCTCCTTCTTCATTTTCGTTAGGGTCTACCTCCCTTAGTCTACAAGGAGACAACTTAGATAGAGAGATTGGGGATCAGGATGACAGCCCCTGATCAGAGCCGTTGTCGTGGTGCCTAGACATTCTGTGCGATAACACTGCCCAAGTTGAAGAAAAGGGAAGCACTGATCTAGATAATATCACGATTCAGAACGATCCAAACTAGTTGAAGTAAAAACATATTTAGATGTTGCAGTTCAAATGACAGAGATTTCAAGTGAAGGTCCAACGATTAACCAATCGACATCTATACCTGAAGAAAATCAAATACCTCGTGTAAATCAAGAAATCACCATAAACGGGATAAGGGGAAATCAAATCAGAAGAACTCCTTACTAACACCCAAATCATAAAAGAAAACATCAACCAGTTTGCAAATCCATATCGCTCAGACTATAGACAAGTGACTTATGTTCCAAATAATATCGATGTCAGCCCATTAAGTCTTATGATAAAAATTCATCCAAAATATCTAGTAATCACAAAATTCAAAAGAAAATTGATTTAAGATGGTCATATCCCTTCTCAGTTCGAGAATTTTGTTTATCGCTCAAAGGATCCTATCATCTTGTATCATCGAAGAATTCAAATAGATTACAAGGCAAAGAAAGAGATGCCATGCGTTGTTAGCAATAAGCTTTGAGGACAAATCTTTTTCTGAAGAGGAAGGCAATGTTATGAATATAATAATTATCATACTGAAGATGCATGTCTCTAAAGACATGACTATTCGTGAAGGGGCATCTTGCCTGGTATATAAGTAGGGCCCTCATTTGTAATCAATATCATATCATATCATATCTCTTGTGCATTCAACATTTCTTACATAAATATATTACTAGCCTTTTGATGGAAATTCTTATATTTCAGATTTTCTGAATATTCTGTTGTGTATACGAACTTTATTCGTTACAAACATTAAATGAGAGCACATGATCGCTAAAATGTTTAAAGTACTTGCTGATAAGTGACTCACCATCCTTCACGAAGAATGTCAGATGGGAGAGAGCACTAACAGGAACAATAGGTGAAAAACTCTGGCATAATGGTATCTGAAGACCATAATAGGGCTGCAGGCTGGATGGCTGTCAAATGAGGTGAATTTTATTTCTCCAGTGGGTTACCCACTTTGGTGGGTAACGAGACCAATCTACTTCACTTAAATTATATCTTGGTAATCATTCCCATTCAATGGTAAGATATTCACTGTTCAGTAACTGATTACAATAAACTAAAAGATTTAGTAGTGCTTGAACTGCCATATTGCGTGGTTGCTTTAGCTTTACTACGGTGAGTCATAAAGAAGATGAAAAGCTAAAATCATGGACATTCAATAAATTTTCGTTATATACAGAAACATTAAAAATTGAAGTATCAGAACATGTCAGACGCAAAAAAGAACAAACCAGAAACCACGCTAGCTCCTTGGTAGCCAATGCTGCTGTCAATTCATATTTATTCAATGCCTGCCTGACAAAGCCTTGTAACTGCAAAGATAAAATCATAAAAGATCCAATCCAGTTGGTTTATGCATCACAAACCATTAAGCTAATGCATTGATGTTGGCAAAAAAATGAACAGTTTTATTAAAAAAAAACGTCATCTTAAATAATAAGCAATTAAACATATAGAAAATTTTACAAATTGATGAATGTGCACTGATAACAATCTGTTGGTAGTGAAAATTTACAAGTCAACTGTGGTACAAGATTCAACAGAGAACACTTTTTATATAATTGTGAATTGGACAGTACTTCTTTTGGGGATTTGTCGTCCTATACAAATCTGGTTTTGAGCTTCTAGTTTGTTCACTAGCTTGCAGCAGTATAATTTCACAGGTAGTATGAAGTGACTTTCCATAGCAATTGGGAACACTTTTTAATACAGACATCTGTTGTTTTTACCAATTATTTAGAAATACAGGCTTATGCAAAGCTCCATCTCCATAGAAAATCTTCCATCTCAGTCGCTGTCCTCTTCGCTTGAATATGCAAGGGAAGCAAATATTCACCATGCACTTAATACAGTACTTACATTGATTTTGTTTAATAAATGTTACTGTGTATGGAAGGGAAGCAAGTATCTACCATATACTTAATTCAGTACTTATACTGAATTTGTGTAATAAATGTTCATTTTACAATATTGCTCTTAGTTAAAGTGAGCCATATCACAAGTCATAGGTCCTTATGATTTTTCTGCACCTGAGTTCAGTAGATAGCCTAATCATGCAACAAGATTGACTAAGAAAAAATGACAACATTCAATTCTGTTCTTTGCACGGGATTCTAATAGATGCAAATAAAAGAAAGTTCAAGATACCTGATAATGACAAGTAGTGGCATACACAATAAATCTTCTGTAAGCAGCAGCTGCCTGATCTGTACAAGGACTCAAAACAACTCTTGCCTTATCAAGATGTGGCCGAACAGCACTGGCAGCTTTTGCAATATAAGGTCTGCTAAACTTCCTTACCATCTGTTCACAAGAGTAAATTAAACACTTAGAGATGATCCTTAGAATGATGCTTTAAAATTAAAATTCAGAAACGTGTTGATCAAAACATGAGAAAAGAAACCTCCACAAACCTTTGCCTGAGGTTCGACAAATTCTCGGCCCCTGACAAGGTGAGGAAAAATGGCATTCCATAACATTTCAAATCTCTCGATGCACCTAGCTTTTACACTTTTAATATGTGGAGATGCAAGAATTATAAGTTGCTGCCATTGTTTCCTCATAGTAGGACCCCATTTCTGCATGACGCAATGGTTCTTGCATTTATGAAAAATATGGAAAACATAAGTTACAAAACCAGCTGATAAGAAAGGAGTAAAATATGCTCTTTAATTAAAAATTCATTAGGTCCCTATGTCTTTACCTACAAACATCAATAATATGAATATATAGATGCCAAAACAAAAGCTATAATTCAAGTATTTACTATTATGTCATCAATTTTATTTACTATTCAAAAATAAGTTGTACTAATAATGTGTTCTGACGAATATCTTGCTAATAAATACATTACGTTACATTTTGAGAAAAAGCTAGTTATATCCCGTTGGCCAGAACAATATTAACTTTGTTAAGATAAATATGACAGCACTGAGAATGTGTGCATTGAAACAGCCTTATATAGAAAATAGTATTATCCTATGTAGCAGGGGTTCGCGAACCTGTCCCGGGTTCTCTTCCACATGAACCAAGTTCTGGAATGGGGACATCTCAAAAGAACCCATATGAACCAGGTTCTTCTCATAAGAACCTGGTACTCCATAATCGTCCACTAGGTTCATTCCTTGCAATGTGTTCGACGAACCTCGATTTTGGGTATGTGGAGGGTTTGTTTGTTGCGGCGGGCAATAAAAATGTGCTTTTTTTATTACATAAAACTCAGCTTTTGCCATACAACCCGACCGACCACCGACCCTATTGCATTGTTATTTGGCATTTTTGCACAAGGGCGGCTCATCATTTGGTGAATCAGCATAGGGCGGCACAACATTTGGTGAATCAGTCACTCTTAGTGTTCCATGACCGGTGACAAACACTGTTATGGGTTACGATGTTGGAGTTTTGAGACGAAAAGTAACTATGACCTTTCGATTCAGCCCCAGCCCTAAATGCTCTCCGACAATTTTCATTCAAAGGCTGATCTCACCAAATACCATGCCCCAACTTTAATTCTCAAATAAAAAAAATGGCACATGCAACATTACCTGTGCCTTAAATGCATAGACAATTGTATGAATTGTTAATGATCCATATTTCTAATCACATTTCGATAGACTCTGTGTAATATCCCCAATTTTGATTTTTCATTTAACAAGATTATTGTAGTTTATTAGGAAGTGCTAAGCATAGCACAATTTTGCAATCTAAGCATCAAAGGCATTTTTGGTACATGGGACTTGGGAGAAATTGAAAATTTCAACCTTAGTCGAATGTGGAGACCACCCCTCAAGGAATACACATCCCTTGGAGGAAAAATCAACTTTAGGGGAAGGAGGTCGAAATATTTGGATGAGGGACCCACAAGGAAAGTTGAGGCAACAATTATAAATAGAGGGTTGAAGACATCATTGAGTATCTTTTGATCATGAAATTTACACATTGTTGCCCAAGTTGTTCAACTGAGTCACAATTGTTGTTTAGCACCAGAGGTTTCCAAGGGGAAATCTCACCATCTTCTTCGGTGGACCATGAGTGCCACCCTAGGGAGGTAAGTTATTGCTACCTGGGTGAGGAGATTTGCGGAGTTTGGAGCCCATTTTCACAGGTTTCCTTCAGCTAATTCGTACTCGAGGGAGGACGCAATAGGGAAATCATTTTACTCTTTTCAACTGGCTTTTGGGGGTGTTTTATCGGGATAAATTTAGTATAGCTGCTAATGGGGAAGACTAGGCCTTGTGGAGAATTTGGAGGTTGGAGATTGCTGCTTTTGGGTAGGACGTATTTCTCCTTTCAAGTTCTGTTTAGGGGCAGACGCTGGATAAATTTGTGTGGTGTCGGGCTCAGCTCTTGAGTTCCGGAATTTGTGGTAGAACACCTCTCCTACTACAGGGGAAATTTCCTAAAATGCTTCCTTAGCAGATTGAGGAGGAATAAGTAGGATTTCAATAGATTTCATCACTGGGGAACACAGTCTTTGTTCAGGAGGGTGTAGTGCTAAAATAGGGCAATTTTGGAGGGTCGAGATTAGCAAAAACCCTTTTTGGGGTTTTGTGGGTTTTTTGAGAGGAGTCCAAGGTTAAATTTGCAAAAATTTTCGAGCAGTATTCAAGCCAAAAATCCTCTTTTTATTCAGCCGTACGTTTTATTATTCAACTGGTAATTGCACCATTTTGTGGGTTTTCCGAGTGGTTGGTTTGGGGCAGATTCCTTTCTGGGTTTGGTCAAGTATTTTTGGGAAGCTACAATGCATTTGCAGGCGATTCCGAGCACCATAGAGGGTCATTCTCAACACTTCTAGTGTAGCAGCAGTAGCCAATTTCTGGGTTTGCGCAGAAGAATATTGGGTCGAAGTTTCCTAGCTCTTGGGGTCATCTCTTCCACCCGGCTTTGCTCCGGCTTGCTTATTCAAGCCTACGTGCACTTGTTCCTTGCTATATGTACTCCTTACAGTTCATAATTTAATAAAATGACTCAACTTATTTGCACAGTTTCTTGGTGTTTTTGATGGTGCATGCATATTTGTGATTTTATTTGATGGTGCATGCATATTTGACGAAGCAATTGGCTGTTTTTGAAGCGCTGAAGAACAACAGACAACATCCTTGATAAAAAACCACCCTACAGGTAGTTACAACAGATTGTGGCATCCCAAACATGTTCCAAAAAGGCAAGTTAATTTCATTCATTCACTCCTTTTTCCCTATCCAAGGTTCTGACTGTCGCCATCAGGTTTCAACTTTCACCAGCCTTAAGTGTAGCCTTCAAGAGCATAATGACAAATAAATAGATATTTGTCATATCTGGACAATCTTTATATAAACTAGGGAAATCACTTCACCTTGTGTAATGTCAATTAGCAACATCCAACCAAGAGAAGATTGGATACAATTGCAAAGATAGACAATCTATGTAGCTGATGTAGAAGATGAACACAAAATCATCCCGACACTGACTAAAGGAACTCAGAGACAATTATTCTAATTAATATTTTCTCTACTAATTTTTACATCCTCTTCACTTCTATCTTAATCTCAGAACTGTAAAAAGTTAATCAACAGCATACGAGAGAAAATTGTGGCTCCCTCTTCTATCAAATCGATCCACTCTAGCAAGCAAATCGTTGCACTCCCTCTTCCAATCCACTAAGACAAATGATACATTGCTCCAACAAAACTGCTAAATCGTAAAAGGAAGCTATAGCTTACTAATGGTGGCTCACTCTTCTCATAGAAAAGACAAAACGAATATAGTAATAGATTAGGCTTGATCTGCATCACACAATACATTGAAATCTTCAGGACAAAAATAACAAATTCAAATAGCAATCACAGAGACTGACTATTACACTAAAATTACAACTGCTAACACACTGTTATGAATAAAATAATATAAATAATGTAACCCATAAATAATGATTAGTTAATTAGTAATTAGTACTAAAGGGGCATGTCTGATGAGACATGACAATTCGTGAAGACGCACCATTCAAACATTCCTCATACTTTTAATATAATATTTGTATCCTCAATGGATATTTTCATATTCCAAATCTTCTGGAGTATTTAATGAGAAGTACGAACTTTGTTCACTTCATTTGGTATCGGAGCAATTCGATCTTCTGGCTGCTCACCACTACATAGAGGGAGTTTCTCCAGCTTGCAAGTTGGCCTTTGGCCATAGAAAAAAATAAATAAAAAAGGGAAATTAAAAAAAAAAATCCAAAGAAAAAAAAATATTAAAAAAGGTAAAAGAAAATTATAAAAAAATATATACATATAAAAAAAGAGATAAAAAAAAATCGATTTAAAAAAAAAATTGAAAAAAAAAAACCTTACTTGGTCGTTGCACGCAACACCCGCAAACATCATGCCATCGTTTCCCTGTAACTTCTCCACCACTGCGGTTGACCAGTAATCACCGTCATTGCAACGTCTGACGCTGCAAATTCCGAACTCTATAGAGCTGCAGGTTGCATTGAAACAACAGTCGACACCACACTTAATCACACTATTTTGCTGTGTTTTGTGCTCGGTTCCCACTATTGCTGTTGTTCCTCACCGTGTTCCAGAGCCCTATCAACTCCCGTCTACTCCACTGTCTCCCTGTCGACGTGCTCGACACTCTCTGCTGGTCTATCACTATTCATTTCGTCGTTTTTTTTTAATTGACCCTCGAACAACCACATCGTCTGGTTCCTAATCCGCAACTGCATCTTGCTGTGCTCCGACCTGACTCAACTTGGTTTGCTATCGGTCATCTCACTTTTTGGTTCCTCGATCGTCACGTCTGTATCCATTGACCTGTCGCTCACCAACCGTTACGTTTTTCCATTGTTCGACATTGCTTGATCTTTGCCCCCAGGACATAATATATATATTATATATTTTTATTTAGTTATATAATTTATATATTCAAAAAAAATTTAATTAATTAATAGATGATATAAATAGTTAATTAAAATAATTAAATTATTTATATAAATTGATTAAAAGGGAAAGGAATTACTATAATATTAAAAAAAAATTACACTTATATTAAAAGTTAAATATATTATTAAATTAAGATTTTAAGGATTAGAAAGGGGTACCTTTAAAACTTAAGTTCATCCCAAAGAAGCAAAATGAAGGCTGGAAGATTTTTAGAAACCTTACCCAGCGACTCTAAAGTGCTATTTAAATTTTAAGGAACTCTCGCAGGAAAAGATGTCACTATTGCTATATTGCCTGCTGAAGATAAAAATTATATAAACCTTAAAATTGCAAACCAGTTGGTGATTCGTGAGTCAAATATAACCAAAAAATTAGACTTTTTTGGCAAAAAAAAATATGACATAAAAAGTCTACAACTAAATATCGGGGATTATACCTTTATCTCTCAATTTACCGTGAAAGCCTTACTTTTTGATGATAATGACATTTTGTTGGGTTCACCATGGATGGAAACCCTAGGTTCCTTTATCCTAGATACGAAAAAAGAGGTTTTTGATATTCTCCGACAAAAAGAAAAAAATAACGCTATAGGACGTTAACTTGAAGCCAAATTTAGTGACACCTAAAGACATACAAGAAATTTCAAAAGTAATTTTTCAAGAAGGTAAAAAGTGTGAAATTTTTTGAATGTTACTTTATGCAGAAATTCTACTGTTAGATCTGGTTATACTTCTCCTACTTAAACAAGTTATTAATGCTGAAATATTAAGATGAACATCGAAGTAAACACATAACAGACTTTCACCGATTCAAATCTAAAATAGAAATGCATGCACACATAGACAAAGTGACACAAGATTTTCTAGACAACTATCCCCGGAAAAATCCAATGCGGGAAACCGGTCTTCTGGATTCTGGAGGGTTTATATTATTAAGTAGTTTTCGAATACAACAAATCTGGGCACCTTACTAGTTAACCCGATAGATCAAAAGATATATCTACAACTAACCTGTTGTTCTGAGACCAGAAGACTCACTGATCCACACCCTCAAACGGAATTTTCAGGACTCGGCCAATTTTTGGCCCTAGACACCTCAGCGCTACATCTGAAGCCCCTGCATCAGCCCTTTCAGCCTCTGTGTGTCTCTCCGCTGGCCTGGAGAGGGTTGCGTAACACCTGAATGTGTGACACAGACCATACGCTGCCCTAGAAGGGTCTCTGCATAACCCTAGAGGGTCCCCTGCTGCCCAGCGTTGCCCCAGAAGGGACTGCGTAGCACTTGTGTAGCTAAAGATGCTCTCTGCGCTGCGTAGTTGCTGCTACTGCCTCTGCTTCGATGGGCTACCTCTAGATGCTGCTTGCTTCCTCTTGTTGATTCTTGGCACTGGGATCAGACCATCCCCTTTGCCAATACTGCCCCTCTTTGCAACTGAAACACTTCCGAAAATTCTTAGGAAACCCGCCCTAGAATTCCAGCTTAGTCTCAGTGCTCTGCCTCCATGTGTGTCCTCCAACTAACCCCAAGCCTTTCCTTTATACTTTTCTCGTTGGGAAACCAACGACCATGATATAATATTGAATCGATGGCTAAGATTAAAAGAAAGTTTAATCCATGTGAATTAAGACAATTCCATCACATGTTTTAATTAATTGCCTTTAATATTTTAATTTTCCTAAGTTAGACTTAGGGTCCTTAATTAAAAATATTAATTAATTAATTATCTCCCAAACTGGATAGAATTTCCCAAATCCCTTTCTAGGTCTTGGAGATCTCATGTACTCTAGTCCCTCCACAAATTTTGGGAGCTAGAGCACATCCGCTGCTACCCCAACACTCAAGAAAACTCAACACTCCCTCTTAGCGAGGAATGTGCTTTAGTACAACTTTGCTTCACCCTGAAGCTTTGCACTGATCTCTAGTGTGGGTCTCTGCACTGATGCTGGACCTGCTGCCCTTCATCACTGTGCTGCTGCTGCCATTCTGTATTATTGCCCATGACGCTGCCACCACCACTGCTACATCTGTACTGCAGCTTCCTTTCAATCTGCTGCACTGCAACTTCCTTTCAATCTGCTGCACTGCAACTTCAGTTGCTGAGAGAAACCACTGAAACCCCTACCCAATATTTGATAGACAAGTCAGCTGTGCTGCATCCTCATCACTGAAGCTCCATCAGCTGCTGATCTATGCTGTCATCTAGAGGATGATGAACAACTACAACTTTGCACTACGTAAGCAAACTCCCTCTACATTGTTGAAGTCACATCAGCCCCTTGTGCTAAAATCTCTCCCACTGTCACTGCGTTGCGCTGTCCTTTGAAGCCTCTACACTGCTACAGCTCTGCTCTGCGCTGTTGAAGTCACATAAGCTCCTACGCTGCTACTGCTGCTCCCTTCAGTCTTCAGATCCGCCTTTGCTCCAACTGTGATTCTCTGCACCAACTGCTCCACTTGTCCTACTATCGTCTTAAGGCACCCATAGCTCGGATGTGATCCAAGAGATGAGCTGCTCAAGGATCTCGCGATCACTCTGTCGCTGCTCTATAGATACATGTCGCCCCACTTTCATGGTTCATGAGCGCTCATGGTTGCGTCATCTTCTAACCCATTGTATGGCACAGTAGCCTTGGAAGAAGAAGCTTCCTTGTCCTTCTTCTTCTGTGGACAGTTACTGGCGAAATGTCCTAGTTCGCCACACTGGAAACACTTGATCTTGGATAGATCATGCTTCTTCTTCCCTTGCTGCCTCTTTAATGCCAAAGCTGCATCTTCTTCCTCTTCCTTCTTTACCTTACTAGATCCCGTGTTGTATTGCCTCTTGGTGAATCAGCGGAGTTCTTCTTGAGGAAGGATTGCCCACATATTGTCCCAGTCAAGAAGGTTCGCTCTACCCAAGACACTTTGGACAAAGGTTTCACACTCTTCTGTGACCGCATTGAATTCAGTCCTCACCATCACATCATCCTCCACCTTTTCTCCCATGGTAGACAACTGATCTATGATTGACTGTAGTCTGAAAAGGAAGGGCTCTATTTCTTCCCCCTTGGTCATCATGAATGACCACAACTGATTCTCCAGAAGCAATCTCCTTTGGATGGACTTCCCTTCATATAGGGTTGTTAAGGATTTCCACATCTCTTGAGTTGTTTTCTTTTCAGCTATGTGTGGAACAATATGATCCTTAACCACATCCATTATGAAACGTTTGGCATGTGCCGCAACTTCCTCATGCTTCTTCAGGAGATCCACAACGGTCGGCATGGCCAAGACTTTTTCTGCATGGTCTCTTAGATCGTATGCCTCCATGACTACCAGGATTCTGGCCTTCCAGACTGCAAAGTTGGACAGGCTGTCCAACCTATCTTGATCACGTAATTCGTGAGGTGCCATCTGCTCAGATCTACTTATGTCGGAGCAGATCTTCCTCTCCTCGCTTCTCTACTGAAGCTCAGATCTAGGGTCCTTGGCGAAAAGGCACCCTCTGCTCTCTCTGACAACTGATTTCCTCTCTTGGAAATCCGCCAAATCAACAACGAAACAACTCTCTTCGATCCATTGATCGATCTGCAGATTTCTTTGGCTAGAAACCCTCCGAGAAGTTGATCTGCTCCTGCTCTTTGTCACCTAGTGCTTAGGCTAAATTCTGAACTTCAGAATTTTAACCCCACCAGCAACTTTTGAAGTTCTGCAGCACTTTTCCGGCTCTTTTGAATCAACACGACTTTGCATTTGCGTCACCCTAGCTGGCCTCTGCGTGAGCAGACAGTCCCAGCGTTGTCTTTGCGCTGCCTCTGCACAGTAAGTATGTGGGCCTGCGTAGGACTGCATCACTCTGGCCTCTGCGTGGCTCTACTCCCTCTGTTGTTGTGTTGTCCCTTCAGATCTGGATTTCCGTGGTTGTTGCTGCTTTCTGCAGCAAGATTCTTCAAACTTCTATTGGTGACCCTGCTAGATCTGGAATCACTCTGATACCATGTGAAAATTTCTGAATGTTACTTTATGCAGAAATTCTACTGTTAGATTTGGTTATACTTCTCCTACTTAAACAAGTTATTAATGCTGAAATATTCAGATTAACATCGAAGTAAACACATAACAGACTTTCACCGATTAAGATCTAAAACAAAAATGCATGCACACATAGACAAAGTGACACAAGATTTTCTGGACACTAGTCCCCGGAAAAACCCAATGCGAGAAAACCGATGTTCTGGCTGCTAGAAGGTTTATATTATTAAGTAGTTTCTGAATACAGCAAATTTGGGCACCTTACTTGTTAACCCGACAAAGAAAAAAATAGATCTACAGCTAACCTGTTGTTCTGAGACCAAAAGACTGACTGATCCACACCCTCAAATGGGATTTACAAGACTCAGCCAATTTCTGGCCCTAGACACCTCAGCGCTGCCTTGTGTCAGCCCTTTCAGCCTCTGTGTGCCTCTGCGCTGGCTTGGAGAGGGCTGCGTAACCCCAGAATGGGTGACGTAGACCCTGTGAAAATTTACAAACAGTTGCAGTGATGGATCTATTTCTCCTACTTATTATTTCAATAAGTTATTATTCAAAAATCTTCTGACAAATATTGAAATAAATACTACTGCAACATTCACAATTATATATGCAGAGAAATAAACAATAGAGAACATAAGCACAAGAATCGATCACATGAACACAGTTATTTTTGGACAATTGTCCTTGGAAAAACCCAATGTGGGAAAACTGGTGCCGCAAATGAGGGTTTTATTAATTCTTCAACAAATGATATTTTTACAGGGAAAATATATGGCAGATAAATTCTAAATCACCTGAGACTGAATTTCCAGCTTAGACAATTCTCTGACACCCAAAAGTTAGAACAACCCCTGCATGCTCTTGCATCTCTCTGTGTGATTCACTGTGTAGTCCCAGCGCTGGACTGCATGAGACTACGTGGTGCGTTGCAGCCTCAAGCTGCCTCCAGTGATCCACTACTTCCCTCGGACCCTGATCGCAATCACCCCTAACCTCCTCCTTCTGCTTCTACAACTTCTCGCCTTGCAACTCTCCCACTAAGATCGAATTCTACATCAAAATGGATCTCCTTCGGGTACTAAGTGTATGCCCGACTTATTTTCCAAGTGACTCTCAAGCCTTCTTTTAAAATCTTTCTGTTGGAGAACCAACGGCCCAGATTAAAAGAATAATCAATGGCTAAGATTAAAACTTGACTTGATCCATGTTTTCTAGAAGATTCACACTCTGACTTATTAATACCCTTTAATTATTTCATTTCCCTAAGTTTAGACTTAGGGTTTTCATTATAATAATTAATTATTTTAATAAGTCTTGAACCGAGTGGAATTTCCACAAACTGTTTCTGGGTTCCTTGGAATACTGTTGTCCAAGCCTCCCTGGAAAGTTTGAGACTTGGAACACTTCCGGATGCTACAAAAATCAACACTTTCTTTTAGCGAGGAAGGTGTTCCAACAATATGCCTGCTGCATACTGCTCTGATTCTGAAGCACCCTCTACGCTGTTGATCTCAGGATTCTGCTCCCCCCATCTGTTGCGCCACTGCCACCTGTACTGATGCCTTTGACACTGCCATTGTCACTTGCTGCCTCTGTACCACAACTCCCTCTGAATACTGAATCCTCCATTCCTGCTACTGGAAGGGATTCTTCATCATCCCCATCTTCTCTCTGAAGCATACAAACTTTCTCTTTCCTAGAGCCTTTGTGAGGATGTCTGCCACCTGCTCTCCTGTTGGAGTGTACTACAATTGAATAGCTCTACGTTGTACACAATCCTTGATGAAGCGACACCGAATGTCACTATGTGTCGACCTATCATGAAACACAGGATTCTCAGAGAGCTTTATGCAACTTTGATTATCACATAAGATGTTAGTCGCTTCCATTTTCTCATTGAGTAGATTCATTAGCAGTTTCTTAAGCCATATGGCTTTGCACAAAGCTGTGCCGGCTACCATATACTCTGCTTCTGCTGAACTCAGTGCCACGAAATTTTGTTTCCTACTGCACCAGAAAGGCATTCCTGATCCCAGACTGAAACAATACCCACTGGTACTCTGCCGATCAACTGAACTTCCAGCCCAATCTGCATCAGTGAAACCACTCAACCTGACATCATTGTCACAGGTGTACTTCAATCCAAGCTGGACTGTCCCTCGACGGTACCTGAGAACATGCTTGGCTGCTGGCCAATTTGCCCTCTGCGATTCCACCATGAACTGACTGAGGGTATTAACAACATAACAAACGTCTGGCCTTGTATTTACCAGATACATCAATGACCCTATGAGCTACCTGTACCGCGTAGGATCAGCTTCATCATCTTCGGACGTGTTGATTTTACTCCAGTTGGTGATCATTTGTAATATTCCCAATTAGCAGCAGCTAATTGGCAATATTAATTTTTGGCCAGTTTACCTTTATAAAGTTAAAGTCAGTTAATCAAGTGGGTGAGAGGACACTCAACCTACAATTAGGTAATAAAACATTCCCTAAAGTCACTTGAGCACATTTATTTGACAACGTGGGGCCCACGAGTTGAAGTGGCAGCATGGGGACAGTAGCAGCATGGACCCATGACAGCGCAGAGAGAGAGGGATAGCGTGGCCAAGAGGGACAGCGCAGTTTTGGTGGGGCCTAGGGGAGAGAAGGGCTCTCCAAGCATAAAGAGAGGAAGAGGCTCCTCATTTCCACATTTGATTATGCATCTATGTTTTGTCTTTTGACATTGAGCATGCTTTTGCTGTTGAGCAAAGTCTGCAAGTGTTGTTTAGCACACCGGGTGTCTCTGAGTGGAGATACCAACCCCAGCCCCAGGGGACTTCGAGTGCCTGCTCAGGTGAGGAGTTCTATCCTTTGATTTACAGACTGGGAGCCATAGCATCTTCAGCAGGGATTACGCACTTGCTTGGGTAGCGCAGTGTCAAGGAGAGACCACGCAGTTCTTGGAGGAGGTAGTGCCGGGAGCGGAGATTTATCAGGGGATTTAGCCCGAGATAGTGATAAGGGATCAACCCTTAGCTATTCCATCATTTTGGTAGAGGAGAAGGCCACCATTTGCAGAGACACATTCAAGGCCAGCGTATTCCACTGGGATAGTGTTATTTCTCAAGGAAGGTGATTTTCCGGGGTCATCCATTTCGGAAACCCTTTCTGGGCTTTTCTGGGTATTAGGTGGAGAGCTCATTTCCAGAGTCCCGTATTTTTCTAAGCAGGGGAACAACCCCAAAGAGTCATCCTATTCCAGTAGCAGCAGTAGTTTGGAGATAACACAGTCACTGTGAGAGCAACCATTTCGGGAGTATTTCTGAGAGTATTTCCAGCTTGCCTCATGTAGGCCAAGGTGCCATCATTCTGATCACCTTTGTACTAATTGTATCTTTCAGTTATATAATAAAATGGCTTAGCGTTCTCCATGTTTTGCATTATGTATGTGATGTCTCTGTATTTGTTGTAGTTTCAAGTTTATGTTGCTTTATATTGCTGTTTATTTCTACTTGGAATATTACAGTGGTATTAGAGCTCATAAACTTGGCTTAGCCTGTGGAGCAGATTGTCTCATACCAGCAAGAAAACCATACATCACTTACCGAGGAAGGAGGTATAAGGACCAAGAGAGGAGGCTTGAGGCCACTTTTGGAGAGGGTGACCACATTCTGGTGGTGGACGCAAAAGAGGAGGAACCAATGGCAGAGGAGAAAGATGAAGGGAAGGAGTTCAGGGAACTTCTCCTAAAATCTGTGCAGGAGTTGTCGAGGAGGATAGAAGAGATGGGACAAAATTTTATTGCAAACTAGAGACAGTGTGAAACCCCAAGGGGTTTCCACACCGGAGAAGGGTCCGGCACCTCCCATCACTTGCAGGAGCATCTTATAGTGTAGCAGATGGCATCGCTAACTCCCACACGTTCCACGATGCCCACATTTCTAGCTACGGGCACGGGAGGAGGAGCACATCAGGAACTGGAACCGATTCACATGGGGGATTATTTTGCCGAGTATCAGTCCTACGGGTGAGAGTTTGGTGAGGCTCTCACTTTCCATAACTTTGTGCAGCTCAAGAAGGACAGTAGACCCCGCAACCAGAACAGAGGGGGAAGATACACACAGGATGGTGATGTACAATGTACAGTGGGGAGATTTTTCCTATCGACATTTGACAGATCCTCCAAGTGTTCGACAAAGGCTTGGGTAGACAAGCTGGATATCTATTTCCAGCTCAATCAGATGGCAGAGAGAGAGACCATCAAGGTGGCAGTGCTGCACCTAGAGGGCGAGGCCCATGATTGGTGGTTCCACGAGATGGCCAAGCTGGGTCACTCAGCAGTGACAGCATATGCAGAGCTCACACGGAGGCTGGTAGAGCGGTTTGATCAGAGGGATCCGGAGGAGCACTTTGTTGAGCTGACTAAGCTTAAAGAGATTGGGAGCCTGGACACCTACATTTTCGAGTTTTTGAGACTCTCTGTGATGGTACCCGACTTGTCTTCGGCCAGGATGATATACATGTTCATTGATGGGTTGGCAGAACCTCTACGGGGGTTAGTTAGATCAACGAGGCCGGCTACACTTCATGATGCGATTGGGAGGACCAGGGATTTGCAGGATGCCCTGCCAGGACTAGAGCTCCTTTCCCCCAGAGACCGACATTTCAGCCGAAGGGAAAGGACACGAGGGTTCCACCTCCAAAGGGGAACCAAGGCCGGGGGCCTATGGACAATGAGACCCAGAGAGATCTGAGACAGAAGAAGCTGTGCTTCACATGCCAGGAGCCATGGGCACCGAGACATCGTTGTCTCACTGGGAAGGCACACTACATAGAGGTCTTCTCCAATAGTGATGGGGAAGAGGATGCGTATGAGGAGATGGAGGCAGGAGGCAGCGGTGTAGTACAAAGAGGAGATCATCCACCACTTCCATCACCAGGGGCAGGAGGGGCAGCGTTTGAACCTACCGGGGGAGTCCTTGCTTCTTTGCGAGGGGTTCCCAAATACTTGACACTGCATGTACGAGGTACTCTGCAGGGACAACGTGTTTCGGTATTAGTGGACAATGGGGCTACCCACAATTTTATTGATGCACAGTTGGTAGAGCTGAGGAGCATACCGATGGAGGGCTTTGATGGGTTTTCAGTACTGTTACCAGGTGCCAAAACCATGTAGTGTGCCAAATATGTGCCAGCCTTGGCAGTGACTATGGGGACTTACACTCTGACAGATCATTTCTTTGTGGTGGGCATTCCAGACACCAACGTGATACTAGGAGTGCAGTGGTTGATCACGTTGGGGAAGGTCACCATAGGTTGGGAGACCTTAGAGATAGTATACAGACAAGAAGACCGGGAAGCACGAGATGATTCGGGGCATGCACACTTATCCGCCGCAGACAGTTTCAACATACCAGATGGAGGCAGACTTCCGGAAGGGAGATATAGAGTGGGCAGTAGAGCTGTGTGTTTCGGAGGCAGGGTCTACAGGGCAGGCCATACACCCAGATGTGCAGTCGATTTTGGATAGGTATGCCACAGTTTTCGGAGATATACCACCAGGGCAGCCACCAGATCGGGGGTTTGAGCGCACCATCTAGTTTGAGCAGGGCATCTAGGCTGTGATTACTACACCCTATAGGCATCCTAAAGCCTACAGGGATGAGATTAAGAGGGCTATTCATGAGCTCTTAGCACTGGGACACATTCGACCTAGCACTAGCCCATTTGCTTCTTCTGTTGTACTAGTGAAGAAGAAGGATGGCACACTGAGGATGTGCATCGATCATTGGGCTCTCAACAAGAAGACCATGAAGAACTGATACCCCATCCCACGGATTGATGAGTTGAGGGGATCAAAGTTCTTCTCGAAGATTGATCTGAGATCAGGGTACCACTAGATTCGCGTGCGGGACAAGGATGTTCCCAAGACCGCTTTCAAAGGTCACTACAACGACTTTGAGTTTTTGGTGATGCCCTTTGGGTTAACCAATGCACCGGCCACCTTCCAGTCCTGCATGAACCACATCTTCCGTGGTCAACTGAGGAAGTTTGTGCTGGTATTCTTCGATGACATCTTGATATACAGACAGATGTGGGAGGAGCACCTGCAGCACATTAAGGCTGTGTTGCGCATACTGGAGGACTAGCATTTCTATGCTAAGCTCTCCAAGTGTGAGTTTGGATTGACGGAGATGCTCTATTTGGGGCATATCATTGGTGTGGACGGAGTGAGGGTCCACGAGCAGAAGATCAAGGCCATCCGGGATTGGCCAGAGCCGAAGAACGTTACGGAACTTCAGGGGTTTGTAGGAATCTGCACCTACTACCGAAAGTTCATAAAGGGATTTTCCCAACTTGCTGCACCCCTCACAAACCTTACGAAGAAGGGAGCATTCAATTGGACAGACAACGCAGAGGGCCTTTGACAGGCTCAAGGAGGTGATGAGTAGTTGTCCAGTTCTTGTGTTGCTAGATTTCATGCAGCCTTTTGTCCTTGAGTGTGATGCATCAGGAGAGGGGGTAGGCGCAGTTTTGATGCAGGGGGCCCACCCCATAGCTTTCGAGAGCAAGAAGCTATTGCTGCATGAGAGGTTGTAGAATGTATTCCATATACGACAAGGAAATGCTGGCTATCATGCATGCACTAGCCAAGTTTCAGCAGTACTTGCTGAACTGACCACAATAGCCTTCGATTCTTTTTAGAGCAAAAGCAGTTGCAGGAGAGGCAGCAGAAGTGGGTCAGCAAGATCTAGGCATACAATTTTGACATCTAGTATGTCAAGGGGAAGAACAACGCGGTGGTCAATGCACTCTCACACAGACCGACAACGTTGTCCCTGATGAGTTTAGACACGAATTGCAAGGCTCAGTTGTTGGTGGAGTACTCCAAAGACGGTTTTGCCTGCGAGATCTTGGACAGACAGGTCACAGATGACAGATACATGGTGATGGATGAGGTGATATACTTTAGGGATCAGATCTTCTTAGTTGGGGGTTCTCAGCTCAAGGAGAAGGTGCTACGTGCCTCACATGACTCACCACTATCAGGCCATCAGGGGTTCACCAAAACCTACAGGGCCATCAGGGAGAGGTTCTCTTGGAAGGATCTCAAGGAGGACGTACTCCGGCATGTCAGGGAGTGTGAAGTATGTCAGTGGAACAAGGGGAAGATGAGCCATCCAGCAGGATTATTACAGCCTCTTCCCATTCCAGAGGGGAAATGGGAGAGCATATCGATGGATTTCATCAGAGGGTTGCCCACGGTGCAGGGCAAGGATTGTATCTTTGTAGTCGTTGATTGGCTAACAAAGTATGCATACTTCTTCGCTATATCCGCACGGGACATAGCAACTCATGTGGCAGAGCTGTTTTCAGGTTGCATGGTCTCCCAAAGACCATTGTTAGTGATCGGGACAACAGTTTCATGGGCAATTTTTGGCAAGAGCTCTTTCGTTTGGTGGGTACAGAGTTGACTCCGAGCACCAGTTATCACCCTCAGACGAATGGGTAGAAGGAAATAGTGAACAAGTGGCTAGAAGGCTACTTGCGAAACTATGTTACAGGGCAGCAGAAAGCATGGTTACGTTGGTTATACTTGGGGGAGTACTGCTACAACACTACTTTCCACATGTCCATTGGTATGTCTTCGTTTTACGCTTTACATGGATATCACGTCTTTTGCTGACGTGATGTTTGGTGCTAGTAAGGCCCCCAGGGCCAAGGACTTGATCCAAGAGAGTCAGGATATACTCTGGGCCCTTAAGGACAATTTGGCTACAACCCAAAACCAACAAAAACTGTATGCTGATAGAGGACGGGCTGAGAGGCAGTTTGAGGTTGGAGACTTGGTCTACCTACGGTTGCAGCCATACCGACAGTCCACGTTGAAGCAGAAGGGGCCCGAGAAGCTCAAGCTCCACTTCTATGGACCAGACAGGGTGATACGCAGGATCGAGGAGGTTGCATATGAGCTGGAGTTACCCACAAGTAGCAGGATCCATTAACATCTTCCATGTGTCTTGCCTGAAAAAGGCATTGGGGCAGCAAGTGTCTGCAACAGAGGAGCTTCCACCAACAGATGATGAGGGGCATTTGGTGCTACAGCCAGAAGCCATCATAGATACCAGGGAGAGGCAGCTACGGAGCAGGACGGTCAGGGAGTATTTGGTGAGGTGGAGGAACTTTCCAGATGAGGATGAGACATGGGAGAGTGAGAAGATTTTGCAGCATCCATCATTGCAGTTGCTTGAGGACAAGCAATGTTTTGGTGGGGAGGACAGTAATATTCCCAATTAGCAACATCTAATTGGAAATATTAATTTTTGGCCAGTTTACTTTTATAAAGTTAAAGTCAGTTAATAAAGTGGGTGAGAGGACACTTAGCCTACACTTAGGAAATAAAACATTCCCTAAAGTCACTTGAGCACATTTATTTGTGCAGTGTGGGGCCCAGGGGTCGAAGTGGCAGCGTGGGGACAGTAGTAGCGTGGGTAGCATGGGCCCATGAGAGCGTAGAGAGAGAGGGACAGCGTGGCCAAGAGGCACAACGCAGTTTTGGTGGGGCCTAGGGGAGAGAAAGGCTCTCCAAGCATAAAGAGAGGAAGAGGCTCCTCATTTCCTCATTTGTTTATGCATCTATGTTTTGTCTTTTGACATTGAGCACGCTTTTGTTGTTGAGCAAAGTATGCAAGTGTGATTTAGCACACCGGGTGTCTCCAAGCAGAGATCCCAACATCAGCCCCGGGGGACTTCGAGTGCTTGCTCGGGTGAGGAGTTTTATCCTTTGATTTACAGACTGGGAGCCATAGCATCTTCAAGAGGGATTAAGCACTTGCTTGGGCATCGCAGTCTTGAGGAGAGACCACGTAGTTCTTGGAGGAGGCAGTGCTGGGAGCAGAGATTTATTAGGGGATTCAGCCCAAGATAGTGAGAAGGGATCAGCCCTTAGCTATTCCATCATTTTGGTAGAGGAGGAGGCCACCACTTGCAGAGACACATTTAGGGCCAGCGTATTCCACTAGGATAGTGTTATTTCTCAAGGGAGCTGATTTTCCGGGGTCATCCATTCCGGAAACCCTTTTTGGGCTTTTCAGGGTATTAGGTGGAGAGCTCATTTCCAGAGTCCCGTATTTTTCTGAGTAGGGGAACAGCCCCAAAGAGTCATCCTATTCTAGTAGCAGCAACAGTTTGGAGATAATGTAGTCACTGTGAGAGCAGCCATTCCGGGAGTATTCCTGAGAGTATTTCCAGCTTGCCTTGTGCAGGTCAACGTGCCATCATTCTAATCACCATTGTACTTATTGTATCTTTCAGTTATATAATAAAATGGCTCAGCGTTCTCCATGTTTTGCATTATGTATGTGATGTCTCTGTATTTGTTGTAGTTTCATGTTTATGTTGCTTTATATTGCTGTTTATTTCTACTCGGAATATTACATCATTGGAGTGGTCATGGGCCTACAATACTCCATCTGAAATCTCTTTAGAATCTTTGTAGTGTATCTTCCTTGACCAAGAAAGATCTCCCCATTCTGCTGCCAAACTTCCAACCCCAGAAAATAGTGCATCCGTCCTAGATCCTTCATGTCAAATTCTTCAGCCAAATGCTTCTTGCAATCTGTGATGAGCCTTGATGATCCAGTCAAGAACAGATCATCCACATACAACACCAGTATCAAAGGCTCGCTCCCTACTCTTAGGTAGTAGAGATTGGGATCTACGTCACTCTTGACAAATCCCATCTTCTGCAGGTCGCTGCCAATTCAACCATACCAGGCTCTAGGAGCTTGCTTCAGTCCATATAGTGCTTTCTTCAATCTGCACACGAGTATTCTGATCATGTGTGTTAAAGCCCTCCGTTTGTTCTATATACACTTCTTCTATCACACCGTTCAAGAATGTCGAATTAACGTCCATCTGGTGAATTTCCCATCCCATCTGCGCAGCAAGGGATATCACGGACCTGATAGATGTGTATCTGGCTACTGGGGCAGAGGTTTCTTCATAGTCTATTCCTTCCTTATGAGCATACACCTTAGCCATAAACCTAGCTTTAAATTTCTCGATGCTGCCGTCTGCAGCATACTTGATCTTGTAGATCCACTTGGATCCTACAACTGATCTCTCCTAAGGTCTGGGTACTACTTCCCAGACATCATTTGTCATGATGGAACTATACTCTTCCACCAATGCATCAACCCATACCTGGTGTTGAGCTACTTCTCGAAAACTGGAAGGTTCTCCAACTTGAGCAACCATGGCTTGATACCTTTCAGGCTGCTTACGTTGTCTCTTCTCATTTCGAGGGATTCCGACAAAGTCCTCTACATCCTTCAGAATCTGTCGAAGTTCCCTGCTCGTTCTTCCACTGGTGGTGGGTGGATTCACCGGCTCTCCTTCTCGCAAATCCTCGGGAGACACATCCTTTGAATCACTATGCCTTGGAGAGGCAACTGAATTTTCTGTTGCTCGTTGTTGGGGATGGACCAGAGGCTCTTCCTTTGACTATGTAGCAGAAGGCAGCTCTCGTGATCTTTTGAAGGCTTTCTCCTCCATAAACTTCACATCCCTTCGCACCACCACTTTCCTGCTCTCGGGAATGTAGATGCGATAAGCCTTTGCATTCTCGTTGTATCCTACCAAATACCCCTTTTTAGCAGTCATCTCCAACTTCTTCCTCTTCTCACTGGGCACATGACAGTACGATGTACTGCCGAAGATCCTAAAGTGACTCACTTCAGGCTTGCTGCTAGTGAAAACACTTTCTGGCGTGATCTTTCCTAGTGCAGTGTGAGGAGTTCTGTTCTGAATGTAGGCAGTTGTATTACATGCTTCGGCCCATAGAAATTTGGGCATGTCTTGGTCATACAACATAGCTTTGGTTGCTTCAACAATAGTCCGGTTCTTCCTTTCTGCCACACCATTCTGTTCTGGATTGTATGGGCTTGTCCATTATCTTTTGATGCCTTCCCTTGCACAGAATCCGGTGAATTCTTTATCAATGTATTCACCATCATTATCTAATCGTAATACCTTGATCCGCTTCCCTGTCAAATTTTCCACCAGAGCCTTAAACTCTTTAAATCAACTGAAGACTTCATCCTTGGTCTTCAAGAAGTAGATCGAGGTTTTCCTGGAATGGTCATCAATGAAGGTGACGAAATATTCGGCACCGCTAAGAGCTCTAGTGTACATCGACCCACAGATATTTGAGTGTATTAGATCCAACACACCCTTGGCCCTATTGTTGCTTCTTTGATATGCTGCCTTGGCATATTTCCCCAATACGTACCCCTTGCAGACACCATCTCGTTTGGTGCCTAGTTTTGGAACACCTGTGACAATCTTCTAGAGAGTTCTCAACGCCCCATGATACAAGTGCCGCATTCTTTTGTGCCATAGCTCATTCAGGTCCGTTTCATCTGCGCTGCCAACTAGTGCCATTGGAGAATCAAGCTGTAGCTTGTACTGTTTGTTGCTTCTTACCCCGATTTGTGCCTTCTTCTTCCAATTGGGGTTCTTGACATAGACTCTATTGCCAATAAAGTAGACATCATATCCTTGATTTTGAAGTTGTGACATTGAGAGTAGATTCATCCCCAAACCCGACACATGCAGTACATTAGTATCCTGGATTTTGTTTCCTACCTCGGTCTGAAAAACTACGGTACCTCCCCCATGGGAGTGCACTTTGCTTTATTACCCATGGTTATTTTGAAATTCATCTGCTCTTCTTGGTAGTCGGAAAAACAGTCATGTACTCTCGTCATGTGAGCAGAGGCTCCGATGTCAATATACCAGACATCTGAAGATGCAGTGCTCAATACACAAGCAAAATCTTCCTCTAGTTTGGATGCCAATACAGATACATCGTGATCCATCTATTCTATCATGCTTCTTCTCCCTCCTGGAGAACTGCGTGAACCCTTCTGCGTTGTTGCTGCAATAGTAGATTTTCGTTCACTGATAGATGCCCCCTCTTTGTTATTCATCTTTGGCTCTGATACCATGTGAAAATTCACAAACAGTTGCAGTGATAGATTTATTTCTCGTACTTATTATTTCAATAAGTTATTATTCAGAAATAAATACTACTGCAACATTCACAATTATATATGCAGAGAAATAAACAGTAGAGAGCATAAGCACAAGAATCAATCACATGTACACAGTTACTTTTGGACAACTGTCCTCGAAAAAACCCAATGTTGGAAAACCGGTGCAGCAGATGAGGGTTTTATTAATTCTTCAGCAAATGATATCTTTACAGGGAAAATATACGGCAGATAAATTCTGAACCATCTAAGACTAAATTTCCAGTTTACTCAGACAATTCTCTGACACCCAGAACAACCCCTGCATGCCCCTGCATCTCTCTGTGTGATTCACTATGCAGTCCTAGCGCTGGATTGCGTGAGTCTGCATGGGGTCTCTGTGCTGTAGCCTCAAGCTGCCTCTAGTGACCCACTGCTGCCCCCCGACCCTGATCTCGATCACACGTGACCTTCTCCTTCTGCTTCTGCAACTTCTAGCCCTGCAACTCTTCCACTGAGATCGAATTCTACATCAGAATGGATCTCCTTCGGGTACTGAGTGTATGCCCGACTTATTTTCCAAGTGACCCTCAAGCCTTCTTTTATAATCTTCCTGTTGGAGAACCAACAACCTAGATTAAAAGATTAATCAATGGCTAAGATTAAAACTTGACTTGATCCATGTTTTCTAGAAGATTCACACTCTGAATTATTAATACCCTTTAATTTCCCTAAGTTTAGACTTAGGGTCTTCATTAAAATAATTAATTATTTTAATAAGTCTTGAACTAGGTGGAATTTCCACAAACCATTTATGGGTTCTTCGGAACGCTGATGTCCAAGCCTCCCTGCAAAATTTGAGACTTGGAACACTTCCAGATACTACAAAAATCAACAGACCCTATGTTGCCCTAGAAGGATCTCTGCATAACCCTAGAGGGTCCCCTGCTGCCCAACACTGCCCCAGAAGGGACTGCATAGAACCTGTGTAGCTGAAGCTGCTTTTTGCGCTGCGCAGCTGCTACCGCCTTTGCTTTTCTGCACTGAGTCTAGATGCTGCTCTCTACTTCTTGTTGATTCTTGGCATTGGTATCAGACCATCCCCTTTGCCTACACTACCCCTCTTTGTAGCTGAAACACTTATGGAAATTCTTAGCAAATCCACCCTAGAATTCCAGCTTGGTCTCAGTGCTCTGCCTCCGCGTGTGTCCTCCAACTGACCCCAAGCATTTCCTTTATACATTTCTCGTTGGGATCCAACGGCCATGATCTAATCTTGAATCGATGGCTAAGATTAAAAGAAAGCTTGATCCATGTGACTTAAGACAATTCCATCACATGTTTTAATTAATTGCCTTTAATATTTTAATTTTCCTAAGTTAGACTTAGGGTCCTTAATTAAAAATATTAATTAATTAATTATCTCCGAAACTGGATGGAATTTCCCAAATCCCTTTTTGGGTCTTGCAAATCTCATGTACTCTAGTCCCTCCACAAATTTTGGGAGCTAGAGCACATCCGATGCTACCCCAACGCTCAAGAAAACTCAACAAAAAGGTGATAAAAAATATGCAAAGAGAAGTTGACAAAATCACTGTTGAAAAAAATGAAGTTTTGCGACTAAAAAGACCATAGCGAAAAATTAATAACACAAATAAAGAAGCTTGAGAAGGATGAGAATTTGTTAGAAAACAAGGTGCAACAACTTGTCAAAAATAAAGCATCGAATGTAGAAGTCCAAGTTGAAGAGAAAGAAACTGATACTAATGCAGTGAAAGTCACAACTAAAGAAGAAGACAAGCAAGTTGAAAAAAATGCAAACTTAGATGTTGTAGTTCAGACCATGTTTGCTTGGGAGCGGGAGCGCCATTTTCAAAAGCTCCCAGTCCGGAGCGTTTATATATATATATATATATATATATATATATATTTGGATGCATATATGTCAACAAAAGCATGTAGAATGATCAATTAGACATAAAAAACATAAAAACATAGATTGAATCATATAACATCAATCATCTAGAAGTTATAATCTTCATCAACCACGCCCACAAGTTGGAAGCATACAACATATTGACTCTTGAGTCTCACGAATCATTAATCTTAAGGTTTCAAGCTTTCAAAATTCAATATATAACATTTATCATCATTGATATATATCATAATTCATTTATCATCATTGATTCATTGATCACCATATAACTTTCATGAAGCATCATATTCATAATTCATAATGACTTGTAAACTTATAAATGCCAACTTCAAAGTTTCACCTTTCAAATTCAAACTTCAAACTTAAATTGTCATTAAATATATGAAAGAGTCAAGTTTCAACTGTTCAACTATCAACAATTATAAAAGATAAAAACTACTAGAAAATAGAAAAGACTAGTAAACAACAAATCTATTTTATCTATTGGCTGGCCCCTTGCCACGCCCACGAGAAATGTCTAATTTGTGCGAGCCACGAGGAAATGATGGTCTTCTAATACTCTCAGGAGTACCAAGTCCACGACCATGACTAGAAGGTGGAGGCTGAATCTGCAAAGGAACAATAGTTGGATATCGAGAACTAGCACTGGCACTGGCACTGGTACCCGCACTGTTGGATGGTGGGACTAGCCCTGTGTGTGGCGGTGCTGCTGATGCTTCATCATCATCCCTAAAAAGTTATGCTTCCAATTCTTCCATATGTACCGTGCCGTCCTCCAAATTATCATCCTCTGGGTTGTTGTCCCAGACTCTGTATGATTGATCCTCATATGCCCGATCATAGTAATGGCTCAACAACCTCAAGTTGTAATGCACATAAACCAAGCTTTCAGCTCGGTTTTCATTCAGCCTGTTTCTTCTCACATTATGTATGAAGCTGTAGGTGCTCCAACACCTCTCTGCAGAAGAAGTATTCACAACCTATGAGAGAACTTTTTTTGCCAACTTTGGCAAAAGTCCCATGCCACCACATGCTTCCCACCATGTGAGAGCATCAAATCTGTCTCTGTCTTCCATTGCATGGAAAGAACCAAAGTTAGCAATGCAACTGAAGTATTTGCCTAATTCAAGGCGCAATCTAGCATACTCCTCCCTGTCGGGTACCAACTTGTCTAATGCCTTCATGTACCCCTCTTGTACCTCTAGATTTGTGTGAGGTTTGATCCTAACCCCACCTCCAGGTGCAGGTTGGCCCAACCAAGATGGAGAGTAATATTTTGGCATAAGGATATATGCCAAGGCATGTGGTGGAACATTGAGTTTATTCCACCGTGCACACACACAGTCATGAATCATAGCATACAAGTTGGAATCATTATCCTTAACAATATCTTTTATTTGGCCCAACATGCTGTCCATCTGCTCATAAACCTCCCCAATCACTGGTTTATCTGTATCTGCAAACTGAATCATGTGATAAATGGGCTTGGTGAAATTCAAAATTTCCCTCACACGTGCCCAAAACAAAGGGTCAAGGGTGGTCTCCTCCACATGTTCAAAACCTTGCTTGTCAACTATTGTCGCTACCCTGTCCTTTAATACCTGCCAGTGTGGGCTTGATACCATTGCAGCCAATGACTCTCTTACCTTCAAAAGGCGCCTAAAGGTGAGGTAATAGTTAGCAAATCTAGTCTTTGCTATCTTCAACAACTCCAATTTGGAGTGAGTACGGAAAAGCCCATGGGTATTGCTATGATTTGTAATAAATTTTATCATTTTTTACCTCTCTTGTACAAATCACCAAGCCATTTGAATTGAGGTTGTTTGTTTTTAATGATATCATGCATCAAAAGGTTCATTGTGTGAACCAAACACCCAAACCAAAATATGTTGGGGTATTTATCCTCAATAATTGCTCTTGCTGCCTTACAGTTAGCAGCATTATCAGTGATGACTTGTATGACATTGTATGGCCCAGTCTTTTCAATTATTGCAAGTAATGGTTCTGCAATGTTAATGCCGGTCTTGAATTTGTCTGAATAATCATATGCTGACAGGAAGATTGCACCACTATCAATGGCTTTCCTTTTACATTGGTCCATCCATCAGACACCATGGACACCCCATGCTCATTCCACGAATTTGTCATTCTAGCCAAAGAATGGTTTATTTTAGCTTTTTCATGATCAAGACCCACGGTTCTGGCCTTATCATACCCAGGGTTCCTGTATCCTTTGGGGGTATCATTAATGGCAGAAACCATTTCATGGCAATAGGGTGAGCGAAGAACATTGAATGGCACCCCACATGCATATAGAAACCGGAAATTTTTTGAATCCACATCATTCCTATACCCTTCGTCAAGGAAATCGAATATGGTTCTACGCCTTAATCCAGGTGTGCCACTGCCTCCATAACCACTGCCATGGGTGGAAGTTGATGGACTTCTTTGTCCATGATGTGATGCACTTGATGGTGTATAAGAATCAATGAAACCCCTAGATCTTTTAGATCTTTGTAGGGCAGCCTCCTCTTCCTTTCTATATTTTTGTCTCTCTGTTGCTGGCACACTAACACAAATTTTGATTCCTAGATTTTTGTCTCCATCCCCTGGCATTTTCCCACAAAGGTGCCTTCTCGCACGGGTGTATGAACCATGATATTCTTTATTGCAATGGGGGCAAAGAAATTTAGTGGTTCCACCACCTTTCTCTCCTTCCTGCCTCTGAACATATTTCCACAAAGGTGTCTGAGTTTGGTCTTGTCTAGTTGGGGTATCTGTGGCCTCATGTTCTCCACTCCCCCCTTCCTCCTCAGCGTAATCCTCCTCCTCTTCAGGATTTTCATCAAATCCACCATAACCCACTTCTTCATCCTCCTCTTCTCTAATGTGCCTCTTTCTTTACTCTCCAACACCATTATTACAAAGAAAGGAACCAGCGTGATGAAAATCCCTAGCCATATAGCCATGATGTTTCACGTTTCAAGTTTCAAGTTTCTAGCCTGCAAAAAAAATGGAGAAATGCCAAATGGGAATAGGAAATGCAACATAGGAGAAAAAACAATTCAATTTTTAAGTTTTCAACACAATAAAATGCAACATTCAGAAAAAAAAATAAAAAATCAAGTTTTCATTTTTGAACAACTTAAAAATTCATCCTATAAAATGCAAAACTAGATTAGAAGACCTACCTCTTTCTTGCAATCCTCCTCTTGCTCTCTTGCAGCTTGCTCCTTGCTCTCTCCTTGGCACTGCCATAGCTCCGCTCTCCAACTCTTGCTCCAAGCTCTCCTTCTCTCCAACTCTTGCTCCAAGCTCCTCTTGCTCTCACTCACTCAACTAAAACAATAAAACAAAATGAGGGGAGGGTGGGCTTTTATTTACCCAACGCTCCTCCCTCCCTCTCCAAAAAATAAACGAATTTTTTGAAGATTTTTTCACGCCGCCAGGGAGCGTTCCGGAGCGAACACTCCCCGACCGCTTCCGGCATTAAAAAACGCTCCCGAAACGTTTTTTTAATGCCGGAAGCGTTCAGGGAGCGTTCGCTCCCTGAAACGCTCCCGAAAAGGCAGGGAGCGTTTTTACAGGCTCAGAAGCGCGCTCCCGAAAACGCTCCCCTCAGGAAGCGTTTTTGGGAGCGTGTTTCCGAGCACTCCCAAAACGCTCCCGAACGGAGCGGGAACAGGGGGGGGTCATGAAGCTTCCCCACAACCTTGGTTCAGACGATGAACATGTCATGTGAAGGTTCTGTAACCAACTCAACAACATCCTTGCCGGAAGAAAATCAAAAATTTGCCACACACCTAATATGGGAAAGTCAAACCAAAAAAGTTCCCTATCGACATTCGAATCACGAAAGAAGACAACTCAATCAAGCTACATATCTGTACCATTCAGAACAGAAACAACAAACTGATGTTCCGAAGGATACTAAAGTGCACACAACTCAGTCCAGTGATAACTGTTCATCACGAGTTTCTAGTAATCAAAAAGATCAACAAAATATTAATTTAGGATGGTCCGATCCCTTCTCAGTGCGACGGTTTTGTTTGTCACTTAGAGGATCATATCAACTTGTATCAACAAGGATGACTGCCCCGAGACGAGAAGACATTTGTAACAGAAAAAGAGACCAAGGTCTTTCATCAACAAGTTTTGAGGACAACTTTTTGAGGAGGAAGGCAATGTTATGAATAAAATAATATAAATAATGTAACCCATAAATAATGATTAGTTAATTAATAAATAGTACTAAAGAGGCATCTCTGATGAGACATGACCTTTCGTGAAGAGGCACCTGTCTAGGTATATAAGCAGGCCTCATTTGTAACATTCAATCATTCAGTGATTCCTCATACTTTTAATATAATATTTGTATCCTCAATGGATATTTTCATATTCCAAAACTTCTAGAGTATTTAACAAGAAGTACGAAATTTGTTCACTTCACAAACACGTTGCCAATACCTTCTAACACAAGAAACCTGAAACGCATTAATAGTAACTATATCCTTCATACCTTGCAAAAGTATGGCTTCCCAAAATCAATATCAATGAAGCTAGTAAAACCCAACTTAGGATCAATATCAATGAAACTAGTAAAATCCAACTTAGGATATATAGTTTTGTGCCTTTCATAATTTTTAATTTGAAATTTTATAATGACAAATGTCTTTATTTTGAATTTTCAGATTTGGCATTTTGGTTAATTTTCAAAATCAAGAATGTCTTCATCAAATACACAATCTCCACTATGGAAATATGTGGAAAGGCAGAAACTTCCAAATGGTGTTAGGGGGACAACCACAATAAAATGTCATTTTTATCAGCTTGAATGGAAAGGGAGCTATACTAGAGTTAAAGCTCATTTTATGAAGATACCAAGGAAGGGTGTTGATCATTGCATTGGAGATCTAGACGATACCAGTAGACTTCCTAGTGCATAAAGAGACCAACAAAGGGATGATGGTAAGGCAGGCAAGGCAATCTCCAAGCGACGTTGTAATGTTGATGAAAATGTTGACTCCAATGAGGAAGAATTACCATCTGATGATGAAGTTCAAGTTGGTGATGAACATGTGCCATCTAAAGCATCAAAAAGCACACAAGAAGTCTAAACTCCGTGGCCTTTATGACATGTTTAATGTGAAAGGAAGGGAGGGTGTTGATCTTGCAATAGCAAGATTTTTTCTACCATGTAGCATTCCCTTCAATGAAACTCATACAACCTATTTTGAGCAAATATTTCATGTTATTAATGATGGACCTCCAAGGTATAAAGCGCTTGGTTATGAGAAGCTTCGAGCTGTGTTGGTGGACGAGGAGAAAGCTCATCTTAAGAAGACAATGGCACCCTTGAAGGCATCTAGGAGTGTATATGGATGCTCAATTATCATGGATAGATGGACTGATTGTAGGAATCGTCCATTCATAAACATCACTGTCTCTTCCCTGTCTAGTCCTTATTTTCTCAGGGCCATTGATTTTTTTGGTCAAGAAAAGAACATTATGTACTTGAAAGACCAATTATGTGATGCCTGTTATCCCTCAATCTAGTAGGGGCCCTAGGAGTTGTACACAACATACAACTACTATACCAAATGGAAACAACGGGACAAGGAACCACTATCACCTCAGTCAATGCCCCCTGCGCTTTACGAATTTTCATTGATGGGAGGAATCCCGATATGGAGGAAATCAATTGAATAATAGGATCAATGGCAAGGTTTAACGTGACTTCCAAGACCCATTCAAAGGATAGGCTCAATTAATGGTTAAAATGCTCAAAGAAAAGTTGAAAGGCTCCCCAAGAAGGACCTATGAAGGATGACCTCAGGTTAAGGAATATTCAATAACGATGAATGGCTAAGATCAAGACTTCCAAGATCCCTCACTTGTGATTGATGTGTTTATACTAGGGTTCAAAGTGAGGCAAGGATGCCTCATTTAATGGAAAGATTCAATTAAAGTATGAGCTTTGGGAGAAGCAAAGGTGACTTTCCACGAAAAACCCCTTGAGAGAAATACTATAAGAGACAAAGGGTTGAGAGATATACCGTGGTAAAGGCTCATCCAATGATCACCTATAATTAAGAGAAAAGGTTTTGAATGATGAACTAGAAAGTGCAAACCTTCAAGAAATCCCCAAGTCAAAGTAGCTTGAAGGGTTCCCTCTTGGTGTGATAGCTAGGGCATCAATTTATTTGAAATTCCATCGTCAAATTTTCATTCAAAATTGCAAGATGCCCAAAGGAGACATAAATGAAGACACCTGTTTGGATGGAATCCTAAAATTCCTTCTCCCTAAAATTTTGCACCAAGCCCTAGAAAATCTTCTTAACTTAGGGGGCAAAAAGAGAGGAAGAAAAGAGGTGAAAGAATGATATCCGTTAAGTTAATGTGATCACCAAGGATCTAGTACCAATGCCTAGTTATTGGGAAGATTGGAGTCAAAATGATCAAGATTTAGAAACATTGCTCCTCAAGGAGGCCTAAAGAAGCAATTGTGAAAATTTCTGAATACATTAATGCAGAAATCCTACTGTAGTATATTTGTTTACTTCTCCAACTTATGATTAAGTTATACAAGTTCTTTCCAGAAAAATATTCAGAAAATACTGAAGTAAACACTACTAACAGCCTGTTGTCGCACAAAATGTCTAGGCACCGCGACAACGACTCAGATCGCGGGCTGTCACCCTGATCCCCAATCTCTCTATTTAAGCTGTCTCCTTGCAGACTAAGGGAGGTAGACCCTAACGAAATGGAAGAAAGAGAACTAGTTGGAAACCAACCAATTCAGGAGACACAGTCAAACGACCAAGTACTTGTTAAGATTTAACGAGATTTTACAGATTAAATTAGATTAAAAAGTTTAAAACTAGTGCCTTGTGGAGTCAAAATATCCCGTTACGAAATTAAGATCAAGTAATTGATAGGTAACTGCTGCTAAAAAAAAGGACAACTACCCTGCTATGAAAATACCAATCCACCACGATAATATTCAATTCTTCAATTAAATGCTCTATTTATCACACTGGAAGATAAGCCCTTTTCAACAATGCGATTTAACATTCGATAAAACACTTTCATAATCATGCATCGACAATGTTTGATTTAGGAAATAAAGACATGCAATTTATCATCACGTGAAATATTCTCAAAGTTGACTAGGCAATTAACATTAATTTCAAGCAATTTATAACCACAATTATAGCTAGTTAAAATCCCACTAGATGCAATATTTAAACGATTTAAATTCCGAAAAAAAGATATTATCATGAAAAAACCATCGAATTTAAATGTTAAACATTTCAAATGAATCCGAATTAAAATGATCTTCTTAGTAATTCCAATCCAGAAATTTGAATTTAGTCTATAGCCAAACTTCAGATAAAAAATTAAAAGCTCACCTTTGACTATGCAATAATTAATATTTTTTCCTTTCTTTTTGACCCAAGACCACTTCCAAAAAAGAATTTTAAAACAAAACTTTCCAAATGTTTAAAAGTTAAAAAAAAAATTTTAATTTTTAATTTTTCTTTTAGAACTTCTTAAATTTTTAAAATTTTTGAGAATTTTTTAAATTTAAAAATTTTCATTGAAGTTTTTGGGCATTTTTAAAATTTTTATATTTTATATTTTCTTTTTTAAATCTAAAGCTAAAAAAATAAATGAAAAGTTAAAAACTAAAAATCCAAGGTCATAAAATTAAAATCTAAAGCTACGTTCTATGCCAAATCTGAAAAATAAATAAAATAAAAAAATCTAAGTCAAACCAAAATCGAAATTAAAGGGAAAATGCAATGTTCGTTTGTATTTTTGATTATGCAAGTCAGGTTAAGGGAGCGGAAGCACGGGGTAGCCGCCGGCAAATGGAGAGACAACGAAGGTGAGAGCTGAAGAAGAAGGGACAGATTGAAGTTTCGGGCAGCCGCAGCATGAAGGGAGCAGGGTATGAGGGCAGATACGTGAGGCAAGGGAGCGACGCTGCGTGAAGGCACTCTAGGGCAAAGAAATGACTGAGGCAACACGAATTTTGAAATTTTGTAAAAGGCTGCGGAGAGATGACAGGAGAAAGAGAAGAAAAAAAATCAGCATGGAAATGAAGGAAAAGCCGATGATGAGAGGTTTGTACACAGTGATGGCTTGGAAGCTCACACAGCACAAGGAAAGAGATGGAAACGTACAGTAAAAAAAACGCAGCAATAAATGAGGGCAGCCACGAAAACACTGGCACAACTGGTGCATAAAAAAAAATTCAAATTTCTCCTTCTGTCCAGCACTAAAACTTACATAGAAACTTAGATTTAGAATTTAACTTGAATATTTCTGCAAAATCTTGATCTTGAGGCACAATGCTGCCCAGATTTGCAACCAAATTGATCCTGAGGCCAGATCTTATCCTCCAGGGCCTAGATCTAGCTCAGATCTAAAAAATTTCTTTGAAAATCTCCTCGTAAAACCTGCACAAAACTAGAAACAAGGAACCCAAAATCCAAATATATACACAGAAAATAGAAAACCAAAACACCAGTGAGTGAAAAAAATTAAATATATTTACAAATCTACAATGCTATTTTACAGATCAAAGCCCTTATGGCCAGATTTAAATCATTTAGCACAATTAAAAAAATATATATTAAAAGAGAGGCACAAGCCCTAAAAGGAACCCTACAAAAAATTGGAATTTAAGATAAGCCTGGGGAATTAGATCTGGAGGGCTCTTCAGATCTTATTTCCTTGGGAGTCAGCTGGTCCAGTCGAGGACTACCATAAACGCCCAAATCTAAATCCGTAAGATTTCTGCACACTTAAAGTTAAACTGTTAAATTAATACAGAAATAAGATAAAAGATAAAATTTTCAAGAGTTAGAGATAGTTGCTAACTCAATCCAATTAATATTTTTATCCTAAATCCAGTAACCTAAGCAAGATACCTATGCAATAAATTACTCCACAAAAGCCATTAATAGACAATTCATTAAAATAATCATTAGCAGAATATAAAGAACAAGTTTACCATAAAATGTTGAAGAGGAACACCACTATCAAATTAAAACCCCAAACACTTCATTTTGTATTATTCCAGAAAAAATTACAGGAGAGCTTCAAGAGCAAGTGCATGATCAAGAGATCGGATGATTGAAAGACTGACAAAGACCTCTAATTTATAAGATAAAATCTCCAACGGCTAGTTCGATTGATCCATGTCAAAATAATCTCGACCGTTTAAAAAGATTTAATCATCTTTTAATCTCGTTCGTCGAAATTATAAATTTTTGAGGAAATTCGAATTTATCATTTAATTCGTTTTTAATTAACTCAAAAATAATATTTTTGAGTTAATTACCTCAAAAATTTGACTTTGACTTGACCACCAAGGCCCAAGTGTCCAAAATTTCTCGAAATTCTCAATATTCCCTTAATCTAGGGAATACATTTGGCCAAAAAATTTAATTAATTGACTGAGAGGGGATTTAATTATTTTTCCAACCCTCTTTACATAAGATAAATACATTTAGACACATGAAGGGGGAAAGTCCATTCGAATAGACCCTCAAATAGCTACCCAATTTCGCGACTCAAAACATGATCTAGTAGACCAAATAGCTTGTAATAAAATAATCTAGCCAATTAGCTTGGATTATTCCCAAACTACTATTACAAAGACTCGATAGAAAACACTAGGACTCACTTAGCATCTTGACGACAAAATCCACCCTAGCTTTGGGGTGAGGCTCGAGAGAAAAACTCTGCCGATCACTTGTGTCGAGAAGCACAAATGAATCAGTGAGACAAAAAACCTCCTAGGATAAAAATCGTCACCAAAATACTAGGCTTACCTAGGTTGTTACATACATGATGGTCTTACTTAGATAATTTACATCATAAACATGCAGAATGAGTTTACATCGTTTATAAAACTATTGACTGATGATGGAATCTGAATGATGCGAACACCTCGAACATGATAAATCCCATTGAAAAAATGGGGGTGTACAGCTATGGGGTCGTTGACATAGAGTGGTCAACACAACCTACACATGCAGATCATTTATTGAATAATACACTCATTCAAACAAAGTGACACATATTTTTCGAACAATAGTCCCCGAAAAAACCCAATACGGGAAAACTGTGCAGCAGATATGAGAGTTTATTATTATTATGTAGAATCTGAGTATAGCAAATCTGGGCAACAACCGGTTAACCCAATAGAGAAAATAATAGATCTGCAGCCATACCTGTTGTTCTGAGACCAAAAGCAAACTAATCCACACTCTCAAACGAGATTTACAAGACTCAACTAATTTCTGGCTCTAGAAACCCCAACGTTGCACCTGAAGTCCTAGTGTCAGCCCTGCTAGGCTCTGCATGCCTTTGCATTGCTCAGAAGGGGACTGCATTAACCCCAGACTGGGTGATGCAGCCCTTACGCTGCCTCTAGGCCTCTGCGTAACTCTGGAAGCCCTCTGAAGCTGCAACATTGCCCCTCTTGGGCTTGCGTAGCACTTGCGTAGTCGCTGAAGCCACTGCACTGCGTAGCTGCTGCTGCTACCCTTGCTCGTCTGTGATGATCTTGATTGCTGCTCCTCTGCATCTTGCTGACTCTTGGCTCCGAGATCACATCATCCCCTCAGCCAATACTACCCCTCGCTGCAGAAAACTCTTTCGGAAATTATTAGCAAACCCAGCCCTAGAATTCCAGATCAATTCCTCATCTCTGCCTCTCTGTGTGTGTCTCCAACTAACCCTCAAGCCTTTCTCTTATACTTTTTCGTTGAACACATCAACGTCCATGATTAAAACTCTTATCAACAGCTGATATTAAAAGGCTACTTGATCCGCGTCACTAAGAACATTTCAACACATGAGTTTAATTAATTCACTTTAATTTTTCTAATTTCCTAAGTTGAGACTAAGGGTCCTCATTAAAAAAATCAATTATTTGAATAACTACAACACCAGATGAAATTTCTCCAAACGCTTTCTGGGTTTTGGAGTTGATGTGCTTTTTCGCCCCTCCACAAAGTTTCGGGACTAGAGCACATCCGATGCTACCTCAATACACAAAATCTCAACACTACCTCTTAGCACGGAGTGTGCTCTAGCAATACATCCACACCATGTATCACAAGATCTTGTTATTGATTTTTGCGCTATTGTTGCTTGGCATGCTGCCCTCCATCCACTGTGCTGCTGCTCTCTGTATTGTTGCCCATGTCACTGCCACATCTGTACTGCAACTTGCTGAATCATGTCGCCCATAGCACTGTCACTGCTAACTGCTGCACTGCAACTTAGTTGTCGAGAAGTAAGCAACTAAAATATTCCTGCCCAATCGTTGACAAACAAGTCAGGCTGCACCCCATCAATGAAACTCCATTAGTTGTTGCTTTATGTTGTCCTCCTGAAGCCATTGCACTGCGTGAGCACTGACTCTCTGCGTTGTTGAAGTCCCATCAACCTCTGTGTTGTTGCCTCTACGTTGTTGCTACCTCTGGACTATGGTCCTCCCTCTACAGCATCTCATCACTGACCTATGCTTCACTATGAACTTCTGCATCCATCCCCTACTTGTCTCGCTACTCTCTTAAGGATCTCGTACCTCGTATATCATCCAAGTGTACGGTTGACTCAAGGATCCTGCCTTCTTGATCTGTAGCTGCTCTACACATCCATGTCAAGCCACTTACATGGCTCATGAGCACTCATGGCTACGTCATCTTCACTCCCACTGTCCTTTGCTGCTACAGCCTTGGAATCAGAAACTTCTTTGTCCTTCTTCTTAGGACAAGTGTTGGCGAAGTGTCAAAGTTCACCACAGTTAAAGCACCGCACCTTGGATAGGTCCCTCTTCTTCTTCCCTTGCTGCCTTCGTCCCTTCGATGCAACGATTGCATCATCCTCCTCTACTTTCTTTACTCTGACAATCTCGTTGCTACTGTTCTGCCTCTTGGTGATCCTCCTGATCTCTTCTTGGCAGAGGATTGCCCACATGTCCACCCAAGATGGTAACGTTGCCCTGCCCAATATGCTTTGGACAAACGTTTGCCATTCCTCGGTGACTGCATTCAGGGCAGTCCTTACCAAGAGCTCTTCGTTCGGAGGTGCACCCATGGCAATCAGTTGATCTCGGATAGTCTATAAACGGAAAAGGAAGGGATCCGCCTCCTCACCATTCTGCATTTGGAACAGCCTCATCTTATTCTCTAGAAACATCTTTCGTTGAATGGAGCTTCCTTGATACATGGCTTCTAAAGCGGTCCACATCTCATTTCTCCTCTTCTTTCCGGCAATGTGTGGCACGACATGATCCTTTACTCCATCCATAATCAAACGCTTAGCCCGCGCTTGATTTTCATTAAATTTCCTCAGAGGATCAGGATCTGCAGGCTCAGCTAGGACATTCTCTGCGTGGTTCTTGATGTCGTACTCATCTAGGATTGATAGGATCCTGCCCCTCCAGATGACAAAGTTGGACACACCGTCCAACCTGCCTGATCTCTCAGCCCATCAGAAGCCATCTAGCTCAAATCTGATGAAAACAATACTCTTCTCCCTTTTTCTGCGGTAACACAGAAACGTTGGATCTGCGTTTCTTGGTGACTAGAAAGCCTCTAGAAACTGCTTCTTAAAACTGATTTCATTCCTAGAAATCTTCAGCCAAAAACAATCGGATAGTTCTCTCCGATCCTCTTGATCGAATCTCAGATCTGCTGAGTGACTATCTTCCTCCCGCTCTTTGTTGACTTAGCTAGGCACAATTCTACACCGGCATAATTTCTACCACACCAGCACTGTTGAAGAACTAAAGCACTACTTCCGGATCTCGCAAACTGACAAGAAGACTGGGTTGTGTTCCTCTGGCTAGCCTCTGGGTAAGATCACTGGCCCAGTGTAGTCTCTACGTTGCTCAGAAGTGGACTGCATAACCCCAGACTGGGTGACAGTCATTACGCTGGCCTGTTTAGCTTCTGCGTAATCCTGAAGGCCTTCTGAAGCTGCAGCGCTTCCCCTTCTTGGATCTACGTCCTCCTGCTGCTGAGATGCCCTTCCCGGATTTTTGTTGCTACCCTGCCGAAAAAATATTCTTCAACTGATTTGTTGGAGATTCAGCTTGATCTTCTATCGCTCTGATACCATGTGAAAATTATGAATACATTAATGCAGAAATCCTACTGTAGTATCTTGGTTTACTTCTCCTACTTGTGATTAAGTTATACAAGTTATTTCCAGAAAAATATTCAGAAAATACCGAAGTAAACACTACTAATAGCCTACACATATGCAGGTCATTTACTGAATAATATGCTCATTCAAACAAAGTGACACACAGATTTTTCAGACAATAGTCCTCGACAAAACCCAATGTGGGAAAGCCTATGCAACGGATATGAGGCTTTATTATTATTATGTAGAATTTGAGTACAACAAATCTGGGCACCCAACTATTTAACCCAATAGAGAAAATAATAGATCTGCAACAATACCTGTTGTTCTGAGACCAAAAGCTAACTGATCCACACCCTCAAACTGGATTTACAAGACTCAGTTAATTTCTGGCCATAGAAACCCTAGCATTGCCCCTGAAGCCCTAGCGTCAGCCCTGCTAAGCTCTACGTGCCTCTGCGCTGCTCAGAAGGGGACTGCGTAACCCCATGCTGCGTGATGCAATCCTTACGCGGCCTCTGGAGGCCTCTGCGTAACTCTGGAAGCCCTTTGAAGCTACAACGCTACCCCTCCTAGGTTTGCGTAGCGGATGAAGCCTCTACGCTGCGCAACTGCTGCGTAGCTGCTGCTGCTGCCCTTGCTCCTCTGCGCTGACCTTGATTGCTGTTCCTCTGCCTCTTGCTGACTCTTGGCTCCGAGATCAGATTATCCCCTCAACCAATACTACCCCTTGCTGCAGAAAACTCTTCCAAAAATTCTTAGCAAACCCCGCCCTAGAATTCTAGATCAATTCCTCAACTCTGCCTCTCTATGTGTGTCTCCAACTGACCCTCAAGCCTTTCCCTTATACTTTTTCGTTGAACACATCAACGACCATGATTAAATCTCTTATCAACGACTGAGATTAAAAGACTACTTGATCCGCGTCACTTAGAACATTTCAGCACATGTGTTTTATTAATTCACTTTAATTTTTCTACTTTCCTAAGTTTGGACTTAGGGTCCTCATTAAAAAAATCAATTATTTGAATAACTACAACACCAGATAAAATTTCTCCAAAAGCTTTCTGGGTTTTGGAGTTGATGTGTTTCTTAGCCCCTCCACAAAGTTTCAGGGCAAGAACACACCCGATGCTACCTCAATATACAAAATCTCAACACTCCCTCTTAGCACGGAGTGTGCTCTAGCAATACATCCACACCATGTATCACAAGATCTTCTTATTGATCTCTGCGTTGTTGATGCTTGGCCTGCTGCCCTCCATCAACTACGTTGCTGCTCTATGTACTGTTGCCCATGTCACTGCCACAGACACTACCACATTTGTACTGCAACTCCCTCTCAACTCGCTGCATCATGCTACCCATAGCATTGCCACTGCTAACTGCTGCACTGCAACTCAGTTGCCAAGAACTAACCAACTGAAAGACTCTTGCCCAATCGTTGTCAGACAAGTCAAGATGCACCCCATCACTGAAACTCCATTGGCTGTTGCTTTACACTGTCCTCCTGAAGCCACTGCACTGCGTGAGCACTGCCTCTCTGCGCCGCTGAAGTCCCATAAGCCTCTGCACTGTGTTGCTCCCTCCACAACGTCTTAGCGCTGCCCTTTTCTTCACTGTGAACTTCTACATCCATCTCCTACTTGTCCCACTACCATCTTAAGGCTCCCGCAGCTCGTATGCGATCCAAGAGTAGGGCTGGCTCAAGGATCCCGCCTCCTTGATCTGTAGTTGCTCTACATATACATGTCACCCCACTTACGTGGCTCATGAGCACTCATGGCTATGTCATCTTCACTCCCATTGTCCTTTGCTGCTACAGCCTTGGAATCAGAAGCTCTTTTGTCCTTCTTCTTAGGACAAATGCTGGTGAAGTGTCCAAGTTCACCACAGTTAAAGCACTACACCTTGGATAGGTCCCTCTTCTTCTTCCCTTGCTGCCTTTGTTCCTTCAATGCAAGGGTTGCATCATCCTCCTCTTCTTTCTTTGCTCTGATAGTCCAGCTACTGTTGTTCTGCCTCTTGGTGATCCTCCTGATCTCTTCTTAGTAGAGGATTGCCCACATGTCCGCCCAGGATGGTAACACTGCCCTGCCCAATATGCTTTGGACAGACGTTTCCCATTCCTCGTTGACTGCATTCAGGGCAGTCCTTACCAACAGCCCTTTTTCTGGACGTGCACCCATGGCAATCAGTTGATCCCGAATAGTCTATAAATGGAAAAGGAAGGGATCCACCTCCTCACCATTCTACATTTGGAACAGCCTCATTTGATTCACTAGAAGCATCTTTCGTTGAACGGAGCTTCCCTGATACATGGCTTCTAAAGCGGTCCACATCTCATTTGTGGTCTTCTTTTCGGCAATGTGTGGGATGACATGATCCTTTACTCCATCCATAATCAAACGCTTAGCCTACACTTGATTTTCATTAAATTTCTTCGGAGGATCAGGATCTGCAAGCCTAGCTAGGACATTCTTCGCATGGTTCTTGATGTTGTACTCATCCAGGACTAATAGGATCTTGGCCCTCCAGATGACAAAGTTGGACACACCGTTCAACCTGTCCTGATCTCTCAGCCCATGAGAAGCCATCTAGCTCAAATCTGATGAAAACAATACTCTTCTCCCTTTTTTTGCTGTAACACAGAAACGCTAGATCTAGGTTTCTTGGTGACTAGAAACCCTCTAGAAACTGCTTCTTCTTAAAATTGATTTCCTTCTTGGAAATCTTCAGCCAAAAACAATAGGACAGTTCTCTCTGATCCTCCTGATCGAATCTCAGATCTGTTTGGCTCAGATTTGTTGAGTGACTGTCTTCCTCCCGCTCTTTGTTGACCTAGCTAGGCACAATTCTGCACCGGCAGAATCTCTACTACACGAGCACTGTTGAAGAACTGAAGCACTGCTTCCAAATCTCGCCAAACTAACAAGAAGACTGCACTGTGTCCCTCTGGCTGGCCTCTGCGTAAGTACACTGGCCCAGTGCAGTCTCTGTGCTGCTCAGAAGTTGACTGTGTAACCCTAGACTGAGTGACACAGTGCTTACGCTGGCCTGGTTAGCCTTTGCGTAAGCTTGAAGGCGTTCTGAAGTTGCAACGTTGCCCCTTCCTTGATTTGCGTCCTGCTGCTGCTGAGCTGCCCTTTCCAGATTTCTGCTGCTTCCACTGCTACCCTGCAGAAAAATATTCTTAACTGATTTGTTGGAGATTCAGCTTGATCTGCTATCACTCTGATACCATGTGAAAAATTCTGAATACATTAATGCAGAAATCCTACTGTAGTATCTTGGTTTACTTCTACTTGTGATTAAGTTATACAAGTTATTTCTAGAAAAAGATTCAGAAAATACCGAAGTAAACACTAATAAAAGCCTACACACATGCAGATCATTTACTGAACAATATGCTCATTCAAACAAAGTGACACAGACTTTTCAGACAATAGTCCCCGGAAAAACCCAATGCAGGAAAACAGGTGCAACAGATATGAAGGTTTATTATTATTATTATGTAGAATCTGAGTACAGCAAATCTGGGCACCCAACCGGTTAACCCGACCGAGAAAATAATAGATCTGTAGCAATGCCTGTTGTTCTGAAACCAAAAGCTAACTGATCCACACCCTCAAACTAGATTTACAAGACTCAACTAATTTCTGTCCCTAGAAACCCCAACGCTGCGCCTGACGACCAAGCGTCAACCCTGCTAGGCTCTATGTGCCTCTACGCTGCTCAGAAGGGGACTGCGTAACCCCAAACTGGGTGACACAGTCCTTTTGCTACCTCTGGAGGCCTCTGTGTAACTCTGGAAGCCCTCTGAAGCTCCAGCGCTTGCCTTCTTGGGTCTGTGTAGCGGCTGAAGCCTCTGCGCTGTGCAGCGATTGCTGCTGCCCCTGCTCCTCTGCGCTGACCTCGATTGCTGCTCCTTTGCCTCTTGCTGACTCTTGGCTCCAGGATCAAATTATCCCCTCAACCAAAACTACCCCTTGTTGCAAAAAACTCTTCCAAAAATTCTTAGCAAACCTTGCCCTAGAATTCTAGATTAGTTCCTCAGCTCTGCCTCTGTGTGTGTGTCTCCAACCGACCCTCAAGCCTTTCTCTTAAACTTTTTTGTTGAACACACCAATGATAATGATTAAATCTCTTATCAATGACAAAATTAAAAGACTGCTTGATTCGCGTCACTTAGAACATTTTAGCACATGTGTTTAATTAATTCACTTCAATTTTTCTAATTTCCTAGGTTTAGACTTAGGGTCCCCATTAAAAAAATAAATTATTTGAATAACTACAACACTAGATGAAATTTCTCCAAACGCTTTTTGGGTTTTGGAGTTGATGTGTTTCTTAGCCCCTCCACAAAGTTTCAGGGCTAGAGCACACCCGATGCTACCTCAATACACAAAATCTCAACAGCAATTATGGTTATTGTGGATGCAACTTCACAACAAATTTAGACTTTTATACTTCAATATGCAACATTTGATGGAGTTTCAAGGTAAAAGGTGCACAACCTACCCCTGGAAAAATTCGTTCTTCTTGTCAAGATGAATAACATATGCAACGAGCCAAGATTACAAGTCTTTCATAAATTCACATTAATTTTTAGGGCACAAGTAAAATCATGACATATCATTCCATACATTAGACATGAAACTTTATGAAATTCGCATGAAAAGAGGACTTACATGACAAAAAGAGTATATCTATCCATAAACTTGCCAAATAGAAGCTCCAAGGGAGATAGCGAAAATATTCCACACATCAAAATGCATTTAATCATCCACATCATTCTAAAAATTGCAGGTCTGAAATCTTTAGAAAGATATATCCCAAATCCCAGTGATGATGAATGAGAGAGAACACCTCTTTTATATTTATACAATCCTCTAGGTGATTTGAATAGGCTAATTTAGCCTAATGATGCCCCTATAATAAAATAATGTGCAAAATAACAATACTTTTGGTGACAAGCCCACCAAATAGCTCCATAATAAGAATAGCAGCTAGAAGGGTTGTTGGAAGGCCAAATGAAGCTCCTCATGTGCCAAAATGAGTAGGAGGGCTCCAATAACAGTAATGAAGGGGGTGGCCCCTTGAACTCTAAGCAAATGACCTGTGGTTTAAGTTACCGAAAACGCTACCCCCATCTCCCAGAAACGTCGTTCGGCGTTTCGGATACAAAATTGTGTACGAAACAACTTGGAAACAATAGGGAAATGTTTTCGCCACGTTTCACTTTTTTGTGAACGGCCAGCCTAGGATCGGAAATGTTTCAAAGGAGTTTCCAGAAAATTTGATTCGTTTCTAGAAAATTTGGATACGTTTCCAGAAAATTTGGATATGTTTCAAGAAAATATGGATACTTTTCCAAGTTTCCAAGCTTCCAGTTTTCCAAGTTTCCAATGTTCTAGGCACTTTATTGCAAGAATATATTCTAGTTTTGTTTGTCCAGAGCATGTTAATGCAACAAAATACTTTGCAGACCTTATATCCACTGATTACAACTTATCTGAAAGTGAACATTTATCTTGAAAAAGGATTCATGATATCATAGAGGTATTTTCCAACAAGTTTTCAACAATGTTACATCTAAAGGATGGAAACCTGGAATTTGGAATGGAAACTCATAAAGTATCTACGAAATCAAGAAGGAAAGTTGTTACCCACAAAGTTCGTTGGTGGAAGCAGTTTCTTTCCATTAGGTTAAATTTCTCAGCATTTCTTTACTAGTATCATACTTGACAATACTTATTTGCTTAAATTGTGGCATCTTGATTCTTGTTCATACTTTGCAGGCACTTGTGATTCTTGGTGCTACAATGCCTTGATAGCTCAGGTTGTATAACCCTCCAGCTTTCAAGAAGCCACACAACATCAGGTATGGGTGGATGCCATGGTAGAAGAATATAGTTCTATCATGACTAATGATATTTGGGAGGTAGTGCCTAGACCAGAGGATAGATCAGTTGTAGGTTCCAGATGGATCTATAAAATCAAGTACGTTACAAATGGTAGTGCAAAGAAGTACAAGGCTAGATTCATGGAAAAGGGGTATGCACATAAAGAAGGGATAGACTATGAGGATACCTTCGCCCCAATTGCCAGATATACCTCTATCAGATCCATTATATCCCTAGCAGTGCAAATAGGATGGGAGATTCACCATATGGACATCAAGACAACATCCTTGAATGGGATGATAGAAGAAGAGGTGCATATTGTAAAAGTTTCAAAACAAAAACCCTACTGCATTATCTAGATCTACTTCACCTACTTGTTTATTAACATTAACAAGTTATTTCACTGAAATATTCAGAAAAACACTAAAGTAGACATTAATTGCAGCCTACACATCTATAGATCATTTACTGAACAATGCACACATGTGACAAGATTGCACACGATTTTTCGGACAAATGTCCTCGGAAAAACCCAATGCGGGAAAACCGGTGCAGCAGCTCTAGAGGGTTTATATTATTATGCAGAATCTAAATACAACAATCTAGGCACCAGACATGTTTGGCCCTATAGAGAAACTACACGGAAATAAGTACCTTTCAGCTTTCACTCTGTATCACACCCTCAAACGAGATTTACAGATCACGAGCCCCTTCTGGCGCACTGGAACCCTCAGCACTGCCTCTGTAGCCTCTGCGTCAACCCTTAACTGGCCAGCATCCCCACTGAGTCAACCTGACTAGTATTGTGTTTCCTTTGCGTTGCTCCGGCTGGCACTGCATCACCCTTGCTGTGCTTCCCCTGCGTTGGTTGGGTCTGCGTCACCCTAGCTGGGCTTACGCAGCCTCTGCACAGTCTCAGCATGGAGCTGGTTGAACTGCGTCCTCCTGGCTGGCTCTGCGCTGATTGGTACTCACTGCCCCCTCCGTCTTGTTGTATTTTCGGCCTTGGATCAACTCATCCCTCGCTGATCTCTGCCCCTCAGGGCACTGCAACTCGTTTTGAATTTCTCAGCAAAACCCCCCTACAGAAATTTGACTTAACTTCAATGCTCTGCCAATGTATGTGTGTCTCCAACTGACCCCAAGCCTTTCTCTTATACTTTTCTTGTTGACACATCAACAGCCGTGATCTAATCTCTAATCGATGGCTCAGATTAAAAGATTGCTTGATCCGCGTCACTTAGAACATTTCATCACATATGTTTAACTAGTTCACTTTAATTTTTCTAATTCCCTAAGTTAGACTTAGGTTCCTCATTAAAAAAATTAATTATTTGAATATCTCATACACCAGATGAAATTTATCCAAACGCTTTCTGGGTTAGTCGAGGGTGGATTCTAAATGGCGATAGAATGGAGGTCTCATGTGTCTTAGCCTTTCCACAAAATCTCAGGGCTAGAGCACACCTGATGCTACCTCAAAATCTCAACACTCCCTCTTAGCGAGGAGTGTGCTCTAGCAATACATCCACACAAAGTATTTCCAGATCTCGACATCACTCTACGTGCTACTAATGCTTGGCCTCCTACCCTCCATGCATTGCGCTGCTGCTTCCTGTACTGTTGCCCATGTCACTACCACTGACACTGCTACATCCGTACTGCAGCTCCCTCTCAAATTGTTGCATCGTGCTGCCAACTGTTGCACTGCAACTCAGTTGCTCAGAAGTAAGCAACTAAAGGACCCCTGCCCAATCATTGACAAACAAGTCAGTTGGGTTGCATCTCATCACTGAAGCTCCCTTGGCTGCTACTCTGCATTGTCCTCCTCAAGCCACTGCGCTGCTAGCGATCTGCACTGCGTAAGCCCTACCCCTCTGCGTTGTTGAAGTCCCATCAGCCCCTCAGTGATGTTGCTTCTACACTGTTGTTGCCTCTGCACTGCATTGCTCCCATCTACAGTGTCCTAGCACTACCCTCCGCTTCACTGTGATCCCCTGCACCCACTGCTCCACTTGTCCCGCTACTGTCTTAAGGCTCCCATAGCTCGTATGTGATCCAAGAGTTGGGCACCTCAAGGATCCCACTATCTCCATCTGTGGCTTCTCTACAGATCAATATCGCCCCACTTCCGTGGCTCATGAGCACTGATAGCTATATCATCATCACTCCCATCGTCTCCCTTAGCTGTTGCTGCCTTGGATTAAGAAGATCCCTTGTCCTTCTTCTTAGGACAATGGTTGGCGAAGTGTCCAAGCTCACCACAATTGAAGCACCAAATCTTGGATAGGTCCCTCTTCTTTTTCCCTTGCTGCCTCTGCTCCTTTGATGCAAGGGCTGCATCCTCCTCCTCTTCCTTCTTTACTTTGATTGTCTCGTTGCGGCTGCTTTGCCTCTTGGTAATCCTCCTGATTTCCTCCAGTCGGAGGATTGCCCACATATCTGCCCAGGATGGTAACGCTGCCCTGCCCAAGATGCTTTGGACAAACATTTCCCATTCCTCGGTGACTACATTCAGGGCAGTCCTCACCAAGAGCCCCTCATCCAGATTTGTACCAAGGGAAATCAGTTGATCCCATATAGTCTGAAGTTTGAAGAGGAAGGGATCTATCTCCTCGCCATTCTACATCTGGCAAACCGCATCTGATTCTCCAGAAGCATCTTTCTTTGGAAAGAGCCTCCCTGATACATCGTGTCCAAGGTTGTCCACATCTCATTTGTCGTGTTCTTCCTAGCAATATGTGGCACGACGTGGTCTTTCACTCTGTCCATGATCAAGCGCTTTGCTCGCACTTGATTCTCCCTGTATTTCTTCAGAGGATCTGCATCGATTGGCACAATTAGGACTCTCTCAGCATGGTCCTTGACGTCGTACTCATCCAGCACTGTCAAGATCCTGGCCCTCCAGATAACGAAGTTGGACATGTTGTCCAACTTGTCCTGATCTCTATCCATGAGACACCATCTTTGTTCGAATCTGTCAGAACAGATACTCCTCTCCCTCTTTCTGCTACAACACTCAACAGAAACACTGGATCTGGATTTCTTGACGATTAGAAACCCTCTATAGTAGTTGCTATCTCCAGCAAATGATTTCCCTCCTGGAAATCCTCAGCCAAAAGACAACTGAACAGTTCTCTACGATCACCCGCCTGATCAAATCTTAGATCTGTTTGGCGCAGATCTGCTGAGTCACTGTTCTCCTCTCGCTCTTGTCACCTTTGTTAGGCACGATGTTGCACCAACAAAACCTCTGCCAAACGAGCAACATCTGAAGATTCGATGCTCTGCTTCCGAACTATGGAAAATTTGCATAACAACCTTAAAATTGGACTGCGTCCCTCTCGCTGGCCTCTGCGTGAGCAGACTAGCTAAGCGCATCGCAGGCTGTTCCTGCGTCACTTTGGAAGGCTCTGCGCTGCCTCTGCGTCACTCATCTGGCTCTATGTCAGCCTCTATGTGGCCTCTGCTGGGACTGCGTCCTCTTGGTGCTGCGCTGCCCTCTCTAGAACTCTGTTGCTTCAGCTGCCTTCTTTGCAGCAATCTTCTTCAGCCGCTCTACTGGTGGATCAGCTTGATCTGCAATGCTCTGACACCATGTGAAAGTCTCAAAACATAAACCCTACTGCAGTATCTAGATCTACTTCACCTACTTGTTTATTAACATTAAAAAGTTATTTAATTGAAATATTCAGAAAAACACTAAAGTTGACACTAACTGCAGCCTACACATCTACAAATCATTTACTGAACAATGCACACATATGGCAAGATTACACACGAATTTTTCGGACAAATGTCCCCAGAAAAACCCAATGTGGGAAAACCGATGGAATAGCTCTAGAGGGTTTATATTATTATGTAGAATCTGAATACAACAATATAGGCAACAGACATGTTTGGCCCTACAGAGAAATTGCACAGCAATAAGTACCTTTCACTCGGAGACAGAAGATACTGCTGTATCACACCCTCAAACGAGATTTACAGATCACGAGCCCCTTCTACAACACTGGAATCCTCGGCGCTACCTCTGCAGCCTCTACGTCGGCCCTTAACTAGCCAGCGTCCCCACTGCGTCACCCTGACTGGTGTTGCGTTGCCTCTACATTGCTTCGGTTGGGACTGCGTTACCCTGGCTACTGCTGCGCTGGCTGGGTCTGCGTCACCCTGTCTGGGCTTACGTAGCCTCTACGCAGTCTTTACGTGGAGCTAGCTAAACTGCGTCCTCCTGGCTGGCTCTGTACTGACTGGTACTCACTGCTCCATCTTGCTGTATTCTCAGCCTTGGATCAACTCATCCCTCGCCGATCTCTGCATCTCACTGCACTACAACTCATTTCGAATTTCTCAGCAAGACACCGCCCCAGAAATTTGACTTAGCTTCAGTGCTCTGCCAATGTGTTTGTGTTTCCAACTAACCCCAAGCCTTTCTCTTATACTTTTCTGGTTGACACATCAACGACCATGATCTAATCTCTAATTGACGGCTCATATTAAAAGACTGCTTGATCCACGTCACTTAGAACATTTCATCACATGTTTAATTAATACACTTTAATTTTTCTAATTCCCTAAGTTAGAATTAGGGTCCTCATTAAAAAAAATAATTTTTCGAATATCTCATACTTGAAATTTCCCCAAACGCTTTCTGGGTTTTTGAGGTCTCATGTGTCTTGGCCCTTCCACAAAATCTCAGGGCTAGAGAAAACCCGATGCTACCTCAAAATCTCAGCATATATCGAGTAGCCTGAAGGCTTCGAACTCATGAGAAGTGCACTCAAGTATGCAAGTTGAAGAAAGCCCTATACATGCTCAAACAGGCACCCAGAGCATGGTATGGTCGAATTGACAATTATTTGCAGCAGTTGGGATTCATCAAGAGTGATGCAGATCCCAATCTCTGCTATTTGATGGTGGAGAATGAGCCTATCATTCTTGTTTTGTATGTAGATGACTTGTTTATAACAGGATCATCAGGGCTCATAAAGGATTGTAAAAGGAACCTTGAAGCAGAATTCGACATGAAAGATATGGGGTTGATGCACTATTTTCTAGGATTAGAAGTATGGCAGACAAATGGGGAGATCTTCCTTAGGCAAGGGAGATATGCTATAGATATTCTGAAGAGATTCCGAATGCAAGATTGCCGACCCATGGCAATGCCCATGATCACCAATTGGAAGAAGACAGATGCATCAGGGAACAAGGAAGTCGACCTCACCTTGTATAGACAGCCCATTGGGTCGCTCATGTATCTGGTCAACACTAGGCCAGACATTTGTTTCGTTGTCAATACCCTTAGTCAGTTCATTGTGGAACCGAAAAGGGCATGTAGGGCAGTAGCTAGAGACATTCTTAGATATGTGTGTGGGGCAATCGGATATGGGTTGAAATATACTCGAGGAGATGACGCCAGATTGAGTGGATTCACAGATGCGAATTGGGCAGGTAGTTCAATGAGCAGGAAAAGTACCTCTGGGCACTGCTTCAGCGTTGGATCAGGGATGGTCTCTTGGTGCAGCAGGAAGCAGAAGTCAATAGCACTGAGCTCAACAGAAGTTGGATATATGGTAGCTAGCACAGCTACGTGTGAAGCTATATGTCTTAGGAAATTGTTAGTGAGTTTGTTCAGGAAGAAGATGGGAGAGACCAGTGTTTACTGTGATAATCAGAGTTGCATAAAACTCTCTGAGAATCTAGTATTTCATGATAGGTCGAAATACATTAATATCATATGTCATTTCATTCGAGACTGTGTTCAGCGTGGGGCAATGCAGCGACAGTATGTTCCCACAGGAGATCAGGTAGCAAACATACTCACGAAAGCTGTAGGAAGAGCTAAGTTCATCACATTCAGGGAACAAAATGGTATGGTAGAGAACCCGTTTCAGTAGTAGAAACAGATGGATTCTTAGTTGCAATAGCAACAGATGAGAGGGAGTTGCAGTGAAGATGCAATAGTTGGAAGCTAAACAACAGGGTCAACAACAACACAGATGCAATGCAGAATCAAATTTGTGCAGTAGTTGGTGGGAAGCTATAGCCAAACATCAACAACGCAATTGGAGAGGGTGCAAAATTAGAGTATTGCTATCAGGAAGGTAGCAGTACTAGAGCACATTCCTTGCTAAGAGGGAGTGTTGATTTTTGTAGCATCGGATGTGCTCTAGCCTTGAGATTTTGCAGAGAGGCTAAGACACATGTATTCTCCAAGATAAGTATACTTGGGAGCGGGAGCGAAAATGGGAAGCGAGAGCGGGAGCGCCATTTTTAGAAGCTCCCGGTTTGTGAGCGTTTTATATATATATATATATATATTTTATGCACATATGTCAACAAAAGCATGTAGAATGATGAATTAGACATAAAAAACATAAAAACATAGATTGAACCATATAAGATCAATCATCTAGAAGTTATAATCTTCTAATATAGAAGATTATGTTTCTAACCTAGAAGTTAGAAACATACAACATATTGACTCTTGAGTCTCATGATTCATCAATCTTAAGGTTTCAAGCTTTCAAAATTCAATATATAACATTTATCATCATCGTCTCATTGATCACCATAGTTGTACTTGTAAGATAAGTCTAACATTTACAACAAATAATATTTAACATGAAATGAAATGTGATAAAATGAAACAAACTGAAACAACTTTCAAATTTCATGAAGCATCATATTCATAATTCATAATGAGTTATAAACTTTTAACAGCCAACTTCAAAGTTTCAAACTTCAAACTTAAATTGTCATATATTGTTTACAAAAAAATATAATAATAAATATGAAAGAGTCAAGTTTCAATAGTTTAAAAATTTTAAAACTACTAGAAACTAGAAAAGACTAGTAGATCTATTTTATCTATTGGTTGACCGTTGGCCTCTTGCCACGAGAAATCTCTAATTTTTGAAATTTGAGCAAATAGTGGTAATGGCCTTAATGCTTGTTGACATTGTCTTCCCTTAGAAAATATAATTAAATTAATGTGAATAAATTCTCTAGAAATGTTAAACGGTATTTGTAAAGATGTAAGAATGAAGAATAATTTCTCTAGAAACGTTAAAGGGTATTTGTAAAGATGTAAGAATGAAGAGAAGATACTTTATGTCAAACAACAACTTAAAGATAATGATCCAATAAAATATTCACACAAATTCCCAAGATGTAACTCAGAAGAAAATGAGAAAGCTCTAACCTGTGGTTTGTGTAACGACCCATTCCCAAGTTATAAGCAAAATAATATTAGCATGTATACGATATACGCATTTGATAGCTACACATGCATATATTGCACACATCGCACTAGTATACGTACCTGCTAATATTAAGATTACCTAAGAAGACAAATTGAAAATCAGCTTACATTTTATCTCGCCGAAATATGATAAAAACATCATTCAAAACATATATATACATAACTAAGTATAAATTATATGTAAGTGGACTAATAAAAGAAAATAATTTAATTTAATTAAAAATATAAAGTTAATTCATTAAGTTAAAAATGAATATTTAAATATAAAAATTAATCTTAAAGAGTACTTAAAGTCAAATGCTCCATAAATTAGACAACCGTAAATCACATCTCCATAAATACATTCACATCTACATTAATGCGAATCATATCTCCATAAATACATTCATATCTACATTAATACAGATAAGATCTCGATGGAGAAGAGGCGGTGGAGGAATGCTATGGCGGTGGAGAAAGTTATATAAGCAGTGGAATATGGAAGAGAGGGGGTGGTTGTTCTGGCAAAATTCTGCATTATTATCGAAGGGAAACATTGAAAGAGATAAATTGTCCTGGAAGGGAGACTCGGTGTTCTTAGAATTCTAGGCACGGGGGCAGACGAGGCGTCCTCTGGATTTAGGATTGTTTCCTAGATTGGCTGGGAGGAACCGATTGGTTCTGTAATCTGTCTGCTACGTTGAAGAGAAGAACCACGGTTCCAGCAATCATTCCTCTGTGTAAGATAATTACTTATGCACGCTTAAATTATGTTTCAGGTTTCAGGTACTTCTATTTTTGTAAGACAGTTACTTTACGTAAAATAAATTTCACTGCTAGCCTCATGTAGTTTGAAATTACGTTTACATCTGACAATGAGATAAGTTCATGTATAAATTGATGGATTGAGTCCCTACACATGGTATCGGAGTAGGTTCAAACTTTCGAACCTGTGTTAAGTGCTTTTGGTGTTTCCCGTATATTACGCTTTTCTAAATTATAAAGTACTAGAGTCCAGGTTGTCCCTATTTTTACAGTATCAGAGCCTCATCATTGGATGGAATGGACTCCTTGCTATCAATTGTTCAGGTGCAGGAAATGCGATCAAACCTATCTGATTGTAATATTTGCTGTTAATATTAACAGTGCTCTGATATACGTATGCTTTAGTGTTGATGCTAGCCTAATCGATATCTATCCCTGAATGTAGTAACTATCGAGGCATCAAGTAGCTAATTAGTTTCACATATTTAAAACATGTCATTGCCACCTGCAACAGAACTGCCTAGTCTTAACATACATTAGAGATCATTTTAAGGCCTCTGTTGTGCATCAGAGAGAGCTCATTCTGTTCACCTTGTTTGGACAAATCCACTAGAATAGTATCAGTAATCCTGTTAAATGGATGATGTAATGGCCCAACGACACTGTAAAATGCAAAGAGGAGGTGCCAGTGACACATTAACAAAATTTTCCTAAATGCTAATATAATTTCCACTACGTATTTTAGAGCTTACTTTGCCTTTATACATGTAATTATCAAGGGTAATTTTTCCCTAGGGTTTTCGGAAGCAATTTCTTTTCTTTTTCCAATACAATGACTAAATTCAATATATTCATTAAACAGTGAAATTTTATTCCAATGATACAATGAACACTATGTAATCAACAATATAAAATCTTGGCAAGACAATGTACTGTTCAACAATCCAGAAATGCAGTATCAAGATGCCAAACCAATTCAATACAACATCTTCTTCAAACGGGTCATTTACCTTTTCTGGCACCTTGCAAACATCAACTACCATCAAAACACAATCTGCATTGCCAGTTGCAGAATGCACGTTCTTCATCATCATGGCATCTAATATGTGCATTTCTTTTTTTTAATCACACCAGGTGTGTCATATAGAACCATCTGATAATCAGGGGCAGAACACAAGCCAAGGATTCGATGTCGTGTAGTCTGGGGTTTGTTTGTAACTATGGAAAGCTTTTGTCCAATCATCTGATTCAGAAGTGTACTCTTTCCAACATTTGGCTTTCCGACTATAGCTACATATCCGCTCCGGTGGTCGAGGCCAACACTGAGTTCGCCATAGCCGGAATCTTCCCCATCATCTGCATCTTCCTCCTTAATATTCAACATCCTTTCGGGCTTGTCAGTTAAGGACAGCGACATTCTATTCCCAGAAGATTGTGCATAGGGCGAAAGCCTAGTTTTATTGCATGTCTCTGTTTTCGACTTATTTGTAAGGATGGCGAAATCGGTATCACTCTGCATAAAATTGCGCGTTCAGGTCATCGAAATTTGCCCTTCACATTTTGTTGCAGAATGCAACGACGCCCACTGCAATGAAGGTGAAATACAGAAATAATCAGTCGAGAAACTTCGAAGAGCATGGACGTGAAGATGTGCAGTGAGCTCCATGAATCAAGAGGTGTTTCACTCTGCTCCACCAAAATTTTCATACCACTCCATTCTCTTTGCGATTTCCCTAGGCTTGATAATGTCCTTTTTGTTTAATAACAACAACGTTGGCGGTTTCTCCTTGAGATCTTTAATTCACATAAACCATATACAGTCAACCTATCATGCAAACGTTGATGATCTAACGTTGATTCATTCGCACTAGATATATATACATTAATTCGAGGAGTATGCTCCAAATATACTTGCTTTTGTAAGAAGTCCTCTATGTCAAGGCGAGTAGCTGTAGCTAAGATCTTAAGTGCCTTCCCTTCTTTTCCAATTAGAATGATCTTTTGAGGTTCTTTCTCAACAACACTTTCAATCTCAATAAAATCTTTGGATGTCGGGCGAACAATATAGCTGGCCACATTGACCTGGCATGCATATGGAACTTCTTGACGATATTGCATGAAAATTTTTCCCGAACCATTTCAGCCACCAAAAAAAAAAATCTTTCTGGATGCTCACTGATAATGTCCTTGGGATAATATGCAAGCCCATATGCGATCATCAGTATTGTAGTCTGGTAAACTTGAGTAAGTATATATTATTATTGATAAAAGATGAGATGATTACAATGGGGAATCACCAAGGCTTTAAATACAGCCTTATGGTATCCCTTGGCTAAGAGGCATGATCTTTGATCATGCCCTTCCACATTAATAAACCTAAGATAACTATATCTAACTAATAATTAATAAAATATACATAACATTGCCCCTCTCTTAAAGATGCTTTGTCCTCAAAGCATACGTAATGATGGACAATGTTGACGAATTCCTGAGTTTCTTGAGCGGCGAGCTCTTGCTTCCCACATTTTAAAAAGATCGTGGAGCATCTTCTCGAGTTCAATCTTTTGTTGATGTGGATAGTGAAAAGATCTGATATCAACAGGGTCGGATCCTGTCTTGACTTCTATTGGATGTTTGATTTTCCTATCTGGAGGCACTTTTATGGATAGATCCTGGAATACTTTTTCGTGTGTCCGAACTAGTCCTTGTTCTTCTGGTGACTCTTCGTGGCTCCCTTTTGAAGATAACATTTCTAACTGATGACATTGTACTGTAGATGTTGGCGCTCCTATTTGAATCATCTTCGTCATCAGAGAGGAAGATACGACTTGATCTTCTGGGGCTTGGAATCCATACAACCTATGTTTCTGCCCTTTCCACCTAAAACTTATAAACTGCTTCTGATGGTTGGTAGAATAAGTACCTAAAGTTTGTAGCCATTGAATTCCTCAGACCACATCTACTCCTTGTAATGGAACGGTGTAGAATGGAGATTCTAAATGAAAGTTTTTTATTTGTAGTTTGACCTTATGGCATTTCCCTACTTGCTCAATCTTCATACCATCGGCCACCATTACCTTCATATTAAGCATGGGGAAGGTAAATATGTTAAGTCTTTTTGCCATGGTTGAATTTAGAAAATTGTGGGTACTGCCAGTGTCGACGAGAACCATTACGTTGTTGTTCTTGATATGTCCTCTTAACCTTAGGGTTTGAGGTTGTGATATGCCTGTCATAGCTGATAATGACAATTGCCGAATAGTTTCGTCATCCACCTCTGGAGAGAACTCTAAGTTGTCTTCTAATACTTCTATATATGAATCATTATTGTTAGCGTCATTAGTTGCTTCACAACTGTATAGATTTTTCGCTTTTCCATTAGCACATTTGTGCTTAGGGTCCCAATTTTCACTGCAACGTTTGCACTTGCCCTCTCTCATTCTTTGTTTTTCCACACTAGATTTTTCTTCTTCACGAAGATGGAGTGGGACATATTTTGTGTCATCTATATTTTCAGATTGAGGAATCTTTGTCTCGAATATACTTTTTCTGGTTTTGATAACCTTTCAAATTTCTTTTCAGCGACTTTTGCTTTTTGCCTTGCTACTTCTACTGATGTAATTTCATGAAGTTCGAGCTCTTCTTGTATATGGATTTTAAGTCTTGAGATGTAAGACTAGATTAGACGAGATTCTGACAATCCCGGTACTCGTGTTGCCAAGGTCTCCCATTCTCGAGTGTACTCATCCACATCTCCTTTTTGGCGTAATTTGATAAACGTTGAAAAAAAAAATTCTTCTTTTATGCCTTGAAACCTTTTGAAGAATGCATCCTTAAATTTCCTCCAACTGATAGCAAGCGTCGTCTTTTTCCACCACATATACCAATTATATGCTTCTTCCATTTTCATGGAAGCATGCCTAATTTTTTCGTCATCACTAGTAATGTCATAAATCTCAAAATATTTTTCCGCTTTATTAAGCCATGCAACGCTATTTTTTCATTACCATCAAACTTGGGTAGCTCGATTTTGGCTTTTCGCTGATATGCTAATGGTGGAACAGGAAGGGGATATTGATTAGCAAATGCATTCCAGAGTTGCTTATTTTGAAAATCTGCATTACTATCTTCTTGATGATGTGGGGAATCGATTTTTTCCTGATGCTCTTCTGATTTCCCTGAATCTGCGGAATTGTTTTGTTGATTTTGTTCCATGTTAGCAAATATTGGGGATTGTGTCTGACTTAACTTATCTATTTTATCATTTAGCTTATTGAAGAGTTATGTCATCTTGTTCATTGCTTCGCTATGCTCTGTCATCTTGTTCATTGCTTCGCTATGCTTTTCTGTGGCCTCATGATAATTTAGCCACATTTGTCTTTCTATTCGATTTGTCGTATCATGAACCTTTTTGATGTCGTTGGAGTGTCCTGCAACTGTACCTTCAAGATTGACTAATCTTTTTCCGAATTCTTCGGAATTATTATTGATTTGTTTCTCAAGATCGACCAATTTCTTCTGGAATTCGGCCATCGACATCGATGAAGACATTGAACATGTATGAGGTGGGGAATATTTTTCTGCCAATTTCTCTCCTCTCTTTTTTTTTTAAATAATAATAATAATTATTATTATTTCTTACTAATTTTTATATAAAAATTAATTTTCAATTAAAGTTTATATAAAAATTAGAATCTATATATATATATATATATATATATATATATATATAATTAATTTTTTTATATAAAAATTAGTTAAAATAGATATATATATATTTTTTGAAAATCAAATTAATGAGATGCGACTATACAATGTGACCCTTCAACACAACATACATGAATCACTTCACGTGAAGATATAATCGTACGTGTTGTGGTTCTGCTGGTTCACGCTGAATTTTACTGATATATCACGATAAATGTAAAGCAGTCCCTTTAGTCTTTACAGTTCAGGCTACTGTGGCAGTTGAGAAGGCGGAATAGTAGTTGAGATAACGGCGGCCAAGGTATCATGGTGGAAGGCAGTGGCAGAAGGGCCGAGGGAGGTTGGCCGCGGAAGGACCGAGGAAGGTTTGGCCACGGGAGGAGTGGACACGGGTGGGAGGTCGCAGGCGGGGGGGCGGGTGTGTTTACCGAGAGGGTGGCGGACGCCGCAGGGGTGGTGGTGAGAGAGAAGGTATGGGACTGTGAGATGAGCAGTAGTGATAAGGGAAATCGATAGGGGAGATCAAGAGGGACGTTGGGGGAGAGCGGGTAATGACGGTGAGGGGTGAGCAGGGTGGAAGGGCCGAGGGGTGAGGGGGATGGTGAGCGTTGTTAGGCCAAGGGCCGCATGAGGCGAGGGGAATGGGAACAGCAGGGCGTGGTGTGTGATAGCGAGCGTAGGCCGAGGGCGTTGTTTGAGTGTTGGGTGGTGAAAGGGGAGGGTGAGGAATGTGAGGGGGTTAAGTGGGTTGTAAAAATTTTTTTTATTTTTTAATTTTTTATGTGAGGGAGTTGGGAATTGGGGTTGATGAGCGAAGGCAGAGTGGGGGTGAGAGAGCAGAGGGGGTTGGGTAAAAATCTACAAAAATTTTTTTAAACAAATGTTGTTGTCCACAAGCACTTGATTAAAAAAATCTGCAATTTTGGAATTTCCTTTAATTCCTTAATTCTGGGTGATCACACAGATCCCGAAGAGCAATGCTCCGATACCAATGGAGTGGAAAAAGTCTGGTAAACTTGAGTAAGTATATATTATTATTGATAAAAGATGAGATGATTACAATGGGGAATCACCAAGGCTTTAAATACAGCCTTATGGTGTCCCTTGGCGAAGAGGCATGATCTTTGATCATGCCCTTCCACATTAATAAACCTAAGATAACTATATCTAACTAATAATTAATAAAATATACATAACAGATAATATGACTGGAAATGAGGTTCCGCGGGTTATATTTATAGTGGGTTATCGATTTTTGAAAGGCTCACGCCTGTTTGATGGGGGCTGACAGGAGTGTATAAATGAGGGTAACACGATACTTCTGTTAATACAGATGTTAATACCTCTATTAGTTGATAACCGACTACACCAACACCGCACAGCGTGACTAATGTGCATATGGGAACTCTTGGCACCAAGGCAAACTCATTCACAGCGTGTTGTTCCTTAAAGAAAAGGTGTGACTTGCAAAATAATTGCCAAGAGGTGTCGTCGTCTGGCTAGGGTTAGGTGTCATTGTCATTGGTGAAACATGTTTAATAATGTATATCCTATGGTTTAATAAAATCATTGGGTTTAAATAATATATCGTATGGTTTAAATAAAATCATTTCGTTTAAAAATATATATCGTATGGTATAAAATATGCCCCATGCTATTTAAATGAATAAAACACCAAACGTTAATACATTAATGCTCCATGATAATAGGTTTAATGCCATACGTATTATATGTTAAAACCTCCACCATATGTTAAAATATAAATGCAGATTTAATGACTTTGGAAATAAAAATAAGTCTGGATTTAATAAAATATTAATATATATAAATTATAATATAAAACATGATTATTGAACCATATATGATATATTTAATTATAATATTATATACATATATCAGGTTAATTATAAATGGGGTGATGTATAAAGTAAATTGCCAATATTTTTGTTTTATACAAAATAGACTTAAAATTATATTTTGGCTCTCATTTTGTTAAACAACCCTATGATCTACAAGAACCCCTGCATTTCACTCTAGAGTTAGTACGCATAAAATACCCTGCATAGGATAAGGAGGTCGCACTACCACCCTCCATGACCTCGGTACCGGTAAGACCTGCCTGTAGGTAAAATAGCAAAAGCACTATACCTGTATGCAAGCTCAAATTTTACAAAAATTATATTTAGTCAGTCTAAAATTTACCCATTTCTTATAAATTTATTATGTATTTCAGGGAAAGTTACAATGTTAAGAACGTACCAAAGGCGGCAACGCCAGCGAAATGCATTGCCATCACCTCCACCCTCGTCATCACCACCGCCACCTCGTAGATCATTGTCAGCACCTGTTGCTCTAGTGCCCGATCTAACTATGGTGATCAGCTCTTTAGAAGCCATTTTGGAAACATTAAAGGGGTCGCAGCCGACCAGTAGCAAGGAGGAACGATGTCATCTAGAGGAAAGACATTCAGAAAAGCTTAAGGATTATGATTATAAGCCTTATAGAGAGGATATTTCGCGGGAACTGCAAAATATTAAACTCCCGGAATTTTCTGGAGAACATGCCGAAGCATGGTTGGAAGGGATGATAAGATACTTCGCATTAAGAGAATATTCTTCCACATCTAAAACAAAGATCATTGTATTCCAACTCAGGGGGAATGTTCTGATTTGGTGGGGAAATCTGGAAAAACAGTTGCATCTCACTTCAGATACCGTTCCTTGGGAGTTGTTTGTGGACCGATTTTGTGTGAAATACTTACCACCTTTCTTTCAAGAGTAGCAAGCCAAAGCCTTCCATACTTTAATCCAAAGTAGTAAGACCGTGAAAGAATACGAGATAAAGTTTATGGAACTTGTAAAATATGTTCCTTATCTAGACACGAATGAACGCCAAGCCGAGCGTTTTGTATATGGATTAAATCCTCGAATCAGGGCCATGGTAAGAATGTGGAAGCCATCGACGGTAGCAGAGGCGGTTGAATGTGCTCGTTATGCAGAAGAACATCTGGGGATTAAAAGGGATTTCAGGCCAGCTGAACCAATACCATAGGCATCTACAGGAAAGACTCCCCGAAACTTCTTTTGAGGAAATAGCTCGAGACCACTTCCTTATGGTAACAGGTTTACCCCAAGAGGAGCGGGAGCAGGAGCTCCCATGACCATAAATGCTATAGCTTCAGAATCCTCAAACATCAATCCTTGGAAATCTTGGGGGGCTGGTAATCGAGGAAAGAATGGGAGAGGAAGTGGCACCAGGGGACAAAGCTCTTGGCCTGGAAATTCACAGTCAAACTCACGAGGTCCAGCCCAGGTGGACTGTTGGGGGTGTGGAGGACCTCATCTTTGGCGTGATTGTCTGGAGAACTCTCGGAGAGCAGGAAAAAGACCATTATCAGATACCCAAGGCAATCATAAAATCCATGCCATCATCAACAACAACCAGCAGCACATCAATCCACTGTAGTGGAATCTTCAAGTACAATCAACGAAATAAAACTCTAAATCTTATTTGACACTGGAGCTACTGATAGTTTTATTTCATCTTATACATTAAATAAATGTGGGTTGGCAGCCTGTAAGCAAAACGATTTCAGACAGGTAGAAATGGCTTCGGGAGAACTTCAATCGGTAGAATTAAGTGTTGAGTATTGCAAAGTTGATCTAGGAGTCTGTTCGACCAAACTAAAAGTATATGCCATGGCCCTAGGAACTTACGACCTGGTGATAGGAATGGATTGGTTAGAGTCTTATCGAGCATGGATAGATTGTTCCGAGAAAACAATACTTTACATAAATGACGAGGGGGAGACAATCCAAATTCAAGGTATTAAGAGAAAAGTATCCTTGCATTTCATCTCAGCTATGCAAATGAAGCGGTGCTTAAGGAAAGGTTGCCAAGTGTATGCAGTTCGAGAAGTAAGCAAAGAGAAAGGGCCTTCCTTAGAACAATATCCGATTCTGTCAGAATTTCCAGATGTTTTTCCAAAGGAATTACCAGGACTGCCTCCTAAGAGAGAGCTAGACCTCACTATAGAATTGAAACCTGGTACGGAACCTATATCTAAAACACCTTACAGAATGACTGCCCCGGAACTTCAAGAATTGCAAATGCAGCTGAAAGAACTGTTAGATGTAGGACACATTCGACCTAGTGTTTCACCTTGGGGCGCTCCTGTAATCTTTGTCAGGAAGAAAGATGGTTCATTACGACTGTGTGTGGACTGTCGAGATTTAAACCGAGCCACGGTAAAGAATAGGTATCCACTGCCTCACATTGACGACATTTTCGATCAAATGAAAGGAGCTATAGTGTTTTCAAAGTTCGATCTGCGATCAGGTTATCATTAGCTAAGGATTAGCGAGAGCGATGTTTCTAAGACTGCATTCTGAACTCGTTTCGGGCATTATGAATTCATTGTGGTACCATTTGGGTTGACCAATGCACCTGTGGTCTTCATGAACCTTATGAATAGCGTTCTCCGCAAATATCTCGACCAATTTGTACAAGTTTTCCTCGACGATATTCTCATTTACTCTAAGAATGAGAAGGAGCATGAAGAGCATCTTCGGATAGTATTACCCTATCTCAGAGAACACAAGTTATATGGAATATTATCCAAATGCGCTCTCTTTCAAAAGTAAATTCGTTACTTAGGTCATATCATATCTGGCGAAGGAATCTCTGTAGATCCTGAGAAGGTAAACACAATCAGGGAGTGGCCGATACCTAAGAATGCACATGAACTGCGTAGTTTTATGGATTTAGCAGGTTATTACCGAAGGTTTGTGGAGGGATTCTCCAAAATTGCAAAGCCGATCACAAACCTCCAGCGCAAAGGTGTTAAGTATGAATGGACTGAGGTATGTGATAAGGATTATTCTGAACTCAAAAGATTATTGACTAGTGCACCAATCCTGCGAGTACCTAATATGGATAAATATTTTACTGTGTGTACCGACGCATCTAAACAAGGGTTAGGTGCAGTATTAATGCAGGAAGGAGGCGTAATAGCATACGCTTCAAGAAAATTATAACCTCATGAAGAACTTTATGCTACGCATGATTTAGAGTTAGCCACGATGGTTTTAGCTTTAAAGATATGGAGACACTACTTGGTGGGGAGAAACTTTATGATTAAAAGTGACCACCAAAGTTTACAGTACTTGTTCACTCAAAGAGTGTAATATCCCGAAAGGGGAATAGACAGCAATACAAGCATACGACAATATAGGAAATGCCGAAAATAGAACATAAAGCAAATACACATAAAAATGCCGGAAATGCTAAGCCATTTTATTAATCTGAGAATATAATGAGATACAACGGATAATCAGAATAAATGCACCTATCCTTGCTCAAGGCAAGTGAAGAACCCTCTCAGAAAAACAGGAAATGGCTGCTACAAGAAACTGCATCCCAACTGTTGGAAGAAACTGCCGTAAACTGCTGCTGCTGGAATGAACTGAAGCTAGGGGCTGATCCCTTTGCCGAAATGAGCTGAAAATCGGCAGACCACCTGAACTCACCACCCCGGACAAAACCCAGAAACCATATACAAAATGGACCACCTCCGAAAATCACCCCCAGAAACCCTCCTCCTAGAAAAACGTTGTCCCTCCAGGACCAACGCAGACACCAACTAAAATAGACTGAAATGGAGCCACAACTCCTCAGGAAACTCACCAAATGATAAACGCTGAACCTCCACACCGGAATAGGCCTGAATCTCCTGCAGAAATCTCTACCACTGAGCAGCTCCAACTCAAACTGCGTCCTCCCTCCAAGGTCTGCGCAGTCACCCAATGAAGCTCAACTCCTCAGCAAAACTCCCAACAAAACACCTGCAAATCTTCTGCTAAAGACTGCAGAAAAACCTTGCCCGAGCAGGCACTCGAAGTCCCCCGGGGCCAAGGGTGAGATCTCCGACCGGAGACACTCAGTCGCACTAAACAGTGCTGCAGACCGACTAAACAGCCAGCGTGCTCAAGTAGACAGAAGTCTAGCTCAATATCATCAACAATATCAATAATCCAAATGGAGTGAAATCCCCACCTTTTATAGTGCTAGCTCCCTCAAAAACCCTGTGTCCTTGACCTCCTCCTTGACCTGCGCAGTTACCTTAGGAGCCTACGTGAGGCCTCCCCTCATGTGTGTGTGGACCCCCAAGGCTACCCCTTTAAGTCACAACGTTCATCAACTAGGGAAGCACTTTATTTTATTAAAGTGAGTTGAGCCCCTATTTCTCACTTTATTTATTAATTTAACTAAAGGCGGCAAAACTATACAAAAATGAAATATTCCAATTAGCAGTGCTAATTAGGAATATTACAGTCTACCCCGGCAGAACGTTGCTTGTCCTCAAGCAACTGAAGTGATGGATGCTGCAAGATCCTCTCATCCTCCCAAGTGGCATCCTCATCTGGCAAGTTCTTCCACCTCACCAAGAACTCCCTGATCTTCCTGCTCCGCAGCTGCCTCTCCCTAGTGTCAATAATAGCCTCCGGCTGCAACACCAGATGCCCCTCATCATCCGTGGGTGGTAGCTCCTCTGTGACTGTCACCTGCTGGCCCAGCGCCTTTTTCAGGCATGATACATGAAAGATATTATGAATCTTGCTGCCTTGGGGCAGCTCCAACTCATATGCAACCTGCCCGATCCTGCGTATCACCCTATATGGCCCATAAAAGCGGGGCTTAAGCTTCTCCGCCCCCTTCTGCTTGAGCGAAGACTGTCGGTATGGCTGTAGTCGTAGGTAGACCAAGTCCCCTACCTCGAAGTGTCTCTCCACCCGACCCTTATCAGCATACAACTTCTGTTGATTCTGTGCTGTGGCTATGTTGTCCTTGAGAGCTCGGAGGATATCTTAGCTCTCTTGGATCCATAACTTGGCTCTCGGAGCCCTGCTAACACCAAACATCATGTCCACAAAAGATAAGGAATGATATCCATACAAAGCATAGAAAGGTGACATACCAATAGACATATGATGCGTCGTGTTGTAGCAGTACTCGCCCAAATGCAGCCACTTCATCCATGCCCTCTGCTGTCCACTGACGTAGTTACGCAAGTAGCCCTCCAGCCACTTGTTAACTATCTCGGTCTGCCCGTCCGTCTGGGGGTGATAACTAGTGCTCGGTGTCAACTCGGTCCCCACTAGTCGGAAGAGCTCCTGCCAGAATCCGCCCATGAAGCGACTGTCCCTGTCACTGACGATGGTCTTGGGTAGACCATGTAATCTGAAAATCTCCCTGAAGAACAGCTCAGCCACTTGCACTGCTGTGTGATGTGCGGATATGGCAAAAAAATGGGCATACTTCGTCGGCCGGTCAACGACTACGAAGATGCAGTCCTTGCCCTGCACCATGGGCAACCCTGTGATAAAGTCCATCGATATGCTCTCCCATTTCCCCTCCGGAATGGGAAGAGGCTGCAATAACCCTGCAGGATGGCTCATCTCTCCCTTGTTTCGCTGGCAAACATCACACTCCCTGACATGCTGGAGTACGTCCTCCTTGAGGCCCTTCCATGAGAACCTCTCCCGAATAGCCCGGTAAGTCTTGGTGAACCCCTGATGGCCCGCCAATGGAGAATCGTGTGAAGCCTGGAGTATCTTCTTCTTGAGCTGAGATCCCTCAGTCAAGAAGATCCTGTCCCTGTAATAGATGATCTCATCAACCACCCTGTACCTGTCATCTGCTACCCACTAGGTACTGTCGGTATTTGGCCAATGCATGCATGATGGCCAACATCTCCTTGTCGTATATGGGATACAACCTCTCGTGTGGAAGGAGCTTCTGGCTCTCAAAAGCTATCGGGTGACCGCCCTGCATCAAAACTGCACCAATCCCCTCTCCTGATGCATCACACTCTAGGACAAAAGGCTGTGTAAAATCTGGCAACGCCAGCACAAGGCAACTGCTCATCACCTCCTTGAGCTTGTCAAAAGCTCGCTGTGTTGTGTCCGACCAACTGAATGCCCCCTTCCTCATCAAATCTGTGAGGGGTGTAGCAAGCTGAGAGAAGCCCTTGACGAACTTCCTGTAGTATGTGCAAATGCCAATAAATCCCCGAAGCTCCGTCACATTCCGCGGCTCTGGCCAATCCGTGATGGCCCTGATCTTCTCCTCGTGGACTCTCACCCCGTCCACTCCTATAATGTGCCCCAGATACAGCATCTCTGTCAACCCGAACTCACACTTGGAGAGTTTGGCGTAGAACTGCTGCTCCTCCAAGATGTGCAAAACTGTCTCAATATGCTGGAGATGCTCCTCCCAAGTCCTGCTATATATAAGTATGTCATCAAAGAAGACCAGCACAAACTTCCTCAGATGACCCCTGAAAATGTGGTTCATGCACGACTGAAAGGTAGCGGGTGCATTGGTCAGCCCGAAAGGCATGACCAGAAACTCGAAGTGCCCATAATGACACTTGAAAGCGGTCTTGGGAATGTCCTGTTCCCTCACGCGTATCTGATGGTACCCGGATCTCAAGTCAATCTTTGAGAAGAACCGTGCTCCTCTCAACTCATCCATCAGCTCGTCGATCCTGGGAATGGGGTACCTGTTCTTCAGGGTCTTCTTGTTCAGAGCCCTGTAGTCAATGCACATGCGTAATGTGCCGTCCTTCTTCTTCACCGGCACTACTGAAGAAGCAAAAGGACTAGTGCTGGGCCGAATGTGACCAAGGGCCAGCAACTCCTGAATGGCTCGCTCTATCTCGTCCCGATAGGCCTTGGGATGCCTATACGGTGTGGTAATCACGGCCTGTATCCCCTGCTCAAGCTCGATCGTGTGCTCAAACCCCCGATCCGGTGGTTGCCCTGGTGGAATATCCCCGAAAACCACTGCATACCTGTCGAGAATAGACTGTAGCTCAGGATGCACTGTCTGCCCTGTATCCACTGCCTCTGAAGCCCGCAACTCTACCGCCCACTCTATGTCTCCCTTGCGGAAGGTCGCCTCCATCCTGTGTGTTGACACCGTCTGAGGCGGGTATGTGTGCTGTCCCCGTATCTTCTCATGCCTCCCCGTCTTGGGATCATCCCACTCCATCTCTAGGGCCTTCCAATCTGTCGTGACCTTCCCCAGAGTAATGAGCCACTGAACACCCAATATCAGGTTGGTGTCCGGAATATCCACCACAAAGAAGTGATCCGTCAATGTATAAGTGCCCATCGTCACTGATAGCTCCGGGACATATCGAGCACAAGCCATGGTCTGATCTCCTGGGACCAAGACGGAAAATCCATCAAAACCCTCTGTCTGTATGCCTCTCCGCTCAACCATCTGGGCATCAATGAAGTTGTGGGTGGCCCCACTATCAACTAAGACTGAAACCCGCTGCCCGCGCACTGTCCCTCGTACGCGCAGTGTCAAGTACTTGGGAACTCCCCGCAATGTGGCTAGAGCTCCCCCAGTGGGTGCAAACGATGCCCCACCTACTGCGGGTGGTGGAGGTGGTAAGGTACCCTGCGCTGCATAACAATCTCCTGCCTCCACGTCATCCCCCTCATCCTCTTCTCCACTGCTCTCGGAGAAGACCTCAATGAAGTGTGTTTTCCCTGTAGCACACCTATGCCCCGGTGCCCATGGCTCCTGGCAAGTGAAGCACAATCGCTTCCTCCTCAGCTCTCTCCTAGCCTCGTCATCAAACTGCCCTCGTCCAGGATTCGCCTTGGGAGGCGAAACCCTCGTGTCCTTCCCCTTAGGCTGGAAGGCCTGTCTCTGGGGATAAGGTGTCTGAGTCCTGAGTAAGACATCCTGTAAGTCCCGAGTCCTGCTGATGGCATCCTGAAGGGTAGCTGGTCTGGTCGACCAGACTAGGCCACGAAGTGGCTCTGACAATCCCACCACAAACATGTAAACCATCCGAGCCGTAGACAAATCAGGTACCATCACCGAAATCCTCAAGAAGTCTGAAATGTATGTCTCTGCACTCCCCGACTATTTGAGCTTTGTCAGCTCAACAAAGTACTGCTCCGGATCCCTCCTGTCAAAGCGCTCTATCACCCTCTGGGTAAACTCGGCATATGTCGTCACTGCAGAATGTCCGAGTGTCGTCATCCCATGGAACCACCAGTCTTGGGCCTCACCGTCCAGATTTAATGTTGCCACCTTAATGGCCTCTGACTGCGACATCGGGTTAAGCTGGAAATAGATGTCCAGCTTCTCCACCCAAGACTTTGCCGAACTGTTTGATGAGGCATCAAACGTGGGCAAATGAAATCTACTAGCTGCGCGGTGGTCATCACGGTGGTGCCTATGCCCTCGGTGATGATCACGGGGTCTAATGTCATGCTGGACCTGGACAAAGTCTCTGAAGGTGATAGAATCTCGGAATGCCGGTCTATATGCCTGGTACTCTGTAAAAAGGTCACCCATCAGACCCGACTCTATCTCTCGCTGTGCTGCTGCCCCTGCGTCCTCTGCCAGGAAGGTAGGCATGGTGGATCGCGTGGGTGCTGGAATATCCCTCTGTGCACTCCTCTGTACTCCTGCCCCTGCGTCCTCTGGCAAGAATGTGGGCATAGTGGATCGTGTGGGTGCATGCGATGCCACAATGGGGATAGCATCATGCACTGGCACGTGGTGGGACATACCCGATCCCTCACCGATCTGGATAACCCTGGGGGGTTCCCTCTGCCTGACCTCTAATGCCGTGAGTCTCCGTGTCATCTCCTGCATGTGATGGAGGAGTGTATCCCATCTCCTCGAACCCTCATCGTCTGCCATCGGGTTCCGCTGCTCTGTGTCCCCCGCAGGCTGCTCCTGCTCTGAATCTGTCTCAGGTGGCTCCTGATCAGAATCCCTCTCTCCGAAGGGAAACTCCCACCTACTCTCAACGTCTCTGTGTCTCCTCTGATCAAAGTAGGGATTATCCCCGGGCGTCATAGACTGCTAGCACCACAGGCTGAGCCAGAACTATGCTCCGATACCACTGTAATATCCCCAACGGGAAATAGACAGTAATACACAGAAATACAAACATGCAACTATATAGGAAAAATGCCGGAACTAGAATATAGAGCAAGTACACATAAAAATGCCGGAAATGCTAAGCCATTTTATTAATCTGAGAATATAATGAGATACAATGGATAATCAGAATAAATGCACCTATCCTTGCTCAAGGCAAGTGAAGAACCCTCTCAGAAAAACAGGAAATGGCTGCTACAAGAAACTGCATCCCAGCTGCTGGAAGGAACTGCCGTAAACTGCTGCTGCGGGAATGAACTGAAGCTAGGGGTTGATCCCGTTGCCAGAATGAGCTGAAAATCGGCAGACCACCTGAACTCACCACCCCGGACAAAACCCAGAAACCATATACAAAATGGACCACCTCCGAAAATCACCCCAGAAACCCTCCTCCTAGAAAAACGTTGTCCCTCCAGGCCCAGCGCAGACACCAACTGAAATAGACTGAAATGGGGCCACAACTCCTCAGGAAACTCACCAAATGATAAACGCTGAACCTCCACACCGGAATAGGCCTGAATCTCCTGTAGAAATCTCTACCACTGAACAGCTCCAACTCAAACTGCGTCCTCCCTCCAAGGACTGCGCAGTCACCCAATGAAGCTCAGCTCCTCGGCAAAACTCCCAACAAAACACCTGCAAATCTCCTGCTAAAGACTGAAGAAAAACCTTGCCCGAGCAGGCACTCGAAGTCCCCCGGGGCCAAGGGTGAGATCTCCGACCGGAGACACTCAGTCGCACTAAACAGTGCTGCAGACCGACTAAACAGCCAGCGTGCTCAAGTAGACAGAAATCTAGCTCAATATCATCAACAATATCAATAATCCAAATGGAGTGAAATCCCCACCTTTTATAGTGCTAGCTCCCTCAAAAACCCTAACTGCATCCTTGACCTCCTCCTTGACTTGCGCAGTTACCTTAGGAGCCTACGTGAGGCCTCCCCTCGTGTGTGTGGACCCCCAAGGCCTTCCCCTTTAAGTTACAACGTTCATCAACTAGGAAGCACTTTATTTTATTAAAGTGAGTTGACCCCCTATTTCTCACTTTATTTATTAATTTAACTAAAGGCGGCAAAACTATACAAAAATGAAATATTCCAATTAGCGGTGCTAATTAGGAATATTACAGAGAGACCTGAATGCAAGACAAAGACGATGGAGTGAACTCTTTAGCGAATATGATTTTGTAATCGCATATATAAAAGGGAAGAAAAATGTAGTAGCAGATGCTTTAAGTAGAAGACCTCGAATATTCTCTCTCATACCTATCAGGGTGAACTTAAGAGATCAGGTACTCGAACATCTTGTAAAAGATTGTTGGTACTTAAAAGTAAGGTCGGGGCTTGAGAGCAACCATTCAAAGAAACCTAAGTTCGAAGGATACGAGCTGGAAGAAGACGGAATTCTACGATTTCATGGAAGGATGTATATACCAGATAGTGGAGATCTCCGAAGCACCATCTTGAGGGAAGCACACAAAGCAGTATATTGTGCACATCCTGGTGTAAAGAAGATGTATGCTGACATTAAGAGACTCTTTTTCTGGTCAGACATGAAAAATGACATTGTCCAATTTGTCGCCAAGTGTCTTGAATGTCAGCAGGTAAAAGCTGATCATTGTCACCCAGCAGGTCTCTTACAACCTCATGACATCTCTATGACCAAGTGGGAAATAATTTCTATGGATTTTATCGTTGGGCTATCGCTTACGCAACAAAAGAATAATGCCATTTTGGTTGTCGTTGATAAATTAACAAAAAGCATCCATTTCATCTTGGTAAGAGATACTTATGAAGTAGCTGATGTAGCTCGGGTATTCATAAATGAAATTATCAGATTTCATGGAATACCTAAGAAAATCATATCAGATAGAGATCCTCGGTTCACATAGAGATTTTGGACTTGTATGCAATCAGCCTTAGGGACTCAGTTAAATTTGAGTACAGCATATCATCCAGAGACCGATGGGCAAACAGAGAGGGTAAATCAAGTACTTGAAGATATGCTAAGAATGTATGTTATGGACCAACAATCACTTCGGCCCCTTAGGGACTCAGTTAAATTTGAGTACAGCATATCATCCAGAGACCGATGGGCAAACAGAGAGGGTAAATCAAGTACTTGAAGATATGCTAAGAATGTATGTTATGGACCAACAATCACGCTAGGAAAAGTACTTACCCTTAGTGGAAATTGCTTACAGCAATAGTTATCACGGTTCAATCGAGATGCCACCATTTGAAGCATTATATGGGAGACCCTGCAAAACGTCGTTGAATTGGGACAAGTTAGAAGACCGAGTAATAGTCAAACCAGAATTGATCCAAGAGATGGAGGATCAGGGAAAACTACTTAGGTAACGATTGAAAGAGGCACAGGATAGATAGAAAAATTATGTTGATGCTCACAGAACAGATAGAAACTATGTAGTGGGAGATCAGGTTTTCATCCGCATCAAACCAAATAAGAGCACCATTCGGTTTGAGAAGGGGACAAAATTATCCCCCTGATTTATAGGACCGTTTGAAGTCCTGGAAAAAGTTGGACTTGTCGCTTATCATCTTGCACTACCACCCCACCTGCACAAAATTCATAATGTATTTTATGTATCTACTTTACGACACTACATTACTGACAAATCTCATAATATTCAATGGAAGGAACTGTAGGTATCGAACGAGGGAACCCTTACGGTCAAACCATTACGTGTTCTGGAACGTAGGGTTCGACAGCTCCGGAACCAATGGATAGACCAAATTAAAGTCCAGTGGGACAAATATAGTCCTGGATCAGCGACTTGGGAGAATGCTGAGACCTTATGCCAGAATTACCCCAGCTTATGCTAATTTTGAGAAACTGGAAACTTTTTATGTATATGACTACTCTATTTCGATACTTGAAACTTTATTTTGAATTATCATGTAAAAATGAATTTTACTTGCTGTTACATGGATAGCCGTAAAGAACGAACGTTACTTAACTCTAGTAATACAAAATATATGCTATTGTTTGACTTTACAAGTGCATGAATACCAATATGCAATATGTCATTTAAATTATCATTACGAGAATATGAAATCTAGATCATAGATCACATTATAAATGACATTATCTATCAATACATTTTATTTGCATCTCCATACGATTAAAGGAAAGGAAATAGAAGAGTAACTACATTTTAAATATCAAAGTGAAACATATTGCTATATAGGTTGAACATGGTTAAAACAATGCATCATAAATGGACCATGTATGAACTAAACAGGAACAGTATCTAAACGAGAAAAAGTATTAGACATATTGATACATATGTGGACAAGTGTTTTAACCAAGTATGTGATATGAACTCTAGGATCGATGTCGTAGATAGCCGAGGCAGATCAATTTTCTCAGTGGCTGATGGTCAGTAGAGGAGATAGAGCTAGTGGGTGAGTTGCAGGTGAGAGAGAAAGAGGGTATTAGCAATAGTCCGAGAGTGAAGGGCGAATTCAAGAAGGGCCAGCGTGAGGAAGGTCGCAGTACAATAGAGCGTTGCGTAGAGGGTGACGCAATGAGACCAACGTAAGGGCAGAGGGTCTATTTTGGGGTCAAACGATCGTGGTGGAGAGAGAAATTTGTTACTGAATTTCTCTTAGTATTTTTCCTCTATTTTGCTGTCTAACTTTATGTATATGAATTACTATTGAAGATTAATAAAGAAACCCTCATATGTTGCACCGGTTTTCCCGCATTGGGTTTTCCAGGGACAATTGTCCAAAAATAACTGGAGTGTAAAAACTCTGGTAAACTTGATAATTATATATTATTATTGATGAAGATGAAAGGTATTTTCAATGGGGAATCACCGAGGCTTTAAATATAGCCTCATGGTGTCCCTTGGTGAAGAGGCATGATCTTTGATCATGCCCTTTCACTTAACAAAACCTAATATAACTATATCTAACTAACAATTAATAAAATTTACATAACATTGCCCCTCTCTTAAAGATGATTTGTCCTCAAAGCATATGTAATGATGGACAATGTTGACGAACGCCTGGGTTTCTTGAGCGGCGGGTTCTTGCTTCCCACATTTTAAAAAGATCGTGGAGCATATTCTCGAGTTCAATCTTTTGTTGATCTGGATAGTGAAAATATCTGATATCGACAGGGTCGGATCCTGTCTTGACTTCTGGTGACTCTTTGTGGCTCCCTTTTGAAGATAACATTTCTAACTGATGACATTGTACTGTAGATGTTGGCACTCCTATTTGAATCATCTTCGTCATCAGAGAGGAAGATACGACTTGATCTTCTGGGGCTTGGAATCCATACAACTTGTGTTTCTGCCCTTTCCACTTAAAACTTATAAACTGCTTCTGATGGTTGGCAGAATAAGTACCTAGTGTTTGTAGCCATTGAATTCCTAAGACCACATCTACTCCTCATAATGGAACTGTGTAGAATGGAAAGCATAATGTCTTGAGATAGGGCTCCAACACTATCTCTAGTAGAGGCTCCAACCTGGTCTTCTTGAGGACTCCTATCCTCTAGGGCTCCAACCCTTCAACTTCAATTCTTCAAGATATGTTTAATAGTTCTTCACATCTCGCAAAATCTTCACCTTCAAATCGGATCCACAAAATCCACCCTTAAAATGTTAAAATGCATGAAACTTTGTTCAAAAAATTATATAAACAAAAAAAGATAGATGTTCAAAAATACAAACAGAAGGGTTTGACGAATGTCTTCGTAAAGAGATTTATTTGAGCGATTAATTTTCAATTTGGTTAAGGTTTTGTTAATTATCATTGACTTTGCTCTTGATTTCATATATCCCTCCAATATAACAAATCTTTTCTAACTAGTCTTTTGTCTACATTTTATGTATTTTTAGATATAGAATCTAGATTCTAAAAGATGAATGGTAATATGAAATTGTTATTTTCTTATATATATATACATATATATATATATATATATATATATATACGTTGTTTCATTGTCGTATCGTATCCAAATTTTTTGAAAATCTGTCATATCCGTTTCAAACCCCGTATCTGTATCCATTCCCGTATTTGTTTCAGTGCAACTTAGAATTTTAACTATAGAATGACCCGTCACCTTTATTTTGACAAAAGGTTGTGGCAGATGACTCCCTTTGGAAGTTGTTACAACTGCACAACTTAGACACTTAGAAGTAACTACTTCTAACAATAAATGGGTGGCTGTGATGGCACTGCCAAAATCTGTCGCTAAAAATTGTGCTACCTGCAACTTTGCTTGGAAGATAATTGAAAGTGGGATGTGTTTCCTAATTAGTCAAAGGGAGAGGATAAGGATCAAACCCTCGCTGATACATCGATGTATCTAATGATGATAATATCGAAGCAACAATTGTGCTATTTTTTTATTCGAACATATAATTCAACGCAATTGTTGCTTCTATATGTATCATCATTAGGTACATCGGTTTATCAACGAGTGTTTGGTCTTCATCTTCTCCCTCTAACTGACTAGGAAATGTTTGCCACTTTCAATTATCTCTTGAGCAAAGTTCCAGCCGACAAACATTTCGCCAACAAATTCTGGCAATGCCATCGCAACCACATGTTTATTGCCACTGATGGTTACTTCCAGGTGCCTAACTTGTGCAATTGTAAAAACTTCCATTGTGTCTCAGTTCCAATTTTCACGTTAAATAACTAGAAGTCAAGGTGGTCAAAACCCGAGATAACCAAAGAAACTCGGAATCTTTTTTTTGATGTGGCTAAAAACCCAATATGGCCAATGGCTAGGATCAAAAACAATGAATTGATAAGAGTGTGGATAAAATCCTAAATGGCCAACAACCATGATTAGAAAATGAGGCTCTAAAACTAGTGTGGAAAAAGTCGGCAAAAAGTCGCAACTTTATTAAAAAATCTCGAACTTTTCACTTTGCCAATTATATCGGTCGACTTTTTGCCGACTTTCTCATCCTTGAAAAAGTCGCGATAATATCGAAATAGTCCCAACTTTATCTCGATTTGACTGAAAAAGTCGTCTGTCTCTCAAAATGCGCGGTTAAGAGGCCAAAACTCGATTTTTCTTAGTCATTTTTCAATCTGTTTGTTGCATTTGAGGGTTGTGGAGAGAGAGGAGCTAATTGAGACTTGAGCTTTTCCATTGTCCAACATTTGTGGTGTGGATTTGGAGATTTGTCCATCGCTCAACGTGGGAGATTGAAGGTGTCGGTTTGTTGCTGCCAAGTATGTATTTTCTCTCTTATTCTTTGTAAATTGTTATAGAAATGTCTTCTTAAATCATTCTATATTTCAATTAGCTTGTTTTCTAACTTATTTTTTCTTAGAATCTAGAGTCTAGACTCTAGATTGAATTAAAATTTAAGACTTCAACTTTCAAACATCAAATTACAAAAATTCAAACCCTTGTTTAGTGATTTTGTGTGTTCAAGTGAGTGAGAAGAAGCATTTAAAATTTAAAATCAACAATTATATTTGCGTTTGCTTCTTATGTGATTGGCAATTTTTAATTTTTTTAATTTTTTTTTTTGTGCACAGGTTCAAATTCAATTATTCAAGTTCAAACTTTCAAACAAAATGCCAAGGATTTTGGACCCTATGTGGGAATATGGTGAACCTGATCCTGTACCCGAAATTGCAGGTGTCAATAGAATGTATTTGTCTTGCAAGTTGTGTGGCAAGCATATGTCAGGGGGTGTCAACAGATTAAAATTCCATTTGGGGCAAATTCCGAGGAAAAATATAGAACTTTGCCCCAATGCATCTCCAAAGATCATCCGACAGGCCATTCAAGCGTTGATCGATAAAGTGGATGGCAAAGACACCAGTGCAGCAATAAAAAGCCAACTTGTAGGGACCTCAAGAGTGGGGGTAAGTGATAGTGGTTCTTCAGCATCACCTTCCACTCACAAACCCTCAGTTTTCTCATCTTTTTTGTCCCTAGAACCACAACCGGTGCACAACCTGGCAGCAAATCAACAATTAAAAAAAAAAAGGAAAAGGAAGAAGCTGACAGGTTGGTCAGTAAATGTCTTCAATGGAGTGATATTCTTTTCAACATTGCCAAGACAAACCCGGTCTACCAACCTATGTTTGATGTTGTTGTTGTCATTAGCTCGGGGTACAAAGCCCCTACCTTTGCAGAGTTGAGATGGCCTCTTCTTCAAGATGAAGAGAATGATTGCACTGCTAGATAGGAGGATTTTAGGGCATCATGGGAACACACTAGATGCACAGTCATGTCAGATGGTTGGACTGACCAGAAGGGTAGGACCCTTCTAACTTCTTGGTTACTTGTCCTAAGGGGCCAATGTTTATGAAATCTGTTGATGCAACTGCACACATTACAGATGCACGTTTATTATGTGATTTTTTGGACATCTTCAATCAGAAAATAGGCCCACAAAATGTTGTCCAAGTCAGAACAGACAACGTTGTAAACTATGTTGTACCTAGCAAGTTGCTTATGGAGAGGTATCCTACCCTGTTTTGGACACCTTGTGTTGCTCATTGTAATGACTTGATGTTAGAGGATATAGGTAAGATTCCTATTGTGAGGCATATTTTTGAATCATCCAAGAGCATAACAAAATTTATATATAATCATGCATCTGTGCTTAGCTTGATGAGAAGATTCACCAACAACAAAGAGTTCATGCGTCTTGCGATAACACGCTTTGCCACTACTTTCATATCTTTTTAGTCTCTGTTGAATTCTATGTGGGATGTGAAGAGCATGTTTCTTTCACAGGATTGGCGTGATTTATCTATTAGCCGCAAACCAAAGGGCCAGGGCATATGCAGACTAGTTTCATATGATCAAAGCTTTTGGGCGGGAGTAGAGCAGGTGTGTGTCATTTCAGAACCTTTGGTAAGGGTTCTTCAGTTGGTTGATGGAGAGAAGCCCACAATGGGCTACTTGTATGAGGCCATGGATAGGGCCAAAGAAGCCATTCCTGCTTATTATGAAGATAAGGGAGACGAGGGGTTAGAGAAACAACAGGTCATATCGAGAGTGATTGATGACCGATGGAACAATACCCTCCACCACCCCATTCATGCTGCAGGTATCTACGTCAACCTCGCATTTGCTTACTCCTGTGCTTTCAGATTTGATGCCGAGGTGATGGATGGATTCTTCACATGTGTTGAGATGATGGTGGCATCTAAGCAAGAACGTGAAGATATTTCTACAAAAATAGAAATGTATAGAATGGCAGGTGGCACATTTGGTTTTACCATGGCTATTAAGAATAGGACGACCAAAATGCCACATAAGCTTCAGTTTGTTTCAACTTTCGACTTTCAAATTTCATAATTCATTGTCTCTTCATAATTTTTTCTTCTCATTATTATTTTAACTTGTAAATGCTTGGTGGACAAGCTATGGTGGCAGAGTACCCCATCTATAATATTCCCAATTAACAGCACCTAATTGGTAATATTAATTTTGGCCAATTTTTCTTTTCTAATGTTAAAGTCAGTTAATAAAGTGGGTGATGAGACACATAAACCATACATAGGAAATCATCATTCCCTAAAGTCACTTGAGCACATATTTACTTGACAGTGTGGGGCCCATGAGGGTGAAGTGGCAGCATGAGGGAAGAGGCAATGTGGGCAGCGTGGGCCCATGACAGCGCAGTGAGAGAGGGACAGCGTGGGCCAAGAGGGACAACGCAGTTTGGTGGGGCCTGAATGAGAGCAAGGCTCTCAAAGCACAAAAAGGGGAAGAGGCTCCTCATTCTCTCATTCTATTATGCATCTCTGATTTCTGTCTTTTGACATTGAGCACGCTTTTGTTGTTGAGCGGAGTCTGCAAGTGTTGTTTAGCACACCGGGTGTCTCCAAGTGGAGATCCCAACCTTAGCCCTGTTATCGCTTGCCGCCTACACCTACCTACAGTTAGTGGGAAAAGCCTTCAACCCCACAGGTGTGATTGGAGGCAAGGAACTCAGAGAAGGGGCTGTCACCTATTCCCAACTCTCTTCGTTTAAGCTATCTCCTAGGTTAGCTAAGGGGGGTGGTCCCTAAAGGAAAACTAAGTTAAAGATGTGAGATTTCTAGGAGAATTGATTAGAAAGAATTACTTATCAAAGATGACTCGATTCCAATATGTAAACAAGCATATAAGTATATGAGCAATATTCAATGACGTGTTCAAAATATAGACCAGTGCTTTAAAGTAGATAACAAATGTTTGCTCAAAAATGAAATTCAAGATATAATGACAATAATCCCACAAAGGAAGTGTTAGACCAAGATCACAATATGCAATTAAATTTGCAACACCAAATAAGGGTATTTTCCAATGAAACGAGATATATCAATCATCCATAAGCATAATGATCATTAAAATGACAACATGCAATGAAGTTGTATGTAGAAGCAAATTTCCAAGTACCATAGAATTAAGCTTGTTGCAAAATTTAAGGAATTAAAATGCTTGCATCCAAAGTGCTTCTTGAGATAATATTTGCATGTGAATCTTTAAACCATCAAGATAGCAAAAAATTTGGGAACTTTGCAAGTAAATGTGATGAGATAGTGCTCTTGGTTTATTTTATTAATTAGTTCTAAAGCAAGGTTACAATTGAACTCTAATCCTCAGACCTCACCCTCGCCTAAATATTTGGATCTCACAGTGAGGAGTCCATAGAGGTAGAGGGTCCCTAAAACGTCTATTCAACCACCTTAAGTTGGAGGTAAATTTTAGAGATGCAAGTCTAGTATGAAAAGTGAAGTGCCTAAATGATATGAAAGTGAGTTTGCAAGTGCTATGTAAAATATGGAGATGATTCAATTAAATATGCTTCATAGTTAGAACAATAACTCAAGTTGCCATAAATTGAAAGTGCTATGCTTCTTTACTTGTAGTATATTGTGAAACTTATCCAAATGAGAAATAGATCACAAAACAGTAAGTTATGGCAAATGAGATTGAAAACTAAGAAATTAAAGGACTATGTGATTTATGTTACTTCCCAATTAAAACATGCATATGTGATATGAAAGAAAATGGAAATGTCAAAACCACTAAGTCAATCCATCTACAAATTCTCTCCTTTGAAATGGACAGATAGGGATGCCAATGGGTAAAACCCACGCTCCCACAACAAAAATAGAATTTTTTATTAATTTTACAAGAATGAAATGTCCACGAAGCCTTTTCTAAACCAAGGAAAGTCTTTACAAATAAAAATTGAGACCATAGACTTTTCCTCGATGAGAATTTTTAAGAACTCAAAATAAATTCGATTTTACAATAGGAAAAGAGAAGCTAAGTCTCTTTTATGCCCACAACCAAAGAAGAGAGAGTTATCTTCCTCATTTGAAATTCAACCCAAAGGTCCTGCAAAAACTTGTTAGTAATTTCTTGTAGTTGTCCACTCAAGCTGTCACAAGAAAAAATTTGAAAGAGGGCTACAAAACCAATCAAATATTAGAGAGATAAAATTACAAACTATTGCACAACAATTTACAAAGAGCTAAACCAAAGAGTTCGAGTAAACTCTCCTCTTTGCTTGGTCATCTTCAAGCTCTTAGATAGCAAATGAAAGCAATGAAGTATAATGTTTTAAAAGATATTCAAATTTGTAAGTATTAAGCTTGTATACAAGCTATGTCCCAAAACCCCTGCAAAACCACTTTGTAAGATAAGACTATGAAGGTTCAAAGAACAAATGAGAGCTCCTTTGAGAATGTATCAAGAGTGAGTTGGTCTCTCCAAAGACTTCCCCCAACACTTGATTCTTTGATCCCAACAAGATGTTCCCTCTACAAAACTTCAATCAAGAATTAGTTCCATATAGATCTAGCAATAAACAATGATTAGAAACTCTAGAGATTTTTGAAACCAACTAGAGCATTCTATACCTAGAGCATACTCCTAAATCAAATGTCAATGTAAGATAGCTCTACATTAACAAATCTACAAGAGCATATGAAAACAAATTAGATCAAAGCATGAGTAAAAGGAATTATACTAATGATCAACAATTCATCACACTCCAAAAGGAGGAACACCTCATGAATGAAACCCCAAAGTCTTTATTGATATTTCTGAAAGTGTACAAGGCAGCAGCGCTTCCGCAAGCACAATAGTTAGTAAACAATGATTACAATATGAGAGCCCATGGCTCCATTATATAGAAAGTTGGGAGCCAATCTCAATGAAGAACCATATGCCAAGTGGTGAGAGGGAGGAGATCTCAAGGCAAATTCGAATTTGGTAAGTGGAGCTCCAATGCCTAGTGTAAAAATCGAATTCTGGCAAGTGGACATCATTTTCTTCTTCTCTTATGTGCCAAATTCGAATTTTATGATGGAATGACATGTGTATATGGTTGGTAACCCATGTGGGGACATTTTTCCACAAAAATCTCCACCAAATCCTCCCAAATATGCACTAACTTCACAAATTCGAATTTCCAAGTAAGCAACTCTCATTTAATGCCGGAAGTTCAATTTTATTTGAGCACATTTCTTTTCCTTGATTTTAGGAGTCCATATCACCTTGGGACTTCACTTTAACTCCTCCATAATTTTCCACCTCATTTCCACCTCATTTAGCATGTGTGGATATTTATTTTTCTCCATTTATTTAATTTTTGGCTTAATTAATTGTCAGATTTCCCATTAAACTTAGGAAAAGTGGGTTTTGAGGGTTCAAAACACATTTTTAACCCCTCAAAGTGTGTCATAGTAGAAAGTTGAGTGTGAGAGGTGTAATTTTGATTACTCATACCCCATACAACTTCTCTAAACAACACTTATTACAATTCAATTACAATTTTTATTGCAATTTTTGACTTGCAGGAAATCTAAAAAATTAAAAAATCACTACCTAGACCTAACCAAATTCCACGAAATATTTTGTGTGATCTAGTATGGTAATATACATTGACTCTAGACACTAGGAGTCACCCAAGGCCTCACCATCAAGCCGTACTCCGGCTTTGGGGTAAAATTGAAGGAAAAAACTCAATTAATTATTAACTCCTAGTAGGGAGATGATAATTAACCAAGTAAAAAAAACCTCCCAGAGTAATACTCACTTGTTGGCAAGGTCCCAGACTACCTAGGCCTATTACAGACTCAATACTGACTCAAAACTCATCATTACTAGCATCACTTATTACAATTCCCCCTAGGGTGTGGAATCTGGGTACAAGAGAAAATGATAAGAAGTAGTAGAGTTTAAAAACTCTGTTGAACTGATGATATCTAATGATATATGATGGTACAAATGTCTTCTGGTTCATCCTTGGGCATGGAGACTTCTCATCATCATTCGGTGCCACTCCAGTGGTTAACAAGCCCCACGGGACTTTGAGTGCCTACTCGGGTGAGGAGTCATATCCATCGTTTTGCAGGAGGGAGCCATAGCATCTTCAGCAAGGATCACGCATTCTCTTAGACAGCGCAGTCTCTTGGAGGGATCACGCAGTTTGTGGTAGAGGCAGTTCCAGGAGTGCGGATATATCAGGGATTTCAGCCCGAGGATAGTGTGAAGGGATCAGCCCTTCACTATTCATCCTTTTGATACAGGAGGAGGGCATCATTTGCAAAGGATCATTTAGGGCCAACGTATTTCACTAGGATAGCGTTATTTCCCAAGGGAGGTCAAATTTCGGGGTCATCCATTCCAGGATTCCTTTCTGGGATTTTTTGGGTTATTGGAGGAGAGCTCATTTCCAAAGTTTCACATTTTTCTGAGTAGGGTAACAGCCCCAAAGAGCCATTCCATTTCAGCAGTAGCAGCAGTCCAGTAACAGCAGTAGCAGCAGCAACAGCATTTGGAGATTACGCAGTCCTTGACAGAGTAACCATTCATTGAGCATTTTTTAGAGTAGTTCCAGCTTGCCTTGTGCAAGCCAAGGTGCCATCATTCTGATCACCTTTGTACTCATTGTTATCTTTCATTTATATAATAAAATGGCTCAGCGTTTCTCCATATTTGCATTATTTGTGTGATGTCTCTCTATTTGTTGTAGATGCTTGTTTATGTTGCTTTATATTACTGTTTATTTCTATTCAGAATATTACACCATCTCCAAAAGCTTGCCATTTGAGTGCTCAACCAAACATGCAATTCCTCTGTGTATGAGCGCAACTAGAGTGTATTTGACAAAATACACAGCAAAAAGTGCAACAGGTAAAATAATTTCAAATTAAATTTTTGAATACATTTAATTATTTTTACTATTTAAATTTTCTAAGTACTAATTTACATTCTATGACCCTTTTACATATTGGAATCCCAATGCCTCAATGACATGGTGTACGTCTACTACAATCTTCAATTGTGGATGAGACAACTTCATAAAACTCTTGATATGGATGCCATCTCATTAGACAATACTGATACCACTTCTGCATGGAGAGTCGAGACTGAGAGGTCGGACATGGACTCGATCCCTGATTGGTTAGATGTGGATCTAGAGGCACTAGTGCCAGAGAAGGTAGCAGTTGCAAGGGAGCAGAAGGGGGATGTGGAGGAGGAGGTGACACCATCTAGGATGGGCAGCAGCAATAGCAGAGGACAGAGGCCACCTCTTTTATTTGCTTCTAGAGGATGACTGAGTTCTTTTGTATCCCCAGGGGCAGGACCTTTTTCCTCTAGAAGAAAAGGCAAAGCCATTCCCTATTCCCGTAAAAGGGGCAAGTGATCTCAATGACTGATTACTTTATGACATGGAGATGACTCATGATATACATTTATTATATTTTTTGTTGATATTTTGACTCTTGAGAGCGGAGACTGGGACAGGACTCAAGATTCAGGACTTGATTCACTATTTTGATATGTGATGTAGCACTAGACTTTATATACATATTATATATTAGCATTATTTATATCTTTATGTGGAAATGCATTTATTTGATGTTGTGGATACTTTAGATGCTAAAAAAATAAAATAAAATAGATTGAATAATTTTGTATTTTTTTAATTTTGCCGACTTTTTGCCGATTTTTTCAAAAAACTCCCGACTTTATCAAGTTTCTCAACTTTTTGACTCTTGCCGATTTAATCCCAACTTCGACTTTTCCACATTGTCTAAAACCAAATGTTATAACAAAATATAGCTCACCAATAAAAGATCCAAAACACTTGGAATATGAAAATATCCATTAGGATAAATATGTATAATGTATAAACATATGGCTATGAATGATATGATGAGAAAGTACAATGGGTCCCCATATATATACCTAAGTGGAGTGCCCTTCATTAATAGTCATGTCCTTTGAAACATGTCCTTTCGTAATTATTAATTATATTTATAAATTATTATTATTTATTATTTATGTTATCTTATATATATTTAAATTTTATACTCATAACAATGTTTATCATTTTCTTAAAGAAAGAAAAAAAGGCATAAGTCAGGAAATTCACATACAATCCTTACATCAAAATGCAGATTTGCCCATTTGTTTGCAGCAACAACCTTTTCTGAAACCTGAATTCACCAAAGAGACACCAAAATCCTTTGGGGTAATAAACGAAGTTACAAACCTAAAAAATGCATCTTTGAACAGAAAAAGTGCAAAATGGGCTTCCTAAATAAAAGAAACATGTCAGCATAATTTAGGCTCAGAACTATATCCACAGAGTGTTATTTAGTAAAGCAGAATATTGAAAAAGAGTTGTGACAAATAAGAAACCAAAAGGAGGCATAGCATAAGACCTTCTCTCTCAAAAGGTTGAGGACAGGTTCTCCATGTTGTGCCCAATATGATGCCACAAGTGCCTACCACAAAAATGTAGCTTGTTTTAGCAAAACCCACTAACCCATCTCAATTAGGCTGTCTTTTAACTTCCTGAGAATACTTTTACGCCAATCTGTTTACTCTCACCTTGAATTTATTTAAATGAACTAAAATCCAAGGTGGTAGCAGAGCTCCATATGCCTGCTCAAATAAACATAGAATGGAGAATCAATCCAGAGTGAATACTAAAAGCAAATCATCATTTGACAATAAGATTTTGTATTTGTTCTCAAACGAAAAGATCCTTTATCCAAGATTAAAAAAACATAAGAAAAAAACAGTAAAAATCAGACACATAATTAAGATAATTGTAAGATGATCATAGGAGTGCATGTGCAAAAGATTGTTATACCCTCCATGAATAAGTTCCACTATATCCTGAAGCACCTTTCATAACAGGATGGAACATATATACTTGAAAATGAAAATATAAACAAAGTACTCCAATAATGCATTATAAGGCATCCACTCAAGATTATGTAAGAACGCATTACCACACAAACCAACTCTTAAGCTAATAATAGACAGAAACTCAGTTGGTCAATTATCTAAGAAATCTGTGTATGCTGCTCTGATCACAGTGCATGATTCACCCTATTTGGCATGCATTTAGTGTATGGCTTAAAGAAAATTTCCCTTTATTCCAACTTCTTGCCGTCCATATATAACTCTTCTCAGGAGTACAAGTCAGTATTAACCAGATTCTTCCTGCACTGGTTTATCTCATCAACTTGTCTGCAAAAAGACATGTTCAACAACCCTAACTGAAAACTTGTTTGAGCATACCAAAATTCCTGACTAGACATTTCAATCCAATTGTAATGACCTGAGAATACACACAAGCTATTTATATATTACTAAGAAAAAATAAACCTTTCTAACAAATAATACTTGCCCCCAGTCCAAATAAAATGCAAAACATAAACTGATCCATAAAAGAAGATTAGATACGATTAAATAAAATAAAAAACCACGGTCGATCAGTAACTCGGAGTGATCTGGGCTATGCCCAGGATCAAACCTTGCAGCTGCTACTATACCACCAAGAGTATACCCAATCAGCCTGTAAGACGAAAATACCAGGAATATATGACTTAGCAAGAACCAGGAGTTGATTTTTCATAGGTCTTCTAACTGATAACTACTTCTAATGATCTTACTTTAACCTCTTTGTATTCACATTAATCATTAAGCAATTACACAGAAATTCTTCAACAGTAGAACAAAATTGACAGCAGGATCATAAAGACACAGCCAGACAAGAGACACAAGAATCTACCCTGGGAAAATCCACGAGGGAAAATCCCAGCAACCTTTTCCTTAGAGAAATTATTAAGATCAACAGAGATGCATCTGATCTTTCCTAGTCAAAATAAAGTCAAACACACCAGCAATGTAGCCTTGCTCAAACCTAGTCAACCAGCCCTCATGTCAAGTCATCAAACTGCCCAACACACTTGGCCTGATTTGATCTACAGGGGCCAAATTTCGGCCTACTCCTGCACCAGAGAGACTTGGACCTGCTGCCCTAAAGATGCCCAGAAATTCTGTCACATGTGTGAAGTCAGCTGGACAGAAATGCCACATGTGCGAGGTCAAATAAGGAGGAGAGAGCTTGTTCAATAGCTGGATATCTTCGGCCATCTTCTTCCTTGTTTCCTTCACTTGGATGAACAGAGATATAATTCTTGTGTGAGATCCGAATATGTCCTTGTGGAAAATGTTAGTTTGAGTAGCTCAGATAGGTGTTCTAGTCTCAGATTATGTCTATGATGCTAGGGAACACATTTTCTCCAATACCCAGCAAAAGTTTTGCTAGAAAAGGCCTTATTAATCAAGCAGTTTGTTATGTAAAAATTAATTAAGCCTATAACTATAATTTAAACTAGGCAAAGGGCATGATCTTTGGCCATTCACCAAGAGGCACCCAACGCAGTATTTAAGCCAGGGGCCTCCCACAATTGCAATCATCATTCTGGTTTATCAACAAAATTTATCATCTTTTGCTGTCTAATGTTGAGTAATCTGCTTCATCTGGTATCAGAGCACGATGATTCTCTGCCTGCAAACACACAGATCTCCACTTCCACGAGGCTGCCAGTGTCATTCCTCGACCAATTTCCCTGCTGTCATCACCGATACCCACCCGTTATCACCCTATTTCCCTACTTGTCCGCACACACACAGTCGCTGCTCATTCCTTGTTCTATGTCGATCGTCGGTTCTGTTGTCCAGCCTGTCGTATTACGTTGACCCCGTCACCTGCACGTATTCTGTTCCAGACCCATGGCAACCGCATATCTCCCAGCCACTCAACACCATACCCACGTCGTCACACCCTGCCATCATAACCTGACAGCCTATTGTTCAATGCCCCTGTCCACCGGTCCCCTCGAACCATACTCTTCATCGTTTTCACATGGAACCAACAACAACGGCTATTCGTCAACAGTGGTATTATCTCAATATATATAAGATTTTTATCATAAGGTGTGAAACATAACCTTGTTTGATTAATCGTTATATAAAGATATAATTATATCATATAGTTCACAACTAAAAAGTTAATTAATTAAAAAAAAAACACACACACACACAGATATATATATATATATATATATATATATATATATATATATATTATTATTATTATAATTTAGCAAAAAAGAAATTAGGATCAAGTTAAGAAAAAGAGTTAAACTAGATAAGTATATGTTGAGAATTTGGAGGGCTGGAGGTTAATACAAATTCTCTTCTTGATAATTACTTGTGACCTTACTTGTGATACTTATGTCTTCTCTTCTTTTAGTTTAGTTAATCATTCATCAAGTCAATTATCAAAATGCACAAGACACAAAATTAAGCTCCTAGAGCTAGGGCAAAACCTCTCCCTCTTGGAGAGGAAAACCCGCAAAGAATTCTTCTTATAGATCTTCAAATGACAAGTACCATGACCCAGACTTAGAACCTAGACCTAGATATGCTTCCAAGACCTTGATCTTCACCTTATATATGTTTGTATTTAACTTGCTTGAACCGTGAGAAGGTAAATCAAACCTTGCTATGCTTCAAAGGTTTACCTTCCTCACTATTGTTGCCTCTTCTCCTTATGATCACTGCCTCAACCTTTGCCAAACTGTCCTTGACTATCCGCAGACTGTCCTTTTTCTATCCGCAAACTTCTTGTTAATCTAGGTTGTCATTGATGTCATATGTGTAGAAATTTCTCTTTCCCACCCCGGTTTTCAATTTCTCCTTATTTCTCCAAATAATTAAAGGCTCATTCCCATAGCCATACACTCAACACGCTGAAAAAATAAATATTTTCTGAAAACACAAATTCTGGAAATTTTCAAACGCTGGAAATTACAGAAATAAAACTCAGCAAAATAAATTAGCAACACACAAAAAATAGACACGCTGATTTTTGGTCAACTTGAACCTGGAAAAACCCCCTACAACTCTTTGGGAAAACCAGTTCGAAAGCTCCTTATTTTTAATAAATGCTTTTATAGTGACATAGAAATACACGGGCAAAAAAAATTACAGCAACTTCTCAAAAGTACTTATCTCGAAAACTGTGCAAAACTCCACCTCGATTTTCGTGCCCACACAAAACAGAAATTATAGAAAATTGTGCAGCATTAAATGTTGTATGGACAGCATTGAAATCTGTGTTGTACAGCTATATGGCCTCATCGAAATTTGTGATGTACGGCCTGCTGAAAGCTGTTGTACTGCTACCTCAAAAACCGTGTTATACGGCTGCCTTGAAACTATTGTATGGCCTCAATTTCTGTGCTGATTTTCTGCTGTACGGAAATCAGAAAAACAGTCCCTCAATACTGCTGTACGGCCTCCTTGGGAATCGTGCCAATAAAGCAGCAATAAATGTTGTTCTTCACTCCTCGATTTTCATGCCCTCTTGCCTTGAAAACCGTGCTCTTTCTTGGTTGTACAGATTTGTTGAATTTGCTTGCTGCTGCTCTCTTCCTCTCACTGCTCAGAAATATCCTTTGCTTTCTCTCCTCCTCTCTCAATCTGCTCATGAAAGAATGAATGACCTTTTCCCTCCTTTTCCTCCTTTAACCTAATCCTAAGTGACTTTTGGGGAATCCCTAAATCTAATGGCTAAGATAGCTTTAGATCTACGGCTGACATTAAATGCTCATTTAAATCTCACTTTCTATTTTTTAATTCACCCCACTTTAATAAAGACCCAATTAGTCATTTATTTCCAAAGTCACTTTTTCTTTCTAATTTCACATTGACTTTATTAAAGTCACTTTAAAATTAGACTTTAGTAACTTTATCACTTAAAGTCACTTTAAATTAGATTTGACTTTATAACTTTATAGTCACTTTAGCAGAAAAATTAAATTCTTTTGGACACTTTTCCCTAGGCCAAAGATCAAAGCCTTAGGGAACCACCTGTCCTCTGGCAACCAAATTTCAACACTCCCTCTTACCGAGGAAGGTGTTCCTCACCACACCCATCTTGTCTCTGAAGTAGACATGCTTGCCACATGGCAAGGCTTTGATAAGAATATCTGCAACCTGCTCATCAGTGGAAATATACTCAAGCTTCACAACTCCCTTCTGAACATAGTCTCTAATGAAGTGATATCTAATGTCGTTATGCTTTGACCTATCACGAAATACTGGATTTTCCGTGAGTTTAATGCAACTCTGATTATCACAGTAAATCACTGAAGGTCTCAACGACTGACCAAATAAGCCAAACAACATCTTGCGAAGCCAGATGGCCTCACAACTAGCTAGACTGGCTGCCATGTACTCTGCTTCCGCTGAACTCAATGCTACTGACTGTTGCTTCAGGATGAACCACGACACCACTGCCGAACCCAACCCAAAACAACACCCTGAAGTGCTCTTCCTATCAGAAGCACAACCTGCCCAATCAAAATCAGTGTAACCTGCCAATCTCACTACATCCCCCTGCCTATAATCCAGACCATAATCCACTGTCCCCTGCAAGTACTACAAGATGTGTTTTGCAGCAACCTAGTGCACCCTCCTGGGCTCACACATGAACTGGCTCATCGTGTTGACTGCAAAACATATATCTGGTCTGGTGTTGACCAAATACATCAAGGAACCAATCAACTGTCTATACAAAGTGGGATCCACCAACTCGGAATATGAAGTGTGAAGCTTCTTCCAGTTGGTGATCATTGGTGTCGACATGGGTCTACAATCCTCCATGTGGAATCTGCCAAGGATGTTCACAATATACTTCCCCTGCCCCAGGAAGAAATGCCCCTCCTCCTGCCACACCTCCAAACCCAAAAAGTAATGCATCAAGCCAATGTCCTTCATCTCAAAATCCGACGCAAGATCTCTCTTGCAGTGCTCTATGAGTCTCTCTGCACGCGTAATGACCAAGTCATCCACATACAACACCAAAATGAGAGGCTCCTCACCTATCACAATAAAGTAAAGGTTTGGATCTGCATCACTCTTTGTGAAACCCATCTCCTGAGTGTATGTATCTATCCTGGAGTACCAAGCTCTGGGAGCTTGCCTCAGGCCATAAAGGGCCTTCTTCAGTCTGCATACATGGGACTCCTTCCCATGCACCTCAAATCCATGTGAATGCTCACTGTACACCTCCTCCTGTATGAAGCCATTGAGAAATGTGGTCTTCAAATCCATCTGGTGGATCTTCAAACCCATCTCTGCTGCTATCGATATGATGGAGCGAATCGAAGTATATCGAGCCACGGGAGCGAAGGTCTCCTCATAATCAAGTCCCTCTACTTGGGAGAACCCTCTAGCCACAAACCTTGCCTTGAATTTCTCAATGTTGCCATCTACAGCATGCTTTACCTTGTAAAGCCATCTGGAACTAACCAAGGATTTGCCCTCAGGCCTCGACACCACCTCCCAAACATCATTCTTCATGATAGAAGAATACTCCTCCTGCATGGCCTCTCTCTAGACCTGCTAGCTAGTTGCCTCCTCATAGCTAGAAGGCTCAGAGTCTAAGATGTTGGAAACCATTGCCATATAGCTACAGAACCTATCAGGTGGTTTGCTCTCTCTGACCGGCCTCTTAGGCCCAGCAATAGATGTGGCCTCTCTAAACGTATCCTGAAGCCACTTGGGCTTCCTCTTCCCTGAACACACTTCTCCCGCTGGAGAATGAAACTCCTCCTCCTCATCATCAGGAGCCTGAACTCCTGACTGTCTGTCTATTGTCCTCCTGCCTGAACCTGAACCTGTAGATGCTGAAGTACCATGTGAATTGTTCATTAGTGGACTCCCTAGTGAACTACTCTGCGGACTGCTCTACATGCTGCTCGAAGCACCACCCCTCTGACTCTATGAGCCACTGCTCACTGACGGACCTGACACCGTAATCGATGTACCTCTGGATCCTCCTGATCCCTGCAACTGACTCAGCTGCTCCTGAGGGTCTAGCTGATCCAGATACTCTAAATCCCGTGACCTCCTGAAAGCCCTGTCCTCCTCGAACTTCACATCCCGCCTGACAACAACTCTCCTCTGTGCGGGAATATAAATCCGAAAGGTTTTCAAGGTCTCACTGTAGCCCACAAAGATACCCTTCTCTGCGGTGGGATCTAGTTTGGTCCTCTTCTCCTTGGGTACGTAGGAGTATGCAATACACCCAAAGATACGAAGATGACCAACATCAGGCTTATTCCCAGAAAAAGCCTCCTCCGGAGTCACATGCCCCAAGGCACGATGCAGACTCCTGTTCTGCAAATATACAGCAGTGCTGCAGGCCTCTGCCCACAAAAACAATGGTAACCCCTGATCATGTAACATGGCTTTGGCAGCCCCTCCGATGTATCTGTTCTTCCTCTCCGCAACCCCGTTTTGCCGGGGGTTGTAAGGAACTGTGAACTCCCTCCTAATGCCTGCCTCCGCACAATAATCAACAAACTCTCCAAGGGTGTACTCACCTCCATTGTCCGACCTTAGGGACTTGATCTTCCGACCTGTCTGGGTCTCCACAAGAGCTCTAAACTCCTGAAACCGCTTGAAGACCTCACTCTTGGTCTTCAAGAAATAAATCCAGATCCTCCTGGAGTGATCATCAATGAATAATACATAATACTCATATCCACTCAAGGAAACATGAGACATCCGACCGTCACATCGGAATGAATCAAATCAAGTATCCCAATCGATCTGTTGTCACTGCTGGGAAAAAGGGATTTGGCAAACTTGCCCATAGCACATCCTTTTCATGTATCAAAGTGATCGGTACTGAAATCTGACACACCTATAGTGATCTCCCGCAATGTCCTAAACACCCCATGATACATGTGCCCCATTCTGCGGTGCCAAATCTCACACAGCTCTGAACTGCTAGCTCTGCTGTCGGTACTACTGCTCAATGCCAAAAGAGGCTAAAATGCAAACTTGTACACCTTTGAATGGCGTACACCTATCACTCTAGCTGAATCAGCTAGAGTGCCCCTGGGATATATCAGCACCTGTCCTCTCCTGAACAATATCTCATATCCTCTGTCCTCCAATGCTGAGACGGATATGAAGTTCTTCCTCATCTCTGGCACATATAGAACATCTGACACCTTCAAGGGAGGTTTGGGTTCCCTGTTAAATGTCAAAGTCCCCAAACCGACTGCTCTAACAACGCTGTCATCTCAAAGTACTACCTCTATATCAGTGCCACTCTCTGAAAGCTCTGAGATGTACTCACGGACTCTTGTCATATGACGTGAAGCCCCGCTGTCAACATACCAGATACTTGAAGATGCTCTAGTGGTGGAGGGAAATGCACACTCCCTCTCAACCTTCGTGGCAGGTGATCCTGCACTAGTGGAGTCACAAGCAATGAACCCAAACTCGTAATCAAAGCTATCTGTAAAGTCCTCTACCTATGCTAATGCTGCCATGCTCTGGTTCTTCCCCTTCTTCTTCTTCTCCGGACACAAAACTGTATAGTGTCCCATCTTCTGACAATTTCAACACTTCACCTTGGAATAGTCCTTCTGCGTGTTCCCCTATTTACCTTTACCTTTGCCTTTGCCCCCACCACTGCTTGTGGAAGCTTGCTTCTTTCCCTTGCCTTTCTTGCTAGAGTGTAAAAACTCTATGGAGTGTAAAAACTATGGTAACTTGAATAAGTATGTATTATTAATGATGAAAGATGAGATGATTACAATGAGGGATCGCCTAGGCTTTAAATATAGCCTCAAGGTGTCCCTTGGCGAAGAGGCATGATCTTTGATCATGCCTTTTCAGTTAATAACCTAAGATAACTAAATCTAATTAATAAATAATAAAATATACATAACATTGCCCCTCTCTTAAGATGCTTTGTCCTCAAAGCATATGTAACGATGGACAATGTTGACGAACGCCTGGGTTTCTTGAGCGGCGGGCTCTTGCTTCCCACATTTTAAAAAGATCGTGGAGCATATTCTCGAGTTCAACCTTTTGTTGATCTGGATAGTGAAAATATCTGGTATCGACAAGGTCGGATCATGTCTTGACTTCTAGAGACTCTTCGTGGCTCCCTTTTGAAGATAACATTTCTAACTGCTGACACTGTACTGTAGATGTTGGCGCTCCTATTTGAGTCATCTTCGTCATCAGAGAGGAAGATATGACTTGATTTTCTGGGGCTTGGAATCCATACAACTTGTATTTCTGCCCTTTCCACTTAAAACTTATAAACTGCTTCTGATGGTTGGCAGAATAAGTACCTAGAGTTCGTAGCCATTGAATTCCTAAGACCACATCTACTCCTCGTAATGGAACGGTGTAGAACGGAGATTCTAAATGAAAGTCTTTAATCCGCAATTTGACTTTATGGCATTTTCCTACTTGTTCAATCTTCTTACCGTCGGCCACCATTACCTTCATATTAGGCATGGGAAAAGTAAAGAGGTTGAGTCTTTTGGCCATGGTGGAATCTAGGAAATTGTGTGTGCTGCCTGTGTCTATTAGAACCATTACATTGTTGTTCTTAATATGTCCTCTTAACCTTAGGGTTTGAGGTTGTAATATGCCTATCATAGCTGATAAGGACACTTGCGGAATAGTTTCGCCATCCACTTCTGGAGAGAACTCTAAGTTGTCTTCTAATCCTTCTATACATGAATCAGTACTGTTAGCATCGTTAGTTGCTTCACAACTGTATAGATTCTTCGCTTTTCCATTAGCACATCTGTGCTTAGGGTCCCAGTGTTCACCGCAACGTTTGCACTTGCCCTCTCGCATTCTTTGTTTTTCCAAATTAGATTTTTCTTCACGAAGATGAACAGGAACATATTTTGTGTCATCTACATTTTCAGATTGAGGAAACCGTCGTCTCGAATATACTTTTTCTGGTTTTGATAATCTTTCAAATTTCTTTTCAGCAGCTTTTGCTTTTTGCCTTGCTACTTCTACGGACGTAATTTCATGTAGTTCGAGCTCTTCTTGTATGTGGATTTTAAGTCCTGAGATGTAAGACTAGATTAGACGAGATTCCGACAATCCGGGTACTCGTGTTGCCAAAGTCTCCCATTCTCGCGTGTACTCATCCACATCTCCTTTTTGGCGTAATTTGATAAACGTTGAAAAGAATTTTTCTTTGTTTATGCCTTGAAACCTTTTGAAGAACGCATCCTTAAATTTCCTCCAACTGATAGCGAGCGTCGTCTTTTTCCACCACATATACCAATTATATGCTTCTCCTTCCATTTTCATGGAAACATGCTTAATTTTTTCGTCATCACTAGTAATGTCATAAATCTCAAAATATTCTTCTACTTTATTAAGCCATGCAACGCTATTCTTTTCATTACCATCAAATTTGGGTAGGTCAATCTTGGCTTTGCGCTGATATGCTAATGGTGGAACAAGAAGGGGATATTGATTAGCGAATGCATTCCAGAGCTGCTTATTTTGAAAATCTGCATTACTATCTTCTTGATGATGTGGGGAATCGGTTTTTTCCTGATGCTCTTCTGAGTTCCCTGAATCTGCGGAATTGTTTTGTTGATTTGGTTCCTTGTTAGGAGATGTTGGGGATTGTGTCTGACTTAACTTATCTATCTTATCATTTAGCTTATTGAAGAGTTCTGTCATATTGTTCATTGCTTCTGTGGTCTCGTGATGATTTAGCCACATTTGTCTTTCTATTCGATTTGTTGTATCATGGATTTTTGTGATGTCGTTGGAGTGCCCTGAAACTGTACCTTCCAGATTGACTAATCTTTTTCCGAATTCTTCGGAATTGTTATTGATTTGCTTCTCAAGATCTCCCAATTTCTTCTGGAATTCCGCCAACGACATTGACGAAGACATCGAGCGTGTATGAGGTGGGGAATATCTTTCTGCCAGTTTCTCCTCTTTTTTCTTTAAAATTAATTAATTAATATTTAATTAATTATTTTTTTTTTCTGAATTAATTAATTAATTAATAATATTTTTTTTTTAAACTATATAATTATTATATATATATATATAATTTTTAATTAAAAATTATATAATATATATAATTTAATTATATAATTGTTATATATATATATAATTATTAAATGAAAATTATATATATAAATGAATTACATAATTATAATATATATGTATAATTATCAATTTGAATTATATATTATATATTTTATATAATAGTAAAAAATCGTATTTTTTTTAAACGATGCCCGTTCCATTTTAAACGATGCCCTATTTCATATAACTTTACAAATCGATTATTAATATATCACTGTCGTTTAAAACGAAACCCTGTTTCCGAATTACCACACGTGTTTTATTGCTGTGGTTTGATCGCTGGTGGATGTTACGATTTTTTTACGGGCGGAGTGCAGAAAACGGCGGACGGTAGGGCAAGCGCAGCGGAATTGGGACAGGGAGAGACAACCGCAGGGAAGCAACTCAACGAGAAGCAATGAGCGGGTAGGGTGATGCTCTATAAAATGAGCCGCTCGATTATTTTGGTATGGCTGGAAAAACCTTAGCGTTCCACAGACCGCACCACAAGGTGGAAAACTGTATGACAAGTGGGTCGAGGGATGCAGGGCAGGAGGATCAATGGGTCAAGGCGGAATAGTAATCCGAAATTTGCAGTTCCACAGGTCTGCAATGATGAATTTTAAAAAAAATAACCCGAACAGTGATCTTGAAAGTCTTCCTCGACCTCTTCTTATCTCCTGAATTTTTCTGCGATTTTCACCGAAATCTGCAAGGTTATATTTTTTTTTTTAAAAACAAATGTTGTTGTGCACAAACACCTGATTAAAAAAATCTGCAATTCTGGAATTGCAATTCTGGAATTCTGGAATTCTTGGGTGATCACATAGATTCCGAAGAGCGATGGCTCCGATACCAATGGAGTGTAAAAACTCTGGTAACTTGAATAAGTATATATTATTAATGATGAAAGATGAGATGATTACAATGAGGGATCGCCTAGGCTTTAAATATAGCCTCAAGGTGTCCCTTGGCGAAGAGGCATGATCTTTGATCATGCCTTTTCAGTTAATAACCTAAGATAACTAAATCTAATTAATAAATAATAAAATATACATAACACTTGCCTCCTGCCAACAGTGCTACATCCTCATCTTGCTCAACTGGTTTGGCTGCCCCGAGCTGTGTCTTTCTGATTTTTGTTTGTATGCAATCATCCCAAAACCTCTCCCAAGTGGAAAGGGTCTCACGTGCACAAACCCCATCAACAAAGTTCAGCCATGAACTAGGAAGGCCATTCACTGCAATCCGCACCAACTCAGTGGGTGGAATGACCTCTCCAATTGTTGCCAATGCATCTCTCACATTAGTAATCTTTGTGAGATATCCAGTTGCACTATCAGTCTTACCCATCTTAATGGTCTTCAGCTTCTCCCTTAGGACCATTTTCTTGTTCTCATTGGTACTCTGGTAGAGATTGGTCAATGTTGTCCACATCTCATGAGCATATCACTTTCCTCTCACATGAGGAATGCAATGGTCTTTGATTCCATCTAGAATCAGTCTCTTACCCTTGTTATTCTTTTTATTCAAGACTACCAACTGAATAGCATCAGTAGGCACATTAACAGGGTTTCGTGCGGTATGCACCATGATGTCCTTCCATACACTATAGTTATTATGTTCATCCAACCTATCCTCCACCCTCAAGCCCAAAAACATGCTTGCTATCCTAAATAAGCTGAAAATAACACTGTTGTAGTAAAGGTAAAATTTTCTGTGTGAAAAATCAGCTTGCTGTAATTTTTCCTTCTTGCTGTCCCAAACTGCATTTTCAGCAAAATAGCTCTGATACCATGTAGAAATTTCTCTTTCCCACCCCGGTTTTCAGTTTCTCCTTATTTCTCCAAATAGTTAAATGCCCATTCCCATAGCCATACATTCAACAAGCTGAAAAAATAAATAATTTTTGAAAACACAAATTCTGGAAATTTTCAAATGCTGGAAATTGCATAAATAAAACTCAGCAAAATAAATCAGCTACACACAGAAAATAGACACGCTGATTTTTGGTCAACTTGACCCTGGAAAAACCCCCTACAACTCTTTGGGAAAACCAGTTTGAAAGCTCCTCCTTATTTCTAATAAATGCTTTTACAGTGAGACAGAAATACACAGCAAAAAAAATTACAGCAACTTCTCAAAAGTACTTATCTCGAAAATCGTGCAAAACCCCATCTCGATTTTCGTGCCCACACAAAATAGAAATTACATAAAATTGTGCAGCATTAAATGTTGCACGGACAGCATTGAAATCTGTGTTGTACAACTATATGGCCTCCTCGAAATTCGTGTTGTACGACCTACTGAAAGCCGCTGTACCGCTGCCTCGAAAACCGTGTTGTACGACTGCCTTGAAATTGCAATATAGCCTCGATTTCTGTGCTGATTTTCTACTATATGGAAATTAGAAAACAGTCCCTCAATACTGTTGTACGGCCTCCTTGGGAATCATGTCAATAAAGCAGCAATAAATGTTGTTCTTCACTCCTCGATTTTCATGCCCTCTTGCCTTGAAAACCATGCTCTGTCTTCGCTGTACGTATTTGTTGAATCTGCTTGCTGCTGCCCTCTTCCTCTCACTACTCAGAAATATCCTTTGCTTTCTCTCCTCCTCCCTCAATCTGCTCATGAAAGAATGAATGACCTTTTCCCTCCTTTTCCTCCTTTAACCTAACCTTAAGTGACTTTTGGGGAATCACTAAATCTAATGGCTCAGATAGCTTTAGATCTACTGGTTGAGATTAAATGCTCATTTAAATCTCACTTTCTATTTTTTAATTCACCCCACTTTAATAAAGACCCACTTAGTCATTTATTTCCAAAGTCACTTTTCCTTTCTAATTTCACATTGACTTTATTAAAATCACTTTAAAATTAGACTTTAGTAACTTTATCACTTAAAGTCACTTTTAAATTAGATTTGACTTTATAACTTTATAGAGTCACTTTAGGAGAAAAATTAAATTCTTTTGGACATTTTTCCCTAGGCCAAAGATCAAAGCCTTAGGGAACCACCTGTCCTCCGATAACCAAATTTCAACAATATGATGATGAAGAAGTGTCAGTCATATAACTTGATATATATATATATATATATGGCATGGTAAGCTTATAATGAAGAAGGCAAACATTTAAGGATCAAACTGCAAAGAAGCTCAAGACATTTTGCTCTCCTCATTTCTGCATCAATAAATGATCAAACACATTAAAATTATTTTTTCCCTACCTTAGAGGCTGAATTTCTCTTTAACACCTCCACCGTCCTCTAGAGCATATTTTTAGCTTTCTAATGAGCTATCACTTAGCCCGAAACTCCAAATATTCTGAGAGTTATGAATTTTCTAAGTTAAGGAAATTAGACTGGTGATTGGGCCGACCTATTTCTAGCTTTCCCATGTCGACCTGCTTATGAAGACATGACCTTTCGTTTAAACAGTGATAAAACCACTATATATACAACGTTGGTCTTCATTCTCAAATCATTTTTTTTGCCATCCATTACAGAGAAAGATATACAGTTCACATCTCATGAACTTAAAGGACACTTAGAGGTCGAGAAGGATCACTTGATATCAGAAGCTGATAAGGCTGAATTGGTTCGGACACTCCAGGCAGCCACAATTAGCAGTGGCGCTCGAATACTATAGGCAGAAGATTAATAATTGGAGAATTGTCTGTTGGGGTAAATATAACACATTCGATCTGGTTGAGGGGTCTTGAAACCATAATTAAGAACTCAGATATCTTCAAGTTTTGGAACTGTGGAGTAAAACAAGACCAGATTGGTCACAGGATCTCGGGTTAGTGAACAAACATTCGGTCCAAGCTATAATCACCACCACAGACCCTCGGACCTTGGCATTGGAGCTTCAGATTGGTCACAGAATCTTGGGTTAGTGGACAGACATTCGGTCCAAGCTATAATCACTACCACATGCAACACAAAACCTTGGATTAGTAATATACCCTCGGACCCGGTACAGTACAGTGGCTTGATTGGAGTTAAGATTGGTGTAGATATTATAGTCTTGGTTAGAGAGCTCATTCAAGCAACCTCAGTATTGTAGTCTCCGTGGAGCTTTTGATTTGTGGAGTATATATAATTCAGTGATAAATATGAAGATTTGGATGAGACAATGATGAATTTGACAGTATAACTCTGAACAGTGATTTAAAAATCAGTGAGCAGTAAAGCTTTAAGAGTTTTGGAGCTATTGGACATGTGAAGCATTGAACGATGCAGAATCTGGTAAAGGACATTCAAGTAAGTATTATTCTCATTCTCCATCAAAAGAAGATAAGAGTGATTGGTGTCCTTGGGGTAGGAGCCCCTAAACACAAGGTTTGTGCCTTGGAAAACATAGGTTTCAATCCCTAGAGGTCGGAGCCTCATCAAAGTCCAAGTTGGTGCTTGGCAACAGGTTGGTGCCTGATTCATTGAAGGGTTGGTGACCTCACCCATCTATTGTACTCAATTATTTGAAAAAGGATTGAAGTTCTTATTAATATTTCATAATATTATTATTACACACCTCTCTGTTTTTAATTGTGAAGAATCTAACTGGCAAAAATTAACAATTGAAAAGAAATATTGATTCACCCCCCTCTCAGTATTTCCAACACTTCCTTCAGATCCGCATTCATAAGTTATCCTTTATCTGCATTTATGTGCTGCCCTAATTCTCTATCTTGTCTGCACTTATTTGCTGTGGTGTATCTGCAAACTTTCCTGCGGTTGACCTGTCTTGATGTCCTTCTAGCATCCACACTGTAATTTCAATGTTATCCAAAACTTTCCTGCCGCTAATCTGTCCTGACGTCCTTCTAGTATCCGCAATGTAATTTTAGTGTTATCCGATTATCTCCTTCCAAAAACAGTGTGCAAAACTACCTCAGACTTGTCCGCAGTTTTAGAGGAATCCGCATTCAGTTGGTTGCCTATTATCCGCAGGAACAGGGGTGTATATATAGATGATTTCTCAGCTTTTAAGCCGACCTATCATTAGGCTTGTAGGCCAACTTCTCATTTGAATGTTGGCCGACTTTAACAACTTATAATTGCTTCTTCTTCCAGCATTTGAGTGAGGACGGTTTGAAGGCATTTCTTTCATAGATTCTTGGATGTGAGACAAGGCTTTTGACAATATCTGGAGCATATATTGATGACAGATTCCTTCATATATATACATGACACTTTAATTATATTCTATGCCCAGAAGACTCAAACCTAGTAGACATCAAGAAGAAGTCTATCTACATACCAAAATCTTGCTCATGAAACCCATGAAGCAAGTACACCCAAAATACATTTTATTATCTTTGACATCTTCTTTACATATATAATTACATAGTCAACATGAAGACTGACCTACTTACACTTTTCAACACTCCCTCTTAATTAGGAAGGTATTCATACACGTACATGGTTACTTTCAAACTAAAGAATCTCATAAGAAGAATCGGATTGGTAATCGCATATGTATAGCATCATATCAACCAGCATTGTCCTAGTGCAAGACCGTGACTAACAACCCCATCTCTCAACAAGACAATGGGCTACAATGTTGGCAAGACACATGACTAATAGACACCATAGTCATTGTCTCTCCAAGGTACATACCCCACCTAGGTGTTCCCAAATTATGACCTTCTTGGACTATTCCTCTCTTGGGTAGCCAGCCCTCAAAGAATGTCGGTCCACGACTACTCTTATCTTGAATGCCCTATCTCATTCTCAAAGAGATCTAGTGCATGACACATGTAATAGAGAATCACATACGTCACTCCCTCTTAACACAGGAACGACATACTTCAAGTTTCTTCCAAGCAAGAAACTTACCACCAGGCTCCTCATCAACCAGGGTCCTGCAGCAGCAATCTAGCTACTCATGAAGAGTTCCTCCCCTCAATGTCATGGTTTTCGATATTGAGTAATCTTCAACTTATGGCTTCATAGGGCACAAATCATCCATCACTTTCAATCACGAGTGATGTCCACTATCAGAAAGTGATTCATTAGTCTTCCTCATCTGGTCCACCGTTATGCCATGCTGCTTTCCTTCGAATCATCCCCAAGGATCATACATCCTTTCTCATGATTAGCAGCCCTGCACAAATGCATCCAGAAAAACATATACATATGAACTTTTAGAACAAAAGTTACCTTAGTGATGATCTTTCACCATGACATCTTCCTGTAGGCATTGGAATCCTTCATACAAATTGACACATCTCCTAATGATATGTTTTTCCAAGGGTCTTCTTCTTTACTAGACTTCCGTCAGAGTCTACATATCTTACCAGGAGATCTCCTAGTCACATCTTCTTGGCCTTCAGATGATAAATGCCTCTTGACATGGTTGCATTTCATGATTTCTTCCTCTCTACACATTCTTCATTCCCAGGATATTACAAATTTTCCAATTTCTTGTTTATGTACAACCACCTCACATTCTATGAGGTCATATTATGTTGATTTCATCTGTCGATGCACTGAGAGATCCTCCTTCATAGATCATACTTCTAAATATGGAAGTATATTACCTGCAACCATATGACATGACTTCACATGCATACCTCATATCTATTTCCCCTGAGTCATACTGTAGCAATTTCTTTAGAATGTAGAGTTTCATTCCTTTGGCTTGCTTCATCAATATGTCATCACATCCCAAAATTTTGTCTCCATGATGACCCTTGATCTGATGACTGCTTTAATTTAGTAAAGAGATTTTCCAAAAGTTGTTTCACCGAGAGCTCCTTTCATGCTTCTATTGAGATGCTTCTTAATGTACATTGCTTTCTATTATACAATTTTACAATCAATCAAAATCACTTAAAGAGAAAGATGATCTCAATCCTAATAGAGATCTCTCTCTTCCTCCTTCTTGGATATTTTAGCATCAGGTTCTTCTCTTTCATTAGTGGCATGGGCTTCTTCCTTTTTCCTCTTGTCCTTTCCAGATTTAAGACAATCTCTTTTATAATTCCCAAGTTCATTACATCTAAAGCATCGTACGTTGTCCATATTCCTTCTTTTATTCTAAGGGCCAAATTTTCCGAATCTTCCTTTCTTCCTGTGTGACGCTGCAAAGGCATGATTCTCTTCACTTGGTCCTGTATCAGCTTTGGCCTTTAGTCTTATTTCCTCTATTTTACATAGAGACCATAAATCATGGAATGGAGTGGCTTCTTTCTTCCTGTATAGACTAGAAGTGAAGTTTCCCCATTCCTCTGGTAGAGCATTCAGCACCACTGTAGTCATTTCAATGTCAGACATCACTTCTCCTAGTTCCTGCAATTGATATCTTATTTCAGAAATCCTCATGAAGTATGGAGTGATTCCTTCTCCCCATGAAGCAAGTACACCAAAAATACATTTTATTATCTTTGACATCTTCTTTACATAAATATATAATTACATAGTCAACATGAAGACCGACCTAGTTACACTTTTCAAAAGTATACTCCACCTCATACATGCTTGATGGCTTCATCAACATCGATGGCCAATTTCAATAAAAGATTGTTAGACCTTGATACTAAGGTGACTAGACAGGGTGAAAAAATCGAAGCGCTCCACGACACAACAAAGAGAATAGAGAGTCAGCTCGAGGACAACAAGAATGAATTTAAAAAGTAGGCAGACCTTTCAAGTAAGGTGGATCAAGCAATGGTGATGTTGACCTATATTTGTGACAGTATGAAGATTATGCTCGACCAAATACCCTAGAATAATGAAGCTACTCAACATCTCAATTCTCCAAATGCGTCAAACTCGTCTGATTCACATGAGAAACCCGAGTCACCAAAGGCATCATCCATACCCCATCAAGAAAAGAGTAACACGAATTTTCAAAATAGGCAGCTCTAGAATCCATACACAAATATGTCGCTCTCAAATCAATACCCTTTCTTCGCTCCGTCGTTAGCTACATATCAACGAAGCGCAAAACTTGAGCTCTCCAAATTTGACGGTAACGAAAAAGGCAGTGTCGCTTGGTTCAATAAAGCAAAAGAATATTTCGAGATTTACAGTCTTTATAGTGATGATGAAAAGATCAGACATGCATCCATGCAAATGGAAGGTGAAGCACATCACTGGTATACGTGGTGGAAGAAGACGACACTTGCCATCAATTGGAAAAAGTTCAAAAATGCATTCTTTAAGAGATTCCAAGGTGTCAAGGAGGAAGAGTTCTTCTCAGCACTCACCAGATTGCAACAAAAAGGCGATGTGGACGAATACCCCAGGAATGGGAAAGCTTAGCCACACAAGTACTTGGAATATTTGAAACTCGTCTCATTCAATCATACATCACAGAACTTAAACCCCATCTACAAGCAGAACTTGAGCTTCATGACATTACATTGATAGAAGTAGCAAGACAAAAAGCAAAAGCTGCTAAAAAGAAATATGAAAAGATGTTGTGGTCAAAGGTTGAAAGAGTATATTCGAAACGAAGATTTCCCCAATTTGCGAACACGAATAATAAAAAATATGTTCCACCACATCTTTGTGAAAAAAACAAAACTAATTTAGAAAGGCAAAGAATGAAAGAAGGTAAATGCAGACATTCTGGCGAAAAATGGTACCCAAGACACAGATGTGCTAAAGGGAAAGAAACCAAGAATTTGTATACATGTGAAGCAACCAATGATTCAGACAATGAAATCAGAAGTAGAGGAAATTGAAGATTTGCCACAATTTTCTCCAGAACCAGATGATGAGAGCAGTCCACAGGTATCGTTGTCAACCATGACAGGTATATCACAGCCTCGGACATTAAAATTAAATGGACATATCAAGAAGAACAATGTAATGGTTCTGATCGATATCGGTAGCACCCACAATTTTTTGGACTCAACCATGGCGAAGAGACTCAACATTTTCACATTTCCCATGCCCAGCATGAAGGTTATGGTAGCTGACGGTAAGAAAATTGAAAAGGTAGGGAAATGCCATAAAGTCAAGTTGCAGATTCAAGACTTTAATCTAGAATATTTGTTCTACATTGTACCATTAGGAGGAGTGGATGTGGTCTTAGGTATCCAATGGCTACAAAGCCTAGGCACTTACTCTGCCAATCATCAAAATAAACTTATAAAATTTAAATGCGAAGGGTAGAAATACAAGTTATATGAGTTTCAGCCACCTGAGAACCAAATTGTATCATCATCCCAGATGATGAAAATGATTCGGAAGGGAGCACCAACTTATGTAGTACAGTGTCATCAATTAGAAATGTTAACTTCAAGTCTGGTCAACGAAGAAGCACCAGAAGTCCAAAAGCTAATTCAAAAGCACGAAAAAGCATTCCAAGACCTTCCAATGAAGATGCCTCCTAAAAGAGAAATCGAGCATACAATAGAAGTCAAAGCAAGATCAAATCCCATCAACATCAAAGCATATCGATATGCACATCATCAAAAAATGAAATTGAGAGATTAGTCCAAGATCTTCTAAAGTGTGGCATCATCTCAAAAAGTAAAAGTCTGTATGTTGCTCCAGTTGTACTAGTTCGAAAGAAAGATGGATCGTTCAGTTTATGCGTCGATTATCGAGGACAAAACAAAATAACAATTGAAAACAAGTTTCCAATTCCTTTTATCGATGAAATGTTGGATGAACTACATGGTGCTAAATACTTCTCAAAATTGGACTTAAGCTTAGGGTATTACCAAATCAGAATAAGGTTGGAAGCTGTAGCAAAAACTGCATTCCGAACACATGAATGTCATTACGAGTTTAAAGTAATGCCTTTTGGTTTAACCAATGCACCGGCAACATTCCAAGCTACTATGAATGAGCTATTATGTCCATATCTAAGGAAGTTTGTCTTAGTATTCTTTGATGACATCCTAACTTATAGTAAAACATGGAAGGAGCACTTACAACATTTAGAACAAGTTCTTACTGTATTAGAAAAACATCAGTTCTATGCCAAGAAGTCCAAATGTGCTTTTGTCAAGGAAGAAGTAGAATATCTCGGACATATAATATCCAAGGAAGGAGTAAAAGTAGATCCTAATAAGATCAAGTCTATAAGGGAATCGACCAAACCCGTTAATATCTCCAAGCTAAGAGGATTCTTAGGAATGACTGGGTATTATCAAAGATTGACTGAGTATTTCCCATATAACCACCACACCCCTAACGAACCATCTAAAGAAGAACTCATTTTGATGGAATGAGGAAGCAAAAAAGTGTTTTGTAGACTTGAAGGAAGTTATGTCTAATGCCCCGGTATTGGCAACTATAGACTTCTTTAAACCATTTTTCTTTGAGTGTGATGCTTCAGGTTTTGGTATAGGAGCAGTATTAATGCAAGATGGTCATCCAATAGCTTTTGAAAGCAGGAAACTCAATAAGTGAGAATGTCTTAAATCTACATACATCAAAGAAATGCTTGCTATTATGCACGCATTAGCCAAGTGGAGGCAATATCTTTTGGGAAGTAAGTTTTCCATACGAACAGACCATAACAGTCTCTAGTACCTCCTCCAACAAAAAATGCTTTCCGAAGAACAACAAAAGTGGATTGAAAAATTGTTGCTTTTGACATGGACATATTACATAAAAAAGGAAAAGAAAATGTAGTGGCAGATGATTTGTCCAGGAAAGACGAAGAACCATCACTACTTGCAATTTCAGTTGTTGTTCCCGAATGGCTTAATGAGATTCAATGTGAATATGCAAAAGATCTAGAAACAAGTGTTATAATCCATAATCTTCCGCACAACTCAAAATTTGAATGGAAGAACGATATTCTATGGTACAAGGGAAAATTTTATCTGAATTCAAATTCCAAGTTTAAAGCCAAGATTAAACTCAATAAGTGAGAATGTCTTAAATCTACATACATCAAAGAAATGCTTGCTATTATGCACGCATTAGCCAAGTGGAGGCAATATCTTTTGGGAAGTAAGTTTTCCATACGAACAGACCATAACAGTCTCTAGTACCTCCTCCAACAAAAAATGCTTTCCGAAGAACAACAAAAGTGGATTGAAAAATTGTTGCTTTTGACATGGACATATTACATAAAAAAGGAAAAGAAAATGTAGTGGCAGATGATTTGTCCAGGAAAGACGAAGAACCATCACTACTTGCAATTTCAGTTGTTGTTCCCGAATGGCTTAATGAGATTCAATGTGAATATGCAAAAGATCTAGAAACAAGTGTTATAATCCATAATCTTCCGCACAACTCAAAATTTGAATGGAAGAACGATATTCTATGGTACAAGGGAAAATTTTATCTGAATTCAAATTCCAAGTTTAAAGCCAAGATTCTCAAAGAGTCACAAGATTCATTGTCAATCAGACATGTAGGGTTCTTTAAAACCTACTATAATGCACGCCAGTCATTCTTTTGGAAGGGAATGAGTAACGATATTCAAAACTATGTAGCAGAATGTGATAAATGCCAAAGGAATAAAAATGAAAATATTATGACACCTGGACTACTTCATCCTTTAAATATCTCGAATCAGAAATGGGAAGAAATATCAATGGACTTTATCAAAGGTTTACCTATGTCTGATGGTAAGGATAAAATTCTTGTAGTAGTCAATAGACTCACAAAGTATGCTCACTTTATTGGAATGATGAAATCAGATTCAGCAAAACAAATCGCTGAGATATTTTGCAAAAATGTTTACAAATAACATGGATTTCCCAAGGCCATTGTGAGCGACAGAGATGCCAAATTTAAGGGTAATTTTTGGAAGGAATTTTCAATCATATAGGAACCTACCTCAACATGAGTTCAGCTTATCATCCTCAAACAAATGGCCAACTAGAGGTTGTCAATAAATGTTTAGAAGCCTACCTATGTTTTTATGCCATAGACAAACAAAATAAGTGGGTTCGGTGGTTACATCTCGTTGAATGGTGGTACAATTCTACTTACCACACGTCAACGAAAATGACTCCAGTTCAAAATCTGTATGGGTACGAACCTCCGAAATGGATGGACTTTGCTATCATCGAGACAAAACTACCAGCTGTTAAAAACCAGTTAGAAGAAACCCAAAAAATCGTCCAAACTATAAAAGAAAATCTAAATAATGCAAAAAACTGTATGAAGCAGCAAGCTGACCGAAACAACACTGAGAGAGAATTTGCAGTTGGAGAATCGGTATTTGTCAAACTTCAACCATACAAGTAGTTGCCCTTAAAACAAAAGGGAAAAAACAAATTGGCACCAAGGTTTTATGGACCATACCAGATCAACAAAAAGATCAACCAATTCGCATACAGTTTAAGCCTTCCTGAAAAAAGTCGTGTTCACAACATCTTCCATGTATCCTACCTCAAAAAGGCACTTGGTGAACATCAATCAGCACAAACAACACTTCTGACTTTAGATGACGAAGGAAGGGTCATTCTAGAACCATAAGGTATCATTTCCATCAGGGAAAAGAAGTTGCGATCACGAGTAATCAAAGAATACATGATCAAGTGGAAGGACTTACCAAAAGAAGAAGCTTCTTGGGAGACAGAAGTGTATCATCATCAACCCCTGTCGTTACGTATGCCTTGACGACAAAGCATCTTTTCAAGAGGAAGGCAATGTTATGTAAAAATTAAGTCTATAATTATTAGTTAAACTAGGCAAAGGGCATGAACAAAGATCACGCCCATTCACCAAGAGGCACCCAAGGCAGAATTTAAGTCAAGGGCCTCCCACAATTGTAATCATCATTTTGGTTTATCAATAAAATTTATCATCTTTTGTTGTCTAATGTTGAGTTGTTTGCTTCAATTCTTGAGAGACTTGGAACAGTTGCCCCAAAGATGCCCAAAAATTTTGTCACACATGCAAATTCAACGAGACAGAAATGCCACATGTGTGAGGTCAAATAAGGAGGGAGATCTCGTTCAATAGCTGGATAACCTCGACGATCTTCTTCCTTGTTTCCTTCACTTGGATGAATAGAGATATAATTCTTGTGTGAGACCCAAATATGTCCTTGTGGAGGATGTTAGTTTGAATAGCTTGAACAGGTGTTCTAGTCTCAGATTATGTCTATGAGGCTAGGGAACACATTTTCTCCAATACCCAAAAAAAAATTCGCTAGAAAAGGCCTTGATTAGATTAATCAAGTAGTTCATTGATTTTCCTAAGTCTAACTTGGGGAAATAGCTTAATTAATAGTTATTAATTGGGGTAAATCGATTTTCCTCTAGAGATTTCTGGAAAAGTCATTTGATGGAGTCAACATGATCATAGGAATTGATTGTGATTACATCATGGTCGTTGATTCATCAACAAGAGATTAAAAGAGGAAATTGAAGGGCAATTAGAGAACAACATCGAGACACAGAGTTGCAATGATCGCAAGATCGTAGAGGCAAACATAGTGACATCAACAACAGCTGTTTCAACATAGATTTTGGGAGAGATTCTTCATTGTGATTTCGAGGGAGAATTCGAAATCGATTTTCCTACAGTGAGAGGCCAATTTTCTAGGAGTGTGAGTTGCTCCAAGAAGGGGTGCGAATTACCCTAGCACGTAGTGTGAATTGCTTAGAGAGGGAGAAATTCTGGAGCGAGGAAAATTTGTAGTAGAGATTGATTTTCCAGTAGAAGTCGAGATTTTCCAGTGGATTTTCCTAGCCAGTGCGAGTTGCCAAGAGGGTTGAGTTTATCTGCCAGGCTGCACATGTAAGCCAGATCGAGCTTCAAAGGGAGGTTGAATTGTTCTGGTGGGATAAACTACTTCGAGGAGATCATGGAGACTTGCAGAAGTGATCAAAACTATGTTGCTAGGAAACATGGGTTCGGGGACGGGGACGGGGACGGGTATGAGTACGTCACTTTTTGAAATAAGGTGCGTGGGTTCATCTGAGATATATATATATATATATTTTATAAATTATAATATATATGGATTTGTATATTTTCCAACTTTAAACAAGAAAAATAAAATATCTATGATTTAAAGTTTAAACTTTAAAGATTTAAACATGTACATCATTGAACATTCAACATTCACAATGAAATTTCAAAATTTCTAGTTTGATATCAAGTGCAAATTGTAGTTTACATAGTAATAAGAATCATGATATATGTTCATTGTCATACTACATTCAAAATTTTCCTTAAGGCATCTCCAAACATGAACTAGGAAAATTCAAAATAGCAAATAATGGCTTCCTCAAGCCATGTCATCAACATCACTTAGATCTTCAGTCGGCATGCTCTCCCACTACATAGCTACAATATTAATGACCTTAACATAGCTATAATAGTAATGACATTCGGCCTACACAATGAAAATATAGTGGCGATCTCTAGGCCAAAACTGCAGAAAGAGAAGTAAGAACACCGATCTTGAAAAGAATTACAACAAAATCAGTAAAAAAATTGACCCAAACGTTCTCAATTTGGGGGTTCCACACACCCGTTGTCGGTGTTCAATGCACTCAATTAGACAAAAGAACCCAAATTTTGGTTGCAAAGAACCCGGTGCTTACTCGGAGACCCTGGTTCTTTTGGGTGCGTTTTAGAAGAACTCGTACCAGAACCCGATACTTAGGATCAAAAGAATTTTCCGGAGGTTTTCCATTTTACGACAACTAGTTGTAATATTTTTCTTAAAGAATTTAATAATTAAAACCCTCATCTGTAGAACTAGTTTTCCCTTCATTGTTTTTTCAAAGACATTTGTCCAAAAATATTAATGTCCATTATTTGTGTGTGTGCATTATTTTCTCAATTCCTGTAGTTAATTATTTTTTAGTGAAGTTGGAGTTGTGTTTTATTCAGTATTTGTTGCAGGTTAATTGCAAAAGAAAAATAATATGTTTAAATTTAAGAGAATAATAACTAGTAATTGCAATAGTAATCAAAATTTCACATGGTATCAAAGTGGATCTGAGGGCAGAAGGAATATCTCGCAGGCACCAGAAGAAAGAGTCAAGTGTTTTAACCCAGATCGAAATTCTTTGGTTATTTATCCAGTTTATTTGAGTTCACTGAATTTCCAAATTTTCCAGAGAAGGCCACAACAGGTTTGAGAGATCAAGACAAGTTGGATGGAGCCTCAAATTTTAGCATTTGGAAGGCTAGAATGTTATTCCTTTTGGATGACTTTGGACTAAAGGAGTATGCAGAGAATGTAATTGTCGTACCAACAGATCTGCAGCAGTTGGCTACCTATAAAATGTACAATGCCAAAATGAAGAGGATGATCTTTGATGGAGTCAAGGATCATATTGTTTCGCATATCGCAGAGAAAGGTACAACAAAGGAGATGTGGCACACCATAATAAAACTATACCAGGATCCTTCAAAAAGCAAGAAGATGATTCTCAAGGAGAAGTTGATGACCATCAAGCAAAATAAGGGCAAAGATGTGACTTCCTACCTCACTATAGTTTGACTTGTCAGAGATGAGTTAGCTACAGTTGGAGACAATCCTAGTGACGTATAGCACTCAGTGGGTTTTCCAAGGAATGGAGCATGTTCGTCTAAGTGATTTCTGGGCGAGAGAAACTTCCAAATTTGGATCACCTATGGAGTAGTTTCACTAAGGAGGAGTCGAGGCTCAACTTGTTCGATGGCACCAGTACCAATGACAAGGCACTGAAGGTTAAGAGGGAGCAGGAGAAAGTTGCCTTAGCAAGGAAAGGAAAGGTGAAGAAGGGTTCCATCAAGGGACCAAGCTCAAAAGGAGAGAAGAAGAAGGACCTATCAAAGGTCAAGAGGCTATGGATGTCGCAGATTTGGCCACTATGTCAGTGATTGCCCACATAGGAAGAAGAAGGGCAAGAAGCAAGTAACAACTTCAGCGGACGCAAATGAGACCTACAGTAGGATGGATTAGGAATTTGCATAAATAGCTTGCTTTTCTAGCTCGACTTCACAAGGTGTCTGGTACATAGACAGTAGAGCGTCATTTCACATGATGGGAGTTAGACAATAATGCTCTAGCTATAAAGAGGGCATCGGGTTCCAAATTCAGATGGTGAACAAGTCCAAGTGCAACCCAGTTGCCAGAGGGATTGTTCTATTTCAGAGGGAGAACGGCAAGCATATACCTATCAATGACGTCTTGCATGTGCTAGGCCAGGGGATGAACTTGATCTCTGTATCAGTCCCTTAGGACAAAGGTTACCATGTTATCTTAATAAGGGCGAAAGCGTTGATAAAACACAAGGATTGGAGATCACCTATAGCAATCAGGGTGAGGAGCAGCAGGTTGTAGAAAGTTGAAACTACAAATGGACACCTCGAAGGAACCAATTAGCAACAACGATTAGAGTGGCGAGGGCATAGGAGGATGGGCCATATACATCATGGATCACTAAGATTGCTTCGTGAGATAATGATAGGTGTTCTGGAAGTGAACACAAATCACGATGATGTGTGCAGAGAATGTGCGTTGGGCAAGTTAGTGAAAGTAGCTTTTCCAAGGAGTGACAATAGATCACAAGGCATACTAGACCTTTTGAGTCCAGACATATATGGGTCAATGTCGATGAACTGATTTATCAAAAACAAATGAAAAGACATCCTACGATTTATCAACACCAACTAAAAGGACGCCCAACACCCTGTGCAGGCTACGACCTCCCCTAGCACCACCCTGCTGCCCTGAAGTCTTCCCAGGCCACAACCTAAAAATGACTCCAATCTCCCTAAAGAGTCGGCGAACCACGTTTCACAATTTTTAGACTGGATCCCCCTATGCTCTGAATCAATATAAGAAGATTGTATAGAAGATAGCATTGCTCTGCTCAGTACAAATACCTTGTCAACGTTTGTTGCACAAACGACTCAAATGACCACTGCCAGCCACTGAACAATGACTACACATCATTGACCATTGCTCATCACTGACCATTGCACATCATTGTCACTACTCAATTGGGCATCATTGTTACTCCCCAAACTATCATATCATTGCTCATCTATCACTGCACTACACTGCTCATGAATGAATAAGCAATAAGAACTCATAAGCAGAAAACCTCATCACTAAACCACTGTCTACACGGGGCACTGAAGAGTAATAATAGCTTAAACCAAGGTGCCTCAGGTCATCCCTATGACCTGTTCGCAAAACTCTCAAACTTGGCCCAAGGAGGGCTACCAACATATGTATTTTTGTTGCTCAAATAATCAATGCCCTAGTAGTATCATCATTTATTGTTGTCATGTAAGATCATTGTTCAAGAATGTTGTTACAAAAATAATTTTATGTGAATATTATTAATATTGTCATTGTTAAAGTCATCAAGCCTATTGCATACAATATAATTAGTTTACTTCGAGTTTCGATACCTATTATTGTATAAATATGAAAGTTTTGACTACTTTTAATAGTGTACTATCAGAAATATCAAAAACACATTCCCAAATGTAATAAGTCAATGTTTCACTGTTACACTAAAACACTATTGTTCACTGGAACAATCTCACAAACACTCTTGTCTTCACTACTTCAAGTAATCAACTACCACTTATCATTTTAAGATTATTTTATATCACTATTGTAGGTTACTTGGAACTCGCAAGTATCGTTGGTTTCAAATATTCAACTTTTCTAATCAATCATAGCTATGTACCTTTGTCTTTTGCTAGGATCAAACTCCCTTGAAATCAAGGCCAAGATGTAAACCGATACCCAGTTAATCAGTTGCACTAATTTCTTCAGAACACATTTCCTTAGGAAATTTTCCCCCATTCCACTCTTTATCATCTACTAAATATGTGCATTCACATTTCACAAATCAAATAACCTCCTCATCAAATTCTTACGCATCATGATAAATTATTTCCACATAAACTTATTGAATATATCATGCATAATTTAGCACACTCTACTCATCAAAAATTAAATTGTCCATGGTTTTATCATTTCAGATGATGGTTTTTCAAACCCAATTGTCCCATAATTACCTCCCAAACAAATTCAAACTCAATAAATATTTAAAACCATTTATGAAACCAACACAGTTTCTAAAAGCCACCCACATTAATAGTAATAAAATAATCCACAACGTCAACTCATAATTACCATGAACCACCATAAGCCATTTAAATCAGTTGTTTTTCAATAAAGTCCATGGTTTACATAACCAATAATGAATAAACTAAAATTTCCATTCACCACAAATTATCCTTCCAAAATTCTAAACCACCCGGGGTTCAAATGAAATTTCCATTGTGGGTTCCAAATTTGATTATTAAATGGGTTGATAAATAATAGCATCACATTTAACCTGTGGTACAAACAATTTTGACTTTTTAACTTATTTGATCATTTCCACAACAAAACAGGGCTACTCTGGAAATTTTCCAACAAAATCAATCGGAAAATATTGTTCTCTACTTGACTTGCAATGGGGATAACTTCAGTCATGTGTTAGGGTTTCCCCAAATAAAAACAAGATCATAAAAAACAAATTATTCGATGTCTCCTCAATTGTTTTCAAAGGGTCGAGGTTCAGAGCAAAAGCATAATAGATAGTTCGTCAAGGTGGTATGTGAAGAGGACTAATTAATGTTCTTATATAGTTTTTTTGGAATGAGAGACGCCTTTCAAAGATGATCATTGGAGAATTTTAAGGAGGAAATATAATTAGATTTAACACTTTCATTTAATTTAACCAATTTTTAATAATGTTTCTTTATATTATTTTTTAATATATAATTAATTGTTTTATTTTCCTTTTAGTTTTAGTTTTAATTTTAATTTTAATTTAAACCTTTTTATTTAATTTCTCTTTGACCTTTGACCATACTGTAGGAACCATATGGCCACCCTTTCGGGTTTTAGCCCATGAAATGGGGTCCTCGACTTCAAACACGAATATCTCTCAAATCAGGAGAGCTCTTGGGGCATACCACATACCACCGGAAAGATCTTGACAAGGAGAATCCAATGACATGGATCTCCAAGCCAAAATCAATAATTTTCTAGTTCAAAAATCCTCAACAAAGTCGAGGTATGTCCTCATTCTAGGAAACCCAAACCCTAGGACTAGGGTTTTCAACCATCCAATAGTGGAGTTGCCAACTTGATGTAATCTGACAATTACTAAAAAGCATTCATTAACAAATTGACATCAATGACTAGTGTTTTTAGTCAAATTCAAATCTATTCAACTCTAGGGTTGACACCAATGACAACACCATCCAACAACCTCTACTACCTGGTGGTTGGGGGTAATGTTCTCAATATTGTCCTATATGTGGGTGACTTGTTCTTCATAGGTTCATTGGGGCTCATCGACAAGTGTAAGAGGGATATTGCAGCTGAGTTTGAGATGAAGGACTTGGGGGTTATGCACTATTTTCTAGGCATGGAGGTGTTACCCACCACCTGTGGGTAACCCCTCTAAGAGAAATTTTCACCTAAATTTGTCTTCAGTAGATAGCGAGCAGCCCCTTGCAGCCACCAAATAGCTCAATGCGCTACTATTCTCCACCACCTAAGCCAGTTATTCTACCCTTGTTCATCTATCCTGAATGTATGTTTGAAGGTGGGTCATCCAACCCTAAAGGTATGATTTTTCATTACGCAATTGGGTGCTTATGCTTGCTTTTCTTGGGCACACTTGAGCATGGATTAATGGGGGGACTGGAGGAAAGAACAGGCTTTGACTCTACTCTTGTTCCCTTACCTCAACTTGGGGATTAATCCTGAATCTTAGTCCCGTGGGATCTACTTTATTGGTTATTAGCTTTAGGAGCGGCACTACATGGGAAACCATGATTTTGGTTGTGTGGTACCACTTCCTGATACCATATATCTCAGTTGCATCCACTCATTACAAGCCCTTTTCACACTTTCCCTATTTGGGTCCACAAAGTGTTAGCCTCCCCTTCCCCTTGTCCGCACCTTGGATCGGGCCTGGAATGATGCCCCAGAGGTTGATAAAAGCATACTATAGCCACATATGACAAGAAATGTACCACATAATGCAAAAGACGATCGGAACAATAAAATTTAGCACGTGGGAAAAATCCAAGCGTGAGCTCTACCCCCTATCATTATGGCCATCATCTTCGTTCCCAGGGCCCTTATGAGTGCCCCTTGCATCATTAAGGAACCCATGAATGTTCCAACCCTTGGTTAGTAATGAATTGTCCAACCTTAAGGAGTTAATCACTACTATATCTTATACATCATGCTCTCATCCCCTTAGCCTCGAGTTGTAAAATGAAGAAAAATCAAAAAACGAAAAGGGAAGATGAAGAAGGGTGGAAAAACAAAGGTCGAGGTAACTCATGTGCCACGATTGCTCCCTCCTTACATTCATACACTAAAGGTGTGGTCCTCATTCATCATAGTTACCCTTGTACCATGGCATGTAGCTTGGAGCCTTCCCTTTGTCCCTACTGCATTCCATCATCATTCCACATGACACCTGCCACTTTATGGGTGTACCTTGGACATGCAATTCCCTTAGACGTTGAAACTACCTAATAGGATCTTTCATTAACCCTCTTGTCGAGTGAGGTAATAGCAATACATGTTCAAAGCCCAAATTTGGAAGGGAAAGCCATTATGAAGTGTCCACTTCTGCCCTTGATTAACAAGCTTATTTACTCAATTGCACTAATGAATCATTGTATTGGAAGGTAAGGAGACGCATTACATCTTATATAGGATTAGAAGTGGGTTTTCATCTTGGACATGGCCTCCCTATACAGGATCCAAGCCCTCTAGAGGATCACAATGGCACTTGTAGGGTGAGCGTTGAGCGCCATGGGTTTCCACCATGTGAAAGAGCATTATCTCATGCCATGAGCAGCCTCAGCACCTTCACCAGCTTGTTCATTGCCTACATTATATGCAAGGTGATGCACTTGGACTAGTAGTGCCCCAGGTCGGCTTAGCATTGCATACAGAGTTTGGAAACTGATCCAAGGCCCAGAGGAGGTTTGTCTAATGACTGAGGAATGCGAGGGAAAGCACCATCTTCCGTGCCATCATTTGGAGTAGCCCACATGCTTATTCTTCATCAGAACACCGATGAGACTAATCCCTGTGCCTCAAAGTCACTATGGAGGTACCATATGAGGTTTTACTTGGACATAAAGGGGCCACCCCCTTGATCATCATTCATGGAGCCCTCTTCATCATCATGGCACTTTGAGGGATCATTTACGCCTTCCAACGACCCTCCTACACCATTGTTTCATCATTTCAGCTAGCTTTGGATGGCTTATCTTTCACTTTTTGAGCTAATTGGTGGGCTTGACACCAAAGACATGTTATTTTATATATTAAAATAATATTAGTGGCATTTTTAGGAGGCTCATATAAATAGAGCTAATGCTAATTCATTTGGATCATCATCACCTAGATTTCGATATCACTTATTGAGAATTTCGGACCTGCAATTGTTGGACGAATTTGGATGATTTGGATGCACTTTGATGTGTGGAAATTTTCGATATCTCTCTTGGAGGTTCATTTTGGCATATCCTCATTATATGCCAAAATTTTCGATATCCTTCATTATCTTGTAAGTGATGTTTAATATTATATTTTGATTTTTGATTAATGTCTAATGTGTGAAATGTTATATCATAGTTTTAAATGTACCCTAATTAATGAAATTTTGTCTACATAATGAAGCCATTACAAAATTTCGCATTTGTTATTCATGTATAATGGTTGAATGATGTGAAAATTTCTGAATCTTACAAACAGAAATCCTACTGCATTTAACTGATTTGCATTTCCTACTTGTATTCTTCAATTAATCAAGTTATTTACAGAATTCTTTAGTAAATATTAATGTAAATCATTGAAGCCTACACCAATATACAGATCAAGTACTAAAAAATAAGATGAGACAATCACACAAAGGACACACTTATTTTTGGACTAAACGTCCTCGGAAAAAAACCCAATTCGGGAAAACTGGTGCAGCAGATATGAGGTTTTATTATTAAGCAGATTTATGAATACAACTAGGGTGCCAAATCCAACTCACCCAACAGAGAAAAATCTCGGCAGAAGTACCTCTATACAGAAACAAATATTTCGGCTGACCCAATAGCTAAATGATCAAACCCCACAGGTGACTGCGTTGTCCCCAGTGCTGCACAGCAATAGATGCTCCCAGCTCTATGTTGGGACTGAGCCACCCACTCTAGGAGTTCCGTCACCCTCCTCGTGAGCCTTCCCGACACAGAAATCAACTTGCTGAATTGCTACCCGATCTGCCTCACAGAAACCCAAATATTGCCTCTTCAGTGACTACGTCACCTCTCCAGTGTCTGCATCACTCTCTCAAAAGCACTGCCTCTTCAGTGATTGCGTCACCTCTCCAGTCTCTGCATCACTTTCTCAAGTGTTGCGTTGTCTCTCCTTAGTGTTGTGCTTCCTCTCTGCTATGTATTTTCGGCCTTGGACTGAAGTCCCACTGCCGACCTGCCCCTCTCTACACATGAACTTACTCCAAAATTCTCAGCAAACCACGCCCCAAAATTTCGATCTAGCTCAAGTGCTGCTCTTCGTGTGTGTGTTTTCCAACTGACCCTCAAACCTTCCTTTATACTTTTCCTGTTCAAAGATCAACAGTTGTGATCAAATCTTTAATCAACAGCTAAGATTAAAACAGACTCTATCCTCATCACCTAGAAGCTTCGCACCCACATTTACATTAATTCACTTTAATTATTTTAATTTCCTAAGTTTTAACTTAGGCTCCATTAAAAATAATTAATTATTTGAATAACATGCACTCCTGGCTAAATTTCTCCAAACGATTTATGTGCCTTGGAGATCTCATGTGCTCTAGCCCCTCCACAAAATTTCGGAGCTAGAGCACATCCGATGCTACCCAAAAATCTACACTCCCTCTTAGCGAGGAATGTGCTCTAGCAATACTTCTCACCAGAAGCATCACCTTGATCCACGGCATCGGTCCTCTGCGTTGTTGATTCTCGGTTTACTGCACCTCATCCATTGCGTTGTTGTCAAGCCAGGAGTTAACTCTGCAAAACCGAATATGTATTAGATGGAGGTTGTGTTTGTACTTATACATGGAGTTGAAACTATTTGAATTCATTTCCCAATGTCTCCAGCCCTTCCTTATTTACTATTTTACAATAATATACAATCTCACCCAATCCCTTAAGATTAGGTGTCAACATTCCCCCCTTTAATTTGAAAGGATGTTCATGAGTCCAAGCATCGTTCTGAAATTTTCAAACTTTTCTCTTCCAAACGCTTTGGTGAAGATGTCTGCAGTCTGCTGATTTATGGAACAATGACGTAGATGGATAGTTTTCGCCTCAACATGATGTCAAATCAGATCGTATTTTGTATTGATGTGCTTTTTTCGATCATGGAACTTTGGGTTCTTCGCCAACTTTATTGCAGATGTGTTGTCGATCATGAGTGGAGTTGAATGCATTTGTTTCATCTGCAAAAATCTTCTAGGACTTTCTTGAGCCACACAATTTCCTTTGTTGCTTCAGCTGTTGCCACATATTCTGCCTCGGTTGTGGAATCTGCTGGAACTGACTGTTTGCGTGATCTCCATGAGACAACTCTCGATCCACGACTCATGGTATAACCTAAAGTAGATACCCCAGTTTCTTTGTCCCCATCAAAGTCTGAATCAGAGTATCTGATCAAGCTGAAGTCGCTTACCTGTGTATATTTCAATCCAAAGTCTTGAGTCCCCTTCAAGTACTTTAAAACTCTTTTTGCAGCAGACCAATGTCCTTCACAAGGTTTTTGCATAAACCTGGAGAAGATTCCAATAGCAAATGAGATGTTTGGTCTGATGGTAGTCAGGTAGATAAGACTTCCTACAAGTTGTCTATAATTTGTTGCATCCTCGAATTCCTTCCCTTCAATGGATGTGAGCTTTAAGTTTTGTTCCATTGGAGTGGTTAAGGGACTGCATTCATCCATGCCAAACTTGTTCAAAAGATCTCCAATGTACTTCTTTTGAGAAAGGAATATAAATTTAGGATGTTGAGTTACTTCAATACCCAGATAGTAGTGATCATAACCCAAATCAGTCATTTCAAAACCTTTCTTCAATTCTTTCTTTATGGATGCAATATAACTCTCATTGTTCCATGTCACCAAAAGATCATCTACATACACCACAAGATATACAATTGTTTTTCCAACTTTCTTAACAAACACAGTTACATCATCAAGATCAAAATGTTTGAATTTAAGTTTCAGAAGATGCACAGTTAATTTCTCATACCATGCTCACGGTGCTTGCTTGAGGCCATACAAGGATTTTATAAGTTTGCATACTTTGTGTTCTTGGCCCTTCACAACAAATCCTTCTAGCCAGGACATATAAACTTTCTCCTTTAGATCTCAATTCAAAAAGGCAGTTTTTACATCCATTTGATGGACTTTCCATCCCTTCTGAGCTACTAGGGAAAAGAGTGTCCGAATGGTGGCCCATTTTTCTGTGGGGGAAAAAACTTCTTCATAATCAACCCTTTCTTTCTTTGCAAAACCTTTTGCCACAAGCCTGGCTTTGTGCTTGTCAAGTGAGCCATCTGCTTTGTGCTTCTTCTTGTAGACCCACTTGCAATGAATTGGTTTGGTTCCCAAAGGAGGATCAACTAGCTTCCAAGTGCCATTCTTTATCAAGGCATCACACTCCTTTTGCATCGCTTCATTCCATTCAACATGAAAAGTGGCTTCTGTGAAGGAAGTTGGTTCATGATCTGTAGACAAATTCATTTCACAGTTATAAGCAATATCCATATCAATAGGTGAATTAGAATTATCTATGTCACCTTCATTTTGTCTGGTGGAACTTCTTGTTTTTGTCTTTCAGACCTCATCAGGACAAACGTTTTCTAGTGTCTTTGTAAGCCATTTTGGGTAACCTTTCTGAGATGGCCCAGGCTGCTCATTTGACTAAGTAGGAATTGAATCAAGATTCAATCTCCCAATTCTGTCAATCATATCTTTCAAGGTGTCATCCGTGGTTAGTTTTTCATGTGGGGGAGAGAGTGCTTCGGAAGATGATTCCACAGATTGATTCAGTATAGGAATCCCCCCTTCAAGATGTGATTTTTGATTATCAAATTCTTGAAAAGACTTTGCATGTGTGAATCTATCCAGGCGATCAAGTTGTCGCTCAACAACATTGTCAGTACTGGAAGATTCAAGGAATATGACATCTCTTGCTACTACAAACTTCCTATTGACTTCATCATAGAGACGATATCCTTTGGAGGTATTGGAATACCCCAAGAAGATACATTTTCGACTTCTAGCACCAAGTTTATTCCTTTGTACCTTACGTATCAAAGATTAACAGGTGGAACCAAAGATGTAATATCCCAAATGGAAAAATAATAGTAATAACAAGCTAAAAGATATTAAGGAGACAACAAAACAAAAACTAATATCAAAACACCAACGGAGCCATAAAATATTGCTGAGCCATTTTATTAATTTGCTAGAAATGAGTACAATGGAGGTGCTGGAATGAAGGCACATGGGCTTTCTCAAGGCAAGCTAGAGAAACCCTTTGAATCAATGCTGAAACCCCCCACTGATGGTACGTTGTATGGCTATAGCTTTGCGCTGCAATCTGCCAGAAACACTGTTGTTGCTCCCGAAGAAATGCCGCTAGGGCCTGCTACACTGCTCAGAAAATTCCGGGAATTTAACCCCAGACTCTACTCAAGAAACCCACAAAAACCCACGACGAAATTGCCCAAATCTTGAGCTTGGAATTTCAGCCCAATTTCCCCTAGCTCCTCTAACTACTGGCTAAGTAAGGATCTCTGTTTGACACCTCAAATCTGCCCAGAAAATTCTACCAAATTAATCTTCACTTCTCCTCAATAAACCCAGAAAAACCCAGATACGGTTTGCCCAAAGCTTGACTCCGAAAATTGGCCCTCTTGGGCTTCACTCAGTGCACTACTGGGTAAATCGATCCTCCTATAAAACCTCTTATTGGAAGTCTCCAAAATGCCACAAAAATCCCTATTAGGAAGCTCCAAGCCTCCCCACCAAATCTCAGCTGCAACTCCCTCTCTTCTCACCTCCCAGAACAACCAAATCCTCTCTGCATTGTGTCCTCCCCTACGTAGTCTCCTCCTCCTCTGCGCAATCCAAAACTGGCTACACTTCTTCCTAATGCTGCTGATAGAAATTCTCGTCACAAGGTGTGGAACTCCTCTCCTGAGCGGGCACTCGAAGTCCCCCAAGGTAGAGGTTGAGATCTCCGCTTGAAGATCTTGTGTGCTAAACAGCAATACAGATTTGGCTCTCCAACTCAAGCGTGCTCTGTCAAAATGACAACAAGAAAATAGTTGAATGAATGAATCCCCAAATGAGCCTTCCCTTCTTCCTTTTATCCATTGAGGCCCAACGTATGCCTTGGGTCCCACCTTGCCCTGCATTGCCTCTCCTTGGCCAATTTGTGATGCTTTCCTCTAACCAATACCACGCTGTCATTTTCGTGCCTCTTCTATGCTGCCACCTAAGGCAAACTCAACCCCACCACTAGAGCCACAATTTTCGCTTAGGGACTTTAGGAAAAGACTTTATTTGGCCTAATTATCAATTGTCGATCCCCTACCCACTTTATTTCCGCCCAACATTAGGATTTGCCAAAATTAATGTAACAACAAAACTTGTAGGTTTGTTCACTTAATAGCAAAAATACTCAAAAGGTATTTTAATAATAATATTTTATTAATAAATGTATATGATAAGATATAATAAGATGATTGAATGATTACAAGAAGGCCCTACTTATATACCTAGGCAGGTGGCCTTTCACGAATGGGCATGTCTTTTAGACATGCCCTTTCACTAATTTAATCACTATTTTACATAATCCCTAATTAACTACTTAATAATTATATTTATTACATTAGTTATGAATTATATTCATAACATTGCCTTCTTCTCGAAAAGCTTTGTCCTCAAAGCTTAATTTTTCGACAATTTTCTTCACTTGGGATTATCTGCTAGGCATGTCATTTATCACTAGTACCTTGGCTTGTATAATTCTCCAGTAATGCTTTCTTGAAACTGGTTTTCTCTAATTTTTTTTATTTTTTTTAATATATATATATATATAATAATTTTTTTAACATACAACTATATTATACATATAGTTTGTATTTAATGTTATGGAATTAACCGATTCACAAGTGTGGTGACCCTATTTTAAAAAAAAAGACACGTCGTATCAGGTACTCGGTCCATCAAATTTGACGCCCACAATATATCTAGCTATCCCACTTATAGTCAATCGAACCATACATAAAATCGACTTTATTTTAAATTTAGAGGTCATGCCTTTTCTGGTAATCCGATAAAACTACTAATCCAACCATACATAAATCGAATTTATTTAAATTCAGAAGTCACACGGTTTCTGGTAATCCGATAAACTGGTCGGGTTCCAACAACCAATGGATAGGTTTAGGGCTCTGCATGGAATTCGCTGCGAGCAACTGAAATCTCTGTTCTGCATTTTCTTTACTGCTGCGCGGAATTCGTTGTTAATAGCAAACGGAAGGTCGCCAACAAAAATCTCGTAGAGAAATATACCGCATGACCAATATTTATTTATGTGTAATATCTTTAAATATCTGCACCAAACCCTCGACCCCTCGTCTATTAGTATACCAGAAAATGTATCTTCGAAATCTGTATCCAACTCTATAACATCTGCATTCAGGTCTTTAAATCTTGGACAATCGTCCGAATGGGTCTTCAAGGCGGTCGCCGAGTTTGTAAAAATGCAGTTCATTGATGCAGTTTTACGCACAGATGGTTTATGAACCTTACGCACAGGTGGTTCATGATTACAACGCAATTTTATTCCACGATTTTTAGTGGAAATTACTTCATGACAGATTGTGCATGATAACCTGTCACTGTCATCATGACCTGCGCCCGCGAGCTCCTCAGATATATCAACCTTTTCACAAGAGTGTAAAGCTGCGATAGTGGAAACCACTGGATAGTCGCGATGGCAAGTAACATATTGCTCTCTCAACTCAGGATGAACATCATAAATTTCCAAAACAAGTTTCACAGAATTAGGGCTATCGTTGTTATCCTCCAATAATTGCAGGATGCGTTCACAGTTTGCAAAGTTTCCACTCCATACAATTTGCTGGCACCAAACATCCCCGTCAGAACGACTCCAATCCCTTATATTTCGGAACAAAACAACATTAGCATCTTCAACCATTGCTTTTTTGATTGCTTTAAAATCAGGCTTGAACATTCGTCCTAGTTGCTCAACGCACTTTGTTACTAACTATGCATGGGCCAAAACTTTCCTACTCTTCATGATTCGAACAATACAAGCATCAATTGCATAACGTTTATCTTTGTCCACGTCCTCAATTATCTTCTTCTTCTCATCCACAGGAGAAGGAGGAATCTTAATCTTTCTTGATTTGTCAGTGAAATTTGCATTAAATTCAAAGTAATTAGATTGTGTGACAGTCTTTGTACTTGGTTCCTTAATCAGGATTTTGTGTTTTAAACACGCAAGTGAATGTAACAATCTAATAATATCTTCATCGGACAAATTCAACTAAGATTTGATTTCTGAATAGCTCAATCTCTCTGCATAATTGAAAATCCATAATGCAGCTCCCTGATACGCTGTCACAATAAGCTCCACCGTTCTGGCATTAAAATTGCCAGAAAGATGGCACGTCCCTAAGGAGTATATCCATGTATGCTTTTGATGTTTAGTTTGTGTCTGGTAGAATTCTTTAAATACCTCTACACCTTTTACCATCTCAACAGGCAATTTGAGATCATATGACTTCTTATTGCTTGTTGCATCTTCAGCTTGTTTAACCAGCGTTGTTCCCTCATCAGAAACATGTTGTTTAAAACAATGGGCTATCGGTTCCAGACCTTTGGGTATCCTATAGAACAACCTATACATCCTTGAAAGATCATCTTTCTTGTGGTCTCTTATCAATGCGGAACAGCTTGAATGTTCATTTTGTACAAGCTGCGTTGGATATTGAGAAAGTCGTTCATTTCTTACTATTTCTAATAGTTTGTCTTTGGTGTTGGAGTGCAAATAATGGGCAACTCTCTCCTCTTCTTGTTTCAAACACCCTTTGTCCTCTCTCAGAAAGTCAGGAAAAGAGTAGAGTGAAATCAATGAAGCAGCCTTTCTAGAGTAATAATTTCGAGTATCTAATTTCTTGCTTGAGGTGTATGCTCCGAGAAGATGAGGGATACGAATATGCTTTAGTGATATAGTAATACTACATTCATCAAGAATAGGAAGATGTGAACTATTTTCTGTGTGCAGAAACTTTGTGGCTGAATTATGGTGAGATTCTCCTTTCTAGTCAGAATCCCCCTCAACTAAGAAAGTCGAGATGTCTTTTTCCTCGTTGTCACCAACAATGTCTTCCTCCTTATTAAAATTAGAATCATCCCGATCTTCATAATATTCATCCACATTAGGACTAGCTTCATCTAGATCCTTGTCTTGATCTATATCAACTTTATCTTCTCCACCATCTTGATTAATAACTTTTTCATATTTATCCTTCTGATCAACATCTTCTTCTTCAACTTCTTCATCCTTATCAAGGATTTCTTCATAAATTTTCTGAAGACGAGTTGTAATATTTGCACATGAATTTTCTAATCGCTGAAATACTTCTTGAATTTTATTAATTTTCTCACTTTCTTCAGGGTCTTCGCATAATGGCACATTTTATGGTAGACAATGTTCATGGGCTTGTATACTACATTCATAAGCTTGTAAGACAATGTTGTGCGACATGGCTTCAACTTGGCTTCGATATGGCTCTGATACCACTGTAGCAACAAAACTTGTATGTTTGTTGACTTAATAGAAAAAATACACAAGAGGCATTTTAATAATAATATTTTATTAATAAATGTATATGATAAGATATAATAAGATGATTGAATGATTACAAGAAGGCCCTCGTTTATATACCCATGCAGTGGCTCACGAATGCAAGGCCAGTCTTTATATGTCTCTTCACTAATTTAATCACTATTTTACATAATCCCTAATTAACTATTTAATAATTCTATTTATTACATTAGTTATGAATTATATTCATAACAATTAATATCCCAACTAGTTGACTGCTAATTTGAGGATATTACAATCCTCCCCACCAAAAACTGCTTGTCCCCAAGCAATGCCTAAACAAGCCTCCTCTCTAGCTGACGCTCCCCTCTGTCACTGGAAAATGTGGCTAATGACTACCAGGCCGAGGTAAATGACCTCAGAATATTCTGACCATAATGACTCTGCCTACCGTTTCAATGACTCGGTTTTTGTAAAATACATTAAATACATTTTTTGTACAAAATAAAATTTAAAGTATCTATGTTTCCAAACACAAAGCATTACAATATAGATAAGTCACAAAAGACAACATATGATCAAAGTAGGAAGTAGGCTCATGAATATATCCATTATATCAAAATTGCACCTAGTGCACTGTCCAATACAGGATGATGATATAGAGATCAAAACAAAAAACATAACCAATGTCAGCTGTGTGACTCCTTTCAACAAGACATCAACCCTCTAGGCCCTACCCAAAGCATATAAAGAAACTGGATAAACTACAAGGTTAAGTTCGTGGACGTACAAATGAAGGGTTTCATTTGTTTTTCTTCAACAATAGAAAGCACTTTGCAATGAGCCAGCAGCCTCTCACCGAGTTATTATGTTCCCTATCTACATTGAGAACGAATGGATCAATTCACGACATCTTTGTACATTACTTTGAAGGCTTGATTCTAAGTATAAACAAGGTGTTTCTGCCCCTCGTTTGAAGCAATTATGGAGGACTTCTTTGCTCAAGTAGAATTGAAGGGTATTTTTCGTCTGTTTCTCTTGACAGTGCATCCTTGTTATGAATTTGTTATTCTCATTGTTCCGAAGAAAGTTAAATCCCCTTCAAAGAAAAATTCAAGATTTTTGACATTGTGGTCACTCGATCATGAGGACCTAAAAGGTGACTTCATTTACAACTAGAAGGGTGGTATCCTATCAATGATCGTGACGAGGACTTGTCCTAGAATTAGAGGCACATCATTATAAAGGACAGTTCTAAGGCCCTCCATAATTTAAGTAAGCCAAGATCTTGTATACATACGTTTGCAAGGTATGAATTGTAGCCTTAAAAAGACAATTAGCGGGCATCCTTTGTCATCTATACCGCAAAATTCCAAGGAACCCTATTTTGTGTATAAATAAGAGCCTAGCCCCCATACCCATAATCTTCTCACATACACACACAAGTATTATAAGCTAGTCCCATCGAAGCCGACTTGTAAATCAATAATTAATATATATTCATGTCTTTGAAGCATTCATAAAAGGTGCCTTGAAGTCAATGAAAATACACAATGCAGTTATGAGAAGGGATGGTCTCTTTAGACATCAATTTGAAAATGATTTTTGAAGAATAGTAAAAGCCCTCCATGATGTCATATTGTTGACTAAACTGCTCATTATCTAGCAGCTGATGTGATTTTAAGTAAGGTTTAGTGGCAACCCTTCATGTGATTCTATTTTTGTCTAGCACCTGAAGCAAAGGAAGTTCATCTAAGAAAAGTATGTAGCTCCTCTATGTTGGCAGCTTTGGATAAAGATGATAGTGCCCTTGAAAGTGTGACAAACAGAAGAAGTGCAAGGCACTTTGAAGCAAATCCCTGTAGCAACTTGTCTGAACGTAAAATCAGAGGTATGGTCTCTCTCATAGTATGTGTAATGCATTTATTTATTTTTATTTGTTTTAAGGCTCTTTTGATGGAGGGTTTAACTTGAATAAGAACCCTAGATGGCTCATGGAAAACCCTAGCTCACATATGAAACCCTAATTTTTAGGGTTTGTGGATCCTAGGGTATTTAGATGAGGATGATGTTTTGAATTCCATCCTCCATTAGTGTATTAAAACCCTATATTGTATCTCATGCTTTTATGATCACATATTGTTCTTGGTCATTGTCACTAACATCATGTCATCAAGGTACATAGAGGGATTGGTGCTCTTGATTAAATACGAGTACCATACCCTAATACATGACAAAATTCGATGGAAACATTGCAATAACACAATCCTCGAAATCCTCGAAAACTACAGTCTCACGGATTTAATGAGATCTGTACCCACTTTCTCCATATGAAATCCAATGAGGTTGGAACTCTCAAACATCCTCGAGTCATTTCATTGGTAATGCTGCACTTGGCAAAGTTACTGAAATAAAGATGATGAGAATGCCTACTTACTTTAAGAATTTAACATTACCATGAAGCTGCTCCAAAAACCAACTCCACAACTCTTCAGAAAACCTAAAACAAACCTAACAGTGGATTAAAATCCGGTTTGAAGTCCAAAAAACCGCTTTTTTTGGGCCCACCGGCCGGCTGTTTTGGCTCGGCCTGGTTAACTCGGGCCAGGCCTGGTTGGCCAGCTTGTTACCGAGCCGACCGAGCCAATACAAAAACTGGCTGGCTCGGTAACAAACCGGCCAACCTAGCTGGTTTTGTACCTGGTCGGACCGGCCAGCCTAATGGCTCGGTCGACCAGGCCTGGTCGGAGTTGAGCCAGTCGTTTTTTAAAACAGAGGCTGGGTCCCAGATGCACCACTGAATCTTCCCTGTCCTCTGCATCGCCCTGATATGAAGGGATCTATCAATGCCAGGATCCCAAGCCATCCTATCTAACATGAAGCTCCACCTGCTCCACTCATCATCCTGCCATGCTAATGAAGTCCCCCACTCCATTAGTGACTTGCTAAAGCCCAATGGAAGATCTACATGATCTCTCCATGTAGTATACATCTCACCCCTAAAGGTTATCGAGCTGTGTAGAGTTGTAATGCTCGGGTCCCCTGCTAATCTCGTAGAGGTGCCACCATGCTGTCGTTGTGCCACTCTGACTATGAGATAGCCCCCATCGTGCGCAAATTGTATCCCTCTCTCCTGGGGCCTTGTGGCGAAAAAGCTGTGAAGGCAAAGTTCATCCTACCCGGGCGTCTCCATGATGTTGATATCTACCCCTCCTCTATCGATCATGACCCTGAGCAACAACATGATAAATTTTCCTCGCCACGCAATAGAGGTCTCAGTGCTCCCCCACATGTCAAACCCAAGGTGGACTGGATCACGGTCTGCTCTGTCCCTACTCATCACAAAGTGGAGTGATCCACCTGCCCAACAGACCCCTGGATCCCACAACCATACGGGGAGCTCACAACTCCCACTCCCCGCAAGATGTCGTTGTGAAGCACTGGTACCTGCTAGAACCCATCTAGCCCTGACCCCTATATGTATCCCCTGGTGGACCTCAAGTATCAGGAGTCTGTCCCACGCATGAGTACCTGCCCTGCTCCTACCAGACCACGTTGTGATACCCGCTATCCCAACTCCTGCTGATACACCTGGATGTTGCTCAGAGTCTAGGTACCCTCCTATAGACGAAATCTACCATCCATCGTCCCTCAAATGTGAGCCCAGGGATGGAACATATGCTACCTTGGCAATCAACCATGCCATCCCTAAGCCTGGACCCGTCAAGTCATCCACCTACCAAGTGTCTCCACTAGAGAGTCTCCTCCCGGCTTATGACACACGGTATCTCATCCAACTGTCTAGGGTGAGCCTCCCATGCTCTGCTGCCTGAATGGAGAGTGTCAACGGGCACCAACCAAACACTCCGCGACCATAAGCAAGATTGGAGGATGATGGTTAGGTATGTCCCAAATGGTGTGACCAAGAGTCTACCTAAATGCTCAAGAGTAATCCTCCAGACGATACTCTCTCTGCCTCAAATCTGCTAATAACACCCTCTTAGCCCTGTCTCCGCTAAACGTCGCGTCTCCAGATGCTCAACAAGATCCTCATTGATCCTAGGTGAGTTGCATCCCATGGTACACCTACTGCCCCTGTCCATATGTCTCTTTGGAGGCAACGCTCCAAGAGCCCACTGCTCCGCATCATGTGTCACTGCATACCACCAAGTATGACCGCACTCCTTGACCTGCCACTGTATGTTACAACCTGCCCCTGTACACCAATGGATACCCCCGGCAACAGCTATATCGTCCTGTACCGTCATGTGTCCATCCTGCGTCTCTGCGCCTGTCACTCCCTGCATGTACTGAATGCGATGGGAAGCACTCCTGCTCCACAACACAGTCTGACATACTACAACACATCCCCATGCATCTCCATGCCCATCTACAGACCACTGCCCAATGATGGATGCTCGTACACATCCCAGGGTGTGATGGCCTAAGGCTGTATCCATATGCGTCGGCCCATACTCGACCAGTACCATCACCTCCACTGTCGCATCACCATACTCTCCAATAAATGGATCTCGCTTCCAAATCCTCCCTGAGGAACCCAAGAAGTGAATCTCCCTAGGTACGAGTACCGATGCCAATCCTGCCCTGCTCCTCCGTGTCCTCTATGCCCCACACAAATGCGAAGAATCCCCAGCACCATACAAGGCACTCTCTGGTGGCCTACCAAGGCCCCATCCTCTGTCAAACTCCTGCCAGAGTATATTGAATACCCTGTCATCCTGTGTACAATCCTCGTGCCAAGACAACTCAAGAAGTCTGTACCTAAACTGATTGGATACTAGTGCTAGCTGAAACTCCCCTAGTGAATGTGTACGCTCAACTCCTAGGTCAATTGTACCCTCCAAGTCGTAGTCAACCAGCATACCTAGGAAGTGATGGGTAGTCCCGCCCGGATCCCAATGCCAGTCCAGGCTTCAGGTAAGCTCGGTGTTTGGAAGCTCCTACTGAGCTACACCTCGGTGCATCACCATCTCCATAACCCACTCCACTGGGTACCAACTCAGAATCTCTCGCCATCCAACCCCAAGAGAGGGATCGAATGCGTGAACTCTGCACCTAGAGAAACCTTGACTTGCAGATGTTGCCCCCTCTGCAACTAAGGTTGTCTCATCTCACTATCCAAGTCAATGCATGAGATCTCACTAGGTAGCTTCATCTCTCTCTCTCCAATGGCCAATGGTGACCCAACTGCACTGCTACCCCCATCTATGTATGGCTGAAGGGTGCTGCTTCGACGCTCCAATGTGCCCTCTAGTTGTACCATAAGTTGCTCCGCTTGAATCATCAGAAGTGACTCATCATCCAGAATATCTCCCATAGAGTCCCCTGATACCACATGCACACTGGAATACGAAACCGCCCTATTATCATCAACTCTGCATGACTGCTCATGCTCCCTAGAAGCATCCTCATATGACCCCATGGACTCATCCAAAGAAGAGTCTTCATCCTGACATATAGAAGGAATGTCCTCCTGCTTAACCTCTGTATCTCTTAGTGCCTCATCAAAGGTGGATACATCCCCTGGCACCTCACCCATCTACTGCGTGCGATTGTCACCCAAAAACTATGACACGACTCTAGTCATCACCTAAATGGATGGCTCTACTCTCTCCACTAGGATGTCAACCGACACGGTCAAGGAAGTCTCCATCAAGGGTGAGTCCTATGTCACACTAGGTGTATCTACGAGATCCCCACAATCCTTTGTGCCCTCATCCTCCAAGTGCGAGGTAGCCATTTTGATGGCTTCCGCCTTCGTTATTCGTTCAAGCTGGAAATTGGGACTTTTGGGGAATCCCTAAATCTAATGGCTGAAATAGCTTTAGATCTAGGGTTGAAATTAAATGCTCATTTAAATCTCACTTTCTATTTTTTAATTCACCCCACTTTAATAAAGACCCACTTAGTTATTTATTTCCAAAGTCACTTTTCCTTTCTAATTTCACATTGACTTTATTAAAGTCACTTTAAAATTAGACTTTAGTAACTTTATCACTTAAAGTCACTTTTAAATTAGATTTGACTTTATAACTTTATAAAGTCACTTTAGGAGAAAAATTAAATTCTTTTGGACACTTTTCCCTAGGCCAAAGATCAAAGCCTTATGGAACCACCTGTCCTCAAGTAACCAAATTTCAACAATATGATGATGAAGAAATGTCAGTCATATACCTTGATAAATAATGATGGTTGTTGATATATATATATATATATCACTATGGCATGGTAAGCTTATAATGAAGAAGGCAAACATTGAAGGATCAAACCGCAAAGAAGCTCAAGACATTCTGCTCTCCTCATTTCTGCATCAATAAATGTTCAGACACATTAAAAATATTTTTTCCCTAACTTAGAGCCTGAATTTCTCTTTAACACCTTCACCATCCTTTAGAGCATATTTTTAGCTTTTTAATGAGCTATCAGTTAGCCCGAAACTCCAAGTATTCTGAGAGTTATGAATTTTCTAAGTTAAGGAAATTAGACTGGTCATTGGGCCGATTTGTTTCTAGCTTTCCCATGTCAGCCTGCCTATGGAGACATGACCTTTCGTTTAAACAGTGATAAAACCACTATATATACAATGCTGGTCTTCATTCTCAGATCATCTTTTTCGGCTATCCATTACAGAGAAAGATATACAGTTCACATCTCGTGAAATAAGGGAGGACAAAAGGAGAGTTATTTTGGGTTAAGAAAATTATATGTGATATCTCATATTTATAAAACCTCGGACATGTCACAAGGAAGGGCTCAAATCTGTTTAACTCGAGTTAAAAGGTCGAATCTATTGCATCAGCTACAAGACTTCTTTATGGCTCGGATCTTGTAATTTAAGACCTGTTGCAGCACTAAAGCTCAAACCTGGTGGATAAGATCTGTGTCATTTATAAGTACGAACCTGAGGCAAGCATATAGGACTATAATTGACCTTGTCCTATAGCCAATTACAGCTCAAATCTGTGACTGTAATAACACATAATTTCGGCCTGAAACCTAATTTCGAACCTTCGCGTAAGAGTCTCAGTACAGTGGGTTTATTGGAGTTAATCTTGGTGCAGAAATTACAATCGCATACAATCTCAGTATTGCAGTTTAGTGGAGATAGCTACAGCGCGAAGAAGGTGTCTCATATCATTATACCTTCAGACCTGTGACTGTGGTTGACATGTGAAGGATATTCTTGTGGAGAAGATAGATACAACACCAAGAAGAACATTCAGTTTAACACTTTGAAGGTTCAGTTATTCAATTGCTATGATGGCATCGTCAAGCCTACTGTGAGGACATATGCAGTCGATGATGGAGACATATATTGGACAGTCAAGCACAGTCTTGGAGTTGATTGAGTGAACAGTGAAGAACTTTATTGAAAACACTAATGTAAGTACATCACATCTAAAGAAGTCTGAAGGATTGGTGTCGTTGGGGTAGTAGCCCCTAAACACAAGGTTGGTGCCTTGAAAATATAGGGTCGAAGCCCTAGAGGTCAGAGCCTCATCAAAGTCCAAGTTGGTGCTTGGCAACAGGTCGGTGTCTGATTCATTGAAGGGTTGGTGCCCTCACACATCTATTGTACTCAATTATTTGAAAAAGGATTGAAGTTATTATTAATCCTTAATAATAATATTATTATACACCTCTCTGTTTTTTAATTGTGAAGAATCTAACTGGCAAAAATTAACAATTGAAAAGAAATACTGCTTCACCCCCCTCTCAATATTTCCAACACATGGGCTTGCTCAAGGCAAGCTAGAGAAACCCTCAAATCGATGCTGAAATCCCCCACTGATGGTACGTTGTATGGCTATAGCTTTGTTCTGCAATCTGCCATAAACACTGTTGTTGCTCCCAAAGAAATGTCGCTAGGGCCTGCTACACTTCTCAGAAAATTATGGGATTTTAACCCCACACTCTACTCAAGAAACCCACAAAAACCCACGAAGGAATTGGCCAAATGTTGAGCCCGGAATTTCGGCCCAATTTCCCCTAGCTCCTCTAGTTGCTGGCTAAGTTAGGATCACTGTTTGACACCTCAAATCTGCCCAGAAAATTCTGCCAAATTAATCTTGGCTTCTCCTCAATAAACCCAGAAAAACCTAGAAAGGGTTTGCCCAAAGCTTGACTCCGAAAATTGGCCCTCTTGGGCTTGGCTCACTGTACTGCTGGGTAAATCAATATTCCTGTAAATCCTGCTATTGGAAGTCTCCAAAATGCCACAAAATTCCCTATTAGGAAGCTCCAAGCCTCCCCACCAAATCTCAACTACAACTCCCTGTCTTCTGACCTCCCAGAACAACCAAATCTTCTCTGCACTGCGTCCTCCCCTACATAGTCTCCTCCTCCTCTGCGTAGTCCAAAATTAGCTACGCTTCCTCCTGATGCTGTTGATAGAAATTCTCCTCACAAGGTGTGGAACTCCTCTCCTGAGCAGGCACTCGAAGTCCCTCGAGGTAGAGGTTGAGATCTCCGCTTGAAGATCTCGTGTGCTAAACAGCACTGCAGACTTGGCTCTCCGGCTCAAGCGTGCTCTGTCAAAATGACAACAAGAAAATAGTTGAATGAATGAATCCCCAAATGAGCCTTCCCTTCTTCCTTTTATCCATTGAAGCCCAACGTATACCTTGGGTCCCACCTTGGCCTGCGTTGCCTCTCCATGGCTAATCATGTGTTGCCTTCCTCTAACCAATCCCAAGTTGTCATTTTCGTGACTCTTCTACGCTGCCACCTACGGCCTACTCGACCCCACCACTAGAGCCGCAATTTTCCCTTGGGGACTTTAGGAAAAGGCTTTATTTGGACTAATTATTAATTGTGGGTCCCCTACCCACTTTATTTCCGCCCAACATTAGGATTTGCAAAAATTAATCAAAATTAATATCCCAATTAGCTAACTGCTAATTTGGGGATATTGCAAAATACTCTAAAATGCTTTACCGAGGGAATGTGTCCATGCCACATTTCATAAGGAGTTTTGTGTCTGATTGAATTTGAATGACACCTATTCTTTATGTATACAGCACATAGAACTGCATCAGCCCAAAACATCAATTTTACATTCTTAAAAAACATCATGGAGCGAACCATGTTTAAAATTGTCCTTTTCATTCTTTCAGCTACACCGTTCTGTTGGGGATTATAGGGCACAGTTGTTTGATGTTTGATCCCATGTTGACGAAGATAGTTTTCAAATTCGTTTGAAGTGTATTATTTTCCATTATCAGTGCGCAAAGAGTCAATATGAGTTTGTGCATCATTTTCAATCCATGCACTAAAATTCTTGAATGTTTGAAAAGCATCAAATTTGTTCTTCAATAACTAAACCCAACACATTCTGGTGTGATCATCAATAAACGTCATCATATATTTATTTCCATTTGCAGAAGCAACAAGCATGGGGCCACACAAATCTGAATGAATAAGCTCAAGTTTTCTATGTGCTCTAGAATGTGAATCATGAAATGGCTGTTTGCTATGCTTTCCTAGAATACAAGCATCACATTACTTAAGTTTCCTAGGAATTGTAGGCAATCCAATAACACTATTTTTCTTCAATAATCGAAGGTTGTCATAGTTTAAGTGTCCAAATCTAGCATGCCATAAAACACTTGATGGGAATGTACCTTCATCATGATGTGAATTGGATGCAAAGTTTTGTGCATGAGCAGAGGAACCTTACAGCTTTAGTAGTCCTCCTTCTTCTATTCCCTCCATGACAAGTGAGCAATCTGATGCTTTTCTTACCTCATCCTTGCCATCAAACATGTGAATGGAGTGTACTTGCTGGCGGATGTGGACCAAGGACAGCTAGTTTCTCCTCAACTCAGGGAGGTATAGAACCTCATGTAGAAGATTATCTGGAAGACCAGGCAACGTAAGCATGATTATGCCAAGCCCTGATGGCTTGAGTTTGGATTTATCTGCGAAATATACTGCTCCATCAACTTTGTCAGTAAATTCTTCAAAAAAATCTTTTCTAAAAGTCATGTGACATGTTGCTCCTGAATCTAGCAACAAATCATTTCTCCAAGAAGTAAATCAAACATCAAACAAGTCTTCAGCTACTCCATTGTTACAATGTGCTACAACATAATGAGCAGATTCAGGTGCTTTACCTTTGTCTCTGTCATGAGTTTTAACTTTTTCTTGATTTCTTTGCTGCTCAATTTTATCCCAAGGCAGCTTACATGTAGATGCATCATGTCAATCTTTATTGCAGCGTATGCAATGAAGATCAGATTTTTCAGTCTGAATTTGTCTGCCCCCCCTTCCTCTGAAATTTCTTCTTCCTCTTCCTCTTCGGCCAGATCTTCCTCTCGAAGAATCTTGAGCATGACTCTTTTCTCTGTGTGAAACATACAGCCTCTTCAGAAGACAGAGGGGTTGTCATCTTTCCAAAAGCCTTCTCTCTTTCTGCAAACTTTTTCTCAAGGGAATCAAAGGTGATTTTCATGAGGTTTCCACTTGCTTGCAATGACTCAAGGTAATGTGAGTAAGTGGGATACAATGCCTTAACATATGCTTTGAGGTATGTCAACTTCTACACCAATATTCTTAATGTCATGCATGATAGATCTTACTTCTGAAGCTAAAGCAAGAGGGTCATCATTTTAAATTTTTCAATTCAAGGTTGAACAGCTTCATCATTAATTGAACAATTTCAAGTTTTGAACGTGAGTCATAGAGTTCTTTTAATTTGCTCAAGGCTTCATAGGCATTTGAAAACGGTGTAATATGGCGACTCACCTCTTCATTTATGGAAGTGCAATCAAGGCATAGGCCTTGCAGTTCTTGTTTTCCCAATTGGCGATCTCCTTGTCTGAGGTGGGCTTTGCTGGTGGTTGGTCTCCTTCTCCTTCGCAAATTCCTCTCCACAGCGCATTAAAAATGAGAGTGTGCTTGAGAATGCATTCTTTTGAAAAAAAAATTATTACTTTGCTGCCACGATAAAAAAATACTCAATTCTGGTTTAAATTCTGCACTTACAAAAAAAAAAAAAATTGTAAAAAAAAAAATTTGGAGAAAAAAAATCAAAGGTATTATTTGAGGGAGTGTTTATTTGGGGGAGGTATTTACTGGGGGAGGGAGGAAGTGGGAGAGGTATTTACTTGGGGGAGGTCAAGCTATAAAGAAGCAGCAGGGAGGGAGTAGGCTGACCGCTGGAGGGTCATAAGGGAGGCAGGAGCCGACGGGGTCTGCGTAGGAGGGGAGTCTGCGGGGAGTAGGAGCAGAGGGGAGGGGGTTTGCGGTGAATGGGGAAGGGGATGAGTGAGGGGAGGGGCGAGGCGTCGCGAGGGGAGGGGAGGGCAGCGGAGGGTGAGGAAGCTAGGAGCGGAGGGGAGCGGAGGGAGAGAGGGGTCTGCGGTGAGGGGGAAGGGGATGAGTGGGTGTGAGGAGTCGTGAGGGGAGGGGAGGGTGAGGGAGGTAGGAGCGGAGGGAGCCACAGTAAGGAGGCAGCGTGTGAGTGAAGGAGGTTTGCGGCGAGAGGGAGCATCTGTGTTGAACAGGCAGCGTGGAGGCCTGCAGAGAGGGTCAACTGTATTGAGCAGGCCAGGCAGTGTGGAGTTAGAGCTGAGATCTAAAACGCCTCCAAAAAATTACACAGCGCTGAGAACCAACTGCACATAAGGGAGGGCCAACTATATCATCAAACTGTTTAAAAAAAAAAAAAAATTGCAAATCATCTATGCCATAGCAAGAATATGACAAAGTTGCATAAATATTGCAAAAGGGCGACAGAAAATATGGTAGGAATGACAGAGCTGCAAGAATATTGCAGAAGGGAGTTACATAACAATGGACATAATTCCAAAAAATGGAGCTAGCTCTGATACCATGTCATGCCAAGAGGTAACTCCGCAAAACTGAATATGTATTAGATGGAAGTTGTGTGTGTACTTATACATGGAGGTGAGGCTATTGGAATTCATTTCCCAATGTCTCTTGGCCTTCCTTATTTACTATTTTACAATAATATACAATCTCACCCAATCCCTTAGGATCAAGTGTCAACAGTTACTACAATCTGTAATACTTCCATGACACTGCCACTGTTGCATCTGTACTGCAGCGCCCTCTCAATATGGTGCATCATGCTGCCCATAGCACTGCCACTACTAATTGTTGCACTGCAACTCAGTTGCTGAGAGTTAAGCAACTGAAAGACATCCCAAATCCTGACATACTATTCAGTCTGGATGCACCTCGATGCTAAAGTTCCCTTTGTTGCTAATCTGCGCTGACCCTCAAATGCTACTGTGTTGTTGTTGTATCTGCTCTGTGCCTTTGGCACTGCTGCAACACTCTACTGCGCTGCTTCAGAATTTGCCGCTCTAGCTCTGCGACTGTCACTCCATCATCCCTCACACCGAATCCAGTCATTCTGCTACTGTCATTAAGGGCTCCCATAGTCGTATGCGATCCAAGAGTTTGGGCACCTTAAGAATCTTGCCCTCGTTCTCTCTTTAGCTCCAACTACAGCTCTATATTGCCCCACCTCTTCTCTAGAGGTGCATGAGCACTCATGGCGCAGTCATCGCCATCCTCCTAATCAACTTGTGCTGGAGCAGCCTTCGAGTTAGACTTCAATTCTTTGCTCTTCTTCTTTAGAGGGCACTGCATAGCAAAATGTCCCATTTCCCCACATCTAAAGCATCTGACTTTCAAGAGGTTCTTTTTCTTCCGTCTTTGTTGCCCTTGTTGTCCCTTTGATGCGAAAATTGCATCCTCCTCTTCCTCCTTCTTGACTTTGATCCCTTTGTTGCTGCTTCCCACCTTGGTTCACCGTCTGATCTCTTCCTGTCGAAGAGTTGCCCACATCTCCTCCCAATTAGGAAGAGTAGACCTGCCCAAAGTGCTTTGGACAAAGGTTTCCCAGTCTTCAGTGACTGCATTGAGGGCAGTACTGACCATAATTTGAGTGTCTAGTGTAGACCCTACGAACGCAAGCTGATCTTGGATCCCTTGCAATCTGATAAGGAAGGGATCAATTTCTTCTCCCTTCTGCATCTGAAACAATCTCAATTTATTCTCAAGCAACATCTTTCGCTGGACAAAAGATCCCTTGTACAATATGGTCAAGGCCACCCACATTTCCCTTCTTGTATTATTTTCAACAATATGTGGGATCACATGGTCCTTGACTCCATCCATGATCATGCGCTTCGCTTTCACTTGAGCCTCCTCGTACTTCTTGAGAGGATCAGCATCAACCAAAACAACAATCGTGTTCAAGGCATGATCCTTGATGCGACGTTCGTCCAAAACTGCCAGGATCCTGGCCTTCTAGATGACAAAGTTGGATGCTACATCCAACCTGTCTTGATCCCTCAGTCTACTTGCTGCCATTGCTGCTCCACTGAATGTTGAACAAGTTCCTTTCTCCCTCTTTCGTTGTTGCCCCAGCAAACTCAGATCTGGATTTCTTTGGTGCTAGAAATCCTCTAAGGAACAAGCTTCCATCGAATCTCGATTTCCTTCACGGAAATCATTCTGTCAACAAATGTCGAATCACCCCTCTCTGATCTCACTTTGCTGCTGCTCAGCACTAGATTTAGAATTCTTGGCAAGAAATCTTCTGAGGCACTGATTCCCTCCACTTTGCTTCTGCCCCACTAGACACTGTTCTGAACCAACAGAATCAACATCCCACCAGCAACTCCACATAGAAATCTGCATTGCACCTCCAGCCACGGCAACCGGAAAAATGAGACTCAATAGCATCTACGTTGGCCCGGCAAAGACTGCGCTGCTTTCTGCAGCTACACCGTCACCTTAGAAGGTTGACGCAGGCTCTACGTGAGACTTCCTTAGTGACTACGTCACCCTTCGTCTGCCTCTTTGATTCAAAACTGCGCTGTCCCTCGAGACAGCTGCTTTCCTGCAGCGAATTTTCCTTTGTCCTTTTGTTGATGGATTCAGTCCTCCTTGATCTATAATCGCACTGATACCATGTGAAAATTTCTGAATCTTACAAACATAAATCCTACTGCAGTTAACCAATTTGCATTTCCTACTTGTATTCTTCAATTAATCAAGTTATTTACAGAATTCTTCAGTAAATATTAATGCAAACACACTCCAGTCTACACCAATATACAGATCAAGTATTGAAAAATAAGATGAGACAATCACACAAAGTACACACTTATTTTTGGACTAAACGTCCTCAGAAAAATCCAATGCCGGAAAACCGGTGCAGCAGATATGAGGGTTTTATTCATAGTTTTCAAACTCGGTCGTCCAGGCTCAAAACCAGCCTAGTTGACCGAGCCAAAGGGATGGTCGGTCCGACTCGGTGGTTAAACTGGTCCGACGGCCGGTTTGTGACCGAGCCAGCCAAGTCGTACATTGACTCGACCGACTCGGTCACAAACCGGTCGGCTCGGTCGAGCCCGAGCCAGCTCCGTCGGATAACTCCCAACCGGCCGTGAGCCCCAAAAATTCGAAAAAAATGGACTTGAACCCGGATTTAATTTTGCTGTTAGTTATTTTTTTTCGTATCTAACCCCTCCCCATCCTATTTAACCTATCCAACCCCTCTCAATACCTCACATCTATCTCATTGAATTTGCCTGATCATTTGTGAGGATTTTGTGAAGAGTTATGGAGTTGGTTTTCGAGCAGCATTGAGGAGTCTTTTGGACAAGCTTTGGAGCAGCAGTGAGGAGCTTATTGGGCAAGCTTTGGAGCAGCATTGAGCTAGAGGAGGCTAGAGGTATTTATTTTTTCTCTTCTAAAATCTGCGTTTGCTTGTTTTATTTATTTTGCAAATCTGAAAATGGTAAACATAGTTTTTGGTGAAAGAAATGAACATAGATGAATAGTCTTTTTTTTGTTTTCATTTTCAGATTTAAACCTTTTCTTTCCAAGTCAAAAACTCAGTCCAAAATGGCCCCTAGAGTGAAAGATGTTGCTTGGGCATATGCTGAAATGGTTGATGATCAAATGTACTGCAAATTTTGTAAGAGAAAAATTAAGAGGGGTGGAGGGGGCATTCATATACTAAAACTACATTTGGCTGGTCTTAGAGGCCAAATTACTCCATGTGAAGCACAAAACATTGGGGAAATTAGGAAGGAGTTGAAAGAGCAATTTCAGAAGTTTGAGGAAGACAAAATTAGGCAAAAAGAAATACACGCTGAAATTGGGAGGAAGAGAAATCTACAACAGATAATGGTTGCCAACCCAAGTTTTGATTGTCAGGGTTCCTCATCTATCCCTTGCACTGATGCATCAAACCCCTTTTGCTATGTTCCTCCCTCTATGGAGTCTATTTCTTAACAGGGTAAGGGTGCATTGAGAAATAAGGGTACTATCAAAAGTTTTTTCATGCCCTCTTCTCCCTCTGATAGTGCACATGGTCCTAGTCCTCCAAGTAGAGGTCAAGTGCAGCCCACTGTTATGAATATTTTATTAATTATTAGTTAGATATAGTTATATTAGGTTTATTAACTGAAAGGGCATGATCCAAAGATCATGCCTCTTCGCCAAGGGACACCTTGAGGCTATATTTAAAGCCCAGGCGATCCCTCATTGTAATCATCTCTTATCTCATCTTTTCATCATTAATAATATATATATTTATCAGTTTTACCAGAGTTTTTACACTCCATTGGTATCAGAGCCATCGCTCTTTGGATCTGTGTGATCATCATCTTAAAGAATTTCGACGGAAATTTCAGAAATTTTTTTTAAGAAACCAAGTACATAATTGTACACTTCATTCCCCACCCCGCTGCCTTCATTCCCTACGTTAAACCTTTCACTACCCGACCTGTCCCTCACTCCTGCTCTGCGTTTACCCAATTCCCTCACATAATTTTTTTTTTTTATAAAACAGTCAACGCATATACCATTTCTCTGTCCACACACTACAACGTATACCATTTCTCTGTCCACACACTCCACATTCAGCAAATCGGGTACTCGTAACCTGGTCAACGATAGCAATATACCACAGCAAACAACGACAGCAACTATCCATCAGTTTATACAGCGGCAGAGAATACGTTACACCCATTCCGTCTTAAATTCCTGTGCAAACCCGCTGTCAGATATTAATAATAAAAAAAAAGCAGTGGTCAACGGTGAAAAAGCACAACGTTTTCAGAACAGGCGTATAACTCGTCCGGTCAGCAAAACAAAATCACGTTTTTAAATTCTTGAAAGAGGTGACCGCTGGCAAAAATCGATTGGAAAACAAGTTACGTTTCAAGTGGACGAGGACCGATTGCTTCCGCCCCCCTGTCAGCGATACCAGCGTTTTAAATAACGATACAGCGTTTTAAATAAACAATACAGCATTTAAAAAAATTAGTCATCGTTTTGTTTAAAAAAAATTCGAATTGAACAAGTCAACGAGTTGTGGACGGACGGGGTTGGCCACGGTGCTGTTTTGTTTTAACCGGACGGGAATATTGGACGGGTATAGTTTATTAAACTGAAGGTGTGTTATAAATCAATCGATTGGTTTTTTTGAAACGGTGTGTTAAACGGAACGGCAGCGATTAAAGTTAAACCACGTGTGGTATCAGAAGAAACAGGCAACGTTTGGTATAATCGTTTGCAAAGTTATATTGAAACAGGACAAAGTTAAAACGGAACGGGTATCAAATACGATTTTTTTATTATATAAAATATATAATATATAATTCAATTAACAATTATATATATATATTATAATTATATAATTTATTTATATATATATTATAATTTTCATATAATAAATATATATATAACAATTATATAATTAAATTACATATATTATATAATTTTTAATTAAAAATTATATATATATAATAATTATATAGTTTTAAAAAAAAATTATTATTATTTATTAATTAATTAATTAAATAATAATTAATTAATTAATTCAAAAAAAATTAATTAATTAATTAAATAAATTAATTAATTAATTTTAAAGAAAGGAGAAAAGAAAAACTGGCAAAAGAGTATTTCTCACCTCGTATCTGTTCAGTATGTCTTTATCTACGATGACAATTGATCAGATCAAAAGCTTAGCAAAGCTAAAACGAAGGGAGTTTTTACACTCCATTGGTAGCGTTTCTGCAGATTCAGGGGACTCGGAAGAGCATCAAGAAAAAACTGATTCCCCACATCCCCATGAAGATACAGAGGTTTATAAACAACAAAGTATTCGTGTTCTATCCCCAGAATTGAACGAAACATATGAAGCTGATATAACGACAGACGTTGTTATATCCAAAGCCACTGATATAACAACAGAAGCTGTTGAGGCCTTCGGTGATGACGCAGATATGGTTGTTAAGAATGAAGCATTTGATGATGAGGAGAAGTTACATCAGACTATAGTTGTTGGTAGCTTACCTCTAAATCTAAAAAGGAATCACAAAAAATCACTAGAAGAACAAGGGATAGTTGGAAAACATGAAAAAGTATTCCAAGATCTACCCATAAAAGTGCCTTCCGATAAGAAAATCAAACATCCAATGGAAGTCAAGACAGTATCCAGCTTTGTCGATATCAGATCTTTTCAATATCCACATCACCAACAGATGGAGCTCGAGAAGATACTTCACGATCTTTTTAAAGTGTGGGACGCAAGAGCTCATCGCTTGAGACAACCAGACATTCGTCAACATTGTCCATCATTACGTATGCTTTGAGGACAAAGCATCTTTAAGAGAGGGGCAATGTTATGAATATTTTATTAATTATTAGTTAGATATAGTTATATTAGGTTTATTAACTGAAAGGGCATGATCCAAAGATCATGCCTCTTCGCCAAGGGACACCTTGAGGCTATATTTAAAGCCCAGGCGATCCCTCATTGTAATCATCTCTTATCTCATCTTTCATCATTAATAATATATATATTTATCAGTTTTACCAGAGTTTTTACACTCCACCCACTTTAGATGCTCATTGGAAAAAAGAATTTAGAGATGTTGCTTGTGATTACATTGCTAGATGGTGGTATGAAGCTGACATTCCCTTCAATGCTACTCGTTCACCATATTATGAACCTATTTTTGATGCCATTATGCTACTGGAAAGGGCTTCAAAGGCCCTACTATGCATGAATTAAGAGGATCTCTTTTTCAAAAAGAGATTATGTCCATTGATGATTATTTGAAAGAGTAAAAACTCATGGGCACATACAGGATGTACCATCATGTCAGATGGATAGACTGATCAGAGTAACAGTACCATCATAAACTTTCTTGTCTTTTTCCCACGGGGAACCATGTTTCTAAAATCAATTGATGCATCTAATAGGGTGAAAGATGCACAATTGTTGTTTCATCTTTTGGATGAGGTTGTTGAAGAGGTGGGGGTGGAAAATGTTGTTCAAATTATCACAGACAATGCCTCTAACTATGTTCTTGTTGGTAAATTGTTAGAGGAAAAACACCCAACCATCTTTTGAACCCCATGTGCTGCACATTGCATAGACCTCATGCTTGAGGATATTGGCAAAATAGACTGGTTCAAGAACACTATAGAGCATGCCAAATGCATCACAAAATACATTTACAATCACTCATGGATTCTGAATCTAATGAAAAAAAACACAGGGGGCAAGGAAATTATTAGGCCTGCCATCACTAGATTTGCAACACATTTTTTGACATTGCAATCTATGCTTGCCCAACATAGAAACATGCAAATGTTGTTTTCTAGTGATGAATGGAATGAATGTCAATGGGCTCGCAAACAGGATGGCAAAAATGTGAAAAGGAAAGTCAATGAAGAAATATTTTGGAAAAAGGCAGCAGAGATTGTGAAACTTGTTGAACCACTGGTTAAGGTGCTGCGCTTGGTGGATGGGGAAAGATTGGCTATGGGCTTCATTTATGAGGCTATGGATCAAGCAAAGGAGAAAATAAGGGCAGCATACAAGGATAGAGTGGGTAAGTATGGGCCCATTTGGACAATCATTGATCAGAGATGGAACAATCAACTCCATCGCCCTATACATGCAACTGGGTATTTTCTGAACCCAAGGTATCATTATAAAGCTCAGGAAGCAAGAGCTTTGAATGGGGAGGTTAGAGATGGATTGATTAACTACATTGATCGCATGATCCCCACAGAGTGAGCAGTTGAAGATACACAATCAGATCACTATGTTCAGCCAAGCCACATGTACCTTTAGCAAGAACCTTGCAAGGATTGCAAGGGAATCAGATGAGCCAGGTAAACAAAGAATTTCAATTTTCAAATTCATATTTTATTATTTTGTATAATTGTTTATATTTTCAACTTCAAAGTTGGATATAAATTGTTGAGCTAACTAAAACTCATTTTTTGAGGCACAATGGTGGGAGCCATTTGGTAGCCATTGTCCTGAATTGCACAGGTTTGCCATCCGCATTTTGAGTCAAACTTGCAGTGCTTCTAGGTGTGAGCGCAGTTGGTCTGTCTTTGAGAGGATTCACACAAAGAAGAGAAATCGTTTGGAGCAAAAACGGTTAAATGATCTAGTGTATGTCCAGTACAACCTCCGACTAAGACGCAACCAATTGCTGAACAAAAGACCTGATTCAGATCCCATTGTGTTGGAGGATATTGATCCAACATCAAATTTGGTAGTGGAGACTTGTCCACTAGAGTTTGACTCTAATGAGGATATTGGTGTGGGGAATGACTTCGATACATAGTTAGAGGCTATGCTCAATGCAAATCCACTAATAGAAGACCCAGTCCCAAGCCCTCCAGTTGCAAAAACGAGCACTTCCTCTAGTCAGCCACAACGGAGGTGCATAACTCGTCTATCTCAGGGTGGTAAGGGCAAGGGTATAGTTCCAGTTGAGGATGTCGATTCAGAGGAGGAGCGAGTGGTTTCCCCCGCTAGTTCAGACTCGGAGTTTGAGGAAGAGGACATTGGCTTGTCAGATGTCTAGCAGGCTGCAGTAGTGATTATTCATGTTTTCTTGTGGAGGCCATTTAGAACCTCCTTGTTTATGTTTTTTGTTTTGATCTCTATCTCATCATCATATATTGCACAATGCACTAGGTGCAATTTTGATATAATGCATATATTCATGAGCCTACTTTGACCATATGTTGTCTTTTGTCTATATTGTAATGCTTTGTGTTTGGAAACATGAATAAAAATCTTTAAAATTATGTTTTTTTACAAAAACATTAATATTTAATGTATTTTTTACAAAAACCGAGTCATTGAAACTGAACCGGAGTCGATACCGAGTCGGAGTCGGAGTCAGAGCCAACCCTCGGCCGAATCGAAACCCGAGTCCGAGTTTTACAACACTGGTTTTATTATTAATCAGATTTCTAAATACATCTAGGATGCCAAATCCGGCTCACCCAACAGAGAAAAATCTCGGCAGAAGTACCTCTATCTGGAGACAGATATTTTGGCTAATCCAGCAGTTGAATGATCAAACCCCACAGGTGACTGCATTGTCCCCAATGTTGCGTAGCAGTAGCTTCTCCCAGCTCTGTGCTGAGACTGCGTCACTCCCTCTAGGATTTGCGTCACCCTCCTCGTGAATCTTCGCGACTCAGAGATTGATCTGTTGAATTGCTGCCTAATCTGCCTCACAAAAACCCCAGTGCTGCCTCTTCAGCTATGTCACTCTCTTAGGTGTTGCATTGTCTCTCCTTGGTGTCGCGCTACCTCTCTACTATGTATTCTCGACCTTGGACTGAAGTCCCACTGTCGAACTGCCCCTCTCTACACTAGAACTTACTTTGAAAATCTTAGAAAACCACACCCAAGAATTTCGATTTAGCTCAAGTGCTGCTATGTGTGTGTGTGTTTTCCAACTAACCCTCAAGCCTTCCTTCATACTTTTCCTGTTGAAATATCAATGATCATGATCAAATCTTTAATCAACGCTTAAGATTAAAACATACTTGATTCTCATCACTTAGAGGCTTCTCACCCACATTTACATTAATTCACTTTAATTATTTTAATTTCCTAAGTTTAAACTTAGGCTCCATTAAAAATAATTAATTATTTGAATAACATGCACTATGGGCGGAACTTCTCCAAACGATTTCTAGGTCTTGGAGATCTCATGTGTTCTAGCCCCTCCACAAAATTTTGGAGCTAGTGCACATCCGATGCTACCCAAAAATCAACAAATGAATGTTCATAGAGGTTTTATTGCATTGTGCATCCTTGAAACTCCATCAAAAGGTGTCATCGAAGTATAAACATCTAGAAGTCATTTTGTTGTTGCTTCCATTAACGGTAGCGAAATTCCTTCTAAGTCTCTTTGAAGAGCGGAGTTGCCAAATCCAGATAGCATTTGACTCCAATTCTCCCAATTGCTAGGCACTAGACTTAATCCTTGGTGATATCTTCTAAATCAAAATATCATTCTTCTTTCACCACGCTTTCTCCTCTTTTCCTCGTCTCCTTATGGATAAGGAGGCCTCTCTAGGGCTTGGTGCGAAATCCATTAGAGTGCATTTGAAATTCCACTTGGATAGATCTTCTTCTTAGTGTCTCCTCTAGGGATCCTCACATTTTGATGCAATTCCTTCGATGGGATCTTCAGAAATTTGATGCCCTAGCCATCACACCAAGAGGGAACCCTAGAAGTTATCCTTCAACTTAGGAACTTTTTGAAGGCTTGTGGTTTGGTGTGGTTTATTTTGTCTACCTTGACCATTGATGGACTCTTACCTTGTTGAGTATTTCAACCCTAGGTCTATTGCAGTCTCCTTTCTAAGGGGTTTTTCGTGGAAAGTCTTACTAACTTCTCCCAAATCTCGCACTTTCATTGAAACTTTCCATTGGATGAGCAACCTTCCCTCACCTCAAGCCTATTATAGACACATCTATCACAAATGAGTCATACTGGGATTCCTCCCGTCAGTGAAAATCCAAGAAGAGAAGAGGACTGAGGTTGTGGGTGACAATGGGCCTTTGTCCCATTGTTGTCATTTGGTCTAGTAGTTGTCCCTTAGGTACCCCTCTTAGGACCCCTGCTAGATTGTGTGGCAACAATGTTGAGTTTTCTTGAGTGTAAGGGTACCATCGAATGTTCTCTAGCTTCCAAATTTTGTGGAGGGTCTAGAGTACAAAAGATCTCCAAGACCCAGAAATGGATTTGGGAAATTCCATCCAGTTTGGGAGATAATTAATTAACTAATATTTTTAACTAAGGACCCTAAGTCTAACTTAGGAAAATTAAAATATTAAAGGTAATTAATTAAAACATGTAATGGAAATGACTCAAGTCACACAGATCAAGTTTTCTTTTAATCTTAGCCATTGATTCAAGATTAGATCGTGGTCGTTGGTTTCCCAATGAGAAAGCATAAAGGAAAGGCTTGGGGTCAGTTGGAACACACACACAGAGGCAGAGCACTGAGGCTAAACTGGAATTCTAGGGCATGGTTTGCTAAGAATTTCCAAAACTGTTTCAACTGCAGATAGGGGAGTTTAGGCACAGGGGATGATATGATCCCAGTGCTTAGAATCAACAAGAGGCAAAGAGCAACTTCCAGAGGCAGCGCAGAGAAGCAAGAGTAGCAGCAGCAGAGAGGGCAGCAACTGCGCAACGCAGGGGCAGCTACACCTACGCAGGTGCTACACAATCTCTCTCGGGGCAGCGTTGGGCAGCAGGAGACCCTCAGGGGTTATGCAGATTCCCTCAAGGGCATTGTAGGGCCTGCATCACCCATTTTGCGGTTACGCAACCCTTTCCAAGCCAACGCAAAAGGACGCAAAAGCTGCAGAGGCTTCAGGGGCAGCATTGAGGTTTGTAGGGCCAAGATCTAGCTAAGTCCTGTAAATCTTGTTTGAGGATGATCAGTCAATATTTTGGCTTCAGAATAGGAGGATAGCTGCAGATCTATATTTTCTCTGTCGGGTTTTCCATATCTGGAACCCAGATTTGCTGTATTCAGAAAATTCTTAATAATAAAACCCTCCAGCAGCCAGAAGACCAGTTTTCCCGCATTGGGTTTTTCTGGGGACTATTGTCCAGAAAATCCTTGTCTCACTTTGTCTATGTATGCATGTATTTTTCTGTTTTAGATCTGAATCAGTGAAAGTCTGTTATGTGTTTGCTTCATGTTAATCTGAAATTCAGCATTAATAACTTAATGAAGTAGGGGAAGCATAACCAGATCTAATAGTAGATTTTTGGATAGGTAACATTCATAAATTTTCACAAACAAGAGGTATGGAAAACAGATGGTGAGATATTCCTTGGTCAATGAAAATACTGCATAGAGACCCTGAGGAGACAACTACAGCAGCATGTTCGTTGACTAGTCTTGACTGAAGTTCTACCTTTGCTATGGACCATGGACAGCAGGTCAACCCTCTCTCCTTTGACTGAGAATTGCAAGGACTGTTGATAAAGGCCTAACCAAATTTTGACCTCCTGTTCAGAGCTTCCACAAGCTGAAATTCGGCCTTATTGTTGTAGACATATTCATTGACCAGAGTTGACTTTCTCTCTCTTCATTGACTGGTTTTTTACTTAGACATTTTGAGGTCAGATTTTGAATCTTCTTGGAATATTCTTTGATGTACTATTTGTTGAATTTATGATGTTCCAAGCTCTAACAATCACTTATTACAAAACTTCTTTATGCTACAATATTAGATAAGCAATTGTAGATAGAACGTAAATCAAATGCACAACAAAAGACAACCAAGAATATAATGAGACACAGAAAATTTAGGTCCAAAGACCAGGGAATAACCCACAAGGGGCAAAACCCAACCAGATTCTTCTTCTAATAGAAATCAATTGTTCAGCAAAGATACAGATTACAATGAGACATCAAGAGAATGAGTAAGTTCACCCAAATATGAACAAGTTGTAAATGAAGATCATTGGTAGCAGTAGCAGATTTACACACTGAATCAACCTTCCATTCAACTGAATCAACACTGAAACACTGAAGAACTAAATCAACCTTGTCTCACCAAGTTCTTCTCTTACTCTTTAAGACTCTCTCTCTCTCTCTCTCTCTCACCAAAATTCTTCTGTAGACACTCTCACTCTCTCTTTCTCAAGTTCATATTCTTCTTTCACAATGCACAAGTAGTGAGGAAAAAAAGAACAAGGCACATATATATAGGAGGAGAAATGAATCCATGCCATAAAGCAGGAGTAACTCGCATACCTTAAGTGTAACTAATGCCCATTTAGGAAATGTAACTCATGCCATTAAGGAGGTATGCATGCCTTTGTAATTTATGCTCTTAAGAGAGAGTGTAACATATGCACTAAATCACCTGACATGGGACACGCAGGACACGAAAATTCGTGTCTGACATGGGCACATTGACCCTCTGGAACAAGATATGTTAGGACATATATATATATTAAAAATTAATACTAAAGAAATATTTCTTACACAACTCACCAATATATTGTGCATCCTTGTATTGTCCAAGTGCATCCACTAATTTCAAGAAAACCGGTCCATTCAAGGAAGACACCATGAAGTTGATGAGTGGGTGGTGTACTGGATCAGTCCATCCATTAGAAACAATACTAACCCCAGACGTTGGCCATGCTGATTTAATTGGCTCAAGCATTTTGTCCACCTCTTTCTTTGCCTTAGTCAACAATGTGGTTCTAAGCTTCTCTGATCCAGGAGGCACATACCCTGATGAAGCCCCTTGAGTTAGAGCTCGACACATCTCAAGAAATAAAGGTGAGCATGCAACATTTAAGGATATGAAGTTCTGATAGAAAAAGAATGCAATGGTGAGATCAAGCTCGTCCCGTTTCTCTTTCTAAAAAATCTTGTCCATTGGACCAAGTGCTACTGCCTTTCTTTTTGTTGCTTGACCCACACCCCCACCAAAACTATGAAATGGAAATTTGTTACTACTTTTCGTCAAGAATGGAAGGGGATCATCATTCTTGTTTTTTTTAGATGATGCAACCACCCTTGCCACACCAACATTGGCCTCTTTTTCCATTTCTTTCCTCTTAGTTAAAGACACTTGTCTACATACTCCAATTCCACAGCCTAGTAAAGCCAACAAATGACCTTTCACACGATAATAGGTGCTCTTGAAATGATTGTTGCAATAGTTGCATTTCCAAGCAACATTGCCTCCTCCCTTTAGCTTGATGGCTGGCCCTTGATCTCTTGTGACATACTTCCACAAGGGATATTTGTTTTCTTGGGCATGTTGTCTTTCTAAATTCATTATGCCCTCAACACCTGAGGTTGTCGTTGCGCGCCCACTTCCAATAGAGGCAACACTTATAGACTCTGATGAAATTAAAGCAGGAGGGGCATCACCAATGGGGACATTCTTCCCCTTCCTTTACCCCTTCCCTACTACCCATGAATGTTGTAAGAAAATAAAGAAAAAATGCACAAATCTGTAAAAAAAATGCACATGCAAACTGTTGTAATAAAAATGCAAAAAAATAGAAGCAAAATTCACTTACCTATTGCTTGAATCACCTCCAAAATCCTCCCAAACACTTTGCTACAAGATCCCACACACTCACAACAGAAGACACACTCAATAATGAGTGCCAAATGAGCCCAAGTCGGGCTTTATTGGCCGCGTGACACACTTTTTTAGGGGACACATTGCCCAAAATCAGGACATGTTCGGCACGTTGTCGAGATTCACGTGTTCATTGAATCCAACTCTCCAAGACAACTGTTATACAGTATTTTGTCGCACTCCCTATCTCCTGCCTTGAGTTGTCAAACTTTGCCCTAAATGTTGCAAAGTGACAAACGTTGTTAATGTGTTCACCATGAAAACATGATAAAAGCATCCCTAAAGACCAAAAGAAAAATGCCTTAAAGAAATTTTGCAAAAAGTTTGTGACAAAGCTTTGGAACCCAAGGTAGGGGTTTTGCACCCACTACGATTCGGGCCAAAACCATGAGGAATTTCAGCATGAGAAAATTTGAGGTGATAGAGGATGGCGTGGAGAATCCAACGCTTCGAAAATCAGTCAAATTAGAGTTGTAGAACTTGAGATATTAATTTTTGAATGTCGTTGTCATGATTTATGCAATTCTGCTTGGGTTTAAGAGTACTTGTTGACAGTTGGCATGGATCTATTGGAGCCCTCGTCGAATGGTATAAATATGAGGTGATCTAACATCATTTTAGACTCACCAAGTGCAACATTCACTGTCAAATAAAAACTTGTGGAAGTCGCAGCTCAAGGAGAGGAAGTCGAGGAGCATAAGAGGCAGATTTGAGACCTTTTGTGGAGATTGAGAAGCAACAAAGGAATCTGAGCAAGTCTCGGCCATTTTGGTGTTGGTTTAAGGGTGGTGTATCCTTGTTTGCTTGAGCCGCAAGCCCTGTGGTCACATTAGTGGCACCACAGGGCTGTTCTAGGCAGATTAGGAGGGTCATAAGGCCTATTCCATGGTGTTGGAGCAGAGGAACAGACAGCGTGGGAATAGGGCCTAAGGAGGAGGGGAAACCGCAGTGAAAAAGGGACTGTTGTAGGGCTTTATGAGGGTTGTTGGAGTCTGCTATGATTCCCTAACTAGAACGTTATCCTACAGCAGTAGCACCGGCCCTCATTGACAGGTATGTTGGTGTTTTTTCTATGTTGAATTGTTGTTGATTAGGTAGTATCCAAGTGTGGACATATAACAACCTGTGGGAGCCAAGTTGAAGGCATGATTTGGTGATCGGGAACCTTCATAGAATCAGATTCTACAGTGAAGAATTGGGTGCCATTGATCTAGTGGAGGGCAGTGTCTTGGCTACCAAAAGTGACCCTAGATGAGCAGTCTTGAAGTGATAAAGATACCTAAAGGTTGGGTGAAATCTGGTGCCTAATGTGTAACACTTTGATGGACAAAACTGATTGCTAGATTGGCAGATTGGAGCTCAAGGTATTGGCCAGCCTAGAGAGCAGAATGGACCAGCCCATGTTCATTGCAGCAGACGTGACTTGCAGCAGTGATAGGTGGGCAGCCCTCCTAAAGTCTCTATGTGTTGTCCTTTGAAGGACTAAGGGGCAGCTAGAGAGAAGATCGGGAACGAAGAACCGACAGGACAAGATACCACATAGAAGTTGCAACGAAGATTGTCATTGTATCTTGTATTCCATAGATTGTTGTATTATTCAGATTGGTTTAACATAACGAAGATTGGGTTGTACATTATTGTACAATATTTGTTAAAAATTGTCTATCATGTGCATGTGTGATTTATTGCTTTATATTTTCCGTTGTGCAAAGTAATTCTTGTTGAGATTCTTGGTCTGGTAGCGTCAATGATTCTAAGATTCTAACCTAGACCCAAGATCGTGGAACTTCAACAAAAAAACAACTTATAATCCCTCAAAAGCAAATTTTTCTAATGTTAGTGGCGAAAATGAGGAAAAAAATCAGAAAAAATTAATGATTGAAAAAATAATTATTTTTTCCAAAGTCAAAAAAGAGTCAAAAGGTGACATGGAAGGTTGAGGGGAAGCGAATGACGGTGTGGCAGCCATGTATGGCCCACTACATGAGGCGAAATTCATGTAACAAAATCAAAGCAAGTCAAAAGTTTCCACGTTGAGCTCATGAGATATACATTTGGCTAAAGCTCAAAATTTCATTTAATTTAAATCAAATGTTATAAAAGTCTAAGGTGAAAAGTAAATGAGTGGGGAGGGGACCCACTTCACTCCTTTGCATACGCATGGGCAATCAAAGGTTAATAAGCACATGCCAAATAAAAAGGCACACTTTGGACAGTCAAATGTTTCAACATAGCTCCACGCAAGATAGAGTTATCTCAACACAACATTTGGACAAGGATCTAATTATTGTTAAATTCAGTTAATCGTGGAACGTCTCTCCACCTTTATCTCAATGTGTCTCCACTTTCCTCCACCGCTGGCACACTTTAGTCAAGATGCTAAGCACGTTGCTAGTCCATAACAGCTACATGCAGACTTAATTAGAAGCATAATTTTGTTGATAGTTCGATTGAGAATGCATAACAGATTTGTTGGAGCTTTGCCATTTCATTTCCATAACATGTGGCAGATCCTAAAGAAACAATGTAGATCACAGAGAAGTACGCACCAGCCAGAGAAGGTGACACGCACAAGCCTATACACATGTCTGTCAATGAGGATTTCTCACAACAATTAAGTGTAAATTTGGAGGGAGTTTGCCTCTATTCACCTTAGTCATCTATACACTTGGCAAGCCTATGATTTAGATCAGCTAGAAGTGAGACATATCAATAGGTGAAGAAGGCAGTACGCTGGGCAGTTAGCTAATCCTCACTCCCACCTACAGAAATTTGATTTCACACATGGAGGTATGCACAGCAGTCTATTGACACTTGGGCGAGCTTGACGATCTTTGGGATTATCATTATTTGCCACTTGTTGATGCATTTTTGTAAATTTATGTAGATGTTCTATGCTTGATGCAACTTTACTTTTCACTACAGCAATCACATAAACAATCAAATAAAATGCTGATAGAACATACCAAAGAATCTATAGAAGAAAAACCAGAAACAGAAAAATGTGGTGGTGCGTTACGGCAGTCAACAGGATGTTTCAACCAGCAAAGTCTCCTTGGTCAGCCAACCCAGCATGTGTCACAACAGCCCTCAAAACAGCCACACGGTCAACTCAAAGTCAACCCCAGAAATGTCAACGATGTCCAAAAAAGTCAACGCAGGATAGCAGCAAGAAAGCCAACGCAGCTCGGTCTTCGGTCAACATTTTGACCTCGGTTCTTGTGCCAATGTGTACGGCCTCCCAAAATCGAAGTCTCCACCAATTTTCAGCCTCTTTGCACCATGCGTTGACCAAAGTCAATGCTGGTCAAACTTGCGTGGAAACCCTATCTGCAGTAAATTCATCCAAACCCTAGCTGCAGTAAATTCGTCCTTCCCACGTGTGGACCGAAACTGCTTCCAAGGAGCTTGTACTAAATCAGAAGAGGAGATGATGTGTGAGCATGAGATGAGTGAAAAAGTCCTCCAACGTTGACTCTATTTATATCAATCTCTGAGGTGTGCGACACATCTATTGGGGGTGTAAAACCTTAAGGCCGACCTGCACATATTTCAAATTATTAAAAATAAAATCAAAATAAATGTTCTGCTCATCGGATTAAGATCAATTTTAGATTGATCTTACACCTCTCCAGAAGAGGAACCCAATAAAAATATTGGTATCTTCATTTGAGCATCACAACATGGAGTTTGGACCTAGTTGTCCAATTTTAAAACTCCCTTTCAACGAGGGAGAATTCCATCCACCTGTGCAATCAAACACCGTGCGTCATCCCACCGTAACTTGCTTTGCTGGCCTCTTTATTTCAGAACAGAAGTGGGTCAGTCACAAAGACATCATTCCCGACTGACAAATTCAGCCTAGAGGTCCGAAACCTCTATAGGACTCAAAAAGAGTCTCATACCAACCCGGAGTTGGTTTATCTAACCCGAAGTCAGTAGGAGGTCTGAAACCTCAGTTGGACTCAAGAGAGTCATATATACTAACCCGAAGTTAGTCTCACTGACCTGAAGTCAGTTGGAGGTCTGAAACCTCACTAGGACTCAAGAGAGTCATATACTAACCCGAAGTTAGTTTCACTTACCCGAAGTCAGTTGGAGGTCTGAAACCTCACTAGGACTTGATCCCAGATCAAGTGGTTGGACCCTGCCATCCTAGATAGAGAGTACGGCAATCTCCGATGCGTCCATCAGTATTTGCTACTATTCTCTAGCTTTTCCCACCTCATTGGCCAAATGAGAGGTACTTCCCATGAGTCTGGAACTCAAATGGGTAGGATACATACTGGGCACAGATCATGAGAGGCGAACCAACTCAATCACGGTGGGGCCCAAGCACACCAACAAGGTTCGGAAAGCCTAGCCCTGTGGTTGCTTATAGCTTCGAGAAGCTATCCTCAAAGCCCCCCAAAGCTCCCAGAGCTCGTCATCCAACAGGACCCTCAGAATAGGGTCGTTCCACGATACCAAGATTCTCATGGAAGGTTAGGAACATGACCTTCCCCAAGGGCATTGTGAGAATATCTGCGACCTGCTCATCAGTTCCTATATGATCGAGCCTTACGACGCCTTGTTGTACCATATCCCAGATAAAGTGGTACCAGCCATCAACATGCTTGGATCGTTCATGGAACACAAGATTCTATGACAAATGAATCCCCTTCTAGTTATCACAAAGGATAATGGTGGCATCTAGCACATGCTCGAATAGCTCACTAAAGAGCTTTCACAACCAAGTGACTTCACAACAGGCCATACATGTTACAATGTATTTGGCCTCAGCAGTGCTCAAGGCTACCGACTTCAGTTTCCTGCCCGAAGCAGATCTATGTGTGAAGTAGCATCCAGATGTGCTCTTGCGATCCACCACACTGTAAGCCCAATCGACATCAGTATAACCAAAGAGTGTCAAGCTCCTGGCAGTGTATCTCAGCCCAAGGTCTATCGTGCCCCAGAGATATCTCAAGAGTTTCTTGGCACCAAACCAGTGAATGTTATGATCAACCATGTGTTGACTCAAACTGTTCACTGCAAAAAATACGTCCGGACGGGTGTTCACTAAGAACATCAGGGCCCCTACAAGTTGACGATACTCAGTAGGATTTGCTAGCACGGGCCCAACAGCGCTGCCACTCAACTTCTTGAAGTTGAGCTCCATTGGTGTCGACACGGACTTGCAATCCACCATACTAAATCTTTCCAAAAACTTCACAATGTATTTTCCTTGAGAAAGGAAAATCTCGCCAGGTCTCTACCAGACCTCCAGGCCTAGGAAGTAGTGCATCAGTCCTAGCTCTTTCATCTCAAACTCAGCAGCGAGTTCCCTCTTGCATTAATGAATGAGAGGGTCAGCACCTATCACGAAAAGGTCGTCCACATACAGCACCAGAATGAGAGGCTTCTCTCTATGAACCTTGAAGTAAAGGTTTGGATCAACATTACTACGAGTGAAACCTAGCTTCATCAGGTAGCTATCTATCCTCTCATACCAAGCTCTGGATGCTTCCTTCAACCCATAGAGGGCTTTCTTCAACCTGCAGACAAGGGTGTCCTGATCCTGGACTTCGAACCCTAGAGGCTGCTCCACATACACCTCTTCCTTCATCGCACCATGCAGAAGTGCGGTCTTCACATCCATCTGATGAAGACTCCATCCTTGCGTAGCAGCAAGGGCTATGATAGATCGGATGGCGGTCACAGGTGAAAATATGTCAACATAGTATATGCCTTCTTTTTGAGAGAAGCCACAGGCAACGAATCTTGCCTTGAACTTTTTAGCACTTTCATCAGATCCATGCTTGATCTTGTAGAGCCATTTTGAGGTGACAATTGCTTTGTCCTCCAGTCTAGGAACCACATCCCAGGCATCATTCTTCATTATGGACTCATACTATTCGTGCATAGTATCCTTCCAGACTTGATACTTTACAGCTTCCTCAAAAAGATCCAAGCTCAGATTGTACAATAGTACTCATGGCTACTAGATACCCTTGGTATCTACTCGGCTTCTTGCTTTCACGGAATGTCCCCCTTGGGGCCACATGTCCCTCAGCATCCTCGAGAGTGTCCCTGAGCCATGATGGCCACTTTCCCAGTGAAGGAGGTGGATCAATTGGGTCCATTGGTCCTTCAACATCGAGCATCATCTCATCCTTCGTTTCTTCTTAATTTCCAGGCCTTGCCTCATGATCTTCCTTAGATCTCGAAAGATTGACTACCTTCTTCAGGGAAGTATCTTCGTCAGAAGTGACATCGTGGCATATCTTTACTTCCCTTTGACTAGGCACATAGACACTAAAGGCCTTCAAAGTTTCGTTGTAGTCTACAAACATTGTGATCTCCCTCTTGATGCTAGCTCCTCTGCAAAAGTTCTTGAGCTCGATCGTCTCATATTCAGTGCCATTATCGGTCTATCGAATAGCATCTCATGTCATTGCTCCCAGTGGACTTCCTCCAAACTAGTAGAGCATACCAATTCTAGACCCAAACGTGATAGCTTCCTTGAAGCTCTTCTTCCACATGCGCACCTTTCCATCAGTGAATGCCACATTGAAACCTTTGTCTTCCACGGCTAATATAGACACGAGGTTCTTCTTCAAATTAGGTACATAGAGTACATCCTGCAAGTGGAGGACTTGACCTTGAGACAAGTGGAGGGTCACAGTCCATGTCCCTTTCACGAGATATGTGGCATTATCCCCAAGTATAATTTCCAGATTAGTATCCTTCTCAACCATATCAAAGAGTGCTTCCTTGAACCCAGTGATGTGCCTTAAGGCACCACTATCTATCAACCAGACATCCATAGTGTCGGGTGGAGATGCAACAGAGAGGGCATATACAAGAATGTATTCATTTCTTTTATCAACAACATTTGATTCCTCATACCTGGAATTTCTTGACCTTTTGAAAGGTTGATCATTTCCGCCGGAGGGAGCCTTCCTCTTTCCCTGGAACCTGTTGTTCCTTTGATTTTCATCCCTCCGGTTGTTGTTGTTGTCATCATCATGAGAATCCTTCCTGAAACGGCATTCTCTAGCATAGTGACCTGCCTATGACAAGTGAAACACTTGCCCTTCTTTCCGTGGGTCCCTGCTTTTCCTTTGTACTATGGACCACCAAAGTTCTTCTTTCTAGAATGAGCAACGTATGCAGCAATCCCTTCATTTCCATACTCCTTCATTCTTGATTCTTCTTGAACGTGTTGACCACTGGAGTGGCACCTGATGATAATGTGAAGACTCCATGCCCAAGGATGAACCAGAAGACACTTGTGCCAGCAGATATCATCAGATATCATCATGTTCAACAGAGTTTTTAAACTCTACTTCTTCTTCTCATCACTTTCTTCTTTAGTCTTCAGATTCCGCAGCCCTTCGGGGATATTGTATAAATGTCACTAGCATGATGAATAAAGCCTTGTAACAGGCCTAGGATGTCGGGACTCGATCAGCAAGCGAGTACACCTTGGAGTGTTTTTTTTACTTGGTTAATTATTCCTTCTTTTTAGTGGCGAATAATTTTCTAGGTTTTTTCACTCATTGCATTACCCCAAAGCCGAGGTGACGGCTTGAAGGTTGAGCCCCTAACGCATCTTAGTGTCTAGAGTCTATGTATATTACTATGCTAGGTCATCTCTGAAATTTCGCGGAATTTGACTAAGTCTAAGTAGGATTTTTTAATAATTAAAAATTTCCCGCAAAATGGGATTTTTTAATTAATTTCTATGAAATGATGTAATTAAGTGGCCTTAGGAAATGTCTGGGGCGTGTGACCAGTCGAAATTCATCCTCAGAGACCCAGCATTATCCTAGGACCCACTTTGAGGGGACCCACTTTGAGGGTCAAAAAACGACTTATGGTCCCTCAAAAGCCGATTTTCCTGATGTCAGTGGAAAAAATGAGAAAAAATTCAAAAAAAATTAATAATTGGAAAAATTGAGAAAATTTTCCAAAGTCAGAATAAGTCAAAATTTTGACATGGCAGATTGAGGGTAAGTAAAAAGTGATGTGGCAAGCATGTGGGGCCCACCATAAGGTACAACTCAAGTTAGAGTCAAAGTTTCAAGTGGCAAGTCAAATGGAAGTCAAAAGTGTCACGTATGGGTGAAAGTTCACCTTGGATAATATTATGGATTGAAAAATTGATGGGGCATATTCTAAGTCTAAACATTAATAAAGTGGGTGGGGATTGGACCCCACCTCACTCCTCATATAAGCTACGTAGGAGGACATCCAAACAGCCATACGCACATGCCCATACAAACTTCCAAACATGAAGTCTACGCTGCCATGTGAACCGGCAAAGGTTTATAATTAAAATTGGTTGGAGTGTGTCTCCACATATACGCTGCCAGCCTCCACGTACCAGACAGCTCATTTTAAAATAAAATAAAATAAAAACTCCACGCTGGCAAGTGATACACAAATATGATATGTCATTTTCCCATAGTTGGCCGCGGATTGGGTTGGCAAATCTGAAAGATGAGTTAACAGCAGATTTATGAGGAGATTTCCTTCCCTTATGCTTCATATTTGGGCACTTGTACACAGGTTCTATACGCAGCAAACTAAGAAACAGCGTACACACAGTTAATTAGCAGTCTACTCCAGCATGTACGCATTGATTAGAGGCAGCCAATCAAAAGCTAATACACAGATTCGTTTGGAGCGGTGGTTAGTAGTTAATATGCAGCAGTTAAGGATCAGATTTATGGAAAGTTGTGTGAGTCAATAAATATGCACAGGCAGTTAGAAGTGTACGCTGCCCCATTTGGAAGCCACCTACAGCAGTTCACAACAGTCACCTACAGCAGTTGGTTCCACTTGGAAAATTCTTATGCTACTTGTGCAAATTCGTTTTGCATTGGGATTATCTCCTTTCTCCACTTGTCATTCATGTTTTCATTGGGATTTGCTCCCGTAGTTCTATTTAAATGAGCCTTGGGCTCTCATTGTAACAGTGGATTTTTGAAGCTTGTGCTTATTGTTATTATGCCGAAATTGTTATTGAGTTGAATAAAGAAAAGTCTTTGGGGTTACTAGCTTCTCTTGTGGTGCATTCTTTGGTTGATGAGGTATACTTGTTTCATTTGATATTGTTATTTATCGCAATCTAGTTGTTTTTCTTTGCATTTGCCTGAAGGCACTATTGTCTAGGGAGGGGAGATTTGTAGCTATCTCAGATCTCCTTTGGACTTGGTATGTTTTGCGCTCTTGTTGTAGCTTGTTATTTTCGATGAAATGACAAGCTCAACGTGGTCTCTATATGCCAAGTTTCTTTTGCACTAACAATTGGTTTGCAGAAATTGGTGTGTTCAAAGGACAGGTTGCCAAGTCCATTGGAGTGTGAAGACTTTTTTTTTTCGATTCGAATAAGTCAGCTCCAAGGATATCAGAGGTCTCATAAGTTGTTCAAGCCAACAATCTCATAAGACATCAAGAGATTTATCTAAAAGGGGGTTTCACGAGCCTTTTGCTTCTATTCCATCTCTAAAAAAAAATCTCATATATTTCTTCTCTCATTTGTGCACATATCTATTTTATCTAGCATTTGAGGCTAAGTTGTTGGGTTTAAATCCTAATTCTCACTCACTAAATCAACTCTTTCAACCTGATCTTAGTGAGGGAATTTGTAACATAAAGTGTATTTTATACTTGCATTTAGTTTCTAACTTTTTCCTTCGCATGCATGAGATTTCCTCTCACATATTTCAACGATATTTCTTTTGCATGCTAACTCTTTTGCTTGTTTGCCTGTAGGTGTTCTTGGAAGCAATCTAAGTTTGAAGAAAGGGAGCTAAAGCATAGGCTAAGGAACACTATTTCGTTTGGAACCTCAAATCCAAGTTCCGCCTTATCACTTCACCTCTACTTCTAAAGCCTCATTCTTTTGAGGAATTGTAACCGCCGTTCACCTCAAGGCTTTAAGCCTTTACTTTGTAAACATCTCACAAGTAATTTTTTTTTTAAATCTTACACTTGTAACTTTGGGAAAGAGCAAATTTAAAACGCATATTATAAGCTCTTCCCAATCCCCTCATTTCTATAAGAGGGCCTCATTTTCATTAATAAAGAGCTAACTGTTCTTGAGGGAGCTTGGGAAGTTTTTCCCATGGTATCTCACCTACTCATTTAGAGGGAGGAAATCTTCTTGAGTGGGCAACTTTCTTTTGCTTAGTTTTTCTTTTAATTTTCTCAAACTAAATCACTTGCATTCATCATTTCGTTTGCTAATCTAGTCTAGTTGCATGTGAATAACTCATATGTTCATTTCGTTAATTGCTTAGATCACATAGTCATTTAAATTTTCTAAATTGCAATCTCATTTGCCATCACTTACTTATGTTTTGTGATCTACGCCTCATTTGGATAAGTTTCACAACATACTACAAGTAAAGAAGCATAGCATTTCAATTTATGGCAACTTGAGTTATTGTTCTAAGTTCTAACTATGAAGCATATTTAATTGAATCATCTCCATCTTTTACACAGCACTTGCAAACTCATTTCCATATTAGGCATTTCACTTTGCATGCTAGACTCGCGTCTCTAAAAATTAACCTCCAACTTAAGTTGGTTGTATAGACATTAGGGACCCTCCACCCCTATGGACTCCTCATTGTGAGATCCGAATTTCGGGCGAGGGTGAGGTCTGGGGACAGGAGTTCAATTGTAACATTGCTTTAGAACTAATTAATAAAATAAACCAAGAGCACTATCCCATCACATTTACTTGCAAAGTTCCCAAATTTTCTTTTGCTATCTTAACGGTTTAAAGATTCACATGCAAATATTATCTCAAGAAGCATTTTGATGCAAGCATTTTTCAAATTTCTTAATTTTGCAACAAGTTTAATTCTATGGTACTTGGAAATTTGCTTCTACATACAATTTCAGTGCATGTTGTCATTTTAATGATCATTATGCTTATGGATAATTGATATATCTCGTTTCATTGGCAAATACCATTATTTGGTGTTGCAAATTTAATTGCATATTGTGATCTTGGTCTAACACTTCCTTTGTGGGATTATTGTCATTATATCTTGATTTTTATTGTTGAGCAAGCATTTGTTATCTACTTTAAAGCACTGGTCTATATTTTGAACACGTCATTGAATATTGCTCATATACTTATATGCTTGTTTACATATTGGAAATCAAGTCATCTTTGATAAGTAATTCCTTCTAATCAATTCTCCTAGAAATCTCACATCTTTAACTTAGTTTCCCTTTAGGGACCACCCCCCTTAGCTAACCTAGGAGATAGCTTAAACGGAGAGAGTTGGGAATAGGTGACAGCCCCTTCTCTGAGTTCCTTGCCACCAACCACACCTGTGGGGTTGAAGGCTTTTCCCACTAACTGTAGGTAGGTGTAGGCGGCAAGCGATTAACAGAACGCATCTTGATAGTAGTTTGTCAAAGTCAAGTATCACATTATTATTTAGAATGGTAGTGTTGAACACATGCCATTCGGATGAGAGTCGTCCAAGTGCGGTGAGTACCATCTCTCGATCAGCTATCTCCAATAACCAGCATATTGTTCCTGATCTCGATTAGCTTCAGAAAGTATGATTGGACAGACTCATCCCTGCCCTTCTTCAGATTCTTCAATCGATTCTTGAAGAATAGTACTTGATTCGCATTGTTGGCCTTGAACATGAGGCTCAATTTATCATACATCTCTTTGGATGTGCCCAACTCAGAAATGTAGGCCACCAGGCTTTTATGAATGGAGTCCCTGATCATCAGCTTTGCTTTGATCTCCCCCTTCTTGTACTTTGTTTTGGCAGCAGCAGCAGCAGTGGATGGAGGTTCTTGGATTTTACCCTCCACATAGTCCATGACATCTTGGTCTTCCAATTTGAGATCCAATATCATCTTCCAAGCATGGAAGTCATCCTTCCCAATCAATTTGTCATCCTCCTTGAAGCCATAGTTTGTGGAACCCATTATCCTCTTTGGTGATTGCTACAAATAGGGCTTGTCTTCACCTCAGCTCTGATACCATGTAAATTTATGTAGATGTTCTATGCTTGATGCAACTTTACTTTTCACTACAACAATCACATAAACAATCAAGTAAAATGTTGATAGAACATACCAGAGGATCTACAGAAAACAAACCAGAAACAGAAAAATGTGGTGGTGCGTTACGGCAGTCAACAGGATGCTTCAACCAGGAAAGTCTCCTTGGTCAGCGAACCTAGCATGTGTCACAACAGCCCTCAAAACAGCCACACAGTGAACTCAAAGTCAACCCCAAAAAAGTCAACGTTGTCCAGAAAAGTCAACACAGGACAGCAACAAGAAAGTCAATGCAGCTCAGTCTTCGGTCAACATTTTGACCTCGGTTCTTGTGCCAATGTGTACGTCCTTCCAAAATCGAAGTCTCCACCAATTTTCAGCCTCTTTGGACCATGCGTTGACCAAATTCAACGCTGGTCAAACTTGCTTGGAAACCCTAGCTGCAGTAAATTCGTCCAAAGCCTAGCTGCAGTAAATTCGTCCTTCTTCCCACCTGTGGACCGAAACTACTTCCAAGGAGCTCGTATTAAATCAGAAGAGGAGATGATGTGTGAGGATGAGATGAGTGAAAAAGTCCTCCAACGTTGACTCTATTTATATCAATCACTGAGGTGTGTGACACATCTATTGGGGGTGTAAAACCTCAAGGCCGCCTTGCACATATTTGAAATTATTAAAAATAAATTCAAAATAAATGTTCTGCTCATCGGATTAAGATCAATTTTAAATTGATCTTACACCTCTCCGGAAGAGGAACCCAATAAAGATATTGGTATCTTCATCTAAGCATCACAACATGGAGTTTGGACCTCGTTGTCCAATTTTAACAATTTTTCATTGGGATTTCCTCCCAAATTTGTATAAAGAAACCCATTAGGATCTCATTCTATCATCTTGGAACTAGCTATTGTGGTTGGGGAGGCTCTACTCAAATTTGTAATCTTTCTTTCATACTGATATAAAAGATTTTGAGAGTACTATCGTGTGTTGGTGTTCTCCTTCTATGATTGTAAGGTGAAGTTACTTAAATTTTTATGCTTCATTTTCTACATGTATTCTAGATTGTACCAGCTCCCATTTTTCCATTTGTTTGGATTAATGTATGTAAGTTACCTTGCATAATTTTTGGATTAGAGAAATACTCTAGGAAGAGAAGCATTAGACGATTCTCGATTGAAGCTCTAGCCCTCTCCTCCATTGTATAATCTAATCCCTTGTGAATGCTAACATCTGTTCAAAATGTGTAGAGATCTAACGATTGGTTGAAGAATTTTGAACATCGGCTAACTCTTCATATAGACGAACTCACTCTCAAGGACAAGAGTAGAAAGACCCATACCAAGCTACTCTCAAGATTCTCATAAAAAAAATCGAATAAGGGGGTTTCCAAACTTCAGCTTGCAAAGATCACAAATTTAAATTCAAAACTTTCTTGATCTATAGTATATACTATGTGCTTTAGTTGAATTTATCTAGCTTTTGAGAGCTTGTGGAAAGGTCTAGCCTTTCCTAGCTTGCACAAGAGAGGAAGTCTCTTCATTCTCTTGTTGCATGCAATTGTTTCATATTGTATGTTATCATTTGCAAACAGCCATTATACTAACTTGTTTTTCTCTCTTGCCTTGTCTAGATTTCTAAGACGATTGGATGGTTTCATTTAAAGGAGCATTGTTTAAAGACCAAAAACATATTGTTGGAGCCTTTCTTGTCCAAACTCTTCTCTTACAAATTATTTTATTTCTCTCATGCTTCATTGCAAGGAGTTTCCTCTTGAAGACCCATTAGTTGAGAAATTATTCCCTTTGAGGAAAGCGAACTTTCCCATTTGTTGCTTCCTATTGTACCTTGCTAGAAGCATTTGTAATTGTTCTTCCATTTTTTTATTTAGTTTATTGAGGAGTAATTGCTCCTTGAGCTTTTGTAAACTCCCATAAAAAATCCAAGTCCTCATTCCATTTGAGGGCTTCTTCATTTTAATAAAATAAAATTAAAAAATTCCTTGAGGGAGTTTGAGGATTATCCTCTTGGCATCTCACCCCTCTCTCTTGGGAGACAATCCTTTGCATGTCTGTGATCTGAATTTTTGCCCAAGTAGCTTTAATATTCTGCAATTTTATGTTCATTTCTCACATGCCATATATCTAACATTTCACACTCTCACTTTGGTTAATTGAATAGCTCAATTCCTTACCTAACATTGTCCTTTTGGAGCAATTTTAGATCTGACTTTGCAGCTGATATAATATATTTTATTGTTGATATATGTCTTCTCTCATTGCTTATTTCATTGTTCTTACTCATAATCATCATCACATGCTAATTTTGTTTCATATTTCATGTTAATTTATTGATTTTAACACCTAATTAGCAGCCATCTTTTAACATCATTTAAGTTCTATTACATTGGTTTATGCAAGTATTTTATTTCATAAATTGTGAATGAGTAAATTTTGTAATATTCCAAATAGAAATTTACAGTGATATAGAAAACATGCAATACATAAAACACAGAAATTTTACTTCATCGACACAGATACAAAAAATATGCCCAAAACACCAATTTTATTAATATGATCAGCTGGAGTACCATATGAGATGGAATGAGTGCACCTGGGCTTGCACAAGGCAAGCTACAAGCCTCAGGTGATCAATAGAAAAACGTACAGTTGCTACAACAATCTGCTCTCCTGGAAACTACGTTGTCCTTGGCTTTCTGCAACTGTTGGCTGACTTTGGCACTGGATTTTCCCCCTGAAAAGTGCCCAAAAGATTCTAGGAAATTGGGAACGTGATCCTTGCCCAAAACCCAAAAAAAAACCTAGAAAGCTTTTCCCCAACTTCCAATCTTCAAATTTGGGCCCTCCTCTTCTTGGCCCTTCTTCAATTTCGAAATTTGTTGCTGTAGCTGCTCCTGAAGATCTCTGCCCTCCAAAATACCAGCAAGCCTCCTGAAAGATATCTCCAATCAATCCTCCAACTCCTCAGCCCCTAACTCCTTCAACAAATGTTGCTCTAAACTGTTGCCTTCCTATGACTGCACAGTCATTGGGTGGATGACGTGGTCCCTGAAAAATAATTGAAGAGAACTGCATATGGTTGGCCTCTTAGGCTCTGAAACTGCTCCAACACTTCTAAAAATCGTCAATAACTCCTCTTGTAACTGCTCTAGAAGATTTCCTTCATAACCCAACTTCTCCACACTCACTGACTCCCTCTACTGCGCATCACCAGCTCTCACTGTGTCCCAGCTACTCCAAAAATCCATGGGACCTGCAAACTCAATCTCTCCTAACCACAAAATACTGAAAGAACCCTTCTTGAGTGGCACTCGAAGTCCACTGGAGAAGGGGTGAGCTTCTCTCCTTGGGAAGCTCCTGTGCTAAACAACACAGCGTTGGCTCATCTAAACAGCTAAGGAAATTCAATTTTCTGAATATGCAAATGATGCCCATGCCTTCTCCAAATCTTCCTTTTATAAGTGTTGGCCATGCAAAACTTGTCGGTCCCTCCATCAATTCGATTTTCTCAAATGAATTCAAATTGCTTTCTTCTCCAATACGCTATCCTTGTGGGTCCCATCCTCCACTAACACTTTAATTTACTCTTTTCCTCCTAGGTTGGCCATGAAAAAGGTACTTTAAGTTATTAGTTCAAAATTGACAAAAATGTATTCCCAAACATTAGGAAAATTTAAAAAGGGATATTACAGTCCTCCACTCCCAGATGTTTCTTGTCCCCAAAAAACTGCAAAGCTGGAAGTTGTAAGTTCTATTCATTTTCCCATCTAGCATCCTCCTCCAGCAAATCCTTCCACTTCACCAAGTGATCCCGGACCACTCTGTTCCTCAACCTCCTCTCTCTGGTATCCAATATCAGCTCCGGTGTCAAAACCAAATGCCCCTCATTGTCCAATGGAAGCAATTGCGCTGCTACTACTACCTGCTACCCCAATGCCTTCTTCAAGCATGAAAAATGGAAGAAATTATAGATTCGGCTCTCAGAAGGCAACTCCAGCTCATAAGCAACCTCACCAACTCTCCTCACCACTCGGTAAGGTCCATAAAATCAAGGCCGCAATTTCTCTGCACCCTTCTACTTGAGTGAAGATTGCCTGTATTCTTGCAGACGCAAGTAAACCATGTCTCCAACTTCGAACTACCTCTCCACCCTGTGCTTATCAGCATATATTTTCTGTTGATTTTTGGCTACCTGCAATTTTTTCTTGAGAGCTCGGAGGATCTTCTGGCTCTCTTGAACCCAATACTTGGCCCCTAGGGACCTGCTGTCTCCAAAAATCATATCAGAAAAAGTGAGTGCATCATATTCATAAAAAGCTTGAAAAGGGGACATACCAATAGACATATGATAAGTCATGTTGTAGCAGAGCTTCTCCAGATGCAACGATTTGACCCACGCTCACTGCTGCCCTATCACATAATTGCGTAGGTACCCCTCCAGCCACTTGTTCACGATCTTCGTCTGCCCATCAGTCAGGGGATGATGGCTAATGTTAGGTGTGCACTCAGTCCCCACCAAGAAGAACAGCTCCTACCAAAAGGCTCCCATGAATCTGATGTCCCTATCATTCACAATGGTCTTTAGGAGACCATGCAATCGGAAGACCTCCCAAAAGAACAGCTCAACCACCCGGGAGATTGAAGATCTAGAAGAGATAGCAAAGAAATGGGCAAGCTTGGTCAGTTTGTCCACTACTACTTAAATATAGTCTCTCCCCTGCGTTGTTGGTAGTCTCGTGATGAAATCCATAGACACACTCCCCCACTTCCTCTTTGGAATGAGTAGTGCTTGCAACAACCCGGTTGGATGAGAGGGTTCCACCTTGTTCCTCTAGCACTCTATGCACTCTCTCACATGCCTCAGCACATCTCCCTTGAGACCTCTCCAAGACAATCTCTCCCTGACTGCACGATATGTCTTGAGGAAACAAGGGTACCCTGCTATTGGAGAATCATGCATTGCCTGCATGATCTTCTCCCTCAAATGAGATTTTGGGACCAAATAGATCTTATCCTTGTAATAGATAACATCATCCATCACTCGAAATCAATCATCCCTATGTGTATCATCCAAGATCTCGCATTCCTGCCTATCTTTGGAATACTCAACCAACAGTTGAGCCTTCCAATCCTACGTGACAGCGCTACTGGCCTGCGTGAAAGGGCATCAGCTACAATGTTGTGTTTGCCCTTCACATACTCTATCTCGAAGTCGTAAGCTTGGATCTTACTCACCCACTTTTTTTGCCTCTCCTCCAATGACTACTGCTTAAAGAAGAAAGTAGACTATTGTGATCTGTCTTTACCTTGAACTAGTTTGCCACAAGATACTGTCAGAACTTCGCAAATGCATGCATCACTACCAGCATCTCCTTATGATATATTGAATACTGGTGAGATTTGGTGTATTTGGGGTAGCATCAGTTGTGCTCTAGCCCCCAAATTTTGAGGAAGGACTAGAGTACACTTCAACTACAAGACCCAGAAATTGATTTGGGAAATTTCATCTGGTTTAGGAGATATTAAATTAATTAATTATTTTTATGTATTTCCTAAGTTAAAACTTAGGGAACTTAAATAATTTAATTTAATTTAATTAAACATGTGATGAAATTGTCTTAACTCATACGGATCAAGCTTTCTTTTAATCTTAGACATTGATTCAAGATTTGATCATGGTTGTTGGTTTCCCAACCAGAAAAATATAAAGGAAAGGCTTGGGGTCATTTGTAAAGACACACAGAAGCAGAGCATTGAAGCTAAGTTGAGATTCTAGGGCAGGGTATGCTAAGAATACTCAGAAGTGTTTCAGCTGCAGAGAGTGGAATTTAGGCCAAGGGGATGATCTGATCCCGGGTCTAGAATACACAGGAAGCAGAGATCAGCTCAAGGAGAGTGCAGAAGAAGAGAGCAGCAACAGTAGCAAGGACAGCGCAGTCCCTCCAACGACAGCGTGATTTTCAGCAGGAAACCCTCAAAGGGTTACGCAGAGACCCTAAGGGGCAGCGTAGTGACTGCGTCACCCAGTCTAGGGTAACGCAATCTCTTCCGGAGCAGCGCTGAGAGTTTTAGGGGCTTCAGAGGCTTTCAGGGGCAGCGCTGGGGTTTCTAGGCCCCAATCTTGGCCGAGTTCTGTAAATCCCGTTTAAGGGAATGGATCAGTCATTATTTTGGCCCTAGATCAGCCAATGAGTTGTAGATCTAGTATATTCTCTATCGGGTCTTCCAGATCTAGAACCCAGATTTGTGTATTCAGAAAAATCCTTAATAATAAAACCATCCAGCAGCCAGAGACCGGTTTTCCCGCATTGGGTTTTTCCGGGGAATATTTGTCAAAAAATAACTGTGTCACTTTGTCTATGTGTGCATGGACTTGCTCTAGATCTGGATTGGTAGAGATCTGTTATGTGTTTTGCTTCGATTTTAACTTGAATTTATTCAGTAAATAACTTGTCTAAAAAACGAGGAGCATAACCAGATTAACAGTAATAATTTCTGCATAAAGTGTAAAGATTCAGAAATTTCTACATGGTATCAGAGCAATTGCAGATCTAGGAGGGTCACCAACAGATGAAATTGAAGGTTCTAGCTGCATGAAGCAGCTGGACAAGCAGCAAAAACGCAGAACTTAAGGGACAGTGCAGTTTTCAGAGGCCGATTCACGCAGAGGGAAGGGTGACGCTGTCTAACGCTGTGTCCTAGCAAGCCCACACAATTACTACACAGAGGCAGCTCAGAAACAGTGATGAATTGGTCTAAAGCCAGCCAGTTTGATTCAGATCTGAATCTGACAGATCCAAAAAAGACTACAAAAAAGCTGCAGAAATTCAGAAGCTGCTGGTGGGGTTAGTTTTCTGAAGTTTTCAGATTTTTAGCCTTAGCACAAGTGACAAAGAGCGGGTGGAGATCAACTTCTCAGAAAGTTTCTAACCAAAGGAAACTTGTAGTTTGATTAGAGGAAGAAGAAGCTGAATCATAACTGATTTGGTAGATTCCCAAGGAGGGAAAGCAGTTGTCAGAGGGAGCAAAAGGTGCTTGTTTCACCAAGGACCTTAGATCCGTTTCTCTAGCAAAGAGAAAAGGAAGTTCCGACATATTCTGAGCAGATGGCTCCTCATGGACTGCGTGATCAAGATAGGTTAGATGGCCTCTCAAACTTTTCAGTTTGGAAGGCAAGGATCCTGATAGTCCTTGAGGCATACAATCTTAGAGACAATGCAGAGCAAACTCTGGCCACACCGACAAATCCGGATCTCCTTCAGAAGCATAAGGAGGCAGCTGGGCATGCCAAGCGACTGATTATGGATGGTATAAAGGACCATATTGTACCACACATAGCTGAGAAGAAGACAGCTAAGGAGATGTGGAAGGCCTTGACCTCCCTATGTGAGGGAAAGTCTGTCCAAAGAAAGATGCTGTTGGACACTCATATGAGGTCATTCATGATGACCAAGGGAGAAGACATGGAGCATTTTCTCTTCAGATTGCAGTCAATCAGAGATCAGCTAACTGCAACGGGTGCATTGGTGGATAATGATGTGAGAGTCAGGACTACCCTCACTGCAGTCACAGATGAGTGGGAAATCTTTGTCCAAAGTATCTTGGGCAGAGCAGACCTCCCTGATTGGAACAGCTTGTGGTCAATTCTGTGTCAAGGCGAACTCTGCAGATTCACCAAGAGGCAGCACAGCCCTGCATTGAGCAAAGTGAAGAAGGAAGATGAGGAAGATGCAGCCTTGGCATCAAAGAAGCAGCCAAAGAAAAAGAAGGATCTTTCAAAGATCAAGTGCTTCCAATGTGGTGAAATGGGACATTTTGCCAGCAATTGTCCTAAGAAGAATAGGGACAAGGAAGCATCTTCTTCCAAGGCAGCTGTGGCAGATGATGGGTCAGGAGATGATGAAGCCACGAGTGCTCATGAACCACGGAGGTGGGGTGACATGGATATGTAGAGGAGCTACATAGAAAATAGGCGAGCTCCTTGAGCAGCTCATCTCTTGGATCACATGCGAGCTACGGTAGCCTTAAGACAATAGCGGGACAAGTCAAGCAGTTGGTGCATAGATCACAGATGAGGCAAAGGCAGAGGCAGATTTGAAGGCTGAGAGGAGCAACGCAGCAGCAACGCAGAGGGTGATGTGACTTAAGCAGTGCAGAGCAGAGTTGCAGCAGTGCAAAAAGCTTCAAAAGGACAGCACAGTGCAGCAACAAAGTGATAGATTTCAGCATAAGGGGTTGATGTGACTTCAATAGTGTAGAGGGAATCTGATTACACAAGCAGAACTGTAGCTGTGCATCGTTCTTTAGATGCCAGCACAGATCTGTAGCCTATGGAGCTTCAGTGATGAGGATGCAGCCCATCTGACTCGTCTGTCAAAGATTGGGTAGGAGATTTAGTTGTTTCTCTCAACAACTAAAGTTGCAGTGCAGCAGATCAGCAGTGGCATTGCTATGAGCAGCACAGATGCAGCATATTGAGAGGGAGCTACAGTACAAAGGTTGCAGTGGCATTGGCAGAGTCATGGGCAACAGTACAAAATGCCAGCAGCGGTGCAGAGTTGAGTGGCAGCAGGCCAAGCATCAGCAGCACAGAACCAGTGCCCAAAATCATGTAATGCATAAGTGTGATGTGTTGCTAGAGCACACCCTTGATGCTAAGAGGGAGTGTTGATATTTTGTGTATTTGGGATAGCATCAGTTGTGCTCTAGCTCCCAAATTTTGAGGAAGGACTAGAGTACACTTGATCTACAAGACCTAGAAATTGATTTGGGAAATTTCATCTGGTTTAGGAGATATTAAATTAATTAATTATTTTTATGTATTTCCTAAGTTGAAACTTAAGGAACTTAAATAATTAAAGTGAATTTAATTAAAAATGTGATGAAATTGTCTTAAGTCACACGAATCAAGCTTTATTTTAATCTTAGCCATTGATTCAAGATCTGATCATGGTTGTTTGTTTCCCAACCAGAAAAGTATAAAGGAAAGGCTTGGGGTCATTTGTAAAGACACACAGAGGCAGAGCACTGAAGCTAAGTTGAGATTCTAGGGCAGGGTTTGCTAAGAATACTCAAAAGTGTTTTAGCTGCAGAAAGGGGAATTTAGGCCAAGGCGATGATCTAATCCCGGGGTCTAGAATACACAAGTGGCAAAGATCAGCTCAAGGACAGCACAGAAGAAGAGGGCAGCATCAACAACAAGGATAGCGCAGTGCCTCCAAGGACAGCATGATTTTCAGCAGAAAACCCTCAGAGGGTTACGCAGAGACCCTAAGGGGCAGCGTCACCCAGTCTGGGGTAACGCAGTCTCTTCCGAAGCAGTGCTGAGGGTTTGAGGGGCTTCAAAGGCTGATGCAGAGGCTTTCACGAGCAGCGCTGGGGTTTCTAGGCCCTAATCTTGGCTGAGTTCTGTAAATCTCATTTCAGGGTGTGGATCAGTCATTATTTTGGCCCTAGATCAGCCAGTGAGCTGTAGATCTAGTGTATTATTTGTCGGGTTTTCTAGATTTGGAACCCAGATTTGTGTATTCAGAAAAATTCTTAATAATAAAACCCTCTAGCAGCCAGAGACCGGTTTTCCCACATTGGGTTTTTCCATGAACTATTTGTCTAGAAATAACTGTCACTTTGTCTATGTGTGCATGCACTTGTTCTAGATCTGGATTGGTAGAGATCTGTTATGTGTTTTGCTTCGATTTTAACTTGAATTTATTCAGTTAACAACTTGTCTAAAGTAGAAGGAGCATAACTAGATTAAAAGTAATAATTTTTGCATAAAGTGTAAAGATTCAGAAATTTCTACAAATACAACCTCTCATGAGGCAGCAACTTCCTGCTCTCAAATGCAATGGAGTGGGCTCCCTGCATTAACACTGAACCAACACCTTCGCCTAAAGCATCACTCTCTAGCACAAAGGGCCGTGTGAAATCTGGCAAAGCCAAAACTAGACAGATACTAATGACTCTCTGCCTCTCGAATGTCCAACAAGGTCGGGGTGGTCGACGAAGATAACTCGTCCCTAAAGAATAAGCTACAAGAGTGCAGAGAACTTATCACGGTACGCCCGTCGGATGAGGTCTTACAGGCGAAAATTCAGGTTCTCAAGGATAAACAAGAAGAAATCAGATCACAACCGGTATCTTTCAAACAAGAAATGGAATCACATAAAAGTTCATGGGTACAGGTGGTCAAAGTAAAGAAAAAGCCCCACCCCTTACAGCGGTGGAAGAAGTTGTGTAGGCCAAACTGGTGGAGGGAAGGACCCGGCGAGCAAGAGAACTAAACCTCAAAGTGAGGGGACGCCCCTCCCCCCCTCCCCCCGCTCCTTCATCGGACACACTGGAGCTATGCCATAAGTTCCTTCATGACACACTTGACATACCTGATATAACGCTGGATAGGGCATGGTTGGGGCAGGATTCTACTCTCTTCCTTAAATTCCGCAACTCCACAGATAGGCTTCAGGCACTTTGGGCAAAGCGGAAACTGTTCTCCCTTCCAAACAAGGTATTCCTGGATGAGGACCTCACAAGAACACAGGTAGTTGAACTTAAACAGGCCAGAGAACAGGTTGCGGCAGCAAGACAAGCAGGAAAGTGGGCAGTCATCAGAATTCTTCAAGCGGTTGTTCGAGATTCCTTCCCCCGAGATGGGTACCTCGAACCGGTAGCTCTAAATGACGGGCCCGAGTAGAGAGGAGACAGGGTACGAGTATTTCGGTCCACTGCTGGAATGGAAATGGCTCTTTCTGGTCATCACCTAGCCTACTTCATGACGCCCTCACTTCAGCAGACATCCTACTCATTACCAAAACACACGCAAGCCCTGTCTATCCTCTCCCTGACATCACAGGATACCAGTGGACCTCAGCTTGCAGACAGGAGACACAGAGTTCAGGACGAGTCAGAGGTTCTGGAGGAGTAGCATGCCTTGTCAAAGATGATCTCAGACACAGAATCACTGTTGTGGCGACCGATGATCACGCCAGATTCATGTGGATTCAGATCAAAGCCAACATCCCCCTCTGAGAGACATTTACATTGCCGTGTGTTACTTTCCCCCCATCTCGTCACCTTTTGCTATCCATAATAGTGACGGAGACCCATTCACAGAGTTGTACTCTGACATTACCAAATACTCGGCAGTGGGAGACATCATTCTCATGGGGGACTTTAATGCCCGAACTAGAGACATCCAAATTCCCATTCATGATCGTACAGAGAACGTGTTTTGCACTCGAGGGGTCGATCCAACTTCGGTGAGCATGCACCGAACATCAGAGGATAGCTTGGGCCCCACCACAACCTACGAGAAACACCTTCTGCAACTGGGGAAGTCTCACGAGTTGATAATCCTGAACAGCCTCCCTTGCATTCCATCCTCACATTTCTTAACTTGCCAACCCCACAGGGGGGGAGCGAGTGTGGTAGATACACTCTTGCCAATCCGGATCTCCTCCCACACATCAAAAACCTCTCTATCACACCCATCCCCCTGGCGGATCATGCACTTCTCTCACTTTCACTTCAGTTTAACCTCACTCGCACTTCCCCCCCTATTCTGCACAATCCACCACGTACCCTCTTCCAGTTCGAGGAAGGCAACCCTGACGTCTTCTCTTCTACCCTCAAGCACGCACTTCCACCTGAAGTCTAGTTCGCCTCTCTCGAATTCGTCAATGACAAATACCAATGCCTCTCATCTGCAATCTGGGAGGCCACGCTCCAGTCCTTCCCTTCCTCCACCCACTCCACCGCCCCCCCCCCCCCCACCCCCCACAAACCGGGAGGATGTCCTATGAATAAGTGGTATGACCACGAGTGCAAATATCTGCACCAGGATCTCTAGCACGCCTTCAGACATTCCCTACCGTCGTACCCCATCATCCCCTTTGCCTACCGCCGCCTCCTTCGTCGTAAGAAACGTCATTTTATTTCCCAGAAGAAACAAATTCTTTCTACTCTCCTTCTCCACTCCCCTAAAGAGTTCTGGGGCACCATTCTTTCCAGGCGACCTCCCACACCTACCAACCTTGAACCCACCTCCATGCTCTCCCACACTTCCAAGTTGTATGACATCCCCAAGCAACCCCTCATTCAGGTTGTTCCCCCCCTACCGCCTGTCACTTCTTCTCCGACAAAGATATCAGAGAAGCAATTTGGGCGATGAACAACAGTAAAGCCGCAAACGAAGAACGCTTCCAGGCAAAATTCTTCAAACTTGGGCTTTGTCCTCTGGTTGGTTACCTAGTGGATCTCTTCAACCATGTCATTCGAGATGGCTTCCCTGATGGATGGTCCCACCACATTATCTACCCCATCCATAAGGCAGGATCTACCTCCAACCCAAACAGCTACAGAATGATCATGGTCGGACACACATTCTCCAAGCTATATGCTATTGCCCACCACAAGGGACTCTCCATCTTCCTAGATCAGAGACATCTCAGGGCCAGGGGGCAAGCTGGTTTTAGACCAGATCACCAAACCACTGACCAAATCTTCACCCTTCGAGCGATGATCGAGGATTCCCGACATCGGTCCTCCAAGGTGTATTGTTGTTTTGTGCATTTCAAGAAGGCCTTCGATTCGGTCCCAAGGGAGGACCTTTTTCAGAGGCTGAGAGAGATTGGCATCTCATCAACTCTTCTGACTACTATTATGCGCCTCTACGAGTCTGTCCTCGGCCATCTCTGCACGGTTGGAGGGATGTCGGAGTTCATCCAGAGCACTATTGGTGTCAAGTAGGGGTGCCCACTTTCCCCCATTCTTTTCAAGATCTACATTGATGAGCTGGAATCTTTCCTCCGAGAGCATATCCAGGAATGTGATGGGTGCCTTCTCCACCATGTCTTGATCTCCATCCTACTCTTTGCTGATGATATTGCCCTCCTCGCCTCCTCCCCAAAGGGCTTACAGAGACAGCTAGATGCCCTTGCAGCGTTTTGTGATCTTCGGCACCTGACAGTGAACCTGAGCAAAACCAAAGTCATAATTTTCAATGGGGTGAAGAAGACCTCGAGTTTCCGCTTCCTATTCAAGGGAGAAGAAATCTAAGTCATTAGCAGTTACACTTACTGGGGAGTGCAGTTTACAGGTCCACGGTTCAGCCTTCAGTCGGCTCTTCAACCAAGGATAAACAAAGGATATGGTTCCCTAGCCCTCCTTGAGAGACAGTGCTTCCGTCACCACTTCCAGGACATTTCATCCAAGATGAACATCATGGATGCCTTGATCCGCCCCACCGTTCTTTATGGATCAAAGATTTGGGGGCCCTCATTACTGGAGTCAGATTGGACCTCATCAGAGTGAGTCCAGACCCTTCTCTTGCGCCGCTTCATTCGGTGCAAGCAGACAGTTCCTCAGAGCATCATCCTAGCAGAGTTCAGGGCTAAGCCCTTCCGCCTGGAGGCAATCTTCAGGATTGTCTCCTTTCTTGATCGAATTTGTGGGCTGGCAGACACGAGAGAGGGTAGAGGCAAGTACCCATACCTGGCCTATTGCTCCTCGGAGAGCATCGCTCATACGCAGACAGACCAAACCAAATGTTGGTTCACTGGGGTGACAGAACTCCTAGGTCTTATAGGTATCCAGATGGATCATCTCCCCCCGTTCCAGTATTCACTGAACGCCCTGGAGCACCTTCTTCCAAACCAGCAAGAGCTCAACAAAATCATCAAGGAGGACATCTACGAGCAGTACATTCAGACTACATGCATCAATCCTCTAAGCGGACTGCACCCAAAGATGGCCGTCTATGCTGAGCACCTTCTGGAGATCAGAAATGGACTCATTGTTCGACCCTAGTATACCCTCCAGCATTAGATGCATGCTATCAAGATCCCTCTCGCGCAGCTCAAGGTTGGATCACACAGGCTTCGAGTGGAGACAAACCATCACATTCACAGGACGGAGAGGATTTGTCAGCTTTGTCACTTACAGGAGGTGTAGACTGAGTTACATTTCATCTTCAAATGCCCAGTCTACTATGAGATCCGAGTACGTTTTCATTGCTTATTTAGGGGCCCCCAGAGCCTGGCCAGCTTCCTTAGATGCATTGACCAGAGATGCCTGGCACTTTACCTTCAGGAGACCTTCAAGCATCGTTCCCTTCTACTCCAGCCTCCTACAGTTTCAGACACCACACAGAGGATCACAAATTTCTTCAGGGTGCTCCCGGCATCGTGGGGCACCAAGAGAACTACCGATCGATCCATAAACCATGATTCCAAATCCGTGCGGATCCAGGGGTCCCGTCCCACTAGACCCCATCCACACTCCAGGACCAGACCCCCCCTCCAGGAAACGCCCCAAATCCTCCAGACGGCAGCTGCAGCAGTCCAGTTCCTCCTCAAGGCATCATACATTAACAAGTTTCCTTCAGTCCTCATCTATCGGCCTCGGAGGCTAGGAGTAGGAGTCTCCCCCCCTCCCTCAAGAGGCTCCTCTTTCTCCTCAAGGACTTCTTCATCACAGCTCATTGTCAAGATGCATTAGTCATCTAGCTTTTACTTTACATTTGCACTCTTTGTAGTTTGTATTTCCTGCTTTTATAATGGAAGGGGACCGTTTGGTCCACCGGCTAGGCATGTTGTAATCATTGTAATCGACAATCTCGTTGACCTTTTTATGGTCATTCGTTGGACATTAATAAAAATATCTTATCTTATCTACTATCTGCATCCACTCAAAAGTGCCCCTCTTCATTAAATTTGTAAGGGGCGCTGCCAACTGTGAAAATCCCCTCACAAACCTCCTGTAATAAGTGCATATACCCAAGAAGCCGCTCAGCTCCGTCACATTCCTGGGTGTTGGCCAATCTAATATGGCTTGGATCTTCTCTGGATGCACCTTCACCCCATCTTCTCCTATCACATGCCCAAGGTACAGCATCTCAATTACTCCAAATTCATATTTGGACATCTTTGCATACAACTGTTGCTCATCTAGGATGCGTAGCACTTCCTCCAAGTGTTGGAGGCGTTATTCCCATGTTCGGCTGTAAATGAGTATATCATCAAAGAACACTAAGACAAAATGCCTAAGCTGACCACGGAACACATGGTTCATACAACACTGGAAAGTACTAGGAGCATTGGTTAGCCCAAAGGGCATCACTAAGAACTCAAAGTGTCTGTAACGACAACGAAAAGCTTTCTTGGGAATATGTTGCTCCCTCACACGTATCTGGTGGTAACCCGAACGTAGATCTATCTTAGAGAAGTATTTAGCTCCTCTAAGCTTATCCATCAGCTCATCTATGTGGGGAATGCGATCCCTGTTCTTCAGAGTCTTCTTATTCAGTGACCGGTAGTCTATGCACATGCGCAGTGTCCCATGCTTCTTCTTCACCAGCACTATAGAAGAAGCAAAAGAACTGGAGCTAGGCCTAATATGCCCCAACCTCAGTAACTCTTGAATGGCCCGCTCTATCTCATCTTTATAGTCCTTAGGATGTCTATAAGGTGTGGTGATGACCGCATTCACACCCTCCTCCAGCTCAATGGTGTGCTCGAATCCCTGGTCTGGCAGTCTCCCTAGTGGAACATCTCCAAAAACCTCCTGATGTCGCTCCAACAAAGCTAATATGTCCGAGTGCGTAGCCTTGGCCCGTGACACTGTCTTTGAAACGCTGAAACTATTTGAGGTGGATAAGAGTGTATCCCCCTCAACAATATAGGCCTCCCATCGGGCCCTTTGAACTCCATCTCCAGCTACTTCCAATTAGTGGTGACCTTCCCCAACGTGTACAGCCATTGAACTCCCAACACCACACTGGTATCCGAAATGTCAACAACAAAGAAATGATCAGTGAGAGAGTAGTTCCCCATCTTCAAAATCAATCCAGGGACATATCTCGTACACCGCATGGTCCAGGCTCCACATATCAGGACTGCGAATCCCTCAAACGTGGCTGTCTGGATGCCACTACGCTCCACCATCTGGGCATCCAGAAAATTGTGGGTGGACCCACTCTCAACTAGCACTGACACACGTGTTGATTTCTGGTAGCATCATATGTGTTCTAGCCTTGTAATTTTGTATACAGGCTAAGGCACATGTATTCCATAATACCCAGAAATGCAGCAGAAGCATTGACTTACTTGTCCAAGAGTGCGTAAGTCTAGCTGAGCAGAAGGTTAGAGGAAAATATCAACAGTTGAGGAGATGGCCAACAACGGATTGCGTGACCAGGATAGATTGGAGGGTGCCTCCAACTATGTTATTTGGAAATCAAGGATTAAATTTCTCCTTGATGAGCATGATCTAAAGGCCCTCATAGAGAGCGCAGTTGCAGAACCACTGGATGTAGCACATCTGAGAGCCTTCAAGAATAATATGGCAAGAGCCAAACAATTGATCCTAGATGGTGTGAAGGATCACATCGTACCTCACATAGCAACGAAGAACACTGCTAGAGAAATGTGGGTAGGGCTGAAAAAGCTATACCAAGGATCTTCCGAGCAGCGGAAGATGTATCTCGAGGAGAAGATGCGTAATACAAGGATGAAGAAGGGAGAGCATTTTGACTACTTCCTATCTAGAATTCAGGATAACCGAGAACAGTTCTCAGCAATGGAATCAGCACCCAAAGACTCGGAGCTAGTAAGGCTCACTCTGAACTCTGTTTCAGAAGACTATCAGGTCTTTGTCCAGAGCATTATGGGTAGAGAAAAGCTGCCAGGATGGAAAGCGATGTGGGCAACCTTGCAGCAAGATTTGAGGAGAGATCTCCTCAAAATCTATGTTGAGGCTGGCAGCAGCAGTTCGAAAGTCAAGAAGGAGGAAGAAGATAATACAACCCTTGCATCAAAGGGGCAACAGAGGCAAAAGAAGAAAAATCTATCTAAGATCAAGTGCTTCAGGTGTGAGGAAATGGGACATTATGCCACACAATGTCCTCTTAAGAAAAAGGATAAAGAGGAGAAGCAAGATCCTCAAGCCGGAGCTGCCAAGATTGAGGTAGAAGAAGATTGTGTTATGTTAGCTCATCTTCCGAAAGGAGAGAAGTGGGCTGACTTGGAGTTGTAGATCCAGAATCTATAGTGGCAAGAACCTTGAGTATTTCCCAACTCTTGGATCACATGTGAGCTACGGCAGCCTAAAGACAGTAGCAGGATGGACAGTTGCAGCAGAAGATGAGAAGACAACGCAGTGGTTAGCAGTACAAGAGCCTAATCGGCGCAGAAGGGGAGCAGCAGCATCAACAGTTGAGCAATAGCAGCGCAGTGCAGTGCCGTGCTCATGCAGTGCAGAGTAGCAACAATGCAGTACTTTCACAGAGCTCGTGCAAATGTTGGCAACAGTCAGTCCTATTTTCCAGAGGCAGTTTTACTTGTCCAATTTCGGATAATTCTCTATTGCAATTAGCAACAGTGCAGCAATGTAGTAGCAGCAGTAATAGTGCAATGCACAGTGGTGCAGAGCAGTGCTCACGCAGTGCAGCAGCATGGTTGTAGAATTCAGAGGGAGTTGCAATATAGTGGCAGTCGGCAGCAGCATGTAGAGTCAACAGCAGTACAGATGCAGCATTTTTGTGCAGTGTTGGTGAGTAGCATCAACAACACAACAGCAGATGTTCTAGAAGTCAGAGCAACACATTGAGTTGTCTTGCTAGAGCACTTTTCTCACTAAGGAGGAGGGTGAGGGGCCTATCAAAATAACACATTGAGCACATTGAGCATTTAGTATTTTCGAGCTTGTGAGAGAGCCACAGGTTTTTTATCAAGATCAAATCACTAGGGTTGGGTTTGCTAAGTGATTTGATTCAGTGATCAGTTTCAGAGAGGGGAAGATCCAGTAACTAGACAGGACGACCAAGAGTACATTTCAGAGAGAGGTAGCAATGACGCAGAGAGAGACAGCGCAGTCACCTAGAGGGGTGACATAGTTTCAGAAGGGAATCACGCAGAAGTGATGCAGTGCTTTTTGTGTTCAGTCTCGAGATAGCTGGAAGCTGGGGTTTCTGAGCCACGAGGGCCAAAACTCAGTTTCTGATCAGCTTGATCATTTGCAAAGTAGAGGTGACGCAGTTCCAGAGCTTGCGCACGCACGCTTACGCAATTCAAGCATAGGCATCACGCAGAGGCAGAGAGGGGCTTCACCAGCACTGTTCAGATCAGTCGGGGATTTGCAGAGTGAGGTATACCTCACATTTCTTCTGTTGCCTAGCTTTTCTCTGAAGGGTGAACCAGATATTGGCACCCTAGTTTTACTCAAGATTATGTTGCTTAAAAATACAAAACCCTCAGATCTGCTACACTGGTTTTCCCGAGTTGGGTTTTCCCAAGGACTTAGTCCAAAAATAACTATGTCAAATGTGGATGTTTTTCATTGTATTTTGTTCAGTTTGTTTCAGCACTTAGATTTATTCTGCAGCATTATTTGTGTAAACTGATTCAGAAATTACTTTGATATTTCAATGTAATGAAATAATTATGAAAAATAATAGAAGTAATTCAGATTTGTTGCGGTAGGAATCCAGATCTAGGATTTTTCACAACACGTTGCCCCTGAATGGTCCCCCTGCCTCTGAGTGTCAAGTACTTCGGCACACCCTGAAGTGAAGCAAGAACCCCCATTGGAGCAAATGCTCCTCCTCCATGTCGAGGTGATGGTGGTCCTCCTGCTCCCGATGGAACTCCCTCATCCCTCAGCTCCTCCACTATCTCTCCTCTAGCTCATTGTTCGAGAACACCTCAATGAAATGGGCCTTGCCCTTGGTGCACTTGTGCCCTGGTGCCCAAGACTCACTGGCACGTGAAACACAATCTCCTCCTCGTGAGGTCCCTCTGTGTCCAATCATCCAACTGACCAAGCCCTCCATCTCTTTATGGTGGCCCCATATTTCTGTTCACCTGTGAGGTTGTGGGTCTCGAAGGAACGAAAGCCCTGTTCCTGGGCATTGCGTCAATCATATCCCAAGCCAAAGAGATGGCATCTTGTAATCATGTGGGCTTGTAGGCCCTCACCCATCTGTGAAATTTTCAAACTGAAACACTACTGCAGTGCTAGATTTATTTCACCTACTTATTTTATGATAAGTTATTTATAGATTCTTCCAATAAATTCTGAAATAAACACAACTGCAGTATTCACTTAATTATAAGAAGAAAAATAGAACAGAACACATATAACGCAATAGAAACAATCACATGAACACAGATATTTTTAGACAATTGTCCCCGAAAAAACCCAGTGTGGGAAAATCGGTTCAGTAAATGAGGGTTTGTACTATTCTTCACCAAGGAAAATCATTTACAAGAATTTGATGAGCATACTTTTAGAATACACCTAAGATAAATTCCCCAAATCCTTCGGGAGAATTTCTGACACCCGGGAGACACCCTAGCTCCTTCTGCGTCACTCTGTATGGTCTTCTGCGCAGTCCCTGCACTGGACTGCATCACTCTGCGTGGGGACTCAATGCTGCTACTCAGCTATATCCCCTCTGCATCCTCCTCCTGCCTTTCTTTGCCTCTATTGACTTCCCCTTCCTTCTTCTGCCTCTGCAACTTTGCATCTACAACCTCTCCCTCTGAAATCGAATTCTATTCCTTCAAAATCGATTTCCTTCAAGAACTGAGTGTGTGCCCGGCTTGCTTTCCCAATGACCCTTAAGCCTTCTCTTATAATCTTCTAGTTGATGAATCAATGGCCCAGATTAGATCTCTAATCAATGGCTAAGATAAAAACATAACGTGATCTTCGTTTTCTAGAAGATTCACACTCTGTTTTATTAATAACCTTTAATTAATTTAATTTCCTTAAGTTTAGACTTAGGGATCACATTAAAATAATTAATTATTTTAATAAAACATGAACCGAGTGGAATTTCCACAAACGGTTTCTCAGTTATTTGGAATACTGATGTCCAAGCCTCCTCACAAAATATGAGACTTAGGACACTTTCCAATGCTACAAAATCAACAATCCTTAGCGAGGAAAGTGTTCAAGCAAAATATCAACTACATCTGCTTTGACCTGAAGCATCTACTGCATTGTTGATGTCTCGGTTGTTCCCCCTCATCTACTGCGTTGCTGCCCTCTATACTACTTCTCATGACACCATCTTTGTCACTGCCTCATCCATACTGCAGCTCCCTCTCATTTTCAAGCCCATCCATTCCTCTACTGGAATGGATTCTTGACAATCCCCATCTTTTCTCTGAAATAAGTAAACTTAATTTTACCCAGAGCTTTCGTGAGGACATCTTCCACATGTTCCCCTATAGGAATGTACTTCAACTGTACAGCTCCCCTTTGGACATAGTCTTTGATGAAGTGGCACCTAACGTCAATGTGCTTCGACTGATCATGAAACACAAGATTCTCAGAGAGCTTGATGCAACTCTGATTATCACACAAAATTCTAGTCAGTTCCATCCTCTTCTTGAATAAGTTCATGAGCAACTTACGAAGCCATATGGCCTCACACGAAGTTGTGCTAGCTGCCATATATTTAGCCTCGGTTGAGCTCAGCGCCACGGATTTTTATTTCCTACTGCACCAGGAAGTCATTCGTGATCCGACACTGAAACAGTACCCACTGGTATTTTTCCTGTCTACTGGACTTCCAACCCTGTCTACATCAATGAACCCACTCAACTGGATTTCATTTCCCTTGGTGTACCTCAATCTAAACTCAATTGTCCCCTTCAAGTATCTGAGAACATGTTTGGCTGCTGCCCAATGAGCCTTCCTTGGTTCTACCATGAACTGCCTGAGGGTATTCACGGCTTAACATATGTCTGGTCTAGTGTTGACCAGGTATATCAATGATCCTATGAGCTACCTATATAAGGAAGAATCAGCCTCATCATCCTTAGACATGTCAATTTTCTTCCAGTTTGTGATCATTGGTGTAGCCATGGATCTACAATCCCCCATCTGAAATCTCTATAGTATATCTTCCTTGCCCAAGGAAGATTTCTCCCTTCTACTGCCAAACACCCAACTCCAGAAAATAGTGCATCTGCCGTAGATCCTTCATGTCGAATTTTGTAGCTAGATTTTCTTTGCAATCTTTGATGAGCCTAGATGATCCAGTTAAAAACAGATCATCTACATATAACACCAATTTTAGAGGCTCATCCCCTACTCTCAGATAGTAGAAATTGGGATCTGCGTCATTCTTCACAAATCCCATCTTCTGCAGGTAGTTGTCAATTCGCCCATATCAAGCTCTAGGGTCTTGCTTTAGTCCATACAAGGCTTTCTTAAGCCTTCACACATGATATTTCTGCTCATGCATCTCAAAGCCCTCTGGTTGTTCTATGTACACCTCCTCTTCTATCACCCCATTCAAGAACGCAATCTTGACATCCATCTGGTGAATTTCCATCCCATCTGCGCTACAAGGGAGATGACAGATCTGATTGAAGTCTATCGAGCTACAAGGGCGAAGGTTTCTTCATAGTCGATCCCTTCCATCTGTGCGTACCCCTTAGCCACAAACCTGGCTTTGAATCTCTCTATGCTTCCATCTGCAGCATACTTAATCTTCTAGATCCATCTCGAACCTACAATCGACCTGTTCGAAGGTCTAGGAACTACTTCCCAGACATCATTAGTCATGATGAAGCTATTGGACACCTAATCCTCTATGGGTAGGTGTGGAAGGCGCACAATCAAAGAGGAGTCCAAGTGACCTTGGAATGTGGAATCCAAAAGTCACGCCAATGTAATATAACTGCACATCTATGGTTAGTAAAAGATATCTCATGCTTATCTTTCCTATGTGTGTGTTTGACATAGCTATGTTTAACATGGTATCAGAGCCATGATGAGTGGCCTTCCTCTATGTGTTTATGTGCTCCGTTGACAACACTGGTGTCTAAGCATAAAATTCTGGCAAAGAATGTGGACCTCTGCACACTGCACATTGGAAAGTCCACACTCTGCGTTACTCGAGCTAGTCTGGAATCTCATTACCTAGCTCGAATCATAACGCTCTCCTCTTACACATTAATACACCACTGTCATAACATTGGACTCTGTCATAGCGCTGGTCCCTCACATAACGCTGCACTCTGTTATAACATTGGTCTCTGTCATAACGCCTGACATATGTTGCTGCAATTCCTCACCACTACCGTCCTCCATATTCTTTGCCTCCGCCCAACCTCGCACTCCTCTGCTTGCCCCTCCCTATCAGACCTCCCGACTTAGTCCTCAGCTTGTGTGACGACCTCCCACAGTGCCTACGCACCTCCACTAGCCTGACTCCTCACCTCTCCTTCCGCTAATCAAGCCCGCCTCCTCCATACGCTATTGCAGGCTCCCCTCCATACACATCCTCCCTTCTCCCCTTCTTGTCAAATTTTCAAGAGGAAAATATTTCTGCTATACTTGGTTTATTTCTCCTACTTATGAGATAAGTTATTTACAGATGCTTCAGTAAATTCTGAAATAAACACAATTGCAGATCTTCACTATCATTAAGAGCATAAGAACAAAAAGATAATTTACACAAGTAACACAATAGAAACAACCACATGAACTTAGTTATTTTTTGACAATTGTCCTCAGAAAAACCCAATGTGGGACCGGTGCAGCAGATGAGGGTTTTATATTTATCTTCATAATTTGAAAGTACATTTACAAGAGTCTGATGAGCAAAGAAAAATTAGCAACACCTGGCTGAATTTTCTAGACCTTCCAGACAAACTTCGAACCCTCGGGGTGACCTCTTTCACCCTCTGCGTTATCCAGTGTGAAACCTCTGCGCAGTCCCTCTCTGGACTGCGTGATTCTGGGTGGAAGGGTTCTTGCTGCTAATCAGCTCACCCTTCCCTTCATCCTCCTGACTTATGTTTCCCGATAACTGACTCCTCCCTCCTCCTCCTGCTTCTGCAACCCTACCTCTACAAACTCACCGACTGAAATCGAATTCTCTTGCTTCAGAATTGTTTTCCCTCGAGTACTGAGAATGTCCCTAGCTTGATTTCCAAATGGCCCTCAAGTCTCTTCTTATAGTCTTCTCGTTGATGAATCAACGGCCAAAATTATTTTGTTAATCAATGGCTCAGATTAAAAGATGACTTGATCTTCGTTTTCTAGAAGATTCACACTTCGCTCTATTAATACCCTTTAATTATTTAATTTCCCTAAGTTTGAACTTAGGGTCTACATTAAAATAATTAATTATTTTAATAAAGTCACATTCGAGTGGAATTTCCACAAACGATTTCTGGGTTCTCTGGATAACTGATGTCCAAGCCTCTCTACCAAAAATGAGACTTAGAACACTTCCCGATGCTATTGAAATCAACACTCCATGTTAGCGAGGAAAGTGTTTACACAAGGTACCGTTGCACTGCTCTGACTCTACATCATCTGTTGCGCTGAAGATGTCCTTGCTACTGCCCCTCATCTTTGCGCTGCTGCTTCCTGTATTGCTACCCTACCACTGCATCATCCGTATTGCAGCTCCCTCTTCCTCTGAAGACAACCCTTTCCTCTAATGGAAGGGGTTCTCAACCATCCCCATATTCTCTCTGAAGTAAGTGAACTTGATCTTACTTAGAGCCTTTATGAGGATATTTGCCACCTGTTCTCATGTAGGAGTGTATCGCAACTGTACTGCTCCCCTTTGGACATAGTCCCTGATAAAGTGACACCAAATGTCAACGTCTTTCGACCGATCATGAAACACTGGATTTTCAGAGAGCTTGATGTAGCTCTGATTATCGCACATAATCTCAATCAGTTCTATTCGCTTCTTGAGCAGGTTCAAGAGCAATTTGCGGAGCCATATGGCCTCACACGAAGCTGTGCTTGTTGCCATGTACTCTGCCTCGGCTGAGCTCAGTGCTACGGACTTTTGTTTCCTGCTGCACCAAGACGTCATTCCTGATCCAAGACTGAAACAGTACCCACTGGTACTTTTCCGATCTAATGTCCATTCTCTCTTGATGCCCTCCTATGCACAAAAATTTGTGAAGTCTTTATCGATATATTCTCCACCGTTATCTGACCGCAACTTCTTGATCTTCTTTCCTATAGAGCTTTCCACCAATGCTTTGAAATCTTTAAACCGATCAAAGACTTCATCTTTGGTTTTCAAAAAATAGATCCAAGTTTTCCTAGAATGATCATCAACGAAAGTGGCAAAATATTTTGCCCCACTGAGAGCAGTTGTGGACATCGAATTGCAAATGTTAGAGTGCATTAGCTCTAATACACCTTTGGCTCTACTGCTGCTTCTTGGAAATGTTGCCTTAGCGTACTTCCCTAGTACGCATCCCCTGCAAACTTCACCTTTCTTCGTGTTGAGTTCAGGAGCCCCTATGGCAGTATTTTTGAGAATCCCCAAGGCTGCATGATGTAGATGCCCCATCCTTCTGTGCAATAATTCATTCAGATCTTTGTCGTCTGTACTGCTGATCAGGGCCACCGGAGATTCAAGCTAGAGCTTATACAGCTTGTGACTCCTTACTCTGATTTGTGCCTTTTTGCTCCAGTTAGGGTGTTTGACATACACCTTATCTCACATAAAGTATACGTCATAGCCTTTATTCTGAAGTTGAGAGACTGAGAGTAAACTCATCCCCAACCCTGGTACATGCAAAACATTCGTGGCTCGAATCTTGTTGCCATCCTCGGTCTGAAATGTTACGGTACCTCTCCCGATGGGGTACATTTTGCCTTATTTCCCATAGTTATCTAGAAATTGATTTGTTCTTCTTGGAAGCTCGAAAAACATTCTCGAACCCCCGTCATATGAGAAGATGCTCCACTGTCAATATACCAAACACTTGGAGAAGCTATGCTTGACACACAGGCAAGATCCTCCTCTAGTCTGGATGCCAGCACCTTCATATTGTGTTTTCCTTGTATTTCTGCGTGCTTTGGAGGACTGCGTGAGTCCCTTTGACAGCGTGAACCCTTCCGGATGATGGAATTTTCGTCCATGACAGATCCTCCCTTTTTGTTTTTAGCTCTTTGCTCTGATACCATGTGAAATTTTCAAGAGGAAAATATTTCTGCAATACTTGGTTTTTTTCTCCTACTTATGAGATAAGTTATTTACAGATGCTTCAGTAAATTCTGAAATAAACACATTTGCAGATCTTCACTATCGTTAAGAGCATAAGAACAGAAAGATAATTTACACAAGTAGCACAATAGAAACAACCACATGAACTCAGTTATTTTTGGACAATTGTCCCCGGAAAACCCCAATGTGGGAAAACCGGTGCAACAAATGAGGGTTTTATATTTATCTTCAGAATTGAAAAGTGCATTTACAAGAATCTGATGAGCAGAGAAAAATTAGCAAACACCTGGTTGAATTTTCTAGACCTTCCAGACAAATTTCGAACCCTCGGGGTGACCTCCTTCACCCTCTGCGTCATCCAGCATGAAAGCTCTGTGCAGTCCCTCTCTAGACTGCGTGATTCTGCGTGGAGGGGTTCTTGCTACTGATCAGCTCACCCTTCCCTTCATCCTCCTGACTTCTGTTTCCCGATAAATGACTCCTCCCTCCTCCTCCTGCTTCTGCAACCCTGCCTCTACAAACTCACCCACTGAAATCGAATTCTCTTGCTTCAGAATCGATTTCCCTCAGGTACTAAGAATGTCCCCGGCTTGATTTCCAAATGGCCCTCAAGTCTCTTCTTATAGTCTTCTCGCTGATGAATCAACGGCCAAGATTATTTCGTTAATCAATGGCTCAGATTAAAAGATGACTTGATCTTCGTTTTCTAGAAGATTCACACTCTGCTCGTATTATTTCCCTTGGGTACTGAGAATGTCCCCGGCTTGATTTCCAAATGGCCCTCAAGTCTCTTCTTATAGTCTTCTCGCTGATGAATCAACGGCCAAGATTATTTCGTTAATCAATGGCTCAGATTAAAAGATGACTTGATCTTCGTTTTCTAGAAGATTCACAGTCTGCTCTTATTAATACCCTTTAATTATTTAATTTCCCTAAGTTTGAACTTAGAGTCTACATTAAAATAATTAATTATTTTAATAAAGTCACATCTGAGTGGAATTTCCACAAACGATTTCTGGGTTCTCTGGATAATTGATGTTCAAGCCTCTCTACCAAAAAAGAGACTTAGAACACTTCTCGATGCTATAGAAATCAACATACCGTCCTCCTCCATATTCTTTGCCTCTGCAAAACCTCACACTCCTCTGCTCACCCCTCCCTGTCGAACCTCTCACATTGATCATCAGCTTGTGCGACGACCTCCCATAGTGCCTACGCACCTCCGCTCGCCTGACTCCTCACCTCTCCTGCCGCTAATCGGACCCACCTCCTCCATACACTGCTGCATGCTCCCCTCCATAAACATCCTCCCTTCTCCCCTTCACTGTTGCTGTCGGGGGGCCTCATCCTCTGAATGGTAAACGGGTGATGGATGAACCTCATAGGCGTTTCCATTGTCGAAGTCGTCGGCGTCCTTGGACTCATTAGCGTCGGCATTAGTATCATCGACAGGGAATTGATCCAGTGACCTGAAGGAGGAATCATACCTCTGTGAAGGCAAGCAAGGATCATAAGCTTATGTAGCCATCGTCGAAGGGCCGAGTTGGACCTCCCACGAGCTCGTCTCTGCCACCAATATATGAGTCGAATGGAGTTTGAATCGCAAGGCACGACAAGATTTAGCCACTGCCTTTGGCTGATTCGATGATGCAAGAACCCGTCTTCGCCAGATCTATGTTTTTACAGATTGAACCGTCTGGCGATGGTGCAGATTCAAAGATCTTCAGACACGCTCTCAGATTTCTCTATGCTTTGTTTTGTAAACCCAAAATCAGATTTCTCTGGGATTTATTTTGTAGATTTGCAGTAGTCAAGGCAGGAAATTCATTAGCTCCTATTGCATATGTATAATCATGTTGAATATTGATAGTTTGAAATATTCTTGGATCCCTACTACATGCACCTATTTGAGCTAAATGGGGAGAAGCTGCCATTTGTGCTAATTGAGCTTTGTAAGCCTGCCATCCACAATTTCTTTCATCCCTCACATTCTCTAGAGCTGTAAATGCAGCATCTCATTCCATTATTACTTCATCTCTCTAAGCAAAAGCATCATCTCTTTTTTTAGCAGATATCAGTCTTAGCATTGCATAATCTTTAAGACACTTCTCATCAAAGGTTCATCATTCAGGGCAGGGTGCACCACTTTTCTGTCCTCATCATCCATCTACATGAGACGATGAAGAAGACGCTAATTCGATTTTAAAAAAACGATCTAAGTCTCGTATTAACCAGGTGCGAATCGAGCTGCTACGGGCAGTCAATGTAGTGCAAATGCTTGTGACAGAGAAAGAACAAGAGGAAATAGCAACAAAGAGGAAACGCTGCAAGGAAATTCTCAAAGTGTTACAGCAAGCAGCATGGACGTTGGATGAAATCCCTTTCGAGTGTGACATATCGTCAAATAATTCAAGCACAGCAGTTGAATTTTACAATACTGAAGAAGACTAATCAATGAATGAATTGAATTGATTTACAACAAGTAGTGAAGCTCAATAAATAATACAACTGTATTTACAGAAACAGCAAGTTTCTACTAAGAAAGTAGAAACAGCAAGTTTCTAACAAGAAACTGCTAATTACAATCATAGATGAGCAGTAAACACTAAAATAGCATTATTCTAATACCCTCCCTTAATGCTTAATCTATTTACAACACCATAGACCCTCTGAATTTTACAAACTTATCAGGACCAAGAGGCTTGGTGAAGATGTTTGTTGGCTGCTCCGTTGTGGGAACATATAGTAACTAAATGGATCCGTCTTCAACAAGCTGGCGAATGTAGTGACAATGAGTTTCCACATGCTTTGTTCGTTCACGAAAGACTAGATTCTTGGCGAGTTTGAGCACTCCCTGATTATCACAGAACAAGGGAGTAGGACCTGCCTGGGAAACATGCATATCTGCAAGCATACGTCGAAGCCAAACTGCCTCGCAAGATGCCTTCACTGCTCCCCGATGTTCTACTTCTGTCGAGGAGAGAGCTACTGCCTGCTGCTTCTTACTAGCCCATGTGATAGCGCCGGATCCCAGACTAAACACATACCCAGCTGTAGATTTACAGTCATCAACCGAACCAGCCCAGTCTGAATCTGTGTAACCACTAAGAGTAGGATCTGAACTCCGAGTGTACAGAAGTCCATAATCAGGGGTTCCTCTTACATAACGCAACACACGCTTTGCTGCTATCCAATGATCAGCTTTAGGAGCTGACATGAAGCGTGAAATGTAGCTCACTGCAAAACTGATATCAGGTCGAGTGGCAGTAAGGTAGATGAGGCTGCCCACTAACTGCCAGAATAAAGTTTCATCCACAAGTGGTGAGGATGACTGAGCTGAAAGTTTGAGCCCTGGTTCATTAGGAGTCGTGGTAGGTTTGCAATCCTGCATTCTGAACCTTTCCACAAGATTTCTGGCATACTTGGACTGAGAGAGAAAGATGTTGTTCTCAGTCTGCCAGACTTCCACACCTAAACAGTAATGAAGAAGCCCCAAATCTGTCATATCAAAAGTGCTGCACAAATCCTGTTTGATCCCATGGATCAAATGTGTTGAACTGCCAGTAATAATAAGATCATCCACATAGACAACCACAAACAGAATATCATCACCAGTATGTTTGATATACAGGTTTGCATCAGATGGACTCCGCTGAAAACCACGATCCGTTAGGTACTTATCGATTTGCATGTACCAAGCCCGAGGGGCTTGTTTCAGACCATAGAGTGCTTTTACTAATCTACAAACTTTCTATGCTTGATCGGCAACCTTGAATCCTGGAGCCTGCGCCATGTAGACTTCTTCCTGTAAGTCACCATTCAGAAAAGCACTCTTTACATCCATTTGATGGACTTTCCAACTGAACTGAGCTGCTAAGGCAAGGACAAGCCGTATAGTACTCATCTTGGCTGTAGGAGCACAAGGTCTCCTCATAGTCTATGCCTTCTTTCTGTGAGAATCCTCGAGCAACAAGACAAGCCTTATACTTGTCGAGGGTTCCGTCAGCTTTGTATTTCACTTTATACACCCATTTGCAGCTAATGGGTGTCTTCCCTGCAGGAAGATCAGAAAGGGTCCTAGTGTGATGCTTCTGAAGACTATGGAATTCAGCATCCATAGCTTGTTCCCACTCAGGTATGCCCTTAGCCTCTGAATAGGTTTGAGGCTCAAAAACACTGTGTATGTTAGCCATAAGAGCAAAATTTACTGTATGCTATTGTTTGCTCTTATTTCTGGAAGTTCTACCTTCAAGGAGTTCATTATCCCAAAGATCACCAATATTTTTAGCCCACCATTTAGGTCGGAGAGTAGAAGAACCAATATCTGGAGGAGGTGGAGGAGGCTCAGGAACAATAGGAGCAGCAAGAGGAGGATTATTTTCCGGAGGAAGCTCAGGTAGTGCATCATCAAACACTGATGCTACATCATCCCTCCCATCAGGTGGACCTAACGGAAGAAAAACACTGTGAGGTTGATCCTCAGAACACTGCTCAGAAGGAAGGGACTGAAAGAACCCTCTGTCTTCATCAAATACCACATCCCGACTAAAGATAAGACCATCAGTGTCTATATCTATCAGCCTATAGGCCTTGTGGTGATCACTATACCCTGTCATCATGAGTTTCTGGCTTTTGGAATCCAACTTAGAGCGCTTAGCACTGGGAATCCAAACATATGCAACTGAGCCAAAAACTTTGAGATGGTTGATCGTAGGCTTTCGACCAGACCAAACCTCTTCTAGAGTCTTCCCTTTAACAGCCTGAGTAGGTGATCGATTAAGAAGATAGACCGCAGTAAACACTGCTTCAGCCCAAAATTTGTTCGGAACACTCCTATGTTGTAACATAGAACGAGCCATTTCAACAATCGTACGGTTGCGACGTTCTACAACACTGTTCTGCTAAGGAGTGTAGGGTGTGGTTAACTGGCGTTTGATGCCATGGGTATCACAGAAGTTGGAAAAAGCAGAACAAAATTCCCCCCCGTTATCTGTCATAAGAGTTATGATATTACAGCCAGACTCTTTTTCAACTAAGGACTTAAACTTCTGAAAGATGCTAAATACATCAGATTTATGTTTTAAAAAGTACACCCAAATTTTTCTACTGAAATCATCTACAATGAGCAAAAAATATTTGCAACTAGTAACTGAAGATGTATTCATAGGACCACAAATATCAGCATGCATTAATTGGAGTACCTTAGATGCGCGCCAACATTCTCCATCCTTGAATGAAGACCGATGTTGCTTGCCAGCTTGATAGGTGTTGCACACTCCCAAATGTTGTGTCTGAATATCAGCTAACCCTGACACAAGTCCCTCCCGAGATAGTTGAGAGAGATACTGAATGTTTAAATGCCCATATCTCTGATGTCACAGAGTGCTGATAGGAGAAACACGAGCTACTAGAGCCACTTCTGGGGAATCACCGGTGTCAAGAAGCCTATATAGACCATGATCCTCTAGGCCAACAGCAACCATAAGCCGAGTGTCCCTGTCAATATTGGAGCACTTGTGCGCACTGAACACCACATCGAGCCGAGGAGAGTTTCTCATAATCTGGCTGACAGACAGCAGATTAATTTCCATACCAGGAACATAGTACACATTCAAGAAGATGAGTGTGCACGCACCAGACTGGATTTGAACTGTACCTCTGCCAACCATCGTGTACTCCTCACCTCCGCCGAAGACCACGGAATCACTAAAAGATGAGAAGTCAGTAAACCAGTCATGCCTGTGAGAGAAATGACGTGATGCACCAGAGTCAAAGAAATCTAGGCAACTTTTGATGAAGAGATGCCTCATAAGATAAGTGGAGCCACAAGGGATCAGAGAAAACCAGATGCTATGCAATCAATCATATCTAGGAACCCAAAGCGATAACTCGTCAAGGGGATTAGCAGCGGGGATAACACACCAAACGCCCGTAAACGAGAGATTAGACGGCAATTTAACAGTGTCACACTGTCTGCGTCAATCTGAAGGCAGAAAGAGAGGCCCTGCCCGATTTATAAATTGTGATTCTTATCGAAATGACAGCTCAGAAATTGTGATGCAAAAAAAAAAAAAAAAAATTCAGACTTCTAGAGAGCTATTTCGAAATGAAGCACAGAATTTTTCAAATAATGAAGAATTATTTCGAAAAAATACCTAAGCTTTGATACCATAATCAATGAATGAATTGAATTGATTTACAATGAGCAATGAAGCTCAATAAATAATACAACTGTATTTACAGAAACAGCAAGTTTCTACTAAGAAAGTAGAAACAGCGAGTTTCTAGTAAGAATATAGAAACAGCAAGTTTCTAACAAGAAACTGCTAATTACAATCATAGATGAGCAGTAAACACTAAAATAGCATTATTCTAATAAAGACCACAAAACCGAAGCCATAAGCAGTCATGGTGATTAGATCGTGGCAATGCTGGAAGTTTCATTTAATGAGGTGCATTAAAATCCATTTATTGCAGTTCTTCGTTCATCTCATTATATTATGCGTTGATTAAAACCTCATCAAATGGATAAAATAGGGTTATTGTTGGTATAAAACAATTCTTTTTGGAGGAGAGAGATCATTAGTATTTTTAGCCTTAAAGGGCTATTACACACTGGTTGTTTGTTGCACATTTACAAAATATTTTGCAGTGACATTGTATTGTTAGTAGGTGTTGTTTCTTCTCTACAAGTTCATAGTTGTGATTGTTTTTTGACTATGGAGAAAATTCATGGATTACTAGAGTTATTAAGCACTCTAATATTATCTACTGGTGGAGACACGGTTAAAATCAGCAGGGACACTTTGTCTAATATTAAGGTCTCTCTACAAGATGCACAAGAAAAGATTGATTTTTTGCAGCTTGAGTCACAGCTACAGCAAGAAGAGCTTCAGCAGAAGAGTTGCCATTCTGAACTTGTTTTTGTTCAGAACATTGAGACAAACTCCCATCAGCTCATTGAGCCCAGTACAAAAGCATATTTGAATGCAAAAGCAAAAATCCAGCCTACACTTCCCAAGCCCATCATTAGACCTTGCGAAGAGCTTGTCCATAACAAGCATAGAACAGGTCTTGGATATGACAAGGAATTGTCCTTTCATATTCTGGACTACTCCAAGCCCATCAAATTTCAGAGTGTCGGATTTCTTCATGATAGCTCACCTACATTTATTCTAGATTTTGCTCCTCTTCCGCAGCAGCAACAACAAATTATAAAAAGCCAACAATGCGATTGAGTTGGCCATATGAAATATCACTGTTTCAATCTTCACCCATGCAAGCACTGTGGTCGGCACACCCATTCTTCACACAAATACTTCAGAAACAAGCCTCCTGCAAGAACAAAGATTCATCTTGGATGGATCGCTTCTTGGAAATGGGCATCAACAGCCAAGAAGATGTTTAAGTCATATGTCAAAACTTGTTCTAGAATATTGAATAATATTGCAGTTGAGTTCTCGCCATCATCTCACCTTGTACCTGACAGGGGGAAAATGGTGGCCATCTACAAGCTTCAAAGCCACATCAAGCGAGCCTGAGCCACAATATCTCATTCCAGATTCAGAGTTGTAGCCAGAGACATAGTTTTTCAAGCAAGCATGAGCCACAACTTGTCATTCCAGATTCAGAATTGTAACCAGAGACACAGATGCCCATGAGCATGCCTTTGGTTAGTGGTCAGTGTTAAACCATCTATGCAAGGTTGATATTCTTCCTCTTCAAATAATTCGAGACACTTCCTCTAGTAGAAGACTTCATCTTCTTGCCAGTTTTGGTAGAGTTCCACGAAATGCATCAAGCATTCCAAAGTTGGTGGTCATCCTTAAACCATCGCAGGTTGTAGACCTCCCTTCTTCTAGGTTGAAGGTCTCCCTCTTCAAAATATGAGGAGCACTTTCTCTAGCAGAAGACCTTAGCTTCCTCCCAGATTCGGAAGAGTTCCAGAAACTGCACTAAGCGTTCCAGTGTTGGTGGTCATCCTTAAACCACCTCTTTATGCCAACATTTCAGAGAGCTCATTCAGCCTAAGTGTTGCCATGCATACTTTGCATATTTGTATTACAACTCTCTTCTTGGACTCACACATACCCCTTCGGATTAAGGGGGGAATGTTGGACACCTAATCCCCTATGGGTAGGTGTGGAAGGCGAACAGTCAAAGAGGAGTCCAAGTGACCTTCGAATGTGGAATCTAAGAGCAGCAATACCTCTATTCTGGAGACAAAAAACTGATTGATTCACACCCTCAAACGGGATTTACAAAACTCAGCCTTTTCCGGCCTCTACAAACCCCAGCGCTGCTCTGAAGCCCTCTGCGTTAGCCCTCTTGGCCTGCATCAGCCTCTGCGCTACTCAAGAAGAGCCTACATCACCCTAGTTGGGGTTATGTTGCCCCTGCGCTACCCTTTCTAGGCCTGCGTCAGCTTTTCGTGGCTCCTGCCGCCCCTGTTGGGCTCTTGGCTGGACTGCGTAGTTGTTACCTCTGCATTGCTCTGGTTTGCTGCTTCTCTGCCCTCGTTATACTCTTGGCCTGGGACTAGACCATCCCCCTCGCCAATACTACCCCTCACTGTAGCTGAAACACTTCTGAAATTCTTAGCAAACCACGCCCTAGAATTCCAGCTAGGCCTCAGTGCTCTGCTAGTGTGTGTATTCTCCAACTAACCCCAAGCCTTCTTCTTATACTTTTCTCATTGGAAAACCAACGGCCGTGATCTAATCTCTAATCTGCGGCTAAGTTAGAAGTTGTTTGATCCGCGTCACTTAAGTCATTCTCATCAAATGTTTAATTTAATTAACTTTAACCTTTCAATTTTCCTAAGTTAGACTTAAGGTCCTGTTGTAGCTGCTATAACACCACCCAAAATTTTGGGCATATTCAAAATTTCAAGTCCCCTCTAATCGCTTAGCCCATTAAGGTTTTGACCCGGGCTTCGGTCAGTTGATCTCCCCATGACCTATTCCTACCAAACCCTGTCACTGTGCCCATTCATATGATGCACACCATACCCACTTGTCTTGTTGTCTCATGAATGCAGTAGGGTTTGTGGGGTTTGTTGTTGCCAAGAGCATTGACAGTTCCTCCATGGATTCGACGCGACGTTGCCCATAGTAGTCATCACCAATCACTGGGGGCACTGAGCTCGGACTGCTAAGGCTTCAGTCTGCCTTGCATTATGCTAGTTGTGTTAGGCTTCCGAAGAAACCCTAATTTCTCAAGAAAGTGATCCCATTCCCATTTTACCTAATTCATATTCCCCTGGGGCACATTCTGATAGGCATTGCATGAAATCATGATAAAATCATCGAATATAATTTGCCCTCAGGTTCATGATTGGTTTCCCTCATCTCAACATGTGCATTAAGGTTTTCAAGGTTTTAGTGAGGCATTACAAGTCCTACGCACCTACAAGCCCCTTTTCTCTGGCATGTGCATTGATATGAAGTGGAGACATCTTATGTTGATGATTAGGGCAAGTCTTGAGTTTCATTAGGGTATGGAAAAGGTTAGCTCTCCTCTGCACCTCTAAAACCCTAAATTATTATGATCAAGAATCCCACCATGCCTTGAATTAACCTTCACTATCTAGAACTCTTTTCACATAGTGCTTCAAGGAACTTTCTCTAAATCACATCATCACCGTGGGAAACAAAAAATACTAAAGTCATGATTGGTGGTTCCATTAAATGTCTAAATTTGAATTTGATTTCCAAAGTGAAGCATGATCTGATCCATCCATGCAATTTATAACAAATTAATTTGGATTATTTTCTGGTTCATGCTCCTAGAGTGAATCAATGTTTGTCCTTTTATCTATTCATTGATCCCGCATGAAAAGTTTCACTTTGGTAAACTAATTTGTTTGTTTCATCTTCTTTGCAGGACACCAAGAAAGTGTGGCTTGGATCCACATCCAACGAGGCAACACTTGTACTCGAGGAAAGAAACGCATAGATCGCAAAGTCGCAAAATCGCAAGGTCGCAAAGTCGCATAGGTTGCAAAGTCGCATAGGTCGCAAAGTCGCATAGGTCGCAAAGCCGCAAAGTCACAAAGTCGCAGAGTCGCAGAGTCGCAAAGTCGCAAGGTCACAAAGTTGCAAGGTCGCAAAGTCGCATAGGTCGCAAAGGTCGCAAAGTCGCAAAGTCGCATACGTCACGAAATCGCATAGGTCGCATAGGTCGCAAAGTCGCATAGGTCGCAAAGTCGCATAGGTCACAAAGTCACAAAGTCACATAGGTCGCAAAGTCGCATAGTTTGCAAGGTCGCAAGGTCCCAAAGTCACAAGGTCGCATAGGTCACAAGGTCACAAAGTCGCAAGTCACATAGGTCGCAAGGTCACAAAGTCGCAAGTCACATAGGTCGCAAAGTCGCACGGGTCGCAAGGTCACAAACTCACAAAGTCACAAGGTCGCATAGGTCGCAAGGTCGCAAAGTCGCATAGGTCGCAAAGTTGTAAGGTCGCATAGGTCGCAAAGTCACATAGGTCACAAAGTCGCAAGGTCGCAAAATCACAAGGTCACAAAATCGCAAGGTCGCATAGGTCTCAACGTCGCAAAGTCGCATAGGTCGTGACTTCAAAGTCGCATAGGTCCAAATTCACATAGGTCGCAAGGTCGCAAAGTCGCAAAGTCGCATAGGTTGCATTGGTCACATAGGTCGCAAAGGTCGCATTCTGCCACTCAGTGACTCTTATAAAAGGGAAAAATCATCCAATTTGAGAGAGGCTTCAACGACAATAGACAACATCCTTGTCTCAACCAACAAATATCTCGAAGCTCTAGATACTCTTCCAAAGAAGGATTGGATTACGACACAAAAGATAAAGTACAGCTACGTATGAGAATCCAATCTCGGGACAAGTTGGCCAAGGATGTGGACAAGGTCATATCTTCATATAATCATCACCTTAGTGGGCTATATCGATGGTCGAAGTCCATCACACTCCGTCCATCAAGTCACTGGCAGCACCTAAGGAATGGGAGGAATTACTACAGTAAATGCAAGGATTTCTCGACCCAATCAGACAAGCTTCCAGCTCCAACAACTTGCAAGTGACAAGACAGAGCATCACGCAGTATGTGGTTGAGCCAGTCAAGGTTCACAACAAATTTTCTACCTTGTCAAACTAAGTCAACGCCAATTAAAGCACATTGATTCCAAATGCCCTTGAGTGCATGCACAGACACGGGGAAGACATGCCTCAACTGGTCACGATAGATACAAACTACAAAGCATGGCAGACCTATCTCAAGGAGCATCAACATATTGAAACTCTGGCCTTATCAATCACCAAATCATTACCACAGTGTCAATGCATGAGAAATACTACCTCATTTTTTGTTGCACAACATGGTAGCTTCGGGAAAATTGAATTAGAACCTAAGAGAAACATGAGGGAGTCCCTGGGTCGCAATCTCCCTTAGGTCGCAACCTTCCCTAAGTCGCAATCTCACTTAAGTCGCAATCTCCCTCAGGTCGCAACTACCACTGGGTCGCAATCTCCCTTGGGTTGCAATCCCCCTCAGGTCGCAATCTCCCTTAGGTCGCAACTTCCCCTCAACCGCAAGTAAACCCAAAAGTCAAGGAAGACCAAAGGTCACGGGAAACCTAAGAGTCGCCTTGGCCTATATGTACATCTTCTAACGATTTTGTAAAGGACTTTTTTGTGTTGTGGATTTTTGAGAGAGACACATTGCTTTTTATTGAATGTATGCCTCTTGATGAATACAAAGAAGTGTTATTGGATCTCACTATTGAATCTGATGGAAGTCTCCTGTGTGGTTATGCTATGAATATGGTCTCTTCGAATGAATGAATGCTTCCTTCAAATATTGGTGCACATTTCTACTCATGTATTCCCTTGTGTTATGAGCTTCCTTGCAACACGTGGAAGGTATATGATGTTCTAACTTAAAGATATGTTGATGAACTACGTTGTCGATATTTGCTTTAAATCTTTATTGGGATGTGCATAGATGATAAATGAAACACTTAGCCAATGCGAATTGTTTCTTGTTTGTTAAGTGAATCTTGTTATAAGAATGATCTTGGTAAATTTTTTCTAACAATGCTTTTCATAAGTTTAATGCTTTAAATTCCATTTTACTATTCATGGTTTTATGTTTCACAAGGCACTCGTCAATCACTGACTTGTATTCATTCAACATCCGTGCATTCTCCATCTCAGCGAGTCCCCTCTGTCCGAAAAACATCTTCACCAATTTAATGGCAACCAGGCCTACATACCAGATGGAATCCCCAAACCAAACAATGTAGAGTCTAATTGGGATTCTGCACTAGGGAGATCCCCTTACTGTTGGCGAGACATTTTCAACTGTCAACAAGTCCTTAATTAAAAAGATTAATTAATTAAATATCTCTTAAAACTCGTGGAATTTCTTCAAACGATTTCTGGGTCTTGGAGATCTTATGTACTCTACTCCCTCCACGAAGTTTGGGAGCTAGGCACATCTGATGCTACCCCAACACCCCAAAATCTCAACACTCCCTCTTAGCGAGGAATGTGCTCTAGCAAAACACATCACCTCGAAGTTTTGCTCTAATCTCTGGTGTCGGTCTCTACGTTAATGCTTGGCCTGCTGCCCGTCATCACTATGTCGTTATTGCTCTTCTGTATTGTTGCTCATGACTCCGCCACAGTCACTATTACATCCGTACTGTAGCTCCCTCTCAAATTGTTTCATCGTGCTGCTCATAGCACTGCCACTGCTAACTGCTGTTGAGAATTTGGAGGGCTTGTGATTAATATAAATTCTCTTCTTGATAATTACTTGTGAGCTAGCTTGTGTTACTTATGTATTTTCTTCTTTTAGCTTAGTTAATATTTCATCAAGTCAATTATCGAAATGCACAAAACACCAAAAGTTTGGCTCCTAGAGCCAAGGTAAAACCTCTCCCTCTTGGAGAGGAAAACCCCCAAAGAATTCTTCTTATAGATCTTCAAATGACAAGTACCATGACCAAGACTCAGACCCTTGACCTAGATATGCTTCCAAGACCTTGATCTAGCTTCTTCAACCATAAATCTTTTCTTCACCAATTTGCTTAGTTCTGCATCAGCACTAGAGACCTTAATCTTCACTTGCATATGCTTGACTTACTTGAACTAAGTCAAGCATTATGCATTGAACTAACTTACTTGATATATCCTTATATCTTGAGATTTTGAGGAGTGGTAATTCCTGCCAATGCATTACACGATACGGTCGGACTCATTTCTCCTTCTTCTAGTGTTGGTTCCTGGTGTATATCCTCTTCTTTTGAAGTTTCTTGTTCATTTTCTTCCTCCTCTTCACAATCTATGTAAAATAATTTCTTCTCAGCACACTTATGACCTTTAGTGCATTTGCTATCACAACTATAGCAAAGCTCTTTTGCTCTTTTTTCTTCCAATTGTTGTGGTGTCAACCTTGTAGATTGTGGAAGTCTAAGAGTAGCAACACTTTCATCTTTATAAATGTGAGTGGTAGGCTTCCTTGTTGCCATAATTTTACATTCAATTTTCTTGCCAATCTAAATGCCTTCTCCAATGAATCAGGTTCCCAAACACGAACTTCATGTTGGATGTTATCATTTAAAATCCTTATGAAGACATCAATCCTGTGTTCCTCTGGAATATCAATTACCCTTATATTCAATTTTTGGAAGTCCTCAATGTGCTCCACCACTAAACACTTTTGTTTGAGATTTATCAATTGGCTAAAGAAGGTGTTGCTCTTTGTATCCTCATAATGTGCTATCATTTCCTCCGTAAAAATTGACCAAGTGACAATTTTTTTACGGGAGCAAAGCCATCGATACCATACAAATGTATTTTGTTCTAAATGTAAAGTTGCAATGTGTACCTTTTGTATGTTTTGCACATTATTGAGATCAAAATATTGCTCCATCTGTAGTATCCATGTTATGGGATCCTTGCCATTAAACTTCCACATATCCATCTTTGGAATATGGTGGTTCGTCCATCCAACATTAGAGTTTATGAAATCACGATTAACATTTATTTCGTTCTCATCATGAGTTTCCTCTACCATCTTTTCGCCATTAAGAAACATTTCTTGTATCAACTTTGTCAAATCTTCCATGTCTGCTTTTAGATCATTCTTCATGTTTTCCATGTTGTCTTTCATTTTTTCTTCCATGTCATCCATCTTAGCTTCCATGCCCTCCATCTTAGCTTCCATGCCTTTCTTCAAACCATCCATCTTAGCTTCCATGCCTTTCTTCAAAACTTTCATTCCATTTTTTGTTGCTCTTTGCGAGAGCGAAATTTGGTGCACTTGCTCTTGTAATTTTGATATGTCATATTTCCATTCTTCGTCTTCATGAGTCATAGTGGAGCCTTCTAAAGGCTTGATGGGTGCTGAATTCTTTTTAGGAGGCATTTTAGAACCCAATACTGATATCTAATCTACAATATTCCCTTGGAATCAATTCAAACTGATTTTTCACACAAGACTTATGCAATTCGAAAAAAAATACACATCTTTTTCTTGCTTTTGAGGAGCTCAATATTGAAACTAAATTATCTCTGTGATTTCAAATCTTCAATATCTGAATTCGGCCTTGTAGTAGCTCTCTAAAGCTTCTTTCAAATACCACAAGTCTAACCTGATTTGGATTCTTCAAGACAAAGTTATGCCCAATCTCCCACAATGACCTAATTATGGACTGGCTCAGTACAGCGAACTTGTACAGAGTGCCACGTGTCACTATTTTCTCCTTTGGCTCTGAAATTGATACAGAGCAAACTAAAGTCTGTGTCTTGCGGCCACTTTTTACAAAATTCCAATCTGATGCTCAGAGAAAGAGTTATGACGATTTTCCCACGGTCACCTCTTTGAGATGAAATTCAGGAGCCTGAAGAAACCCTAAATTCCATAGATCATATCTCTGAAAATATTGCGAACCAAGATCTGAAATTTTTACACAACGTTTGTCCGGATTTCGTCTTCGATCTGTAAAAATTTCAGCTTTTGAACCTTCGTAGAAAAAAAGTTATAGCGAAAATGCCACGATGGCCTGTTTATGTTAAATTTGGGAGCTTGAAAAAAGCCCTAACTTCCACAGATCATATCTCCGAAAATATTGCGAACCAAGATCTGAAATTTCTACACGACGTTCCTCAGGATTTCGGCTTCGCTCTGTAAACATTTCAGCGTTGGAAACTTCGTAGAAAAAAATTTATAGCAAACATGCCACGATGACCTGTTTTGAGCAGCGAAACTCTAGAATCCAAAGCTCTGGTAACAAATGTTATGAAACCAACTCAAAAATAGAAGAAAAGAAATATCAACGCCTTAGAAATCAGCCACTTCGAGGGGGCAACCTCCATTACATTACATAAATGAACAATTCTTGGATGATATAAATGACAAAACCTCCTTCTATATATAGAAGTCCATGGGGTCACAATATAATCCTAGCCAACCTAACATTAATAATGTAAGGGCACAATAATAACAATATTGGGGTTACAGGGGTACAAAAATAACAATAAGGGGGTTACACTAACAACAATAAGGGACTATACTAGTAATATAGGGACCTAGCATCTTCACATGGCCTTCACTAAGACTTACGATTGTTAGTCCTGGTCTAGTGAATGACACATGTAATAGAGAGTCACATACATCACTCCCTCTTAACACATGAAGGACATACTTCAAGTTTCTTTCAAGCAAGAAACTTACTACCAAGCTCCTTATCGACCAGGGTCCTGTAGCAACAATCCAGCTACTCATGAAGAATTCCTCCCCTCAATGTCATGGTTTTCGATATTGAGGAGTCTTCAAATTTTGGCTTCATAGGGCACAAATCATCCATCGCTTTCAGTCACGAGTCATGTCCACTATCAGAAAGTGATTCATCAGTCTTTCTCGTCTGGTCCATCGTTATGCCATGCTGCTTTCCTTCGAATCATCTCCAAGGATTATACATCCTTTCTTATGATTAGCAGCCCTGCACAAATTCATCCAGATAAACATATACATATGAATCTAAGACTTTTGTGATCCATAATGTAGAAGCGAGTCTTTCGGATTAATCACATAGTAAGGATTTGGTTGATGTTTCGAACCAGCTAATGTGGTTCATCCTCAGGACAAGGTGGGGAAACAAATCGATGCTGATGAATAAATAGTAGAGATGCATCATTATCCGGAAAAAGTCATTAAGAACTAGTCGTTAAAAACTAGCCGTTAGGACTAGTCGTTAAAATCATTAATTTAATTAGTTAATTTATTATTTTTAATAAAATATTTAATTTGATTAATTAATTAATTATTTTTAATAAAATCTTTAATTTGATTAATTAATTAATTATTTTTAATAAAAATTTTAATTTAATTAATTAATTAATTATTGTATTTTTGTTCCTAACTAACTTTCTAACGGCTAGTTCTTAATAACTAGTCCTAACGGCTAGTTTTTAACGACTAGTTCTTGACAGCTTTTTCCGGATAATGATGCATCTCTAGTAGTTATTCATCAAGATCAATTTGTTTCCCCACCTTGTCCTGAGGATGAACCACATTAGCTGGTTCGAAACGTCGACCAAATCCTTACTATGTGATTAATCCGAAAGACTCGCTTCTATATACATATGAACTTCTAGAACAAAAATTACCTTAGTGATGATCTTTCACCATGACATCTTCCTGTAGGCACCAGCATCTTTCATACAAATTGACACATCTCCTAAAGATATGTTTTGCCAAGGGTCTTCTTCTTTACCAGACTTCTGTCAGAGTCTGCATATCTTCACAAGAGATCTCCTAGTCACATCTTCTTGGCCTCTGGATGATAACTGCCTCTTGACATGGTTGCATTTCATGATCTCTTCCTCTCTACACATTCTTCATTCCCAGGATCTTACAAATTTTCAAATTTCTTGTTTATGTACAACCACCTCATATTCTATGAGGACCTATTATGTTGATCTCAGCTGCCAATGCACCGAGAGATCCCCCTTCATAAATCATACTTCTAAATATGGAAGTCTATTACCTGCAACCATATGACATGACTTCACAGCATCCAATATCAGCATATATGTCTACATACCTCATACCTATTTCCCTGAGTCATCTTGTAGCAATTTCTCTAGAATGAAGAGCTTCATTCCTTTGGCCTACTCCATCAATATGTCATCACATCCAGAATTTTGTTTCCATGATGACCCTTGATCTTGATGACTTCTTTACTTTAGTAATGTTATCAGAGAGGTTGTCCAGAAGTTCTTTCACCGAGAGCTCCTTCCATGCTTCTATCGTGATGCTTATTAATGTACATTGCTTCCTAACATACTATTTTACAATCAACAGAAATCACTTAAAGGAGAAGAAGATCATAATCGTACTTGAGATCCCTCGCTTCTTCTTTCTTAGATTTCCTTTCATTAGGTTCTTCTCTTATATGGGCTTCTTCCTTTTTTCTCTTGTCCTTTCTCAATATAGGACAATCTTGTTTATAATGCCCGAGATCATTACACCCAAAGCATCGTGCTTTGTCCACATTTCTCTTGTTATTTTGGGGGCCAAATTTACCGAATCTTCCTTTCTACCCGGACATGGTGGCAAAGGCTTGATTCTCTTCTCTTGATCCTTCTTTTAATCTTGATTCTTCCATCTTACCTAGACTTTGGAATGGCATGGCTTCTTCTCTCCCATTTATGCTAGAAGAGCAATCTCTCCATTCTTTCAGTAAGACATTTTGTACCATAGTGAGTATTTCTCTATCAAACATTACTTCTCCCAACTTCAATAGTTGTTCTCGTATTGCGGAAATCTCTATCAGATATGGAATTATTCCTTCCTTTGACATTCTCAATTTGTATATTTTTTTGTCTTTGGGATATTATTTCCTTTGTAGAGCTTTTCGAGAAAAGTTCCACCAATTTATCACATATTTCTTTTGAGGATTCTAGCTTTAATACATAGGGAATGAGAGAGTCTTTTATGGATTCTATAAGAATCCTTCGGTATTTTATGTCCCCCTACATGTATTTGATATAGCTAGAATGTCTTCTTTTGGAGGTTGAATTGTAGATCCTTCTATGAAGCCCATAACTTCATTTTCAATTAGATTCAGATTTGTCCTTTTCTTCCATGCATTGAAGTTTGATAACCCAACCAATTTGTTGCTTTCTAAACAATAAGTCATTTGGACAGATTCAGATGAAGTCATAGATACTTACTTGAGAGAGTGACTTTCTCCTTCAGCAGCTTTCTTGATGATAACGAAGAGGTTAGGAACTTCTTCCAAGACAGAATTCTTCAATCTAGGTGATCTTGGATCCTTGATGGTAAAGGATGTTTGAAGTAGCTAGATAGTCTTCTTTGCAAACTGATTTGACTTTCTAACCCAAACTTTGATTTATGCTTCCTTGAGTGTCTTTGTTGACAAGCAGCCCTTCTGTTTAGCACCTTAGCTCTGATACCATGTTGAGAATTTAGAGGGCTTGTGATTATTACAAATTATCTTCTTGATAATTACTTGTGAACTAGCTTGTGTTACTTATGTCTTTTCTTCTTTTAGCTTAGTTAATCTTTCATCAAGTCATTTATTGAAATGCACAAGACACCAAAAGTTAGGCTCCTAGAGCCAGGGCAAAACCTCTCCCTCTTAGAGAGGAAAACCCCTAAAGAATTCTTCTTATAGATCTTCAAATGACAAGTACCATGACCAAGACTCAGACCCTTGACCTAGATATGCTTCCAAGACTTTGATTTAGCTTCTTCAACCTTAATTCTTTTCTTCACCAATTTGGTTAGTTCTGCATTAGCACTAGAGACCTTAATCTTCACTTGCATATGCTTGAATTACTTGAACTGTAAAGATTTACCTTCCTCACTATTGTTGTCTCCTTATGATGACTGTCTCAACTTCCACAAATTCCTTCTTCAGGTCAAAAGCCCTTAACAATATTTTCTGCACTTATCCACAACCTTGCTTCAATGATCCGCAACTTGTACCCTTGATATCCGCAATCCTCTTCCTATATCATTGTTTCACATCTGCATTTTATACTATCTCTTATCCACACTTATATCCTTCCTTTATCCGCACAATATCCTTCCCTTATCCGCACTGTAATCTCTCCTTTTATCGCATTGTCTCCTTGTAGATATCCGCACTGTCTCCTTGTAGATATCTGCACTGTAATCTCTCCTTTTATCACATTGTCTCCTTGTAGATATCAGCATTGTCTCCTTGTGGATATACGCACTAACTTCCTTGTAGATATCCACACTGTTATCTCAGAGATCTTTGATTACTTGCCTCCATAATGAACGCATACCACATCTATATATATAGGGCACATTCCTTCAAGCAAGCCGACCATGCAGCTGTGAATTAGGCTGACTAGATAAGGTTTACCCCATCGTTGGAGAGGTGTTTCTTCACTTCTCTTTCATCGTTGCATTGAGAGTTGTTGTAAGCTTCTTTCACAAGATCTTGGAGCATATAACAAAAACTAGATCTAACACTTAACTCAAACCTAATGGACATCAAGAATAAGTCCATCTACTTAATAAATTATGCTCATGAAACCCATGAATCAAATACAACAATAATATATACATATATATATATATATATATATATATATATATATATATATATATATATATATATTATTTTGACTTCTTCCTTTTTTTAATTACATAATTACATAGTCAACATGAAGACAAACCTAGTTACACTTTTCAACAACTGCTGCACTGCAACTCAGTTGTGGAGAGTAAGCAACTGAAGGACCATCACCCAACCTTTGACAGACAAGTCAGTTGGGTTGCATCTCATCACTAAAGCTCCATAGGCTACTGCTCTACGTTGTCCTCCTGAGGCTATTGCGCTACTGCAGCTCTGCACTGCGTAAGCAGACCTTCTCTGCGTTGTTGCCTCTACGCTGCTACATCTGCACTGCGATGTCCTCCTGAAACCTCTGCACTACTACAGCACTGCACTACATAGGCAAGCCTCCTCGACATTGCCCTACGCTGCTGCTGCACGTGCACTACACTGCTCCCTCTTCAGTGTGTCAGCCTTTGCCTCTGCTTTATCCATTATCTTCTGCACCCACTGCTCCACTTGTCTCGCTACCGTCGCTCCCGTAACTCGTATGTGATCCAAGAGTTGGGCTACTCAAAGATCCTGCCACCACTCTGTAGCTACTCTATAGATCGATATCCCCCACTTAAGTGGTTCATGAGCGCTCATGGCTACATCATCATCGGAGCCATCATCTGCGACAGCAGCCTTGGAACTAGAAGCTTCCTTGTCCTTCTTCTTTTGAGGACAATTGTTGGCGAAGTGTCCAAGTTCGCCACATTGGAAACATTTGATCTTTGACAGATCACGCTTCTTTTTCCCTTGCTGCTTCTTTGATGCTAGGGTTGCATCTTCCTTTTCCTCTTTCCTCACCTTGCCCGCTCCAGTGTTGTACTGCCACTTGGTAATTTGGCGGATCTCCTCTTTTATTGTCCCAATTAGGAAGATCAACTCTACCCAAAAGACTTTGGACAAATGTTTCCCAGTCCTCTATGACAACATTTAGAGCAGTCCTCACCATGACATCATCATCCACCTTCACCCCCATGCTAGTCAATTGATCCCAGATCGACTGCAGTCTGGATAGGAAAGGAACGATTTCAGCTCCCTCGAACATCATAAATAACCTCAACTGGTTCTCCACGAGCATCTTTCTTTAGACAGACCTCCCTTGATACAATGTGGTTAAAGCTTCCCACATCTCATGAGTCGTCATCTTCTCGACTATGTGTGGTACCAAATTATCTTTGACCCCGTCCATGATGAAGCACTTGGAATGTGTCGCTGCTTCATTATGCTCCGCCAAGAGTTTCACATCGGTTGGTGTAGCCAAGACTTTCTCTGCATGCTCCCTCAAGTCGTATGCCTCTAGGACTACCAGGATTCTAGCCTTCTAGATAGCAAAGTTGGACAGGCCATCCAACCTATCCTGATCACGCAGTCCGTGTGGCACCATCTGCTATGAAATTTGTCGAAAAAGATCCTCTTCTCTCTGCTAGAGACTTAGATCTAGGGTCCTTGGCAAGAAAGGCACCTTTTGCTCCCTCTGACAACTGATTTGCTCCTTGGAAATCTGCCAAACACAACAAATCAGCTCTCTTTGATCACCTTACATTCGATGTTCAGATTTATTTGGCAATGAAATCTACTGAGAAGTTGTTCTCCTCCCACTCTTTGTCTTCTTAACTTATGCTAAATTCTACTATGGCAAAATTTTCACCCCACTAGCCACTGTTGAAGATCTGCAGCTCAGCTTCTGGTTCATGGCACTCTGCACAGCAATCAAATTTTGGACTGTGTCAACCTGGCTGGCGTTTGTGTGAGCAGATTAGCTCAGTGCAACGACTGCGCAGCGCAAGCTACTCCTGCATCCCTCAGGAAGAAACTGCATTGTCTCTGCGTCAGCCCCTACGTGGCTCTTGCTGCCTCTGTGTCCTTCTGCTGCTGCGCTGCCCTCTTCAGTTTATCTGTTGCTTTCTCTGCTGCTTTCTGCAACACAGATTTCTTCAGCCATCTTGTTGGAGATCCAGCTTGATTTGCAATCACTCTGATATGATGTGAAAATTTCTGAATTTACTAAACAGAAACCCTACTATTAAATCTTGATTTACTTCTCCTACTTACATAAGTTATTAACCTAAAAACTTTAGTATTAACATCGAAGTAAATACATTAATAGCCTACACATGCAGATCAAATACTGAATAACATGCTCAAAGACAAAGTGACACACAAGGTTTTTCTGGACAAATGTCCCCAGAAAAACCCAATGCGATAAAACCAGTGTTGCTAGCTTCTGGAGGATTTTTATTATTATGCAGATTCTAAGTACAACAATCTTGGGCACCCAAAACTAGTTAACCCGACAGAAAAATAAATTTGCAGCAATACCTCTATTTGAGAGATAGAAAACTGACTGATTCACACCCTCAAATAGGATTTACAGAACTCAGCCTTTTCCAGCCTCTAGAAACCCCAACGCTACTCTGAAGCCCTCTGTGTCAGCCCTCCTGGCGTGCGTCAGCCTCTACACTGCTCAGGAAGGGCCTACATCATCCTAGTTTGGGTTACGTTGCCCCTACGTTGCCCTTTCTAGGCCTATGTTAGCCTATCGTGGCTCCTGCTGCCCCTGCTGGGCTCTCGGCTGGACTGTGTAGCTGCTGCCTTTGCGCTGCTCTGGTCTGTTGCTTCTTTGCACTCATTGTACTCTTGGCCTGGGACTAGACCATCTCCCTCGCTAATAATGCCGCTCACTACAGCTGAAACACATCTGAAATTCTTAGCAAACCATGCCCTAGAATTCCAGCTTAGCTTCAGTGCTTTGCTAGTGTGTGTGTTCTCCAATTGACCCCAAGCCGCCTTCTTATACTTTTCTCGTTGGAAAACCAACGGCCATGAGCTAATCTCTAATCGACAACTAAGATTAGAAGTTGCTTGATCCGTGTCACTTAAGTTATTCTCATCACATGTTTAATTTAATTAACTTTAATCTTTAATTTACCTAAGTTAGACTTAGGGTCCTTAATTAAAAGAATTAATTAATTAAATATCCCTTAAACCTCATGGAATTTCTTCAAATCCTTTCTGGGTCTTAAAGATCTTATGTACTCTAGTCGCTCCACAAAGTTTGGGAGCTAGAGCACATACGATGCTACCCTAACACCCCAAAATCTCAACACTCTCAGAAGTAACCTTTCCCAATGCGTTATGAGAAACCCTGTTCTGTACATACACGATTGTATTACAAGCTTCAGCCCACAGAAATTTGGGCATGTCTTGGTCATACAGCATTGCCCTCGCAGCTTCCACAATAGTCCCATTCTTCCTTTCTACGACCCCATTCTGCTCTGGATTATATGGAGCAGTCCATTCTCTCTTGATGCCTTCCTTTTCCCAGAACCTTGTGAAGTCTTTGTCAATGTACTCTCCACCAGTGTCTGATCGTAATGTCATGATCCGCTTTCTTGTTAGATTCTCTACCAGAGACTTAAACTCTTTGAATCGCTCAAAGACCTCGTCTTTGGTCTTCAGAAAGTAGATCCATGTCTTTCTAGAATGGTCATTTATAAAGGTGACAAAATACTTTGCACCACTGAGAGCATTCGTGGACATTGGTCCTCAGGTGTCTGAGTGTATCAATCCCAACACACTTGACCCTATTGCTGCTTTTCGGATATGCTGCCTTGGCATACTTCCCTAATACGCACCCCCTGCATACATCGTCTCGCTTGGTGCTAAGCTCCGAAGCTCCCGTGACAGTCTTATTGCGAATTCTCATTCAAATCTCTTTCATCAGTACTGCCTATCAGTGACATTGGGGACTCAAGCTATAACTTGTACAATTTATGGCTCCTAACTCCAATTTGTGCCTTCTTTTTCCAACTAGGGTGTTTGACATAAACTTTGTTGTCAATAAAGTATACATCCTAACCCTTGTTCTGAAGCAAAGACACTGAGAGCAAGTTCATCCCCAATCCTGGTACATGCAGTACGTTGGTGGCTCGAGCTTGTTGCCAGCTTCTGTTTGAAATATTATGGTGCATCTTCCAATAGGGGTACATTTTGCCTTGTTTCCCATAGTGATTTGAAAATTCATCTACTCCTCCTGGCAGCTCAAGAAGCATTCTCGAACTCCCGTCATGTGAGAAGATGCTCCACTGTCAATATACCAGATCTCTAGAGAGGCCATGCTTGACACAAGAAAAATCCTCTTCTAGTCTGGATGCCAGAACTGAAACGTCATGATCCCTTTGTTCCTCCATGCGTTCTGGAGGATTGTGTGAACCCTTCTGAGCTAATGCTGCATCACCATCGGACCTTCATTCCATTGCAGAACCTCCTCTTCTATTACTCGTCTTTTGCTCTGATACCATATGAAATTTTCAAACTGAAACACTACTGCAGTGATAGATTTATTTCGCCACCTTATTTTATGATAAGTTATTTACAGATTCTTCCAATAAATTATGAAATAAACACAACTGCAATATTCACTTAACCATAAGCAGAAAAATAGAACAGAACGCATATAATGCAATAGAAACAATCACATGAACACAGTTATTTTTGGACAATTGTCCTCGAAAAAACCCAATGTGGGAAAACCAATGCAGCAGATGAGGGTTTGTATTATTCTTTAGCAAGGAAAATCATTTACAAGATTTTGACGAGCAAACTTTTAGAATACACCTGAGATAAATTCCCCGAATCCTTCGAAAGAATTTCTGACAACTGGGAGACACCCTAGCTCCCTATGCGTCACTCTGCATGGTCTTTTGCGCAGCCCCTGCGTTGGACTGCGTCACTCTGCGTGGAGACTCAGTGCTGTTGTTCAACGTTGTCTCCTCTACATGCTCCTCCTGCCTTTCTTTGCCTCTGCTGACTTCCCCTTCCTTCTTCTACCTCTGCAACCTCTCCCTCTGAAATCGAATTCTATTCCTTCATAATCGATTTCCATCGGGTACTCAGTGTGTGCCCGGCTTGCTTTCCAAATGACCCTCAAGCCTTCTCTTATAATCTTCATGTTGATGAATCAACGAGCCAGATTAGATCTCTAATCAATGGCTAAGATTAAAACATGACTTAATCTTTGTTTTCTAGAAGATTCACACTTTGTTTTATTAAACCCTTTAATTATTTAATTTCCATAAGTTTAGACTTAGGGATCACATTAAAATAATTAATTATTTTAATAAAACATGAACCGAGTGGAATTTCCACAAACAGTTTCTTGGTTCTTTGGAATACTGACGTCCAAGCCTCCTCACAAAATATGAGACTTGGAACAATTTCCAATCCTACAAAATCAACACCATCCACGCAATGGCTCAGCAAGCCCCTCTACAAACAGCATGATCAACCGACTCTCAGAGATATTTGTCACCATCACTGCTAGCCTCTGGAACTCAGTGATGTAGGCCTTTGTGTTGTCTGTCTGTCTCAAGTGGGCCAGCTCTCTGAAGTGCAGCTCCGGATCCTTCCTCTCATATGTCTCCAACAACCTCTGGGTGAATCCCTGATATGAAGTGATGTGGATATGTCCAAGTGTGATCAGCCCATGGTACCACCATTCTTGGGCATCTCCCTCCAAGTGAAGGCTGGAAAATCATATGGCATCTACTTCCTTCATTGGATTCAAGTGAAAATAGGTGTCCAGCTTTTGTATCCATGCTCGTGCTGAACTCTTTACTCCCCCATCGAAATTTGGAAGTGTGACCTTCCCTGCAACCTTTACACCTCATGGTTGGATGATCCTCCTCTGAAATAATGACCAACCCCTGTGGTACGTCTCTCCTTTAGGTGAACAAATTCACCAAAGTACATCACATGTCTTATCTGGGCATCCAAACCCTCATACTCATCGATGCCTAATGCAACTGAGCGCACTACATCCTCAACTGGATTCAGCTCCGTCTTAGGCTCTAGCTCCTCTACGAAGTTTGGCACCAAAGGTTTGCCAGCCTACCCACGTTGTGGAGTGTGTGGGAGTTGGAATGTACGACTACCTCCTACTCTGGAACCAACATCACCCTAAGGCTCTGCTACTCCATCCGGCCTTCCACCCACATGCAATCCCATCACTTGCTACATCATTTTGATCATGATCTACCCCTCTCTCATCATTTGTTGATTTGACCTCAGCAATTCCCCCAAAATCTGGTGTGGGTCCCTCTGCCTGCGTTGCTCCTCATCATAGTGCTAGTCCATTCCTTCCCTCTTGGCTTCCACTTCTATGTATGAAAATGGGTCTGGGTTACCTTCTCTCCCATGGCCTCTGCCTCTGCCACGACCACTATGAAAAACCACTCCTTGGTATCTCAGTGGCATCACTTGCTCTTGTTTCCAACCCTGGACAAGAACATGCTTTGATACTACTATAATATTCCAAATAGAAAATTTACAGTGATATAGAAAACATGCAATAAATAAAACAAGGAAATTTTACTTCAGCAACACAGATACAAGAAAATATGCCCAAAACACCAATTTTATTAATATGATCAGCTGGAGTACAATATGAGATGGAATGAGTGCACCTAGGCTTGCACAAGGCAAGCTACAAGACTCACATGATCAACAAAAAAGGGTATAACTGCTACAATAATCTGCTCTCCTGGTAACTGCGTTGTCCTTGGATTTCTACAACTGCTGGCTGATTTTATCATTGGATTTGCCCCCTGAAAAGAACCCAAAAAAATTCTAAGAATTTGGGAAGGTGATCCTTGCCCAAAACCTAGAAAAAACCCAGAAAGTTTTTCCCCAACTTCCAATCTTCAAAATTGGACCCTTCTCTACTTGGCCCTTCTTCAATTTCAAAATATGTTGTTGTAGTTGCTTCTGAAGATCTTTGCCCTCCAAAATACCTGCAAACCTCCTAAAAAATATCTCTAATCAATCCTTCAACTTTTCGGCCCCTAACTCCTCCAACAAATGTTGCTCTAAACTATTGCCCTCCTATGACTACACAGTCACTAGGTGGATGATGCAGTCCCTGAAGAATAACTGACACTGACTCCCTCTACTGCGCAACACCAGCTCTCACTGCGTCCCAGCTACTCTAGAAATGTGTGGGACCTACAAACTCAATCTCCCCTGACCTCACAATACTAGAAGAACCCTTCTTGAGTGGCACTCGAAGTCCACCGGAGAAGGGCTGAGCTCTCCTTGGGAAGCTCTTGTACTAAACAGCACAACGTTGGCTCAGCTAAACAGCTAAGGCAATTCGATTTTCTGAATATGCAAATGATTCCCATGCCTTCTCCAAATCTTCCTTTTATAAGTGTTGGCCATGCAAAAATTTTGGGTCCCTCCATCAATTCGATTTGACCAAGGGAATTCGAATTGCTTTCTTCTCCAATGCACTATCCTTGTGGGTCCCATCCTCCACTAACACTTTAATTTATTCTTTTCCCCCTAAGTTAGCCACGAAAAAGGTACTTTAAGTTATTAATTCAAAATTGACAAAAATGTAATTCCCAAAAATTAAGAAAATTTAGGAAGGGACACTACAAATTTCCTTGAAACATTTTGCAACACTTCACATTTGGAATACTATTTTTACTTGCAAAACACATCTTTGCATCACCATTTGCACTTCTAAAATAAATCTCCAAGCATAAGCTCGATTAATAGATATCTTAGGATACTTCCCTAACTTTCATTCAATTTGATAAGTTTGAGTCTTGGACAAAGGTTAAAACGTATCAATTTGCAGTTCTCCTATGTGAATTAGTCCCCTTGTAAGAAAGAAGGCATGCGGGTTACTTGAAGAACTACGCGGGTATCGTTAACGATGGACTAGTTCCTCCTCGTCCAAGCCTTCTAGCAATTCACCTCACTCTTTACCAAGCTTTGAGAAATTGGGGGGAAGTCAAATCTAGAATATGCATTAATTAAAATCAACCAAGAATGCATTTGGCACACAAGCACTACAACACAATTTGAAAGTCTCTTATTTGCAAGCATTTGAAAGTTAGGATCTTATTGAATTATTAGAAATCCTTCTCAAGTACAAGCAATAGATTTAAAAAGCATTTATATATTTTTTACTTGCAAACACTTTGTATTTACTCTTGTACTTTACTCATGCTCATTTTGATCAAAGTCTAAAGTTTTACATCATTGTTGTATTTGAGCAATATTTTATTGTTGAGTACAAGTTATTTTTATTTGCAAGTTCTCAATTTTGTTCAAGTGCTTTCCTTTCAAAATAGTGTCATCATTCTTGTGGTTTTGATTTGATTCAATTACTTCTGTTTTGCAGCTTCCATTCCATTTTATATTGTTGCAGGTTGAAAATATCTTCTATTAGTGCAAGTACATCATTTGCTTGAGCATATATTTCTTTCCTTGCAAGAGTTTATTTGGCACAGGTCTACTTACATTTCCTTGCAGGATATTTATTGTTGAATTACATTGGTTTACTCACATCTTGATGTTAATGCTCATGTTTACTTATACTTGCTAAATTATTCATTTCATTTCTTCAAGTTACATATCTCAATTTGTTGAATGGGTGATGCTCTAACTCATTTACTAATTGTCTCCTAGACTTGTGAGTTTAACAAGCTTTCGTTAGAAACCATCCTTAGGGTTCACCCCACTTGGCTTTAGCTAGGAGAGAGCCTAGATGGAGAGATTTGGGATTAGGTGATAGCCCCTTCTCTAAGATTTGCCACCAAGGCCACACCTAGTGGGGTTGAGGATTTTTCCTGTTAGAAAATCGGAAAGGTAGAAATATTTTTTTCTGATGATAATTACTTGTGATATTATTATGTTTTTATTAACTTTTTTATGTTCTTCCTTTTATCTTCTTCTCATCAACCAATTATCAAAGCAAAAACATGAAGATCATGGACACCAGATGTAGGCACTCAGAAAGGGCTAAAACCCCTGTATAGGGGAAAAACCAGTCAGAACTCTTCCTTCAGTAGATTCAAATCAAGGTAAGAATCCAAGACCTCTTAGACCTGGACAAAGACCTCCTCCAACCACCAAGTCAGCCCGTCCTGCTAGTAGATGCCCTTCGCTCAGCTTTCTAAGTGTCAATTGCTTCGAGTGCGGCTTTAGATCAGAATTTTGGTCCCTGGCTTCAGAACTTCAGCCCCCAGCTTCAGAAACAGAATTTTGTCCCCAGCTTCAGCCCAAAATCTTCACACGTGTGATGGAAAGGTAGCCCAAAAACTTGATTTTCTTCTTCCCAACTTCTCTCCTCCACCTCCAACAATTTCGCACTTTTTCTGCGACTGTTCTTAGAGATCAAACTTGTGAGATGATGCTCTCCAAATGAAGTCTAGTTGCTCAATATATAGGCTGAGGGCGGGGCCGACTTGGTGTGGAGGTGACAAATGACAATTTTGACTCAAAAATAAATCTTTTTACATGGAACAAAAGCCCAAGAAGGGTATAATAAAAATGACAATAACTTTAATGACTCAAGACAAACCCTACAAGTCTTCACTAGAGACTTTGACCTATAAAATATTGACCCACGCATTAAACCCATGCTTTAATAAGCCAATTTCTTTAAGAATAATATTTATTTTTTTCTTTTGACAAATACCTTACATTATGACTCAAGTACAATTACGAAGACCGGCACTAGTTACATTCTTCAACATTTCCCACATTAACTTAGGTGTGTAAGTGAGGCGGCAACAGGCCTTTCAATCTAAACCCTCCATCAGGCAGTGGTGTCAATATCGTCCAATGAGATGACTTCCACATCACGTTGAGCAGTAGACAAAAATCCAAATCCACGCCACAAAACTGGTCAAATATCCTCCTCCTCGGCAAGTGACAAACTCCTCTCTCCACAGGCTCGAATCGTAAAGGTTTCAGTACAAAATGAGTAAAAATATCAGACTTTCCCCGACTTATATGCGACCCGGAAAAGAGACGATTTTTTCATTCTAATCGCAATTTTATTGGGAGTTTATCAATTAAATCGGGAATTTTTTAAGTTTAAAAAACTCCCAAAAAACTTGGCCGATAACATCGACGAGTTGAAAAACTCACGATTTCCAGACGTTATCGGAATTTTACGGGGAGGTTTTCGACAGATATTTAATAGAAGTGAAGAGTAAAATGGAGGGTTTGAGATTCCTACTGTCTGATTGATTTTGTACTTGTGCTTTTGCCGCATTTTATAGAGCAATTTCGAAAATGAATTTACTGGGCTAAATAATTTCTGGGTATAAAATATTGCTGGGAATATTAAATCAGATCTAGTATTAGCAAAATTAACAGCACTATGAAAATAGAAACAAGGACTTCCCTGCATACTCACTATTTATCAGATGCAACTTTGTATGTACCTTGATTAAATCGTCTGTCTTTGCTGCAGCTTCTGCTTGGGCCCTTAACATGATTGCCTGGGGGCCCAAGAAAAGGTCCCAAGAATAAAATCAGAAAAGAAAAATTATGAGTTCTTAACATTATCAGATACAACGCTGTTGTCAATTTACACACCTCAGCTATATGGAGAGCCTGTTCTGTTTGTCGAATCTGAATCCAGCGTTCAGCAACATAGTTTTCCATCTATATCAATTCACAAGTAGTATGGAAACATTAGAGACAGTTATTTATGTTACAGTACCTGTCAAGAAGCCCTTAATAAACAATGAACAGACATATTGTATATTTTAAGTGCAGTTTACATCCTCAGAAAAAAGGAACGTCCATTGAAATAAGAGATGTCCTTCAACAAGAAATAAACCAGTTTTATAATATTACCTAAACTATATTATTTATATTAATATTCAAGATATAAAGGTTGTGTCCTTAGCATAGCCATGCCTCATAGGTACTGTATATGACAGTCTTCTTGACTACACGTTAGCAACCAGATTGCATTTCTTCAAAATCCAACCAGAATGCTTATCTTTGTTTATCCATGTCTAAAACTGGATGAATTGATTTTCAATCCGTCAATGGAAAAAAAACAGCTCACGAGTGCCTTTTTATATTTGGCACATGGTACATGTTTTATTATAAAAGAGTTTATTGGAGGATAGGTTCCGGAGTAGGTCATACATGTTTACAACAACGCACCATTGACAGACTTTTCAATAGAGCAAGTGCCCCATGAGAGTTCGGTGCAGTATTCAGAGCAGGTATGCAAAGTCAAAGATCCCCAAGGGGCATGGTCAAGTTTGTTTTTGCAGACATCGTTTTCATAAACTGATCACAATGTTGGATACCCCCTGGGGAGATATGCATGGGTTCAATTTTATGCAAATCCAAGAACCTGCTACATTTTGTAATTTCTATTTCTAGCAGCTACTATTTGTAGAAGTTTTTGAGGGTGCTCCGATATGTAAGCTGACTACATATTTGAGGGCCCAGTTGGGAGATTTGCCTATGGCTAGAGAATCAATGTATTCCAATAGAATGGATGTTTGGGCTATTTTTAACAGCAAGACTAGACTTCTGGTTATACCCAGTATGGTGAGTGCTACCCCTCAGGTTGCATGAGGGTAATTCAGTCACATAGTTATCCAAAAACCAGAGTTGATCCAGTTGCATGTCCTTTATGAGCAGATGTCAGAGCCAAATGATTCATAACCAGTTATACATGCATGAGTTAAAGGAGTTATCAGTGTGGGATCATGAGCCAATTTTGTGACGATGTATCGACCATATCACTTGTTTCACTAGACCATGCATATAGAACTATGTAAAAGTGTCTTTTACTTAGGTGGTTCTCCAGAGTCCAGACCCTTGCGGCTAGTCATGGCATATCCCTCTAGGTTCCATTTCACAGCTAGTCCTGCCCTTATGACTTTTTTTAACCATCTCATTATGTATATTTATAATTGAGGTAGTTCTGTCAAGGTCTTGGGATAGGTCTATTGGGACACATGACTTAGAGTTCCCCTAGGTATTTTTACTTTATCTCTTCGTAAAGTTGTGCTATGCTACTGTGAAGATATACCTAGAGCACACTCCCCCTTTAATCATAAGCATGGAATCTGGATCTATGAATGCATGTCACAATTTGGTGTAAGTGATGAGCTCCCTGGTACTTTGGGTGTTATATAGCATATGGTTGACACATTGATATCATGAGATACACTCACATGTGGAGTGCCCCCCTCCCTTGCTACATATTTTTTTGTATTTGGGATGATGGAGGGGACTACCACGGGAGAGTCTACCCTTTTTAAGGACCTTCGCAATTGTTTATTGGTTTACTTGAAGATGACTCATCATCCTAATTGACATGCTCACTGACTTGGCAAACTTGCTGAGGCACATGTCTTATTCCGTGGATATCTTGCTTGAGTTGATGGAATCATCCCCTTTCTTCATGATCTTAGTTGCTTCCTTGCACATCGACCTATGATGTTCCTAGTAGTTTTTCATATTGTTCCATTAGGTTACATGACCAACTTCAGATTGATTTTTTGCACAGATTTCCATGCCATTTTCAGCTTCAAAACAGTCATTTACAGCCTAGAGTAAAGTCTGTTTTGTAGTGTTATTGACATGTTTTTCACAACACAATTGCACTAGCTTTCATCCTTTCAATCAGAGATAAATATTGCATCAGTTTCCATATTATATTTCAGAACTGTAATTGTCAATTACTTGCTGATTTTTCCGTCTTCACAGCAGATTTGTTAGGGCAGCAAGCTGTAGACTATGTCACAAGGTTCGTCGAAGTTCAACCTTGACGTTCGAATTTTGGCAAATCTTAAAACAATTTTGAGGTTTGGCAAACCTCATCGAACCTCATAGCCATTAGCCAAGTCCATAGATCAAAACTCATAACCCCATGTCACAATTCAAACTTGTAATCTACCCTTGCAATTTTCATGTTGTGATAGCATTTTTTATGTTTATTGATGTTGATATCTTACTATTTTATCCTATATTTCATTTTAAACTTAATATATGTATAATTATAGAAAATGAATATAGATGAACCTAATGGCGAACCTCATCCGAACCTCATCAAAAAATTTGAACTCGGACCAAACCTAATAATTGCCGACCCCAAACCATGTGACTTAGGCTGTAGATTTGATTTAAGTATCACTGATTTTTTATTGCAACGTAGTTTGATTCCTAAAGTCATTTAGGGATTCCCCCTGTCATTAACGGGTACTGACACAAACTCCACGGAAAGTTTACATAGCAGGAATGCAGTCTTCTTAGTTACAATGGAATCAGATGGTTTATTAAACAATAACATCTTCACACCATTCCCAAGGAGCTAGCCAAGCTGCTGGTTACTATGACATTGGTGAATATTGTGTTTTATTACAGATCTTCATATTCACCAGGTGACTCCACTGAGTTCAACAACACCCAGAAAATCACCCAAATTTGATACAAATCAGGGTGTTCATCCACTTTTGGATGATCCCATAGAGCTCTTTCAACAAGTAAAAATCTAGGATTTTCCTTTATAGACAGGTAACAGGGTGGTAGGACATTCTTCTAGTGTTGTTATTTGTTCAATTTTGATACCTCATGTTTCAACTCCTTCAGTTTCAGACTCTGCAGTTATATAAATAGACCCTATTAATTGTGCTGCCATTCGGGAATATCATATGTTAGGATATTTTGACACATACGAAATAGGCTCCTTTTGTGTTACCTTTGTAAATCCTTCAATCCTATCCCAAGTTGTTCTTAAGGGAAGATGTTAGGATATTCCAACACATAAGAAATAGTTAAGTATAACTTGGTCTAGTGTAGAGTTAGGTAAAGTGTGTTTATTTACTATGTACATTTGTAACTTATAATCCGACGGTCACAATTTGTAGTGATCCGACAGTTCACTCTCTCCTCGGTATTAACGACACTTGATCCGTGGCTTAACACACGATTGGTCCATGATCTCTATTTAAAGAGCATGGAGAGTCATTTGTCCGGTAACCGTTTATGAGAGAAACATATGTAATCTTTTTTTTTATATTAATAAATTTCCTGAAGTGGCCGCGTTGGCTCAGGCTGTGGACTGTTTCCCTCTTCGAGGGTTTTTACCACGTGATATACTAGTGTACTGATTTGTGATATGTTTGTGAGCGGTGACATTTGGTTTTTGATCTAAGGAACTTACCCTATAAATTCCTACATGTTCTTGGCTTTTAAGGCCTTTGTTGAGAAACAATCTAGACATCCAATTCCTAAGTTGAGATCAGACAATGGGGGAGAATATGTTTACAACAAATTTATCAACTTTTGCACTGAGCATGGCATTCAATAGCAACATACTGTTCCATATACTCCACAACAAAATGGTGTAGCTAAAAGGAAGAAACGCACCTTAAAAGAAATGGCTAATTGTATGCTTCAATCTAAAGGACTTAGTCTCAATTTTTGGGCAGAAGCAATTAACTGTGCAATTACATAGTAAATCGCACTCCTACTAAGGTTTTAAGGAATGTAACTCCAGAAGAAGCCTGAAGCTCAATCAAACCAGATGTAAGTCACTTTCGTGGTTTTGGAAGTGATGTTCGTGGTTTTGGAAGTGATGTTTGGGCCCATATTCCAAATGTGAAACATAAAGCCTTAGAACCTAAGAGTGAAAAGTGCATTTTTGTTGGATATTCTGAAGATGTCAAAGCATATAGACTTCCTCAACCAAAATCCAAAAATATAATCATTAGAAGAGAAGTAAAATTTGATGAAAATATATCGGCCTGCGAGCCTAGTTCGGCGGGTGTGCCACCTTTGGCCTGCGAGCCTGATTCGGCATATGTGCCACCTCCCTCTATCTCTTCTATTTTTTATAGCATTCCTTCTAGTTCAGATGATGACAGCGAGGATGACAATCGTCCTCCAGCTCTTGAAGATATTCCTTCAGCTCCACAGCTTCCAAGATGGGTCCGCTCTACTTGGGATGCAGCAGGTTCTCTTGCTGGTGACCCTGCAGATCGATGACATACACGTTCTCAGTTCGGAAGAACCTCTTCCTTATTGGCTCAAGCTCCAGAAAATCTTGATCCAGACACCTTTGAAGAAGCTTCCGGTCATCCAGATTGGAATGAAGCTATGAATGAAGAATGTCGTTCCTTATTGGCAAACGATACTTGGGATCTTGTTCCTCTTCCAAAAGGAAGAAAACTTGTCAGATGCAGATGGGTTTACAAAACAAAGTTTGGACCAGATGGAAAAGTGGATAGACATAAAGCTCGTCATGTTGCTAAAGGATTTTCACAAGTTGAAGGCATTGACTATACTGAAACCTTCTGCCCTGTTGCCAAAATGAATTCTATCCGCCTTGTTCTTTCCCTTGCTGCCCCTTTTAAATGGGAAGTCCATCAGATGGATATTAAATCCGCCTTCTTACATGGAGATTTGCATGAAGTAATCTACATGGAACAACCCCTTGGCTTTATCCAAAACGACTCTAGCCTTATTTGTCGACTTAGGAAGTCTCTCTATGGTCTCAAACAAGCTCCTCGGGCATAGTATGCCAAAATGGATAGATTTCTATTAAATAATAGCTTTTCTAGGTGTCATTCTGACAACACTGTCTACACCAAGAAAGTGGGTACGTCCTTTACTATCCTTATTCTTTATGTTGATGATCTTATCCTTACTAGTATTGATCCCAACCATACAAACCATGTGAAATCTAGCCTCAAAAAGAAGTTTTAAATGACAGACTTAGTGTAGGAATTTACAGGGTAAGTTCCTTAGATCAAGAACCAAAGGTCACCGCTCACAAACAAATCACAAATCAGTACACCAATAAAATCACGTGGTTAAAACCCTCGAAGAGGGAAATAGTCCACGGCCTGAGCCAACGCGGCCACTTCAAGCAATTTATTAATATAAAAAGAAAAGTTACATAGGTTTCTCTCATAAAACGGTTACCGAACAAATGACCCTCCATGCTCTTTAAATAGAGATCATGGACCAATCGAGTGTTAAGCCACGGATCAAGTGTCGTTAATACCGAGGAGAGAGATAACCGTCGGATCACTACAAATCGTGACCATCGGATTATAAGTTACAAATGTACATAGTAAAGAAACACACTTTACCTAACTCTACACTAAACTAAGTCATTCTTAACTATTTCCTATGTGTCGGAATATCCTAACATCCCCCCTTAAGAACAACTTGGGATAGGATTGAAGGATTTACAAAGGTGACACAAAAGGAGCCTATTTCTTATGTGTCAAAATATCTAACATCTCCCCTTAAGAACAAATTGGGATAGGATTGAAGGATTTACAAAAGTGACACAATAGGAGAAGGAAGGAGGCATTAGAGCCTATCCCCCCTCAATGACAACTTTTCTAAACCCCAAGCATGGATCGAAGTTTGGTAAACTTCGCTTCTGTGAGAACCTTTGTAAAGATATCGGCTACTTGATCATTGGTTGGACAGTAATGCACTTCAACAACACGATCATGAATGAGCTTTTTGATGAAGTGTATGTGGAGTTCGATGTGTTTCATATGCTGATGCTGAACTGGATCTTTACATAACTGAATGGCACTCTGATTATCACACCAAAGTGTAGTTGGATGTTGTTGATGAAGACCAAATTCAGACAGGATCTCACGAAGCCACATGGCTTCCTTGTTGGCTTCAACTACACCACAATACTCTGCTTCTGCTGAAGAAAGAGAGATGGCACTTTGTTTCTTACAAGACCAAGTAATAGGTCTTGAACCAAGAGTGAATACATATCCTGCAGTAGACTTTCGACCATCAGGGTCACCAGCCCAATCGAAATCAATGAAACCAATCAACAATGGAGATGCTCCTGCACTGTAATCAGTGTTTTAAAAACCGGCCGGTTTAAACCGGAAACCGGCCAAACCGGCCGGTTAGACCCCTCGGCGGTTGAAACCGGCCAAAAAACCCGAGATATAACCTCTCTTCGCCTATTTTTTGGAAAAACCGGCCATAACCGGCCGGTTAGGAACGGAACCGGCCGGTTTATGCATAAACCGGCCGGTTTCGTTCCTAACCGGCCGGTTAGGTGCCAAAATCAACGCAGCATTAAATTGGCGGCATTGGAGATTAGCGGACCCACCGTTTTTTATTTTATGAGGTGTTAGGGCTGAGTTGGAGGCAAGGGGAGGGTTGTTTCCCTCCAAAAACACCCTCCCCAATCTTTTATAAGGAGGAGCAGCCTCTCCTTTGTCTCACACCAACTCATTGAGTCATTTGCTGTTTGTGAGACTTGAGTTTGATTAAGAGCTTGAGCCTTGGAGAGTGTTGGAGTGTTTGGCATTTGCTGGAGCAGTTATCTTGGAGATAGTTTGGAGACTTTGGAGCTGTTTGCATTGCCAGGTAAGCTGTTCAAACTTCAAACTTCATGTATTTATTTTCTGAGTTCTCATGTGTTCACTGTTTAGTAGCTAGCTATTTAAAATTTTATTAGGAGCCTATCATCTAAATTTCAAAGTTCAAACATGTAACAAGATGTTAATGTCCATTGTCCAATGTCAACTTTAATGATAATCTAAATTGCATACATCTGCAGACTGCTATATTGTGTGCACTGTGAATTTTTTATAGTGACCGAGTCTTTGCCAAGTTGACCACTGGGAGTTTGCTGAGTCACAGCCTCTTTGGGTTGATCCACTCCAGGATAGCCTCAATGTCAATAATCTAGTAATCTGTCTTATATTCCTTGACACTACAAATTCATCTCAACATTTTGAGGTACCTGAAAAATATACATTATGATTAAACATCACCACCATATACATTAAAGTTTTAAACATCTAATGACCATCACGTAGGCAATTCTGTTATATCCTTAGTCCATTCCTCTTCCAATAGTAATTGCCGACAAAGTCATGTCTTTTGTTCCATCTTGATACGGATTGTTCTAAGTTCTAAGTTCTAACTTCTAACAGGCATGAGACTTAAGTTTATCCATTCATTGAATCATTAGAATTTAGTACAAAGAAATATTTTTTATATGACAGAATCTGTTTTCAATAAACTTGATCCCTGTTCCTTATCCTTTTCCAGAAAGTCCTACAGCTTCTGGTTTCTACTTGTTGATTCCTTGTCATGAATTTAATTCTTAACATTGAGGTACCCATGACTATCAGTTCTGTGTGTTGACGGTGTGTATATAGTATATAGTAACCACATTATGAAAACCAAACATGCAAAGAAGCCAATAGCATAACAGTACTTGAAATAGAGAAATACTTCTTGGATTATTTCAGTTTCATGCTGGCAAGTGCTCGGCTCGAATACCCATAGGTAAGGTGCACTAGTCTATGCCAACAGGTTTATTAAAGATGTCATTCACAAATGTGGGGAAGCATTCACTGAGTTTCCCTGTGAGGCTTTCCTTGGAGAAACAATAACCATTATAACTCTAATAATACTAGCATGGCAACTAGACTATCCAATGTCATCTGATAGTTTCTTTGAAAACAGGGCAATCATTGCAATTATCTTTCAGAGAGTTTGGACTTTTGGATTTTCAATTTTCAAACTTTTTACTTGGCTGAATAATATCTTAGAAGCATTTAAGACTACCCGTGAGATTGGTTCTGCATTAGTGTCCTCCATCTGCTTCCACATAGTGGGAATAAACTCAAAGTAATACAGCAATAATCTATTTAAAGAGTTCGAATGGTTTTTTTTCGTTGTAGTGAGAGTCTATACTATATTCTCATCATTTCATATTCTAGTTAGTCATACATGACACATATATGCTATTTTTGTGAGATACAAAAGATCCTTAAGGAAAGTGTGAATGCTTTGACTGTACACAGTAATTGAAGGCTCAATAATCCATCATAGAATCTAGATAGGAAAGTCAGATAATGTCTTGGTAGTCCAACAGAAGTGTGAATGTGAACTAATAGGCAAAAGACTCACATATCTGAAGGCCTAGTTACCAAAAGAACAATAGGAAGGATGTTTGAAATTTGAATGTGCATTTTTTTTTGTAAATTTAGCTCTAATTTTTTTTAAATGGCAGATTTATTTCCAGAATCCAAATTTCAATTATTTCAAGTCAAGATGGCTCCAAAAGCCAAGGACAGTGCATGGGTCCATTGTGATGTGATTGATGGAAAGATGGTATGCAGATTTTGTCAAAAATGTATTGGAGGTGGGGGTATTCTTAGATTGAAACATCACTTGGCTGGGATAAGAGGCAATGTAACACCATGTGGTGCACCTAAGGAAGTGTTAGGTCCGGTTAGGGCAGAATACCTTGCCAAGCTTGAAAAGTTTGAGGAGACTAAGGCTAGGGAGAAGGCCATCCAAGATGAAATTGCAAGGAAGAGGCAAATAGTAGAAATGATGAGAGAGAGTGGGTATGAAGATGAGGACTATGATATTCAAGACTCCTCTTCTATCTCTTCCACCAATAACCCCTTTCAGTATGTTCCTCCTGTTGGCAAAAGATCAAACCCAACAAAGAGACCCAACCTCATGAGTTATTTCTCGTCCAATGCTAATCCCACAACCCCTGCTAGTGCTACTGCCTCCATGTCCCAGCCAACTCCAAGTCGTCAACCCACTTTGGATCAACATTGGAAAAAACAATGCAAAGAAGCTTCTCATCAGTACATTGCTAGATGGTGGTATGATTCAGATATCCCATTTAATGCTGCTAACTCACCTTATTACCAAGCTATGTGGGACTCTGTTTTTGTTACAGGAAAGGGCTTCAAAGGCCCTACTGCACATGATTTAAGGGGAGCTCTTTTGCAACAAGAGATTTCTAGTATTGATGAGTATTTGGCTGAATATAAAGAGTCATGGCTCAAAACAGGTTGTTCCATCATGTCAGATGGATGGACTGATGGAAGGAACCGCACTATCATTAACTTCCTTGTTGCTTGCCCTCGAGGAACAATGTTTTTGAGATCGGTTGATGCATCTGATAAGGTGAAGGATGGAACCCTTCTATTTGAGCTTTTGGATGAGATTATTCAGGAAGTGGAAGAGCAGAACGTTGTGCAGGTCATCACAGATAATGCCTCAAACTATGTTCTTGCTGGAAAGATGCTTGAGTCCAAGTATAGTACCATATTTTGGACTCCATGTGCTGCACATTGCATAGACCTCGTGCTTGAGGACATAGGCAAACTGGAATGGGTAAAAAGCACTGTAGAGCATGGCAAGTGCATTACAAAATACATTTACAACCACTCATGGGTATTGAACCTAATAAGGAAAAACACAGGGGGCAAAGAGCTTGTTAGGCCTGCCATTACGAGATTTGCAACTCACTTCCTCACGTTGCAATGTCTCAATTCTCAACAGAAAAATCTGCAGAAAATGTTTTCTTCTGATGATTGGACTGAATCCCGGTGGGCTCATAGACAAGATGGAAAAGACACCAAAAAGAAAGTCTTTGACAGTTATTTTTGGAAAAGGTCTTCAGAGCTGGTAAAAATTAGTGAGCCCCTTGTTAAGGTGCTAAGGATGGTGGATGGGGAAAGGATGGCAATGGGATACATTTATGAGGCTATGGATCAGGCCAAGGAGCAGATACGGGCAGCTTACAGGGACAGGTTAGCTAAATATGGCCGGATATGGGAGATCATTGATAACAGATGGAACAATCAAGTCCATCGTCCTATACATGCAGCTGGGTATTTTTTGAACCCAAAGTATCATTATAGATCTCGGCTAGGAGATCAGCAGGATGGGGAGATCAGATCTGAATTGATTGATTGCTTGGAGCGCATGGTCCCTAACCGTGCAGACCTTCTGGAAACACATAGACAAATTACTCTTTTCAGTATGGGAGCTGGTACCTTTGGAAAGAACTTGGCAAAAATGGCAAGAGATGTGGATCAACCAGGTAAGCAATTCCAATTTGTTTTTCTTTCCATGTTAAATTGTTTGTAAATAAGTAATGAAATGAAATATGTTACTAATGAATGTCTTTTTATTTGCAGCACATTGGTGGGCGTCATTTGGCGGCCACTGTCCTCAATTGCAAAGGTTTGCAATTAGAATCCTCAGCCAAACTTGCAGCGCTACAGGTTGTGAGCGCAATTGGTCTGTTTTTGAGCGCATACACACAAAGAAGAGAAACCGTTTGGAACAGAAACGGTTAAATGATCTTGTGTTTGTGCAATACAACCTTCGCTTGAGACAGAACCAACTGATGAAAAAAACACCTGATCTAGATCCCATTGTGTTGGCTGATATTGATCCAACATCAGAATGGGTGGAGGAGATTGAAGATCCAGTGTTTGAGGCTGATTTTGATTTTGATGCAACAGCAGCGGGGGGTGAATTTGAAGCAGATTTGGTGGCACCATCAGACGCAGCCCCAGGATTGGTAGCTGCATCAAGAAAAGGCAAACAACCAATGGTCGACACTAGTCATGCACCTCGAGCAACTCGTGCTTCCATTAGGTCCACTTCTATTGTTATTGGTGGCAGGGGTACTGAGGTTGCAGATGAGCCTGAGGCTGAGGCATCCTCAGACTCTGATCCAGATGATGTCTATGCAATAGTCGATGTTGATCCTGTGTCTAGTAGCGGTGATGAATTTGATGATTGATCATCATTCATGTGTAGTCTTGTATTAGGCTAATGGCCTCATAGCTTGTAGCATTGTTTTTGGACTTTATGGGCCATTTGGAGCCTCATTTCTTATGTATTTTTCGATGATATGTATTGCACTCGGTGCCATTTTGATATATTCACCTTTGCATGGTATATAAATGAGCAAACTTTGCATATTTTGTCTCTATTGGCTTGGAATCATGGCTGTAAATCTTAAAAATAGTTTTTTTTATTAAAAAATTATTATTTATGTATTTTTTTAACCGGCTCATTTTGTATCCGACTGGCTCCTGCTAGGACCTGCCCTGCTAGAAACCCAAATATTGTGGCTACCTGGCCCACTTCCGGTTTTAAAACATTATTTGTAATGAATCCCGAATTGAATTGTACCTCGAATATATCGAAGTATTCTTTTAGCTGCTTTCCAATGACTTTCATGAGGTTGGTGCATAAATTGAGCGACAATACCAATGGAAAAGGAAAGGTTAGGGCAACTATGGGTTAGATATAGAAGTTTGCCAACAAGTTGACGATATAGTGAGTAACCGGGGTGGTGCAAGTGGCCCAGAAAGCTTGACTCAGAGACTAAAGGAGAAGGGGTTGGCTTATAGTCTTCCATGTGAAAGTGGTGTAGAAGACCTGAGGCATCCTTGGGTGAGAGAGGGGTAATGCCTTCCTTTGGTTACGCAGGAACTTAGAAGACAATAAAAGGAAATAATTAAAGTGTCCTAAGTCTATCATTTCAAAGCTATTTTTGAGGATAGACTTCACATGGTTTATATGGTTTGGATCACTACCATTAAGGATACGATCATCAACATAAAGAACAATGATGGTGAAGGAATTACCCACTTTCTTGGCGTAGACAGTGTTGTCAGAATGACACCTAGAAAATCCATTATCTAAGAGAAATATATCCATTTTGGCATACCAAGCCCGAGGAGCTTGTTTGAGACCAGGAGAGACTTCCTAAGGTGACAAACAAGGCTAGAGTCGTTTTTGGATAAAGCCGGGGTTGTTCATGTAATTTCTTCATGTAAATCTCCATGTAAGAAGGAAGATTTAGCATCCATCTAATGGACTTCCCATTTAAAGAGGCTGACAAAGGAAAGAACAAGCCCGGATAGAATTCATTTTGGCAGGGGAGAAGGTTTTAAGGTTTCGGTATAGTCATTGCCTTCAATGCCTTCCAACTTGTGAAAATCCTTTAGCAAAAAGACGAGCTTTATGTCTATCCACTTTTCCATCTGGTCCAAACTTTGTTTTGTAAACCCATCTGCATCTGACAAGTTTTCTTCCTTTTGGAAGAGGAACAAGATCCCAAGTATCATTCACCAATAAGGAGCAATATTCTTCATTCATAGCTTCATCCCAATCTGGATGACTGGAGGCTTCTTCAAAGGTTTCTGGATCGGGATTTTCTGGAACTTGAGCCAATAAGGAAGAGGCTCTTTCAAACTGAGAACGTGTGCATCGTCAATCGGCAGGGTCACCTGCAAGAGAACCTGTTGCATCCCGAGTAGAGTAGACCCATCTTGGAAGTAGTGGAGTAAAAGGAACAATTTCAAGAGGTGGAGGAGGATTGTCATCCTCGTTGTCATCATCTGAACTAGAAAGAATGCTATTAAAAATAGAAGAGAGAGAGAGAGACGTGGCACATATGTCGAATCAGGCTCACGGGCCAAAGGTGGCACACCTGCCAAACTAGGCTCGCACGCCGATATATTTTCATCAAATTTTACATCTCTTTTAATGATTATATTTTTGAATTTTGGTTGAAAAAGTCTATATCCTTTGACATCTTCAGAATATCCAACAAAAATGCATTTTTCACTCTTAGGTTCTAAGGATTTATGTTTCGCATCTGGAATATGGCCCAAGCATCACTTCCAAAAACACGAAAGTGACTTACATCTGGTTTGATTGAGCTCCAAGCTTCTTCTGGAGTTATATTACTTAAAACCTTAGTAGGAGTGCGATTTACAATGTAATTTGCACAGTAAATGGCTTCTGCCCAAAACTTGAGACCAAGTCCTTAGATTGAAGCATACAATTAGCCATTTCTTTTAAGGTGTGATTCTTCCTTTCAGCTACACCACTTTGTTGTGGAGTATATGGAATGGTATGTTGCAATTGAATGCCATGCTCAGTGCAAAAGTTGACAAATTTGTTGTTAACATATTCTTCGCCATTGTCTGATCTTAACTTAAGAATTTGATGTCCAGATTGTTTCTCAACAAAGGCCTTAAAGGCCAAGAACATGTTAAAATCTTCAATCTTGAGTTTTAAGAAGTATAGCCAAGTGTGTGAAAAAATCATCAATAAAAGTTAAGAAGTACTTGCAACCATAGAAAGAAACAACGGGAAGTGGACCACATAAATCAGTGTGCACAAGCTGCAAAGGGGCTGAAGCGTGCCAAGAGGCACGTTTGTCAAAATTATCCCGATGATGTTTTTCGAGTACACATCCGGAGCAAACACCATCTCAGCAAGATACCATAGGAAGGCCCGTCACCATATTTTCCTTACATAGAGTTTGAAGAGAGCGATAGTTGAAGTGACCAAATCGCCCATGCCAAAGTTTGCTCACATCATCATTATGAGCAACAAAAACAGAGGGAAGACAGGATGACCCAAAGTTGTCAAAATTATACAACCTTATGGAATCATCAGCAATGCCAGTAGCTAAAATATGTCGAGGATCTTTGAGGTCCTTGATTACAAAATCATGAGATGAGAATTCTACTATTTTCCATTCACCTGAATGAGTTATCTGATAAACAGAGAGAAGGTTGCATGACAAGGTAGGAACACATAGTACATCATTAAATTGACCATTATCGAGATGAATGGTTCCAGATCCTACAACACTAAGAGATCTATCATCACCAACATAAATATGTTTGGTGTTACAACCATTTAAAGAAAAAAAAACATGGCTTGATTTTTGGCCATGTGGTAAGAAGCTCCAGAATCAATGAGCCACTCATGAGAATGAGAAGAAGAAGATACATTTAATGCATAAGCTGATCTTGACGCTTGACAACCACAAGCAGAAAGTGCCATTCCTGAAGATGAAGGTGAAGAGTGCTCCAAATTGATGTTGTGCTTCTTAATTGCTGCTTCTAAGGCTTCCATCTTCTTAAAACATTTGGACTCTATATGTCCATCACGATTGCAAAAGTTGCAATGTCTATCTGTCTTCTTGCCTGTGTTTTTATTTGCCTTATCATTTTGGTGAGTTGCTTTTTCAGTTTGCAGCTGAAATTGCTTAAGACCCTTGTTTGGTTTCGGACCATACCTTTTAGGATACTGCTTCTTGGGATTCTTTTGATATGATTGTTGTTGGGCTGCTAAGGCTTTCTTAGAAGCGTTTTCAGGAGTGATAAGGACCAAGGTGTGAGATTTTTTCTTGTTCTCTTATCAAGGAATCACAAAAGGCATCAAAAGATGGGTTCTTGTAGGTGGTTCCTGAAGAAATGATGGCTTCTCTAGTGGAATGGAAGGCGAAAACAAATACAGAGTATGCAGGGCCAAGCTTAGCAAGAATGCAATAGATGAGGCTGCCATCTTCCTTTTTGACCTTACAACCTTCTAAAAGAAGTCTAAGGGTCTTGAATTTGGACAAAAAATCTTCAATAGAGGAAAAATTATTGGGGTCCAAAGTAAGCAACTCATTTTCAAGTTGATGGGCCCTGATTTGATTTTGAATGCCAAAGACAGTATTTAGCTTGTCCAAGGCTTCATGAGGGGTGTCAATGTCAAGGATATGAAATCGAAGATCCTGAGCAATGGACATTCCTATCAACCCTCATGCTTGATCTTGTTTATTTTCCCATTTAGCGACTTTATCGTCATCAAAAGGTTTAATTTCTACTCCTAAGTATATCTACCATGTGAGGTAGCCATTGGAAATAATTGGTGTTGTTAAGAATAATCGGGCATGCACTTTCCATTTTAAAAAATCTGAAGTTGAGAAAAGCTAAAACTAACTGCTCCAATGGAAAGATCTCGAAAAATTAGGCTGTTTCAAAAAAAATGGCTCGATAAACGACTTCTGGATGAAGAAGTTATGCCTTTTGAAAAAAACTGAGTTGTAGATGCCGAATAGTTACAGGAACAGTTTGAAATTTGGTGATAAAGTTCAACTTTTAAAAAAAATCCCACCCCTTTAACAAAAACTTTTTACAAAAAGAAGCTTGAGAAAGAGATTTGAACCCAAGACCTCTATTCTCATAAACTAACTCCTCACCAAGTGAGATAGTAAAAAGATTCTGTTATTGTTTGAAAGGAGGAAGGGGTTTTTTTTTTCACTCTTCGGCGTGCGTGCCTTTTCCTACACAAGAAACCACAAAAACCGAGCCAAAAAAGAATGAAATGCAAGCCTTACGGTAGAATATTAGATTTTCGATTAGCCTTACCGGCAACTATCAATTTTTCACTATTTTTGATTTCCCGAGAATGCACAAAGACGCGAGGAAGGAGCATACGTAGCAAAAAAAATCCCATTTCCTATTTCTGATTTGCTGAGATTGCACGCAACACAAAGCAAAGAGCATACACAGAAAAGAGGGTATAGATCCGGCAAAGAAATAAAACCTAAAAACCGAAAATAAACAGAGGGAACCGAAAAAAGCAGAACTATTAACAAATATAACTGCAAAACAGATGCTTTATACCGCCAAATCTAAACTGTCATAACTTGGGTAGCCGGAAACCTTTTCGCATGAAACGAAAGGCGTTCCTCACTGTAAAAGACGCTCCGGACACAACAGTGCAGTTCTCCAAGCCCAAAAATGTTCAGAAATAGTAGATCTACAAAACGACATTCGCATGCAATCAAACCGGCTTCGGATTTTGATCAACTACGGATACGGCCCTCAAAATAGCTCTGATACCATGTAGGAATTTACAAGGTAAGTTCCTTAGATCAAGAACGAAAGGTCACCGCTCACAAACAGATCACAAATCAGTACACCAGTATAATCACGTGGTTAAAACCCTCGAAGAGGGAAACAGTCCACGGCCTGAGCCAACGCGGCCACTTCTGGCAATTTATTAATATAAAAAGAAAAGTTACATATGTTTCTCTCATAAAACAGTTACCAAACAAATGACCCTCCATGCTCTTTAAATAAAGATCATGGACCAATCGGATGTTAAGGCACGGATCAAGTGTCGTTGATACCGAGGAGAGAGATAACCATCGGATCAATACAAATTGTGACCATCGGATTATAAGTTACAATTGTACATGGTAAAGAAACACACTTTACCTAACTCTACACTAGACTAAGTTATTCTTAACTATTTCCTATGTGTCGGAATATCCTAACACTTAGGGCACTTGCATTATTTCGTTGGTCTTCAAGTCTTGCAATCAAAAGAAAGTATTACCCTCTCTCAGTCCAAGTATGCCTGTGATCTTCTACACCACTTTCACATGGAAAACTGTAAGCCAACCCCTTCTCCCTTTCAGTTTGGAGTCAAGCTTTCAGTCACTTGTACTACCCCTGAAGTTGATGCTACCTTATATCGTCAACTTGTTGGTAAACTTCTGTATCTAACCCATACCCGTCCTGACCTTTCCTTTGTCGTTGGTCTTGTTGCTTGGTTTATGCACCAACCTCATGAAAGTCACTGGAAAGCAGCTAAAAGAATACTTCGATATATTCGAGGTACAGTTCAGTTCGGGATTCATTACAGTGCAGGAGCATCTCCCTTGTTGATTGGTTTCATTGATTCGGTGCTGGTGACCACGATGATCGAAAGTCTACCGCGAGATATGTATTCACTCTTGGTTCAGGACCTCTTACTTGATCTTGTAAGAAACCTCTTTCTTCAAGGCAAAAGCAAAGTATCGTGGTGTCGTTGAAGCTAGCAAGGAAGCCATGTGGCTTCGTCAGATCCTGTCTGAATTTGGTCTTCATCATCAGCATCCAATTACACTTTGGTGTGATAATCAGAGTGCCATTCAGCATCAGTGTATGAAACACATTGAGCTTCACATTGTTAAGATTTTGTGTATTTGGGGTAGCATCAGTTGTGCTCTAGGTCCCAAATTTTGAGGAAGGACTAGAGTTCACCTGATCTACAAGACCCAGAAATGGATTTGGGAAATTTCATCTAGTTTAAGAGATATTAAATTAATTAATTATTTTAATGTATTTCCTAAGTTAAAACTTAGGAAAATAAAATAATTAAAGTGAATTTAATTAAACATGTGATGAAATTGTCTCAAGTCACACGGATCAAGCTTTCTTTTAATCTTAGCCATTGATTCAAGATCTGATCATGGCCGTTGATTTGTCAACGAGAAAAGTATAAAGGAAAGGCTTGGGGTCATTTGTAAAGACACACAGAGGCAGAGCACTGAAGCTAAGCTGAGATTCTAGGGTAGGGTTTGCTAAGAATACTCAGAAGTGTTTCAGCTGCAGAGAGGGGAATTTAGACCAAGTAGATGATCTGATCCCGGGGTCTAGAATACCCAAGAGGCAGAGATCAACTCAAGGACAGCGCAGAGGAAGGCAGCAGCAGCAAGGACAGTGTCGTCTCTCCAAGGATAGCGTGATTTTCGAGCGGAAACCCTCTAGGGTTACGCGAGAGAACCTTGAGACGTAGTATTGCGTCACCCGGTCTAGGGTAACGAGTGCCGGAAACGGCGAGGGTTTGGAGGACTTCCAAGGCTAACGCGGAAACCTTTCGGGGGCAATGGCCCAGGGTTTCTAGGCCCTAATCTTGGCAGAGTTCTGTAAATCCTGTTTGAGATTGTGGATCAGTCATTATTTTGGCCCTAGATTAGCCAATGAGCTGTAGATCTAGCATTATCTCTGTAGCGTTTTCTAGATCTGGAACCCAGATTTGTGTATTCAGAAATATTTTTAATAATAGAACCCTCCAGCAGCCAGAGACGATTTTCCCACATTGGGTTTTTCCAAGGACTATTTGTCCAGAAATAACTGTGTCACTTTGTCAATGTGTGCATGTGTTTATTCTAGATCTGGATTGGTAGAGATCTGTTATGTGTTTTGCTTCGATTTTAACTTGAATTTATTCAGTTAATAACTTGCATAAGTAGGAGGAGCATAACCAGATTAACAGTAATAATTTCTGCATAAAGTATAAGATTCAGAAATTTCTACATGGTATCAAAGCAATTGCAGATCTAGGAGGGTCACCGGTCGAAGGATCTAGCTACGAGCGGTAGGCAGTAGAAACACGAATCTGAAGAACTGTGCCAGGTTTTCGGGAGAAGATTCATACGGAAGGGAAGAGGTGATGTTGTCAATGTTGTGTCTAGCAAGTCCACGTAATGTTGTGCGAGAGCGGCTGAAAGCATTGTTGGTTTGGTACGTTCCGATACTTGTGATTGATTTGAATCTATCGGATCCATAAAAGCGTAGAAAGGCCCATGCAAAATTCGAGAAGAAGGGATCTGGGGTTAAAATTCGAAGTTTTGATTTTTTAGCCTTAGCACAAGGGACAAAGATTGGGAGGAGATTAGCTTCTCAGGAAGTTTCGTGCCAAAGGAAACTTAGAATTTGATCAGAAGATCAAAGAAGAAGCTGAATCAGAGTTGATTTGGTAGATTTCCAAGGAGGGAAATCAAGTGTCAGAGGGAGCAGAAGGCGCCTATTTCACCAAGGGCCTTAGATCCATTTCTCTAGCATAGAGAAAAGGAGGTTCCGACACATTCTGAGCAAATGGCTCCTCATGGACTGCGTGATCAGGATAGGCTAGATGGCCTCTCAGACTTTTCGGTTTGGAAAGCAAGGATCCTGATTGTCCTTGAGGCGTACAATCTAAGAGACCATGCACAGTAGACTTTGGCCACATCGACAGATGCAGATCTCCTTCAGAAGCATAAGGAAGCTACTGGGCATGCCAAGCGGCTGATTATGGATAGTATCAAGGACCGTATTGTACCACACATAGCTGAGAAGAAGACATCTACCGAGATGTGGAAGGCCTTGACTTCCCTATATAAGGGAAAGTCTGTCCAAAGAAAAATGCTGTTGGAGACCCAAATGAGGTCATTCATGATGACCAAGGGAGAAGACATGGAGCACTTCCTCTTCAGACTGCAGTCCATTAGAGATCAACTGACTGTAATGGGTGCAATGGTGGATGATGCTGTGATAGTCAGGACTGCCCTCAATGCAGTCACGGATGAGTGGGAAACCTTTGTCCAAAGTATCTTGGGTAGAGCGGACCTCCCATATTGGGACAACTTGTGGTCAATTATGCGTCAAGAAGAACTCCGCAGGTTCACTAAGAGGTAGCACAACCCAGGATTGAGCAAAGTGAAGAAGGAAGATGAGGAAGATGTAGCCTTGGCATCGAAGAAGCAGCTAAAGAAGAAGGAGGATCTTTTAAAGATCAAGTGCTTCCAGTGTGGTGAAATGGGACATTTTGCCAGCCATTGTCTGGAGAAGAAAAGGGACAAAGAAGCATCTTCTTTAAAAGCAGCTGTGGCAGATGATGGGTCATGAGATGATGCCGCAATGAGTGCTCATGAACCACTGAGGTGGGGTGACATGGACATGTAAAGGAGCTACATGGAAGAGAGGCAAGATCCTTGAGCAACTCATCTCTTGGATCACAAGCAAGCTACGACAACCTTAAGACGATAGCGGGCCAAGTGGAGCAATGGGTGCACGGATCACAGATGAGGCAAAAGCAGAGGCAGATCTAAACGCTGGGAGGAGCAGCGTAGAGCAAAGCAGCAACAGCGTAGAGCTGATGTGACTTTAGCAGCGCAGAGCAGTGCTACTTACGCAGTGCAGAAAGCCTCAGAGGGACAGCGCAGTGCAGCAGCAACGTGATAGATTTCAGCACAAGGAGCTGATGTGACTTCAGTAGAGTAGAGGGAGTCTGATTACGCAGGTAGAGTTGTAGCTATGCATCGTTCTTTAGATGCCAGCACAGAGCTGTAGCCTATGGAGCTTCAGTGATGAGGATGCAGCCCATCTGACTTGTTTGTCAAAGATGGGCAAGAGATTCAGTTGTTTCTCTCAACAACTGAAGTTGTAGTGCCGTAGATCAACAGTGGCAATGCTATGAGTAGCGAAGATGAAGCATATTGAGAGGGAGCTGCAGTACAGTGGTTGCAGTGGCAGTGGCAGGGTCATGGGCAATAGTACAGAATGGCAGCAGCTGTGCAGAGTTGAGTGGCAGGAGGCCAAACTTCAACAGCACAGAACCAATACTCAAAGTCATGTAATGCATAGTGTGATGTATTGCTAGAGCACACCCTTGATGCTAAGAGGGAGTGTTGAGATTTTGTGTATTTGGGGTAGCATCGGTTGTGCTCTAGGTCCCAAATTTTGAGGAAGGACTAGAGTTCACCTGATCTACAAGACCCAGAAATGGATTTGGGAAATTTCATCTGGTTTAGGAGATATTAAATTAATTAATTATTTTAAGTGTATTTCCTAAGTTAAAACTTAGGAAACTTAAATAATTAAAGTGAATTTAATTAAACATGTGATGAAATTGTCTCAAGTCAAACGGATCAAGCTTTCTTTTAATCTGTAAGGACTCATTCCATCATTTCAAACAAGCATTTATCTGATTTTTAAATTTAAGCAGAAATTCAAGTGAAAAGAGATTTAAGCATCAATCCTAATAAGAGGAGATTCACAGTTTAAACTTAACTTTAAGTTTACAAAATAACTAGCTTATGCATAGAGGAATACCTAGAAACTGAAAGCAAAACCTGCAACAAGTTGATGATTGCTTGAGCCGTGGTTCTTCTCTTCAACGTAGCGGACATATTAAAGAATCAATCAGTTCCTCCCAGCGAATTTAGGAAACAATCCTAAACCCAGAGGACGCCTCCTCCACCCCCGTGCCTAGTATTCCAAGATCTAGGAGACTCCCTTTCAAAACAGCTTATCTCTTTCCAGCAAAATTTAGCAAAACACTCGACCCCCTCTCCTCCACATTTCATCGCTTATATAACTTTCCTTCCACTGCCTCTTCTCCATCGAGATCTTATATGCATTAATGAAGATATGAATGTATTTATGGAGATGTCATTCGAATAAATGTGGATATGAATGTATTTGTGGAGATGTCATAAACGATTGTCTTATTCGTGGAGCTTTTAATTTTAATTAATTATTCTTTAAGGTTAAATTTTATTTTTGTATATTTATATTTAACTTAATTAATTAACTTCATATTTTACTTAAATTATATTATGTTCTTTTATTAGTTCATTTAAATATAATTTATACTTAGTTATATATATGTATATATATTAACTGATTTTTTATCACATTTCAGCGAGGACAAATGTAAGGTGATTTTCGATTTGTTTTCGAATTTAGGTAATCTTAAATATTAGCAGGTATGTATACTAGTGCGATGTGCACGATATATGCATGTGTAGCTATCAAATGCGTATATCGTATACACGCTAATATTATTTTGCTTATAACTTGGGAATGGGTTGTTACATACTTCCTCCCTTCGGAAAACTTCGTCCCGAAGTTAGGGTTTCATATACTCATATCAATAATTGTGTTTTTAGAGATTAGGGTGATTGTAGAAGACTTGTATTTTTTAAGATTGAATTTCCATTTGAATATGTATGTATCTGTAATTTAATTGTTACTTCCCATCTCAACCGACTCTCCAAACTATTATAAAATCATCCTATCATTTCTAATCTCTTCTACTACCATCCTATCTGTCCTCTACAGGAATATGCCATGGCATCAGTTTTATTAATCCATTCATATACCTTAAGGATATCAGCGTCGATTACGTCGACCTGACATGCTTGTAGGCATCCGGCAGTCATCATCACATGTCTAGGGGAGCGTGACTCGTACAGTCCTCTCATGACTCCAAGTATTGCAGTATAAACGGTGGGCAACACCTCCACCCCTCCCAGTAGGACCAGGATCAACACCCTATCGTGGAACCTCAGGGAGTCTCAACTGTTCTTGGAATTCTGTCATCACGTAGATTGTTTCTATAATCTGTGTTCTGCAAGGTAATCACTTGTACACAATCTGCAATGTAAACATTCGTACACACATTACAGCATATGCATCTATATTGTTCATAACAAATTGTTACCCATATAAGAATCTCTACACATTCCAAATATATTGCTATCTATGATATTGATCCTAGAACTTATATAACATACTTAGTTAAAACACTTGTCCACATATGTATCAATATGTCTAATACAGTTTCTCGTTTAGATACTACTCTTGTTTAGTTCATACATGTTCTATCTATGATGCATTGTTTTAACCATGTTCAACCTATATAGAAATATGTTTCACTTTGATATTTAAAATGTAGTTACTCTTCTATTTCATTTCCTTCAATCATATGGAGATGCAAATAAAATGAATTGATAGATAATGTCATTTATAATGTGATCTATGATCTAGATTTCATATTCCCGCAATGATCATTTAAATGACATATTGCATATTGGTATCCATGCACTTGTAAAGTCAAACAATAACATATATTCTCTATTACTAGAGTTAAGTAACATTCGTTCTTTACGGCTATCCATGTAACAACAAATAAATTCATTCTTACATGATAATTCAAAATAAAGTTTCAAGTATCAAAATACAAATAGTCATATACATAAAAAGTTTCCAGTTCTCAAAATTTAGCATAAGTTGGGGTAATTCTGGCATAAGGTCTCAACATCCTCCCAAGTCACTGATCCAAGACTATATTTGTCCCACTAGACTTTAACTTGGTCTATCTGTCGGTTCCGGAGATGTCGAACCCTACGCTCCAGAATACGTAATGGTTCGACCGTAAGGGTTCCCTCGTCAGATACCTGCAGTTCCTTCCATTGAATATTATGAGATTTGTTAGTAATGTAGTGTCGTAAAGTAGATACATGAAATACATTATGAATTTTGTGCAGGTGGGGTGGCAGTGCAAGACGATAAGCGACAGGTCCAACTTTTTCCAGGACTTCAAACGATCCTATAAATCAGCGGGATAATTTTGTCCTCTTCCCAAACTGAATGGTGCTCTTATTTGGTTTGATGCGGATGAAAACCTGAAACCTTCGTCGGGACCTTATAGGCCCATTAAATTTCGTTTCTAAGTTTCTGCATGTTTAAACCAGTCTATGGTTGTTTCCAATTTTAAAGAGGCTCTCTCAACAGACTTTCATATGATACAATTATCAATAATTTGCCAAATTATTATAATTACCTTGAATTGCAAGGATGCCATTTCAAAATTTATGTTGACTGTATGTACGTATTGTTTTCAATCTCTGTATGCATTCATTCATTCGCATGGCTCTCTTTCATGGTTGTTATGATCTATTTAGCAGCGTTGTTTGGGGATTGAGTAAACCTTTTGTCCAAACACTCTAGATGTAGAACTAAGTTGCAGAATATTTATAGTGTCAAAAGGGTTTTCTTCGTGCCTTTAATATAAAATATTAAAATGGTAAAATACAAATGAATATACATAAGGCACTGTAAATTTTTGTAGATGTTCTATGCTTGATGCAACTTTACTTTTATTACAGCAATCACCCAAACAGTTAAGTAAAATGCTGATAGAACATACCAGTGGATCTGTAGAAGACAAACCAGAAACAGGAGAATGTGGTGGAGCGTTACGGCGGTCAACAGGATGCTTCAACCAGCAAAGTATTTTTTGATCAGCCAACCCGGAATGTGTCACAACAATCCTCAAATCAATCAACACAAGTCAACTCCAGAAAAGTCAACGCTGTCCAGAAAAGTCAACGCAGGGCAGCAACATAAAAGTCAACGCAGCTCCAACTTCGGTCAACCTTTTGACCTCAGTTCTTGTGCCAAAGTGTACGGCCTGCTAAAATCGAAGTCTCCACAAATTTTGGGCCTCTTTGGACCATGCGTTGACCAAAGTCAACGCTGGTCAAACTTCTTAGGAAACCCTAGCTGCAGCAAACTGCGTCCTTCTTCTTGGCTGTAGTAGCTTGTCCTTTTTCCCACGTGTGAGCTGAATTCGTCCTCCAAGAAGCTCGTACTAAATCAGAGAAGAAGAAGATGTGATGAGATGAGATGAGTGAAATGCTCTCCAACTTTGACTGTATTTATATCCATCATTGAGGTGTGTGACACATCTGCTAGGGGTGCAAAACCTTAAGGCCGACCTGCACATATAATTTATTATAAATAATAAATTCAAAATACATGTTCTGCTCATCGGATTAAGATAAATTATATATGGATCTTACACCTCTCCGAAAGAGGAATCCAACAAAAATATCAGTATCTTAATCTAAGCATCACAACATGGAGTTTGGACCTAGTTGTCCAATTTTAACACTCCCTCTCAACTAGGGAGAACTCCATCCATTAGTGCAATCAAACATCGTGCGTCATCCCGTCGTAACTTGCTTTGCTGGCCTCTTTATTTCAGAACAGAAGTGGGTCAGTCACAAAGACATCATCCCCCGGCTAACAAAATCAGCCCAGAGGTCCGAAACCTCTATCAGACTCAAAGAGTCTCCAACCAACTTGAAGTTGGTTTATCTGACCCGAAGTTAGGTGGAGGTCCGAAACCTCACTATACTTTATCCCAGATCAAGTGGTTGGACTGTGCCATCCTAGATAGAGAGTACGGCAATCTCTGATGCGTCTATCAGTATTTTCTACTAGTCTCTAGCTTTTCCCACCTCATTGGCCAAATGAGAGGTACTTCCCATGAGCCCTGAACTCAATGGGTAGGATGCATACGGGGCACAGAAAAATGAGAGGTGAACCAACTCAATAATCACAACGGTGGGGCAGAAGCACCACAAGGTTCGGCAAGCCTAGCCTTGTGTGTGCTTATAGCTCCGAGAAGCTATCCCCAAAGCCCCTCAGAGCTCCCAGAGCTCATCGTCCAACGGGACCCACATCATAGGGTCATTCCACGATACCAAGATTCTCACGGAAGGTTAGGAACTTGACCTTCCCTAGGGGCTTTGTGAGAATATCCGCGACCTGCTCATCAGTTCCTATATGATCGAGCCTTACGGTGCCTCACTATACCATATCCCGGATAAAGTGGTACCTGATATCAATATGCTTGGATCGGTCGTGGAACACAGGATTCTCAGTCATGCAAATCCCACTCTGGTTATCACAGAGTATCACGGTGGTATCTAGCACATGTCCAAACAGCTCACTAAAGAGCTTTCGCAACCAAACTGGTTCACAACAGGCCATACTTGCTGCAATATATTCGGCCTTAGCGGTGCTCAAAGCCACCGACTTCTGCTTCCTGCTCATCCATGAAATCGAAGCAGAACCAAGATTGAAGCAGCATCCCGATGTGCTCTTACGATCCACCACACTGCCAGCCCAATCGACATCAGTATATCCACTGAGTGTCACACTCCCGGCAGTGTATCTTAGCCCATGGTTTATCGTGCCCCGAAGATATCTCAGAAGATTCTTGGCACCAACCCAGTGAAAGTGATGAGGCTCAACCATCTGTTGACTCAAAGTGTTCACTGCAAAACATATATCTGGACAGGTGTTCACTAAGAACATCAAAGCTCCTACGAGTTGACGATACTCAGTAGGATTGGCCAATACGGGCCCAGCAGCGCTGCCATTCAACTTCTTGAAGTTGAGTTCCATTGGTGTTGACACGGTCTTGCAGTCCACCATACCAAATCTTTCCAGAAGTTTCACAATGTATTTTTCTTGAGAAAGGAAAATCTCTCCAGGTCTCTGCCAGACCTCCAGGCCTAGGAAGTAGTGCATCAGTCCTAGGTCCTTCATCTCGAACTCAGCAGCGAGCTCCCTCTTACATTGATGAATGAGAGGGTCAGCACCTGTCAGGAAGAGGTCATCCACCTATAGCACTAGAATGAGAGGCTTCCCCTGTACAACCTTGAAGTAAAGGTTCGGATCAGCATTACTTCGAGTGAAGCCCAGCTTCATCAAGTAACTATCCATCCTCTCATACCAAGCTCTGGGTGCTTGCTTTAACCCATAGAGGGCTTTCTTCAACCTACAGACATGAGTGTCTCGATCCTGAACTTCAAATCCCAGAGGTTGTTCCACATACACCTCTTCCTTTATTGCACCATGCAGAAAAGCGGTCTTGACATCCATCTGATGAAGACTCCATCCTTGCGTAGCAGCAAGGGCTATGATTGATCGAATGGTGGTATATCGTGCCACAGGTGCAAATATGTCATCATAGTCTATTCCTTCCTTTTGAGAGAAGCCACGGGCAACAAATCTTGCCTTGAACTTTTAAGCACTTCCATCAGATCCATGCTTGATCTTGTAGAGCCATTTTGCGGTGACAACTGATTTGTACTTCGGTCTTGGAACCACATCCCAGACATCATTCTTCATTATGGACTCATATTCTTCGTGCATAGCATCCTTCCAGACTTGATGCTTTACGGTTTCTTCAAAAGATCAAGGTTCAGATTGTACAAAGGTACTCATGGCAGCCAGATACCCTTGGTATCTACACGGCTTCTTGGGGCAGCATGTCCCTCAGCATCTTCGAGGGTGTCCCTGAGCCATGATGGTCTCTTTCCCAGTGAAGGAGATGGATCGATAGGGTCCATTGGTCCTTCAATATCAGGCATTGTCTCATCCTGCGGTTCTTCTTGATTTCCAAGCCTTTCTTCATGATTTTCTTCAGATCTTGGAAGATCTACTACTTTCTTCAGGGAAGCATCTTCGTCAAACGTGACATGATGGCATATCTCTACTTCCCTTTGACCAGGTACATAGACTCTATAGGCCTTAGAAGTTTCACTGTAGCCCACAAACATTCCTTTCTTCCCAGAAGCATCCAGCTTACTTCTCTTTTCTCTTGGCACATGAAAATAAACAGGACATCCAAAAATTCTAAAATGTGAAACATCAGGTTTCTTACCAGTGAAAACCTCTTCGGGAGTTTTGGAGTCCAGAGCGGAATGAGGGCATCGGTTTTGAATGTACACAGCAATATTTGCAGCTTCTCCCCAAAAAAACTTTGGTAGACCCTGGTCACATAGCATGGCATGGGCAGCTTCCACAATAGTCCTATTCTTGCGTTCCGCAACACCCTTCTGCTCAGGAGTATAGGCAGTAGTAGTCTCCCTCTTAATGCCAGCTTCTCTGCAAAAGTCCTTGAACTCATTTGACTCATATTCAGTGCCATTGTTGGTCCTCAAAATCTTGATCTTCTTCTCTGTCATATTTTCCACCAAGGCTTTGAAGGTACGGAACCACATGAAAGCCTCATCCTTCTTCTTCAAGAAGTATATCCAGGTTTTGCGGGAGAAATCATCAGTAAATGTCATATAGTAAGAACATCCTCCCAGGGATGTCACGGGTAGCATACCAGATAGATCAGAATGGACCAGTTGCAAAACATCAGATGTCTTTGTGACACTTGAGGGGAAAGGTCCCCTTGTATGCTTTCCTACGGCACAACCCTTACATACACCTTCATGATTATTTCCAAAGTCGGGCATCCCTGTCACCACCTTCCTTGCTTCGGGAAGGGCCTTGTAATGAAGGTGTCCAAACCTTCGGTGCCATAGTTCAGTTTGTCACATAGTATCACATGTCATAGCTCCTAGTGGAATTCCTTCAACCTGGTAGAGTGTTCCAACTCTAAAACCAATCACGATAGCTTCCTTGAGGTTCTTCTTCCACATGTGCACCTTTCCATCAATAAATGCCACATTGAAGCCTTTGTCTTCAATCGCTGATATAGACACAAGGTTCTTCTTCAATTTTGGTACATAGAGTACATCCTGCAAATGTAGGACTTGTCCTTGAGACAAGTGGAGGGTCACAGTCCCTGTCCCTTTCACGGGATATGTGGCATTATCTCCAAGGATAATTTCCAGATTGGTATCCTTTTCAACCATGTTAGAGAGTGCTTCCTTGAACCCAGTGATGTGTCTTGAGGCACCACTATCTATCAGCCAGACATCTAAGGTGTCGGGCAGGGATGCAGCAGAGAGAGCAGATACAAGAATATATTCATTTCTTTTATCAACAACATTTGACTCCTCATACCTGGAGTTTCTAGACCTTTTAGAAGGTTGATTGTTTCTGCCAGAGGGAGCCTTCCTCTTTCCTTTGGATCTGTCGTTTCTTTGATTTCCATTCCTCCAGTTGTTGTTGTTGTCATCACTATCGGGAGAATCCTTCTTGAAGGGACATTCTCTAGCATAGTGACCAGGCCTATGACAAGTGAAGCACTTACCCTTCTTTCCTTGGGCCCTAACTCTCCCTTTGTTCTTAGGACCACCAGAATTCTTCTTTCTAGAATGAGCAGCATAGGCAGCATTTCTGTCGTTTTCGAATTCCTTCATTCTTGTCTCTTCTTGCATACATCTTGACAGTAGCTCGTCAAAGTTAGGAATAGTACTATTATTGAGAATGGTAGTAGTGAATACTTGCCATTCATATGGGAGTCCTCCAAGTGCGGTGAGTACCATCTGACGATCGGCTATTGTCTCCCCAATAGCCAGCAGATTGTTCCTGATTTTAGTCAATTTCAGAAAGTATGCTTGAACAGACTCATCCCGACCTTTCTTCAGATTCTTCAATTGATTCTTGAGGAATAGCACTTGGTTTACATTGTTTACTTTGAACATTAGGATCAATTTATCACACATCTCTTTGGATGTGCCCAACTCAGAGATGTAGGCTACCAGACTTTTATGAATGGATTCCCTGATCATCAGCTTTGCTTTGATCTCCCCCTTCTTATACTTGGTTTTAGCAGCAGCAGTAGCATTGGATGGAGGTTCTTGTATCTTACACAGTACATGGTCCATGAGATCATGGTCTTCCAATTTGAGATCTAATATCATCTTCCAAGCATGGAAGTCATCCCTTCCAGTCAGCTTGTCATTCTCCTTGAATTCATAACTTGTGGAACCCATTTTCTTAGATGGTGATTGCTAAAGTTAGGGCTTGTCTTCACCTCAGCGCTGATACCATGTAAATTTTTGTAGATGTTCTATGCTTGATGCAACTTTACTTTTATTACAGCAATCACCCAAACAGTTAAGTAAAAAGCTGATAGAACATACCAGTGGATCTATAGAAGACAAACCAGAAACAGAAAAAATGTGATGGTGCGTTACGACGGTCAACAGGATGCTTCAACCAGCAAAGTCTTCTTGATCAGCCAACCCAGAATGTGTCACAACAATCCTCAAATCAGTCAACACAAGTCAACTCCAGAAAAGTCAATGCTGTCCAGAAAAGTCAATGCAGGGCAGCAACATAAAAGTCAACGCAGCTCCAACTTCGGTCAACCTTTTGACCTCGGTTCTTGTGCCAAAGTGTACGGCTTGCTAAAATCGAAGTCTCCACAAATTTTGGGCCTCTTTGGACCATGCGTTGACCAAAGTCAACGCTGGTCAAACTTCCTAGGAAACCCTAGCTACAGCAAACTGCGTCCTTCTTCTTGGCTGTAGTAGCTTGTCCTTTTTCCCACGTGTGAGCTGAATTAGTCCTCCAAGAAGCTCGTACTAAATCAGAGAAGAAGAAGATGTGATGAGATGAGATGAGTGAAATGCTCTCCAACTTTGACTGTATTTATATCCATCATTGAGGTGTGTGACACATCTGTTGGGGGTGCAAAACCTTAAGGCCGCCCTGCACATATAATTTATTATAAATAATAAATTCAAAATACATGTTCTGCTCATCGGATTAAGATAAATTATATATGGATCTTACACCTCTCCGAAAGAGGAATCCAACAAAAATATCAGTATCTTAATCTGAGCATCACAACATGGAGTTTGGACCTAGTTGTCCAATTTTAACAGGCACCCTATAAAACTAAGCAAAAGATTACCAACATACAAATCAACTGAAACATACAGTCCTAAAATTTATAAAAGCCAAATAAAATAAATACAAGCAGCTCTAATACCATGTGTAAGGACTCATTCCATCATTTCAAACAAGCATTTATCTGATTTTTAAATTTAAGCAGAAATTCAAGTGAAAGGAGATTTAAGCATCAATCCTAATAAGAGGAGATTCACAGGAGATTCACAGTTTAAACTTAACTTTAAGTTTACAAAATAACTAGCTTATGCATAGAGGAATACCTGGAAACTAAAATTAAAACCTGCAACAAGTTGATGATTGCTTGAGCCGTGATTCTTCTCGTCAACGCATCAGACAGATTACAAAATCAATCGGTTCCTCCCAGCCAATTTAGAAAACAATCCTAAACCCAGAGGACGCCTCCTCTGCCCCCGTGCTCAGAATTTCAAGATCCAGGAGACTCCCTTTCAAAACAGCTTATCTCTTTCCAGTATAATTTAGCAAAACACTCGACCCCCTCTTCTCCACACTTCATTGCTTATATAACCTTCCTTCCACCGCCTCTTCTCCATCGAGATCTTATATGCATTAATGAAGATATGAATGTATTTATGGAGATGTCATTCGAATAAATGAATGTATTTATGGAGATGTCATATACGGTTGTCTTATTCGTGGAGCTTTTAATTTTAATTAATTATTCTTCAAGGTTAATTTTTATTTTTGTATATTTATATTTAACTTAATTAATTAACTTCATATTTTTAATTAAATTATATTATGTTCCTTTATTAGTCCATTTAAATATAATTTAAACTTAGTTATATATATGTATATATATTTAACTGATGTTTTATCATATTTCGGCGAAAACAAATGTAAGGTGATTTTCAATTTGTTTTCGAACTTAGGAAATCTTAAATATTAGCAGGTATGTATACTAGTGCAATGTGCGCGAAATATGCATGTGTAGCTATCAAATGCGTATATCGTATACACGCTAATATTATTTTGCTTATAACTTGGGAATGGGTCGTTACATAATCTTAGCCATTGATTAAAGATTTAATCTTGGTCGTTGATTTGTCAATGAGAAAAATATAAAGGAATGGTTTGGGGTCATTTGTAAACACACAGAGGTAGAGCATTGAAGCTAAGCTGAGATTCTAGGGTAGGGTTTGCTAAGAATACTCAAAAGTGTTTCAACTGCAGAGAGGGGAATTTAGACCAAGGGGATGATCTAATCCCGTGGTCTAGAATACATTAGAGGCAGAGATCAGCTCAAGGACAGCGCAGAGGAAGGCAACAGCAGCAGCAACAAGGATAGCACAGTCTCTCCAAGGACAGCGTGATTTTCAACAAGAAACCCTCTGGGGTTACGCAGAGACCCCTCAGGGGCAGCGTAGTGACTGCGTCACCCAATCTGGGGTAACGCAATCCTTTCTAGAGCAGCACTGAGGGTTTGGAGGACTTCCAAGGCTGACACAGAGCCTTTCAGGGCTTCAGAGGCTGACACAGAGCCTTTCAGGGATAGCGCTAGGGTTTCTAGGCCCTAATCTTGGCTGAGTTCTATAAATCCCGTTTGAGGGTGTGGATCAATCATTATTTTGGCCCTAGATCAGCCAGTGAGCTGTAGATCTAGCATTATCTCTGTCGGGTTTTCCAGATCTGAAACCCAGATTTGTGTATTCATAAATATTCTTAATAATAGAACCCTCCAACAGCCAGAGACCGGTTTTCCCACATTGGGTTTTTTCGGGGACTATTTGTCCAGAAATAATTGTGTCACTTTGTCAATGTGTGCATGTGCTTATTCTAGATCTGGATTGGTAGAGATTTGTTATGTGTTATACTTCGATTTTAACTTGAATTATTCAGTTAATAGCTTGCATAAGTAGGAGGAGCATAACCGGATTAACAGTAATAATTTCTGCATAATTTATAAGATTCAGAAATTTCTACACATACACTTCATCAAAAAGCTCATTCATGATCGTGTTCTTGAAGTACAGTATTGTTCAACCAATGATCAAGTTGCCGATATCTTTACAAAGGCTCTCACAGAAGCGAAGTTTACCAATCTTCGATCCATGCTTGGAGTTCAGGAAAGTTATCATTAAGGGGGGATAGGCTCTAATGCTTCCTTCCTTCTCCTTTTGTGTCACCTTTGTAAATCCTTCAATCCTATCCCAAGTTGTTCTTAAGGGGGGATGTTAGGATATTTCGACACATAGGAAATAGGCTCCTTTTGTGTCACCTTTGTAAATCCTTCAATCCTATCCCAAGTTGTTCTTAAGGGGGGGTGTTAGGATATTCTCACACATAGGAAATAGTTAAGTATAACTTGGTCTAGTGTAGAGTTAGGTAAAGTGTGTTTCTTTACTATGTACATTTGTAACTTATAATCCAACGGTCACGACTTGTAATGATCCGAAGGTTCACTTGCTCCTCGGTATTAACGAGGCTTGATCCATGGCTTAACACTCGATTGGTCCATGATCTCTATTTAAAGAGCATGGAGGGTCATTTGTCCAGTAACCGTTTATGAGAGAAACATATGTAATCTTTCTTTTTATATTAATAAATTGCTTGAAGTGGCCGTGTTGGCTCAGGTTGTGGGTTGTTTCCCTCTTCGAGGGTTTTAACCACATGATATACTGGTGTACTGATTTGTGATATGTTTGTGAGCGGTGACCTTTGATTTTTGATCTAAGGAACTTACCCTATAAATTCCTACATCATAAAACCATAATGGATGGGGATTGGCAAGTCGCAAAATAAAATGTCTAAATTTCAAGGTAGTAACGTTATTTCTGCAGAGGGCATTGAGAAAAATGGTACCGATGAAGTGTTTTCTAGTGCCTTTTTTGCCTTTGGCCTAAGAAACACATGAGTCACCTTTTTGGTAAGTGACTTTATGAGTTATTAAAGTCGTGTGAGGTGATTTTATGAGTTTCACTTTATGTGGTTCAAAAGTATAAAGTACTTTATTATATTAAAATCACTTTATGCTTTTAAAGTGACTTTATGAGAAAAGGTATATAGTACTTTATATTATTAAAGTCACTTTATGTTTATAAAGTGACTTTATGTAGAAAAAGGTACAAGGTACAAAAACAACATTAAAGTGGCTAGGGAGGCTCTTAATGAAGGGGCGACATGAAATAGGGGGTCAATAGGAGCTTAGATTTCCCCCGTTGATCAAGGAGAGTTAAGACCTAATCTCAGCCCTTGATCATATGTGTGAAATTTCCACGATTGCAGTGACTCGTTATTCTTCTCCTAACTTATGAAGTTTATTTGTCCTTTGTATATTAATATTACAGCAAATAACAAACAATCCACTACTGCAATCTTCGCAAATGAAATATGTTGCAGAAAATAAAATACTGGAACTGAGAAAATAATGCACACACACACACACAATAATTGACACTGTTATTTTTGGAAAAATGACCCTGGAAAAACTTCGAAGGGAAAACTAGTGCAGCAGATGAGGGTTTTATTATTATTCGGCAATTTGAGAAATATTACACAACTGGTTGTCTTTCACTAGAAAACCTCTGGCAAATACTGATCTGGGCAAATACTGGAATCGAGACGAGGATACCTCCATGACGGAATGGCTGGGCATGAGTTTCAGTGACTGGAGGAGATGTGGTAGCCGATTTACTCTTTTCTGCATTAAAAAGGAATATTTTAATAAGAGAGAAAAGTGCTCCATGAATAAAATAAGTCTCTAGAAGGATCCAAGAGATCTATTAAAGAAAGGGAGGAGGCCATTAAGGGATATCTTTGAATCAAATCATTTTCTTGTGTGAGAGGTTTGAGAACTTGGTTCTCTACTTCAGCCGTAGCCCCAGGACGAAAACCCTCGGGTGATTTGTGAGTGTTGGACGGAAACCCAGCTCTCTTTGAGGGGACTTCATTCAAAAGTTCCACAGAGCTTCAGAGATGTTGGAGTGAGGATCACTCGGATCTTCAACGGGTGCTTCAGTGGATTCATGGGTAGTTGTTGCCGGAGGGAGAGTGCAGCAGTTCAGTTTTGGAGGTCAGTCCAGTGCAGCAGTTCATATTGATGGTCAGTTCTCCATCTTAGCTCTTTTTGGGTCAGATGTATTTGTAACTCCACTTATTATCTATAATAAAAATGCTAAGATTCTTCCTATTCGATGTGTTTATAGATTGTAGTGCTTATTGTTTTATTTTACACGGAAAACTTTTGTTTATTAATTCAATAATTTTATGGTAAAATGTTGGGTTACTATGATTTCTGCAAAATTAGTAAAATATCCCATTTGGGGATATTACAGTGGTATCAGAGCTGGTGATCTTGCCAGCCTAAGGGTTATTGCAGATAAATGTAAAAAAAAAAGGGTTCGTGATCAATTACTAAAATTTGTCTCGTGGAAGTGGTGTGAAATTAGCACCTAAGCATTCAACAAATTTCCTTTGAAATTGTTGAATTATTTGATCAAAAATGGTTGAAGGGAAGCCCCCTCACGTTTCATCTCAAATCCACATCTTGTGAGGAGCCAAACTTTATTTGCAAGGGTTGACTATTACAGAAGCCGACATCAAATTATAATCAAATACTATGGAGGTTGTAAAATCATTTGAAAAGGGAGTTGCATCCAATTCAAATTTCAAGCCGAATTCCGTTGTATCTGCTAGAACTGACTCAACATAAAAAGGGATTGACTGCTCATTTTAATTGGACGAACCGCCTGCAATCCACTAGATCAGAGTCAGATTATTGTATGTGCGATTTCAAGGGTGTCGTATTCTCACTGTCGAGGAGAATCACCCACATAGTGCGTTGTCTAACGAGTGCCACTCACGGAGTGGCAAAATTAAGGACAGGCTCATGAGGGGAGATCAGAGTTGGCGGCGCTACATAAGAATTCCGTCGGGGACAAAGACATCGACAAATATTGTGATCTCTGCTTGGAAGCGATCTTGTTGACCTGTTTCCCAAACGTGACCTGGCCACAACGTCCGAATTTAATTATTTCGAGTTTGGAGAAGCCAAGAGAACATGATTTGTAGTGACATCGACATTCATTTTCTTCCCAAGCCGAGTACATTGGAGGAGCGACGTCGATTGAATGAAGAGACCCGAGTCATCTTCATATGGGCATCCTTCTCGAGGAATCAATTGTCTCATAGATTGAAGGGGCACTTTTTTTTTGGGACTAATGTTTGGTCCAGAATTGATTTTAAGTGGGTCGTATTGTTGTTGTTGAGCAGACCCATTCTTGTGGGAAGCGTTATTTGTGATTTACAGAAGAAAATCGAAGTACCCCTCTCTGTCTGTATGGGAATCGCTGAGTAAAGGCCGAGAGCACTAGATTAATAAGAAGAGCCATAAGCACAGTAAATAGAGGTTGAATTTAATTGCTCTGGGGGCATAGTTCCTTGTTAGGAAGCCGCTTACATTTATTGTGGTTGTTGGCTGCATTCAAAGAGATAATAAACCAAGATCTGCGCAACAGTAAGCCATTCTCTCCTCTAGTGGCCGTATGAATCATTTCGGTGGTGGAGATTGGAAGTTCAAAGGAGAACAAAGTCGTTCGAGTAGCTATACTCTCATCTGAGTGTGCTACTGTGGTTTTAATGTGACTATTACAAAGCTGGAAACATAGTCGAAAAGGTCGAGATATCATCAGTCTCGCGTTGTTGTGAACGAGCTGCCACTAGGGGACGTAATGCCAAGTTTGTGGGCACGCTAGACTGCAAGCAGTCCCAAGGCCGAGCCCAGTGAATGGTTAGGGTTGTATTAGCAGGAACCGAGTCGGTGCTTTCCGCAACAGTAATTTGGATGCACCCTGGTTGTGGTGCAAGTACAAGACGACCCTTGCACATAATCAAGGGAGTATTGCGTATTGAAGGCACAATTCCTCGATTAAGAGTGACTAGTTGGAGAACTGTGGACGAGATCGGTACCATCCACTGCACACCAGGTTCCATTCTATATTTTCTGCTTGTACATTTTTTTTATATAATTGAGAAAGGATGCTACGTCTTGTCCGGAATATCTCGGTTATGGAGTTTTGTCAATTGCTATAATAATTTTCTAAGATTAAAATATAGATATAAGTGTTGGTTAGAGTTGAATACTTCCTGTACATGTCACTGTGTGTTGGAAATTAGCACCAACAAAATACTTCACCTACAGCAATGAGGAATGTCAAGCGTTTGACAAATTCTCAAAGAATGACCTACACTTAAAACTCAGAAAAACAGTGACCACATCATTGGTTGAATCATGGAAGAACTTCTAAACAAATTGAAAATATTAAACAATGCAGGAGTTAGTTCCTTGAAACAGAACAACAAACCCTTCTCCCAGAAGGTACATAATTTGCTCCAACAAAAGCACCCGAGAAATTTACATAAGGAGAGAGAAGTGGGAAATTGGCTTTATGCACTTGGGATTGACTTAAAGAGTGGAAGATCAGAAAATGACTTCCCCATGTTGGAGAAACTGGAATCCTGTCTTCCAAAGATAGAGCAATCTGATTGGAGTTTAAATTGGGCTTTGGAGCCATCTCTGCTTACATTGGTACAAGCCAGATTCTTGGATCATCCAAGTGAGAGAGTCAAGCTTATAGTTGCCTCTTGTTTCAGTATTTTGAGGATAACAGCACCCTTCCCCCCCTACAATGATGATATTATGAGAAGAATTTTCAAACTGATAGTAGGAACTTTTCAGGATTTGGACAACTGTGCAAGCTCTACATTTCGGAGGAAGCTGAAGGTTTTAGGAGTCATGGCCATGACCCAGACTTATGAGGTCATGTTTGATCTTGAGTGTGATGCCTTGATCCTGCAGATATTCCAATGCTTCTTCAGCATTAGGAGACATCATTCTAACATAGTCATAGCTCACACACAGTCCATCTTGTCGTCATGTATGGGAGACCGTGACGCCATTTGCCGAGAGTTGCAAACTAGGTTGCTGAGCATTTGGAGGAGAGAGCAGTGGGTCTCACCTGCTGCTTATGAGATAGCCCAAGGGTTGGTTGAGCAGAACATTGGACTATTCGAAAGACAGTTGACCAGGGAGGAGTTGCTCCAAGTTGGAGGATCAAGCAGCAGGAATGAGCTAAGGAGGAAAGGACTTTGCTTCATCTGCAAAGAACCTTGGGGGCTTTATTACTCATGCTCGAGTGATGTAGATGATGTGGCAGGCGCAGAACAAAAGGGCGTTCCTTCTGTATGCCAGGATGAGGACTCTTCTTCAGATGAGTCCATGGGATCAGCTGAGGATGCTTTTGGGGAGTGAAAACAGTCATGCAAAGATGATGACAGTAGGTCGGAGTTCTATTCCAGTGTGCAGGGTGAGCAGCCAGGGGACTCTATGAGAGATACTCAGGGTAATGAGGCACTTGTGACGATTCAACCGGAGCAGCATATGATGGAGCAGGAGGATACTGTGCACATCATGCATGATAGTTCTTTGGGGGAGAGCCAGATGAAGGCTCAAATTGAGTCTATGATGGATATGCGACTAACCTTGGGGTCAGCCATTGAGGAGGAGCAGTTAGATGCACAGACATCGAGTACGATGGCAGCAGTTGTAGATCCATATCCTCTGGAGGTGTTGGAGGTTGATGAGATAGCTCTGCAGGGGGCTAGTGGGCAGCAGGAGCATTACATTCCCGATCAAGAGAGGGAGGAGCTGTTGGAGATGGTGAAGCATCCATCTTTGGGCCGACACATTGATGAGGTGCAGATAGATGTACATGCAGTCGGCAGAGCTGCAGTACTTTCAAGGAGTAGCACTCTCCATGATTACATCGATGGAGCTTGCAGCATATCTTGCTCACTTTGGCCCATTATAGAGAGAGGGGCTTTCTTCTCCGGGAAAAGCTCGTTGGCAGACAAGACAGAGCAGTGTGAGTTGATTACGGGCTGGCGACAACACTCCAGGCGTGTTTCGTATGCAGTTGTCACTACATTGGATTCTTCTTCCAAGATAGATTGGCGAGCGATCATGAGTTAGTACCCTCTTGATGGTACGATCTTCTTCGTAGGGAGCCCATTGGAGCAGGGGCCCTTAAACATGACGGATGCTACAGATTCCAACTGGCAGTGGGGCACAGGTCATCATTTCTTCAGCACTCCATCTCGATTTCAGGAGAGCAGGAGCGGCATTGGATTGAGTCAGGACTTGGATTGGAGAGAGGTGATGAGTTGGTACGCAGTTGGTGGGGTGGGGCAGCTTATACAGTTAGAGGTACAGCACAGCAAGAGCTAGGGAGCATTGATGCTTGTTGGCAGACTTCACCTCATGGGGCCTCAGCTATAGCCAGAGGCAGTGCGCAGTCTAAGTCGTGGGACTTGGGCGATGATTAGCCATGGTGGCATTGGGATCCGGGAGGATTGTTTGTTGATAGGTATAGTGAGAGATCAGTTTGGGATCCCGGCATTGAGGGGTCTATTCCGAGTGGCTTGACATAGGTGCATAGCAACACCCAGGGGTTTGTATGGGATCCGTGCATTGGGTCTCAGTTGCATCGGGCCAACAGGGTGGCCCACATATCTGGATTGCTTGAGGGCAAGCAATCTTCGGGCGGAACGTCTGTAATATTCCCTTTTTTTGGTGACACCTATGACAGGGCTAGGATGGACTTCCAAAGTTGGGAGCAGATCGGTCACGACTCACAGGTACAGGTTGGTGTCATCAGCGGGCCCAGGGGCTTTTTGGAGGAGTTTTGAAGAGTTTCTATGGGTCGGGTGGCATTCGCTTGATATATTCCATCATCCGAGCAGTTTGCCTTTCATTCCGATGCATTCCAACAACTTTCGAAAAATTGAGTTATTTGTGGGCTTAACTCAGCTGATTACGCTCACTGTGGCATTCCGGGAGGAATACATGATAGAACACCTTAGTGTAATAGCTCATTGGAATCGGGACAAGGATACCTCCATGATGGGACGGTTGGACATGAGTTTCAGTGACCAGAGGAGACGTGGTAGCCGATTTACTCTTTTCTACATTAAAAAGAAATATTTTAATAAGAGAGAAAAGTGCTCCATGAACAAAATAATAATAAAATAAGGCTCTAGAAGGATCCAAGAGATCTATTAAAGAAAGGGAGGAGGCCATTGAGGGATATCTTTGGATCAGATCATTTTCTTGTATGAGACGTTTGAGAACTTGGTTCTCTACTTCATCCGTAGCTCCAGGATGGAAACCCTCGAGTGATTTGTGAGTGTTGGACGCAAACCCAACTCTCTTTGAGGGGACTTCATTCAGAAGTTCCGCAGAGCTTCAGAAATGTTGGAGTGAGGATCATTCAGATCTTCAACGAGTGCTTCGGTGGATTCAGAGGTAGTTTTTGCCAAAGGGAGAGTGCAGCAGTTCAGTTTTGGAGGCCAACGCAGTGCAACAGTTCATATTGATGGCTAGTTCTCTATCTCAGCTCTTTTTGGGTCAGATGTATTTGTAACCCCAGTTATTATCTATAATAAAAATGTTGAGATTCTTCCTATTCGATGTGTTGATAGATTGCAGTGCTTATGTGTTTTATTTTATATGGCAATCTTCTGTTTATTAATTCAGTAATTTTATGGTAAAATGTTGGGTTAGTGTGAAATCTGCAAAATTAGTAAAATATCCCATTTCGGGATATTACAAACTAGTTAGTCGACTTACTCAACTGATGTATCTCTCCAACCCCATCGACCCTACTCTTATAATCTTTGGTTGGACTCTCAACGGCCACGATCATATCTCAACTGATGGCTAAGATCATCTTGACTCCATCAATTAGCCTTTCCGAAAGTCTCTATAGAAAAAACCATTTCCCTCAATTAATCCGATTTAATTAACCAATTTTCCTAAGTTAGACTTAGAAAATATTTAATTATTGATCAATTAATCTAATTGAGGTGTTTCTAAGGCTTTTCTGGTGAAACCTTTCTGGGTTTTGGAGATCTTGTGTTCCTTATAGCCTGTTAGACACCACAGAGACTAGAACATTTGTTTGCTGCTACCACAAAAACTAACAATAGGGTTAGGGCTTCACCTCATATGAAAGGCTAAAAAGGTAAAAAGGGAAGGAGAGCTCATTCATTCTTCAAGTGCAAGGTCGGAGAAGAGGAGAGGAGACGAGGAGGCTGAGAGAGCTTCAACGAGGATGAGATAGCCTAAGAAGGCAACCTTTAGCAGTGATTTTGTTGAAGGAAAAATGGGTTGAGATAACCAAAGAAGAGAACCTACAGCAGTGATTTTGGTGAAGGACAAAGGGGTTGTGACAGCCATTTGCAAGTGGAGAGAATGAGTTACTACAGAAGTGAAGAGAGGACCAACAGGCCTGAGTTCCTAGTCCAGTAGAGCAGCAAGAAAAATGAGGAAGAGGAGGTTGCTACAGCACTCATTTCTAGCGAGAGTTCCAATGAGGGTCAGCACAGAATTCGAGGTGATATCAGTCAGACAGAGGTTCAATTTTTTATGGAGAAAAGGCTGGTCTCACTGCTCAAAATTTGAGGCAGAGAGTGCAGACCTGAGACACAATTTTTGGGGTTTCAAGGCTGACTGCTGGCATGCAATTCAAGGAATTACTTTTTGGTTCCAATACACAGTTCGAGGACCTGAGAGAAAGTCTCAGCATGAAATTCGAAGTGCTGAATGTAGTGTCACAGTGAGTTTTTCAGAAGCTCCCTGTGTGTGAAGTTTGAGGGTTAAACTGTCAGTCCAGTGGCTCATTTTGGTGAACAGAGGCATGAGATTTGATGTTGGAAAGTTCAATCTGTGGCACCAGTTTCAATGCAATGATGGTTGAACATCTCCCACAAGTTTACAAACTGTGATCAAATCTCCTAGAGGCTGACACAATTTTAAAGGGGAGAGATAAGCACCCCTGTGATTTAATGTCGTGATTAATCTTTGAGATTTGCAATAAAAATCCTCTCCTACACTGGCTTTCCCCATACGGGTTTTTCCAGGGTCAGAGATTGACTAAAAACAAGTGTTCATTTGTGTGCATGCTCGTGTGAAATTTATTTTATCAGTTGACAGTTAAAGTTAAAGATCAGAGGTAGCCTAGCAGTATTTTTATTTGAATGCATATTCATGTTTATATATCAGCTACAGTGAAAGGGCTTGTGGGCATTAAAGTGCGAAACAAACTAAAACCGGAGGGGCTACAAGAAAACAAAAATTTCTACAGAAGGGATCTCAAAAAGTTTACATACAACCTGGATGGTTTGATGTCATTCATGAAAATATTAAGATGAAATTACTTGTCCAACCCCTATGAAATTTCCTTAAATGCACCAACTGATATTATTCTCCTAATTGATTAGGAGTTTATTTGGTTATGGCAAATGGAAAATAATTCACTGATGCATTCTTCACAAATTAAATACACCGTGGAATAAAAATAAGGAACTGAGAAAAAGAGCACACACAATAAAAATTGACACCTTTTTTGAACTAATAGTCCCCGGAGAAACCCCGAAGGGAAAACCGGTGCAACAAATGAGGGTTTATTTTTAATATTATGCAACAAATTCTGGGTGTACAGTAATTTGCATACCCAACAGGGGTGACACAACGCAGAGACCCAGCAGGGGTGACGCAGCCCAGCTAGGCTCACATAGAGGCAGTGTAGGCCCAACAGGGGTGACGCAGGCCCAGCGAGAGCAGCACAAAGGCAGCGCAGAGGCTCACGTAGGGCTGGGAAAGGCAGCATTGGGGTTCTAGTGGGCCAGAAAGGGCTCGTTTTCAGCAGATCCAGAAGGTGTGAAGCAGCCACACTGAAAGGTGACACAGTGACTGCGTATGCACCTATGGAGTTCTTCATCCTCAGCTGAATCAGCCATATTTTCTGTCTCTGAGAGATAGAGGTACATTTACCGATATTTTCTCTGTTGGGAAAACCACTACTAGTTCCCTTGATTGTATTCAGAATTCTGCATAATAATAAAACCCTCAAGAGTTGTTGCACCGATTTTCCCGCATTGGGTTTTTTCGGGGACAATTGTGCGAAAAATATTGGGTGTCCTTTGCCATGTGGGTTTTATTCTTCAGTACTTGATCTGTATGTAATAATGTATGTGTAGGCTGCAGTAGTATTTACTTTGATGTTTTACTGAATATTTCTGAAAAATAACTTGTTAATTAAATCAAACAAGTAGGAGAAGTAAATCAGAATACTGCAGTTGGGTTTCTGTAATAAGGATTCAGAAATTTTCACATGGTGTCAGAGCTATTTTCTCGGCAAGTCCTTAAGAAATTGCAGGTGCCTCAAGATTGAAGGATTGGATCCTCTTTGGACAGAGTACCCATTGTTGTTCAGCACATAAGGAGCTACATTCCCACCAAGCACCAACTCTACTCTCCATTTGCTTGAAAATTCCACTCAATTTCTCTCCCTCTCTTCTTGCTTACAAATTCTAGAAAAATCTCACAAAGTTCCTCCTTTTATTTTATGAAATTTCATTGTCATATCTAGCAAACAAGGTGCTAATCTTCTGTTGTCCTAGCAGCAACAATAATCAGCTAGGAAAGATTGATTTATCTTGGCTTTTCCTTAGTTGTTTTAGCGTAGAATTTCCCTCTTTTCTTCAATAAATTTCACTTGAAGTTTTTCATGTTTTCTCTACTAGCTTTGTGGGTGTTCACAACGTGTTTTGGGGCATCCTTCACAAGTTTTGTTCACTAATTTTTTGCAGGTCTGCGAACATACGAAGGGTGCTACCGGATTTTCACCAATTTGGACCACTCAAGGAACCCGAAAGAAACCTATGATCATCCTCCTTGTAAAAGAAGTTTAAAAACCATCACTCCCCTTTATTTTCAAGGGATACATGGCATAACAACCATTGTAACTTTGAGGGAGCTAGGGGAGTCCCATAGGCATCCCACTCCCCCTTACCCAGAGGGGGGTTCTTGTGTGTTTTTGTTTCAATTTTCGTGGTGTGTTTCATTTGGATTAAAATTAACCAATGCACCGCAAAACATCTTAAGGTTAGATTGATTTTATTTAGAAGATTAAATTTCATTTCCAGTTTAGAATAGATTTCTATTCCGCATAAAGTAACGAATCATTCCCACTGGGTCCCATTACGCTCTCGGCCATTGCAAGTGAAAGCTTGATCCTTGGCGTGATTCAGAGAGGACTCACGTTGGTTGAGTAGTCTAATAGGGAAAAACTTTTAACCATTTATTGTGAACTTGGAGAAAGGATTGTGGACTTGTGAAATCAAAGGAATGACTTCAAGCGAAGCTTCTTCCATTGGATCCATGAGCAACCTTCTCGATCCCATTCGAAGGATAAAGGGGAAAGAGGAAGCAAGCATTAGAGTAGTTTTACTTTTCCGGAAATCACATGGATAACATATCCATCCTTCCATTGCACTCACTAATAATCCAAGTGATATTTTAACTTACTAAAATTAACCAAGAGCACAATTCAAAACCTCTTGCGACAGCGTCGTTTGGGCCACGATTACTATTTTCCCGAGTTTACTTTTTAAGTGAGCATTTACTTTTTTGGCACCGGTCTCTATTGTTATTTCATATTATTTGCTTATGAATAGTTTATTAACATGCTTGTAAGTTACATGTTGTTAATTTCATGCTTTTGGTAATTTAATGAAACTCAAAGAATAGTTTGTTTGACATTGATAATTGTTGATTTAGCCTTAACTTGTTTTCTTAGGGTCTGCCCTCTTTGGCTTCGCTACGAGTTAGCCTAGACAGAGGAGTCAAGATTAAGTGACAGCAACTCGATTCAAGATTAGCCCCCAAGGCCCCACACAGTGGATTAAAGATTACTTTCATGTAACCCAAGGTGTGGATTAGGGCAGCAACAGTCATCATTCCATTCCCTTTGAAATTAAACATTATGAGATGATTATTGTAATGCTTATTTGGCCAAATTTTATTTTGCCACATATTTCCAAACTAAATATTGCGGTGTGTTGGGATGTAATCCTTATTTGATCAAATATATGATTGTCACACCTGTCTTCTTTAATCCCAACTCAAGCTTAAGCAGGAATGTTGGTGTTATGGTGGTTAAGCCCAACTTTGTGATCACTTACTGGTTATAAAGTCACTTTTGACCCATCCTTCTTCATTACAGTCCACATTAGTGTTTAATATGTCACTTTGATCCCACCTTTTATGCATTTGGTAGAAACTAATATGAACCACTACCACTATATATTTTAGGCTTTTCTAATCCTAAGGAGTTAATTCAAATAGGTGTTGCCAACGTTTTTGGGAATTTGGCTACCTCTGTGCAAGTAGGTGCCCAATTCAAATCCCTCAAGGTTAGGCACACTAATCTATGCCAACAATGTTACTAGAGATATCATCCACAAAGGTGGGAAAGCATCCCTTGGGTTTCCCTATCAGGTTTTCCTTGAAAAAAATTTATTCGAGGCTTTTCCATATTCATAATCATGATGTGAACTATTCTTAGTGCAATTCATCGATTTAATTAGGTATCAACAATAGCTACCCCATGTCTTTGTTCTTAGGATGTCCATATGTTCATTATGTGGAGACACTTGAGTCATGAATTTCGTAACTTATACCATTATCCAATGGTAGGTTACATTATCTTCCATTTGATCAATTGTTTTTTTTAAATTCGATATCTTTTGCTTCTTGTGTTTTGGATATGTCAAATAACATGCCCTACTATTTATGGCATATTGCAAAACTACTCAATGATTTCTCATGTTTGATATAAGCTATTCTAGTTGCAATTTAATAAGCAACGTATTTTCTTTTATTGATAGATTAGCAATAAATACCAAAGTATATAATTCCATCCACTAAATTCAATAAAGATGTTCATTCCAACCTTTTCATATTTAGATAATTGCTCATGTGCTTTCATTTTTGCTTCATTTGCCCGCAGCTCCAATGAACTAACTTCTTGCTTATGGTTTCTAATATATCCCGCAAGGCTTTCCACCTGAAAGATTCACAATAAATATCACTTTAGTCACTAACTAACATGTCCTTTTGTACATTGTCTACATGTAATGTTACAACTTCAAATATGAAAAACATGCACACAATCTATATCCAATAGCTCAAAAGATTTGTATTGGGAAATTCTATGATTATTTACTCAACAAATACAACTAAAGTTGCTTGAACCTTTTTCTCCAATTCATTGATTCTTGCATAAGCCGTTTCAATCTGTGTTTTTACATCCTCTACTTCCTTTTCCTGCAATGAGCACCAATAGACTTTCAATGTTATGCTTTAAAATCATTAAAGAAGAAAATATTAACTACAAAGAACACATCAAATGTGTTGTTAAGGAAAAAATTACAATGCCATGTAAGTAGAAATGGAGAGATGGGGCCAAACATCACCTTTTACTCCATTGTGAGAAATATAGCCAAGCTATAAAGCAGGTGGTATTAGAAAGCAACACTTGAGAAGAAGCATTCATAGAGAATCATGTACAGTATATAACAAAGACAACAGTATGGATGAGACACATCCAAAACAAACTCTTCAAATCCAAACCAATCGACGTAGATGACCCACCTTTGAGAGTCAAATCCAAATGAAAAGCATTCTAAGAGAACCATGTGGAGGATACAAAAAAGTGAATAGCAACCAAGATACACGTTAAAGACAAGTTCTTAAGAGCCAAACTAATCCATGTAGACGAGCCATAATTGAGGGTCAAATGCAAATGACCGATGTAGCAACTCCTCATATCCACATATGGGTTATTACCCCTTTCACAGATCTCCTTTTCTTATGTTGTAAGATGTGTAGCATGAAATGAAAATTGTTTCACAGCATAGGCTAGTTCCCCTCACGGAAATTTTAATAAAATTCTACTGCAATATATTCTCTTTCATTCTCTTCATCTATGCATCTGCGAATACACCCATCCATCCATGTATTGATCCATCTATCTATACATTTACCCATGCATATAGTGATCCATCTATCTATAGATTTATCAATCCATCAATACATCCAACAATCCATTCACTGATCATGAATGATACCTTTATCCATCAAACCATCCATACATTGAACAATTGATCCATCCACACATTCATCCATATATCTATCCACAAATCTCTCCATACATCTATCTATATGTTCATATATCCATCTTTGCATCAATTTTTCACTCCATTTGTTTCTCAATCCATCTAACGGCCCATTTATATATCTCTTATATATAGAGTCTAAGCTAATAATAAATAAATAAATGAAGTTACAAAATTATAAAAATTAAAATACAATAAAGATAATAATAGTAATAATAATAATGATAAATAAATAAAGCAAAATAATATGTATGACCAAAAAGTCATGAATTTTCTTTAAAAGGCACCTTAACCTATCTTTATACTTGTGGCCTTTTCAAATGTAAATCATTAGGCATTAACCCATTCTTTTATCAATCAATAAATCAACACACACACACACACACATATATATGATAAAGATAATAATAACAAAGATAACCCCCAATCTAGGTGTCGGACAATGTGACAATGGAGGAGGGAGGAGGGAGCCCGCCACCCCGTCACCTCCAACAGCATGTAAGAAGGGGGTGGCCTGGCTAGTCTGCCCCATACATTACACACGTGAATTGTTCTGACCTCATTCATTATCATGTCATGCACTTCTTTGTTCAATCATTCTGCGTTGAGAAACCCTCCTCTCTGGCTTTTATGGTGTGCTTGGGCCCCTCCTCCACCACAAGTAGGTCAATTCCATGGGCTATTTGGCAGTGAAGGATCTAAGCACAGCAAAAATCTAGCAAAGCCATGTCATAATTCATGGCCTTTTCCTGAGACGAGACTACTTGACTTTGGCATTGGAGTGGAAGAAACTCGTGCTTGCATGGAAACCAATTTCGCAACTAAGTTTCATGGGACCTGTTGCTCACTTCAAACACCGGATTTTGGGATAGAACTTGGTTTTGGGTGCATACCAACTTCATTTATCGAGACTTTGTGGATTTCATTGGAGCAGAAGAGTGAAATTTATGGTGGCATCCTCCTGCTTTAAATGCATGTGAATTCTTCGGCCCGAGCAAAGTAGCTTGGATATATCTAGGTACAGTATCATTCTTCTAGCTTAGTTATATTCTTCTATGATTCTATGTCCCTCTAGTATAATTTTGGTGGCTTTGTCTTAAAGTCCACAAGTGAGTATAGTGGCTTTCATTTCAGTGATTACTGGCTAGCGAAAGACCCTATCTGCAATTCTTCATCTGCCTCTTTGATTTATTAGTTCTCTTTTATTGGTTGGCTTGAGCTGCTCAAAATCCCCAGTCTCTACTAGCTTTTCCATCTCCTCGACCTACTCAACCTCTTTCCTTTTAGTCATGGGTTGTTGGGGGATAATGTAACGACCAAAAAATCATATACGCAGCGAAATTCTTTAAAATACTTCAAAGACGTAAATGTCCATTGTAAGACATGTATACTGAATTGACATAAGGTGATTACAAATGAGAATGAGGGCCTGCTTATATACCCTAGGCAGGTGCCCTTTCATGAATGGTCATGTCTCTAAGACATGCCTCTTCATTACTAACTAACTAACCATTATTTAATTAATTGTTATTTATTATTATTATATTTATATTTATAATTATTATTTTTATATGAATTATATTTATAGCATTGCCTCTCTCTTGAAGAAGCTTTGTCCTCAAAGCTTACTCAGAATATCTTCTCGTCTCTGAACTTTCATCTTCGTTGATACAAAATGATATGATGCTTTGAGTGATAGACAAAATTGTCGTACTTAGAACGGATCAGGCCATCCTAGATTAATCTTTTGTGGAATCTTCTGATCTCCGAAAATGTGTGATGAATAGTTATCGTAGGATTGGATTCTACAAACTTCAGTATTTTTGGGAACATAAATTTGCCGTTTATGTTCTGAGTGATACTCATACATCGATTGATTGGAAAGACTGAGCTTTTGATTCGGATGTCGATAAAAAGTTTTTCTGGTTGGACTCTCCCTTATCATGTTAGTGGTAGTTTCTTGAATTCCTTTAGGTGTTGTTGTTGTTGAGTTGGTTACTAAATCATCATTTGGAAAGTCTACTGATTGAACTACAATTTTTGAATGTCTGCAATTCAGTAGGTTTATCCTCTGCTTGGGTTACGATTTTGACTAGATCAGTATTCGTATCTTTATCTTCAACTTGAACTGAAACGATTGGAAACTTCGATACTACTTGAAGCTGTTCTAATTTTTCATTTAGTGACTTTTTGTCACTTTTTAGTTTCTTTATTTGCGCAAGAAGGCTTTGGTTATGATTCCTTACGCGTAAAAGTTTTTTGTTTTCTGGATCATTGACTTTGTCCTTAGTATCCTTCTCTTTATCTTTTATACTTTTGATTTGTTTTGGTAATGTTTTATTAAGGTTCTTTAAGTGTAAATTTTCTTCTTCCTTCTCTGATGAACTTTCGTTGAGCTTCTAGTCTAAGCTTTATTTTTCTTGTTTTAGTCTTTCTTTCTTAACATTAGATTTCTTGACTTGTGAAATTAATTTTTCATTGTGGTTTTTAAGTCGATGAATTTCTTCACTTTTATTAGATATGAATTCTTCAATCTCTTTCTGTTTCCACGCTATTATTTCTTGATTCTTTTGTACCATCAATTTTGAAATATCTTTAAAGTCTTCAGGTGACGACAATCTTGATATTGACTTCTTTGTCACTTCTTGGAATGTAATCATTTTTTTCTTTTAGGGAAACGTCAAAATCTTTTTCCCTAAGTTTAGGATGAACATACCCAGTTCTTTTAACCGAGGTTGACCAAAACTTATGTCAATCATTGGGTTAAACATAGTTATGACATGAATTTGAGAGATGGATTCATAGTGGTCAACTTTTTACTTCTAAATCATTAATTTCATATTCTTTTTGGCCAAAAATATTTGTTCTTTCTCCTATGCTTGACTCTAGATATAATAGTTGATTCGCCAAATTAATATTGACATGATTTTCCTTGACACTTGTGTTGATAGCAATATTAATTTCCTTCCTTTGGATATTCTCTTTTAATATAATTAAGCTATGATCTACAATGGAAAGACCTTCATAGGAAAATCTTCCATCCTTCATCATTTTCGAATTAGGCCCTACTTTACGTTTATCGAGATGAGATTAGGGTTTTGAGGGTAACCCTTTCCTAATCTCTATGATAGTATTTTTAGGTATTATACTCTTAATAATTATTTATTTATTTCATTTATTTCATTTATTTTTATTTTTATTTTTTTTCACTTTTTTTCCCCTTCTCTTTTATTTTTTTGTTTTTAAATCCTTAAAAAATTCACTTGAATATTTATATAGACTTTATATAAAAGTCTCTCATATATACCGCTCCTTGTATTTTATAACTTATATATCCCTTTATAAGTCTCAATATATCCTTCAATATATCCTTTTGATAAGTCTCCTTAGCTTTTAATTAATATAATTAACAACTAAATGAATGAAGGGTCGCGACATAAAATTATTCGGTCACAACTTTGGAAAAAATATTGTTGGTGACTATAGGTTTACAGTATTCATGTAGATTTAATTTTCTTTTTTAGTGTACAAAATGTAAAAAGCAATATGTGGTTTTTGGTGCAGTGGGACAATGGCAACATTTACAAACTGTCGATTCAAAATCGTGGTGCTCGCTTGTTGCATCTGATGGGAGCGATGGCGAATTGTTGCGGGAGCAGGTGGTCGGTGGCGGCAGTGGTGAGCGTGTCAGGCGAACAAGGGTTGCTATGGTGGCAGGCGATCAGGTGGCGGCAGTGGTGAGCCGATTTGGCAGTTGAGGCTGAAGTGTGCGGTGGTGTTTCACGACAATGGTGGCAGTAAGTTGTGTGTAGCGTGTGGGGCTACGATAATCCTAGTGCGGCAGAATACAATGGTGTGGCTACAAGAACGACGGTTGCTCTGTTTTGGTCAACGGAGGCAACTAGGGTAGCTACGGTGGATGGGGTCGACTTGTCGTACGGCGGTGGTGGCCCAGGTTAGTTGTAAGGCGTAAGTATATTTTTTTGTTTCGACCCTTCTTTTTTTTTAAATAATCTCTTCCCTTTTATTTTTATTTTACTTTATTTTTTAATTATACATATATATTTTTTTTAATATGTATTGTTTAATAATTTTTTTTCTTTTAATATATATCGATTTTGTTTTTTATTTCTATTTTTATTTTTTATATAAACTTCTCTTTTTTTTATAACTTGTGTTTCTTATTTTTGTTTATTAATGGCCAAAGGCCTGATGGTGAATCTATCAGAATGGAGAAACTCCAAGTATGTAGTGAAATGCTTCGATTATGAGCGGAGAAACCAATAGGTTCATTTCCATTTGAGGGTTTGTCTCTCTCCATCATCCTTGTCTCCTCTTGAGTGCATCTCGTCAACAATTCATCAAAATATGGAATCCTGTCATTGTTGAGAATAGTGGTATTGAATACAAACCATGCTCTAGGAAGACCTCCTAGGGCAATAAGAGTAAGTTCTTGGTCGGCGATAACCTCTCAAATAGATAAAAGATCATTTTTAATTTCGGTAATCCTCATGAAATAGGATTGGATGGATTCTCCTCTATCCATCTTGATGTCCTTCATCTTGTTCTTCTGAAAGAGAATTTGATTTGCATTGCTAGCCCTAAACATGCCAACCAACTTGTCATACATTTCCTTAGATGTGCCCAGCTTGGAGATGTAAGCAACCAGATGATTGTGAATAGAATCCTTGATGATCTTCTTTGCTTTGTTTTCACCTTTCTTGTACTTTTTCTTAGTGGTAGTCGATGCATTAGAAGGAGGCTCAGTAATCATTCCCTGCACATCCATCACATCATGTTCCTCCAAAGTCAGGTCCGGGGACATTTTCCATGCATGATAATCAAACTTATCATTGAGCTTGTCATCAGATTTGAAGTATGATGTGGAAGCCCTTGACCCTTGTCCTTGTCCAACAAAACTCAGTAATTTCTCTTCTCACTCTTGCTTGGGCTTTATCTTCACCGAAGCTCTGATACCATGTTAATTTTTTAGATAACAATGGTATATTCTATGCTTAGAGCAATTTACTTCAATCTTTTCTTATTAGCCCAATATCAATTTCCAGATTTGCAATCACATTAACATTGACATTAAATGTTGATAGAACATAAACAATAAACAGAAGACAAGCCAAGACAAGAGGACACAGTATTTGGCAGATGCCAGGGAAAAACCCCAATGTGGGCAAAACCCTTTGATCAAATCTTCTTATTATTCTGTAAAAGTTCAGCACACAGAGAGAGTACAATTTACAAAATACACTTGCCCAAAATTTTAGTCAAATAGCAGTCAATAGGATGCCCTAACCAAAAAGTCAACGTTGATCAAATCAGCAAGTTGACTCCTCCAAATCAGCGCGATCAACTCAGGCAATGCAGCCTCCAACAATGGTTAAAGTCAGCCCATAACAAATCCGAAAAAGTCAATCAAACTCAATCAACTAAATCTCGTCGCTGCGGTCAAAGCTTGTCAAAGTGCCCATCAATTCTCTATTTTCATGCCAATAAATGCAAGCCTAAGGAGATCGCAATTCTACCCTAAAAAACGTAGCTTTTGGAGTATAGTTGACCCAAAGTCAACGTTGGTCAACGCCCTACACTTCTGCCCTAAAACAGTCCGAAAATTTCAGCCTTCCTTTCACATGTGCGAGGAGAGAGAGACTCCAAGATGTTGTACAAACCAATGAGAGAGAGAGAGATGATGTGATGAGTGATGTCCAAAATGAGGAATGTCTCTCTCCTATTTATATCCTTCAATGAGGGGAGGAGACACATCTATTGGGGCTTATTACATTTCTGGTCGACCTTGACAATTTGCACATGTGAGAGAATAAATTCAAAATCTCACTTTTTCTCATCCAAACAAGATGATCTTTAGATCAATCTTGCACCTCTCAAAAAGAGGAATCCAACAAAAATATCATCTCCATCATATGAGTTGTCCAAAGTGGAGTTTGGCCCTAGATGCCAATTTTCACATGAACTATTTGCTCCCCTTCCCAAGTGGCATCCTCATCCGGTAGGCTCCTCCCCCTCATCAAGAATTCCCTTATCACCCTATTCCTCAAGTGCCCCTCCCTAGAATCCAAAATGGCCTCTGGTTGTAGAACCAAGTGCCCCTCATCATCCATAGGGGGTAACTAAGTAGCTACTGTCCCCTGCTTCCCTAGTGCCTTTTTGAGCCAAGACACATGAAAAATGTTGTGCCCATGGCTCCCCGAGGGTAGCTCCAACTCGTACGCTACCTCCCCAACCCTTCGAGCGACACAGTATGGCCCATAAAAGTGGGGTTGGAGCTTCTTGACCCCCTTTTTCTTGAGCGAGGACTGCCTGTACGGCTAAAGCCTTAAGAAAACCAAATCCTGGACTTTGAACTATCTCTCAACTCGGCCCCAGTCTGCGTACATCTTCTGTTGGTTTTGGGCCAACCTCATGTTGTCCTTGAGAGCACTCAAAATGTCCTGACTCTACGGTATCCGGTCCTTGGCCCTTGGGGCCTTGTTGTCTCCAAACATAACATCAGCGAAAGATAATGCATCATAACCATACAATGCTCGGAAATGAGACATACCTATGGACGTGTGGTACGTGGTGTTGTAGCAGTATTCCACCAAGTGCAGCCACCATATCCATGCCTGTTGTTTCCATGTCACATAGTTACGCAAGTAGCCCTCTAGCCACTTGTTAACTATCTTTGTTTGTCTGTCAGTCTCTGGGTGATAGCACGCTAGGGGTGAGATTCGTGCCCACCAGCCGAAACAGGTCCTGCGAAAACCCTCCCATGGACCGATTGTCTCGGTCACTGACAATGGTCTTCGAGAGACCATGTAGCCAGAAAACCTCCCTGAAAAACAATTTGGCCACCTGTGAGGCCGTGTACCGAGCTAAGATGGCAAAGAAGTGTGCAAACTTTATCAAACGTTCCACCACTACGTAAATGCAGTCCTTGTGTTGTACTATTGGCAACCCGGTAATAAAATCCATCGATATGCTCTCCCACTTCCCCTCAAGGATAGGAAGATGTTGCAATAAGCCTGCAGGGTGTGATTGCTCACCTTTCTTCCATTGGCACTTCTCACAAATCACTCCCTGATGACCCTGTATGTCTTCGTGAAACCCTGATGCCTGCTAGAGGCAAGTCATGGGGAGCCTACAAAATCCTCTGTCGTAGTTACAACCTAGCCACCAAGTAAATCTGATCCCTGTAGTAGATCACCTCATCCATCACCCGGTACCGATCATTTGTCACCACCCCATCAAGGACCTCACATTCAAACCAATCCTTGGAGTACTCCACTAGTAGTTGGGCCCTCCAATCTAGAGAAATGCTCATCAAAGAGAGGGAAGCAGGCCTCCCAGACAACGCATCTACCACCACGATGTGCTTCCCCTTGACATACTCAATGTCAAAATCGTACACTTGAAGCTTGCTCACCCACTTATGTTGCCTCTCCTGTAATTGTTTCTGCTCAAAGAAGAACCTAAGATTGTTCTGATCAGTCCTGAATTCAAACCTTTTCCCCACCAAGTATTGCTTGAACTTGGCTAGCACATGCATGATGGCTAGCATCTCCTTATCACGTATGGACTAAAATCTCTCGTAGGGCAGTAGCTTTCGACTATCGAAAGCTCTGGGGTGCCCTCCCTACATTAACACGGCCCTTACCCCTTCTCCAGATGCATTGCACTCCAACACACAAGGTTGAGTGAAATAAGGAAGTCCTAGCACGGGGCAATTGCTCATAACCTACGTGATGCGCTCAAAGGCCTCTTGCATTGTGGCTGACCATGCAAATGCTTCCTTCTTCGTCAGATCTTATAAGGGACGTTGCTACCTAAGAGAAGCCCTTCACGAACTTCCTGTAATAAGTACAAATGCCCATAAACCCTCTCAAATCCGTCACATTCCGAGGCTCTAGCCAATCCCAGATGGCCCTAATCTTCTCCTCATGTACTCATACGCCAACCCGAACTCGCACTTAGATAGCTTGGCATAAAATTGTTGCTCCTCCAAGATAAGAAGCACTGCCGCCAAATGTTGTAAGTGCTCCTCCCAAGTCTGGCTATAGATCAGTATGGCGTCAAAGAAAACTAGCACGAACTTCCTCAGTTGCCCTTGGAATACGTGGTTCATGCATGACTGAAACGTCGTCGGTACGATGGTTAACCCAAAGGGCATAACCAAGAACTCAAAGTGCCCATAGTGGCACCCGAAAGTTGTCTTGGGGACATCCTGTGAAAATTCCTAGATCTGACAATCTCAAGAATCCTACTGCAACTAACTAAATTTACTTCTCCTATTATGTAAATCACATTACAAAATTAATTCAGATTTCTTCATGAATTACTGAAGTAAATTACTGAAGCAACCTACACTTAATACTTTATGATTCTAAAACAAGGAACCTAAGCAAGAATTAAATCACACATACAACACCTTTGTTTTGGACTAAGTCCCCGGAAAAACCCAATGCGGGAAAACTGATGCAATAGATCTGAGGGTTTGAATCATTAAGCAGTATCAATTTCTAAATACATCACTGAATACCTCAAGGGTTATTCAGTTACAGAGAGAGAAATACTAGCAGAGAGAATGTGAGTTTTACCTCGCTCAATCACTACAAAACCTGGTTGATCCAGACAATGGAAGAGCTACCCCTTGAGGTCTTTGCATAGACCCTACGTCACCTCCTCTAGTCACTGCATCACCCCAGCAGTGGATCAATCTGACTCTCGGAATCATAGATCTCAGCCTCCTGCTCTCACACCTCGGCTCTCGGCTTCTGAAACTGATCCAACAGTAAAATCTTGAAAAACCTCTAAGCCATTGCATAGCCCTGCATGGCTATGCGCTGGCTCTGCGTCAGCCTGTCTTGGCTTTGCGCTAGCTATGTTGGTCGTCTCTCTGCCTCTCTCTGCTGATGATTCTTCGGCTGAGAAAATTACTCTCTCTGGAAGCTACTCTGCCCCTCCCTGCAACTGGAATCACATAGATATGATCTTTGTCCGAGCACTGCTCCATCAAGAGGAATTTGATCACTTGATTCACTTGGTGTGTCTTTCCAAATGACCCTCAAGTTTTCCATTATAGTCTTCTCGTTGAGACATCAACGACCGAGATTAGATCTCTAATCAATGGCTAAGATTATAACATGACTTGATCTTCGCTTTCTAGATTATTCTCACTCTATTTTATTAATACCTTTTAATTATTTAATTTTCCTAAGTTAGACTTTGGGTCCCCATTAAAATAATTAATTTTTACAATAAAACATAATTCGAGTGGAATTTTCACAAGCGGTTTATGGGTTCTTTGGAATACCAGTGTCTAAGCCTCTCCACAAAATTTGACACTTAGAGCACTTCCGATGCTACCAAAAATCAACAGTGCCTCTTAGCGAGGAAAGAGCTCTAACAACATGCCTACTGCATACAGCTCTGACCCTGAAGCATCCTCTACGTTGGTGACATCTGACAAGTTGTCCATCAGCCACTGCTTTGTTGCTGCCACTGTACTACCACCCATGACACAGCCACTACCACTATTGCATTTGTACTACAGCTCCCTCTCAAAGGCTGCAACTGCTATGCTGCTAACATTGCATCTGCACTGCAACTCAATTGCTGAGAGAAGCAACTGAAATCACCCAAAAACTGAACAAGTGTTCAGTGGATGCACCTCGATGCTGAAGACTCTGACTGATGATAACTACTACATTGTCGCTCTGATGCACTGCGCTGCTACTTTTGCGTTGTTGTTGCTTTGCTCTGCGTTGTTCCAGCAGTATGCATTACTACCTACTACACTGTCCTATCCATCACACCTCGGCTTTCGCTGAAAACTCTTCCATCCCACTACTGCTGATTATGGGCTCCCGTAGCAAGGTAATGATCCATGAGGTGGGCTCCTAAAGGATCCTACCCAACTGAAGTTCAAGCTGAACTTACAGTTCTATGTCGCCCCACTTCTCTCCAAGAGAAGCATGGGCACTCATGGCGAACTCATCCTACTCGATCTTTGTCGCTGCAACTTTAGGATCGTGCTTCTCATTCTTCAAAGGAAACTGTGATGCAAAGTGGCCCATCTTCCCACATCTAAAACACTTCACCTTCGAGACATCTCTCTTCTATCTTCGTTGCCCTTCCTGCCCCTTTGATGCGAGGCCTGCATTCTCCTCCTCCTTCAGATTCTTCAATCTGCTCTCGTTGCTACCGTCAAGTTTGCACTTGACCAGATCTCTTCTCAGCTCCTCCTCCTAAAATGCTGCCTCACCATAGTTGCTGCAGTTGGGGTGGATCCCACGGCTGCCAACTGGTCTCGAATCTTCTGAAGTCTCGTAAGGAATGGAGCAATGCAATCCCCCTTTTGCATCTAGATCATCCAAAGCTTCTACTCCAAGTACATCTTTCGCTGCTCAGAAGATCCTTCGTACAGCAAAGCTAAGGCCTCCCATATCTCTTTGGTTGTGTTCTTGCCAGCTATATGTGAGACTATATGATCCTTGACACCATCAAGGATTGTTGATTTCTATAGCATCGAGAAGTGTTCTAAGTCTCATTTTTGGTAGAGATGCTTGGACAACAGTTATCCAGAGAACCCAGAAATCGTTTGTGGAAATTCCACTCGGATATGACTTTATTAAAATAATTAATTATTTTAATGCAGACACTACGTTTAAACATATGGAAATTAAATAATTAAAGGGTATTAATAGAGCAGATGTGAATCTTCTAGAAAACGAAGATCAAGTCATCTTTTAATCTGAGCCATTTATTAACAATATAATTTTGGTCGTTGATTCATCAACGAGAAGACTATAAGAGGAGACCTGAGGGCCATTTGGAAATCAAATCGGGGACACTCTCAGTACCCGAAGGAAATCGATTCTGAAGCAAGAGAATTCAATTTCAGTGGGTGAGATTGTAGAGGCAGGGTTGCAAAAGCAAGGAGGGAGGAGTCAGTTATCATGAAGCAGAAGTCTGGAGGATGAAGGGAAGGGTGAGCTGATCAAGGGTTCTTGAGTGCTTTTGTTTCAATTTTCATGGTGTGTTTCATTTGGATTAAAATTAACCCATGCACCGCAAAACATCTTAAGGTTAGATTGATTTTATTTAAAAGATTAAATTTCATTTCCAGTTTAGAATAGATTTCTATTCTGCATAAAGTAACGAATCATTCCCACCGGGTCCCATTACGCACTAGGTCATTGCAAGCGAAAGCTTGATCCTTGGCGTGATTCAGAGAGGACTCACATTGGTTGAGTAGTCTAATAGGGAAAACCTTTTAACCATTTATTGTGAATTTGGAGAAAGGATTGTTGACTTGTGAAATCAAAGGAATGACTTCAAGCGAAGCTTCCTCCGTTGGATCCATGAGCGACCTTCTTGATCTCATTCGAAGGATAAAGGGGAAAGAAGAAGCAAGCATTAGAGTAGACCTGCGTGGCTATGCGCTGGCTCTGCGTCAGCCTGTCTTGGCTCTGCGCTGGCTATGTTGGACTTCTCTCAGCCTCTCTCTGCTGATGATTCTCCGACTGAGAAAATTACTCTCTCTGGAAGCTACTCTGCCCCTCCCTGCAACTGGAATCACATAGATATGATCTTCGTCTGAGCACTGCTCCATCAAGAGGAATTCGATCACTTGATTCAATTGGTGTGTCTTTTCAAATGACCCTCAAGTTTTCCATTATAGTCTTCTCGTTGAGACATCAACAGCCGAGATTAGATCTTTAATCAATGGCTAAGATTATAACATGACTTGATCTTCGCTTTCTAGATTATTCTCACTCTATTTTATTAATACCTTTTAATTATTTAATTTCCCTAAGTTAGACTTTGGGTCCCCATTAAAATAATTAATTATTACAATAAAACATAATCCGAGTAGAATTTTCACAAGCAGTTTATGGGTTCTTTGGAATACCAGTGTCTAAGCCTCTCCACAAAATTTGACACTTAGAGCACTTCCAATGCTACCAAAAATCAACAGTGCCTCTTAGCGAGGAAAGTGCTCTAACAACATGCCTACTGCATACAGCTCTGACCCTGAAGCATCCTCTGCGCTGGTGACATCTGACAAGTTGTCCATCAGCCACTACTCTATTGCTGCCACTGTACTGCCACCCATGACAGAGCCACTACCACTGTTGCATTTGTACTACAGCTCCCTCTCAAGGGCTACAACTGCTATGCTGCTAACATTGCATCTACACTGCAACTCAGTTGCTGAGAGAAGCAACTGAAATCACCCAAAAACTGAACAAGTGTTCAGTGGATGCACCTCGGTGTTGAAGAATCTAACTAATGATAACTACTACGTTGTCCCTCTGATGCACTGCGCTGCTACTGCTACGTTGTTGTTGCTCTGCTCTACATTGCTCCAGAAGTATGCATTGCTACCTACTACACTGTCCTCTCCATCACACGTCGGCTACCGCTAAAAACTCCTCCATCCCACTACTGCTGATTATGGGCTCCCGTAATGATCCATGAGGTGGGCTCCTAAAGAATCCTGCCCAACTGAAGTTCAAGGTGAAATTACAGTTCTATGTCGCCCCACTTCTCTCTAGCAGAAGCATGGGCACTCATGGCAAACTCATCCTACTCGATCTTTGTCGCTGCAACTTTAGGATCGTGCTTCTCATTCCCCATCTCCCCACATCTGAAACACTTCACCTTCGAGACATCTCTCTTCTATCTTCGTTGCCCTTCCTACTCCTTTGATGCGAGGCCTACATTCTCCTCCTCCTTCAGATTCTTCAATCTGCTCTCGTTGCTACCGTCAAGTTTGCACTTGACCAGATCTCTTCTCAGCTCCTCCTCCTAAAGTGCTGCCTCACCATAGTTGCTGCAGTTGGGGTGGATCCCACGGCTGCCAACTAGTCTCGAATCTTCTGAAGTCTCGTAAGGAATGGAGCAATGCAGTCCCCCTTTTGCATCTGGATCATCCGAAGCTTCTACTCCAAGTACATCTTCCGCTGCTCGGAAGATCCTTCGTACAGCAAAGCTAAGGCCTCCCATATCTCTTCGGTTGTGTTCTTGCCAGCTATATGTGAGACTATATGATCCTTGACACCATCAAGGATTGTTGATTTCTATAGCATCGAGAAGTGTTCTAAGTCTCATTTTTGGTAGAGATGCTTGGACAACAGTTATCCAGAGAACCCAGAAATCGTTTGTGGAAATTCCACTCGGATATGACTTTATTAAAATAATTAATTATTTTAATGCAGACAATAAGTTTAAACTTAGGGAAATTAGATAATTAAAGGATATTAATAGAGCAAAGTGTGAATCTTCTAGAAAAGGAAGACCAAGTCATCTTTTAATCTGAGCCATTGATTAACGATATAATCTTGGTCGTTGATTCAACAACGAGAAGACTATAAGAGGAGACTTGAGGGCCATTTGGAAATCAAAATCGGGGACACTCTCAATACCCGAAGGAAATCGATTCTGAAGCAAGAGAATTCAATTTCAGTGGGTGAGATTGTAGAGGTAGGGTTGCAGAAGCAGAAGGAGGAGGAAGGAGTCAGTTATCGGGATGCAGAAGTCTAGAGGATGAAGGGAAGGGTGAGTTGATCAGCAACAAGACCCCTTCCACGCAGAGTTACGCAGTCCAGGGAGAGACTGCGCAGAGCTCTCATGCTAGATTACGCAGAGGCTGAAGGAAGTCACCCCGAGGGTCTAGAATTTGTCTGGAGGTTCCAGAAAATTCAGCTAGGTGTTTGCTATTTTTTCTCTGCTCATCAAACTCTTGTAAATGTACTTTCCATTTCTGAAGATAAATACAAAACTGTCATCTGTTGCACCGGTTTTCCAACATTGGGTGTTTCCGGGGGCAATAGTCCAAAAATAACTATGTTCATATGGTTGTTTCTATTGTGCTACTTGTGTAATTTATATTTCTATTCTTATGCTCTTGATGAAAGTGAAGATCTGCAAATGTGTTTATTTCAGAATTTACTGAAGCATCTGTAAATAACTTATCTCATAAGTAGGAGAAATAAACCAAGTATTGCAATAATATTTTCCTTCTTGAAAATTTCACATGGAATCAGAGCTAAGGGCTACAGATAGAAAGGGAGGATCTCCCATAGACCAGAGATCCATCATCCGAAAGGGTTCACGCAGTCAAAGGGACTCACGCAATCCTCCAAAGCACGCAGAACTGCAGAGGGAACACGACATGAAAGTGCTGGCATCTAGACTAGAGGAGGATCTTTCTTGTGTGTCTTGCACAGCTCCTCCAGGTGTTTGGTATATTGACAGTGGAGCATCTGCTCACATGACGGGGGTTCGAGAATGTTTTTCGAGCTACCAAGAAGAACAGATGAATTTCCAGATAACTATGGGAAACAAGGCAAAATGTACCCTCACTGGGAGAAGTACCATAACATTTCAGACCGAAGATGGCAACAAGATTCGAGCCACGAATGTTCGGCATGTACCAGGGTTGAGGATGAATTTACTCTCAGTGTCTCAACAACAAAACAAGGGCTATGACGTATACTTTATTAGAGGTAAGGTGTATGTCAAACACCCTAGCTGGAGCAAAAAGGCACAAATCGGAGTAAGGAGTCACAAGCTATATAAGCTCCAGGTTGAATCTCCAGTGGCCCTGATTGGCAGTACCAATGACAAAGATCTGAATGAATTATGGCACAGAAGGATGGGGCATCTAGATCATGGAGACTTGGGAATTCTCAAAAATACTATCATAGGGGCTCCTGAACTCAACACGAAGAAAGACGAAGTTTGCATGGGGTGCGTACTAGGGAAGTATGCTAAGGCAGCGTTTCCAAGAAGCAGCAGCAAAACCAGGGGTGTATTGGAGTTAATACACTCGGACATTTGCGGTCCAATGTCCACAACCGCTCTCAGTGGTGCAAAGTATTTTGCCACCTTCATTGATGATCATTCCAGGAAAACTTGGATCTATTTTTTGAAAACCAAAGATGAAGTCTTTGATCGATTCAAAGATTTCAAAGCATTGGTGGAAAACTCTACGAGAAAGAAGATCAAGAAACTGCAGTCAGATAACGGTGGAGAATATATCGATAAGGACTTCACAAATTTTTGTGCAAGGGAAGGCATCAAGAGAGAATGGACAACTCCATACAATCCAGAGCAAAATGGAGTTGCAGAACGGAAGAAACCGACCCTAATAGAAGTTGCCAGGACAATGTTGTACGACCAAGATATGCCCAAATTCCTATGGGCAGAGGCCTGCAATACAGCAGTGTATATCCAGAACAGAGTTCCCCATAGAGCCTTGGGAAAGGTGACTCCCGAGAGTGTGTTCACAGGCAGCAAGCCAAAGATGAGCCACATCAAGATATTTGTTAGCATGGTATACTGCCACGTTCCAGATGAAAAGAGGAAGAAGTTGGATCAATCATCAGACTACAGAAAAGGGTTTTCCTATGGGCTATAGTGAGAATGCGAAAGCATATTGCATCTATATTCCAGAGAGCAGGAAAATCGTGGTAAGAAGGGATGTAAAATTCCTCGAGGAGAGAGCCTTCAGGAAATCTCAGGAAATGGCCACAGATACGCAGATTGAGAAGGATTCTACAGCCCCAACAGCCTACCGAGGATGAATCAAGTGCCACTCCAAGGCACAAGGATTCTGAGGAGAGCTCCTTCGAAGAAGAACGGGAAGGAGAGCAAGTAAGACCGCCCACTACTGATGGGGGACCGAGCAGAGAACTTCAACAAATTCTTAAAGATGCAGAAGAATTTGTTGGGGCCCCTAGAGAAGGAAAGAGGATAAGGAAGCAGCCAAACAGATATTAGGCACTGGTAGCTCAAGTTGGTGAACCGTCCACCTTTTAGGAAGCAGCTCAGCATCAAGTGTGGGTGGATGCCATGGTGGAGGAGTATAGCTCCATCATGACAAATGATGTCAGGGAAGTAGTCCCTACACCACAGGACAGATCAGTTGTAGGGTCCAGGTGGATCTACAAGATCACATATGCTGCAGATGGCAACATAGAGAAATTCAAGGCAATATTTGTAGCTAAGGGGTATGCACTGCTCGCTACACTTCTATTAGATCCGCCATCTCTCTGGCTGCACAGATGGGATGGTAGATTCACCAGATGGATGTCAAGACAGCATTCTTGAACGGGGCGATAGAGGAGGAAGTGAACAACCAGAGGGCTTCAAGGCACATGAGCAGAAGACTCATGTTTGCAAGCTTAAGAAAGCCTTATATGGTTTAAAACCAGCCCCTAGAGCATGGTATGGGCGGATTGATAGCTACTTGCAGAAGATGGGGTTCGTCAAGAGTGACGCAGACCCCGACCTCTACTACTTAAGAGTAGGAGATGAGCCACTTATTCTGGTACTTTAAGTGGATGATCTATTCTTGACCGGATCATCCAAGCTCATCAAACACTGCAACGAGAATCTGGCTACAAAATTCGACATGAAGGACCTGGGGCAGATGCACTATTTTCTTGGATTAGAAGTCTGGCAGTAGAAAGGGGAAATCTTCCTAGGGCAAGGAAGATACACTATAGAAATTCTGAAAAGGTTTCAGATGGAAGACTGTAGACGCATGGCCACGCCAATGATTACTAACTGGAAGAAGATAGACACAGCAGAGGATGATGAGGCTGATCCCACCTTGTACACGCAGCTCATCGGATCATTGATGTATCTGGTCAATACTAGACCAGACATTTGTTATGCAGTGAATACTCTCAGTCAGTTCGTGGTGGAACCTAGGAGAGCTCACTGGGCAGCAGCCAAACATATTCTCAGATATCTGAGGGGGATAGTCGAGTATGGGTTGAAGTACACCAAGGGCAATGAGGTCCAGTTGAGTGGCTTCATAGATGTGGATTGGGTTGGAAGCACAGTGGATCGGAAAAGTATCAGTGGGTGTTGTTTCAGTCTCGGATCAGGAATGACACCTGGTGCAGCAGGAAACAGAGGATCGGGAAGTGTTCTAAGTCTCATTTTTGGTAGAGAGGCTTGGACAACAGTTATCCAGAGAATCCAGAAATCGTTTGTGGAAATTCCACTCGGATATGACTTTATTAAAATAATTAATTATTTTAATGCAGGTCCTAAGTTTAAACTTAGGGAAATTAAATAATTACAGGGTATTAATAGAGCAAAGTGTGAATCTTCTAGAAAACGAAGATCAAGTCATCTTTTAATCTGAGCCATTGATTAACGATATAATCTTGGCCGTTGATTCATCAACGAGAAGACTATAAGAGGAGACTTGAGGGCCATTTGGAAATCAAGCCGGGGACACTCTCAGTACCCGAAGGAAATCGATTCTGAAGCAAGAGAATTTGATTTCAGTGGGTGAGATTGTAGAGGCAGGGTTGCAGAAGCAGAAGGAGGAGGGAGGAGTCAGTTATCGAGAAGCAGAAGTCTAGAGGATGAAGGGAAGGGTGAGCTGATCAGCAACAAGACCCGCTCCACGTAGAGTTACGCAGCCCTGGGAGAGACTGCGCAGAGCTCTCACACTGGATTACGCAGACGCTGAAGGAAGTCACCCCGAGGGTCTGGAATTTGTCTGGAGGTTCCAAAAACTTCAGCCAGGTGTTTGCTAATTTTTCTCTGCGCATCAGACTCTTGTAAATGTACTTTCCATTTCTGAAGATAAATACAAAACCCTCATCTACTGCATCGGTTTTCCCACATTGGGTTTTTCCGAGGACAATTGTCCAAAAATAACTATGTTCATATGGTTGTTTCTATTGTGCTACTTGTGTAATTTATCTTTCTATTCTTATGCTCTTGATGAAAGTGAAGATCTGCAAATGTGTTTATTTCAGAATTTACTGAAGCATCTGTAAATAAATTATCTCATAAGTAGAAGAAATAAACCAAGTATTGCAGTAATATTTTCCTTAAAAGTTTCACAACGATAACTCTCTTGGCTTTTGGTCTTTGCCATATTGGACTTGTACTTCTTGGTCTAATCCGGATCTGTAGGCACAGTAACCACATTGTCCACGAACGTCTTGAGATCATATTCATCCACAAGGAATTTGATCCTTTTCTTCCAGATTACATAGTTGGAGGATCCCTCCAACCAGTCCTGAGCTTTAAGACCATGAGACGTCGTCTCAGCCGAAAATTGTCGCACTGCTCCCTCTTCTTCCCCCTCTACACAGCACTAGGCAGGCTTACGCACTCCTTGTGGAGCTCGTAGATCTATTGCCTGGATCTGCTGCTCAGATCTTGGATAAACATTGAATCCCTCAGCAAGGAACTCACTGAGCAAAAATTCCTCGCTATGTGCTATTTTTCTTCTTCTGACGCTTCTCTGCCCAACAACTGCCTGCAGAAAAACTGCTTCCCTCTCGCTTTGCGTGAAGTCTCTGCGCTGCTCCCTCTGCCTCGACAAAATCTCAAACCGAAAGTCCTACATCTTTGTCAACTCACTCAGAGTGAGACAACCTTGAAAAATTAGCCCTCCTAGCTTGAACTGCGCAATCCTTCTGGGGATTCGATCTACTGTTGCAGCAGCAATTCGATCTTCACTTCAGTGCTCAAATATCCTCTTCCTGTTTCACATCAAATGCTCTGATACCATGTGAAAGTTCCTAGATCTGACAATCTCAGGAATCCTACTGCAACTAACTGAATTTACTTCTATTATGTAAATTACATTACAAAATTAATTCAGATTTCTTCATGAATTACTGAAGTAAATTACTGAAGCAGCCTACACTTAATACTTTATGATTCTGAAACAAGGAAACTAAGCAAGAATTATTAAATCACACATAGGACACCCTTGTTTTGGACTAAGTCCCGAAAAAACCAAATGCAGGAAAACCGGTGCGGCAGATCTGAGGGTTTGAATTATTAAACAGTAGCAATTTCTAAATACATCACTGAATACCTCAAGGGTTATTCAATTATAGAGACAGAAATACTGGCAGACAGAATGTGAGTTATACCTCACTCAATCACTGGAAAATCCGGTTGATCCAGACATTGGAAGAGCTGCCCTTAGAGGTCACTGCGCAGTCACTGTGTAGGCCCTGCATCACCTCCTCTAGGCACTACATCACCCCAACAATGGATCGATCTAACTCTCGGAATCACAGATCTCAGCCTCCCGCTCTCACACCCCGGCTCTTGGCTTCTAAAACTGATCCGACAGTAAAAGCTCAAAAACCCTCTCAGCCACTATACAGCCACTGCGTAACCCTGCGTGGCTATGTGCTGGCTCTGCGCCAGCCTGTCTTGGCTCTGCACTGGCTAAGCTGGACGTCTCTCTGCCTCTCTCTACTGATGATTTTCCGGCAGAGAAAATCACTCTCTCTGGAAGCTACTCTGCCCCTCACTGCAACTAGAATCACTTAGATCTAATCTTTGTCTGAGCACTGCTCCGTCAAAAGAATTCGATCACTTGATTCACTCATTGTGCCTTTCCAAATGACCCTCAAGTCTTCCTTTATAGTCTTCTCGTTGAGACAACAACAGCCGAGATTAGATCTCTAATCAACGTCTAAAATTATAACATGACTTGATCTTCGCTTTCTAGACCATTCTCACTATATTTTATTAATACCTTTTAATTATTTCATTTCCCTAAGTTAGACTTAGGGTCCCCAATAAAATAATTAATTTTTACAATAAAACATAATCCAACTGGAATTTTCACAAATGGTTTATGGGTTCTTTGGAATACCAGTGTCTAAGCCTCTCCATAAAATTTGAGACTTAGAGCACTTCTGATGCTACCAAAAATCAGCACATCCTTGTCTCTCCCCCGAATCTTATGGTACCTCAACCGTAGATCAATCTTTGAAAAGAACTTGGCTCTTGTCAACTCATCCATCAGCTCATCTATGCATGGGATGGGGTAGCGGTTCATCATAGTCTTCTTGTTGAGGGGCCTGTAATCAATGCACATCTGTAGGGACCCGTCTTCTCGTTAAGACAACAACGGCCGAGATTAGATCTCTAATCAACATCTAAAATTATAACATGACTTGATCTTCGCTTTCTAGATCATTCTCACTATGTTTTATTAATACCTTTTAATTATTTCATTTCCCTAAGTTAGACTTAGGGTCCCCATTAAAATAATTAATTTTTACAATAAAACATAATCCAACTGGAATTTTCACAAATGGTTTATGGGTTCTTTGGAATACCAGTGTCTAAGCCTCTCCATAAAATTTGAGACTTAGAGCACTTCTGATGCTACCAAAAATCAACACATCCTTGTCCCTCATCTGAATCTTATGGTACCTCAACCGTAGATCAATCTTTGAAAAGAACTTGGCTCGTGTCAACTCATCCGTCAGCGCATCTATGCATGGGATGGGGTAGCGGTTCATCATAGTCTTCTTGTTGATGGGCCTATAATCAATGCACATCCGTAGGGACCCGTCCTTCTTCTTCACTAGAACAACTGATGAAGCAAAGGAGCTAGAGCTACGCCTAATGTGCCCAAGTGCCAATAGCTCATGGATGGCTCTCTCTATCTCGTCCCAATATGCCTTGGGATGTCGATAGGGAGTGGTGATCACAGCCTGTACCCCCGGCTCCAACTCAACGGTGTGCTCAAACCCTCAGTCAGGTGGTTGTCCATGCGGTATATCTCCAAACACCACTAGGTACTTTTCAAGGATGGCCTATATCTCCGAATGTTGTGGCTTGGCCTCACCCCCAGCCTCTGAAATCCTCAACTCTACAGCCCACTCAACGTCTCCATGCCTCAAGTCAGCCTCCATCCTGTGGGTCGAGATCGTTTGTGGTGGGTAGGAGTGCATACCCCATAACAATGCTGGCTTGCCATCTGGCCCTACAAATTCCATCTCCAATTTTCGCCAGTCAGTGGTGACTCTACCAAGTGAATAGAGCTACTGGACCCACAATACTACGTTGGTGTCCAGTAGGTCCACCACAAAGAAATGGTTTGTCATGGAGTAGTTCCCCATGGTCACAGTCAAGGCGGCAACATAACGGGCGCACTACATGGTCTGGTCCCCCGACATGAGAATTGAAAACCCCTCGAACTCCTTCGTCGTCATGTCACTCTTCTGAACCATCTGGGCATCGATGAAGTTGTGGGTGGCCCTACTATCCACTAGTACTGAAACACGTTGCCCCTAATCCGTCGCCCAGATCCTCAGGGTCAAAAACTTGGGTACCCCATGCAGTGATGCAAGGACCCCTCCAGAAGGTGCGAAAGAAGCTCCACCTCCTGGTGGTGGTGTTGGTGGTGGCCCTCTCTCCTCAGGTGTTGCATTGTCATCTCTCCCATCTCGAAGTATGTCTCCTCCTCTGCATCACTATCGGAGAAGACCTCTATGTAATGGGCCTTGCCTATTACACATCTATGGCCTGGTGCCCACGGCTCCTGACAAGTGAAACATAGTTTCTTCCTTTGGAGGTCTCTCCATGTGTCCTCATCCATCTGCCCACGTCCCTGATTGCTCTCAGTGGTGGGACCCTCGTATCCCCCCCCCCGCTGCTGGAAACCTGGTTTGGGTGGCAGAGGTGCCCTAGCTCTGGGTAGGGCATCCTGTAGATCCCTAGCTCTCCCCACTGCATCCTGCAATGTAGTTGACTTATTGGACCTCACTAGCACCCGTAATGGCTCTGTCAGTCCCTCTATGAACATTGAAATCCTCCTGGACTCTGACAGGTCTGGCTCCATCACCGACAATTTCAGAAACTCTGAGATGTATACCTCCGCACTCCCGGTCTACTTGAGCCAAGTCAACTCCCCAAAATACTCCTCGGGGTCTTCCCTCTTGAACCACTCTAACACCCTCCTGGTGAACTCATCATAAGTTGTGACCCCTGCGTGCCCTAGTGTGGTTAGCCCATGGAACCACCAATCATGAGCTTCCACTTCCAAATGCAGCGTGGCAATCTTGATTGCCTATCCCTCATTCATCTGGTTCAGTAGGAAATAGACATCCAACTTTTCGACCCATGCCTTGTCCGAGCTCTTGGAAGAGCCATAGAAAGTAGAATGAAGAAGCCTCCCCATTGTGTGTTGCAAATCCATTCCCTGCGTGTAGCCTCCACCACTCTATCCCATGGGCTTATTGCTGCCCTTCAACTGGTAGAAATTTTGGAAAGTAATGGCCTTTCCAAACTTTGGGCCATAGGAAGGGTACTCCAAGAAATAATCCCCATAATGTGCTTACGATGACCCATCTCCACAATGTTCTTCGATAAATCTTGCACTTCCTTCAATAGGAGCTGAGAAAAATCCTCCTCTTTGCTCCTTTTGTCTCCCACATTATCCCCCACATTTGTTTCTACAACCTCCATTTCAGTTTTTGCAAGGTCTGGGGTAATCTGCAATTGTCTCTCTCTGCTCATATACCTCTGCCGCTGGTGTGTCACGTTCTGCCTATCCTCTAGTGTCATAGACTGCGCTGCTCCCACGGGGAGAGCCAAGTCTATGAGCTCTGATACCACTGTATTATCCCTGAGGAAATTTTACAGTAATAAACAGGCATACATAGACATGAAAATACACATAAACACAAACACAAAATCAAAACACCAGATGACACCAAAAACAACATTGTTGAGCCATTTTATTAATATAAAGAGGTGTACAATATAGGTGTTGGAAGATATGCACATGGGTTTGCTCAAGGCAAGCTAGAGAAGCCCCAAGTGAAATGTCGAATACCCTCTGTCACTCAATCTCTGTGTGGTTGTAGTTAAGTGTTGGAAATGCCCAGAAATGGTGTTGCTACCTAAAATGATCTGCTGCTAGGGCCTGCTACATTGCTGGGATAATTCAGGAAAAATTAATCCCGGCCTCTCCTCAATAAACCCAAAATAACCCACCAGGGGTTTGTCCAAAGCTTTGTTGATTTTGTAGCATTGGAAAGTATTCCAAGCCTCATATTATGGGAAGAGGCTTGGACATCAGTATTCCAGAGAACACCCAGAAACAATTTGTGGAAATTCCACTCGGATCGTGCTTTATTAAAATAATTAATTATTTTAAAGTGATCCCTAAGTCTAAACTTAGGGAAATTAAATAATTAAAGGGTATTAATAAAGTAGATTGTGAATCTTCTAAAAAACAAAGATCAAGTCATCCTTTAATCTGAGCCATTGATTAGAGATCTAATCTAGGACGTTGATTCATCAGCGAGAAGACTATAAGAGAAGACTTGAGGGTCATTTGGAAAGCAAGTCGGGCACACTCTCAGTACCCTAAGGAAATCGATTCTGAAGTAAGAGAATTCGATTTCAAAGGGTGAGGTTGTAGAGGCAGAGCTGCAGACACAGAAGGAGGAAGGGGAAGTCAGCAGAGGAAGAAGAAGGCAGAAGGAGGACGCAGAAGGAGCAACGTTGAGCAACAGCACTGGCCCTCCACGCAGAGTGACACAGTCCAGTGCAGTGATTGCGCAGAAGGCCACGCAGAGTGACACAGTCCAGCGCAGTGACTGCGCAGAAGGCCACGCAGAGTGACGCAAAGGGAGGAAGCATGCCTCCAATGTGTCAAAATTCTTCTAAAGTGTTCGGAAAATTTATCTCAGGTGTATGCTAGACATCTGCTCGTCATATTTTCTGTAAAAGATTTCCACTGCTGAAGAATAATATAAACCCTCACCTGCTGCACCAGTTTTCCCACATTGGGTTTTTCCGGGGATAATTATCCAAAAATAACTGTGTTCATGTGATTGTTTCAATTGTGTTATGTGTTATATTTGTTCTTCTGCTTTTGATTAAGTTGATGTTGCAGCTGTGTTTATTTCAGAATTTACTAAAGCATCTGTAAATAACATATCATAAATAAGTAGGCAAAATAAATCAATCACTGCAATAGTATTTCAGATTGAAAGTTTCACATGGTATCAAAGTGAAAGGTGAAAGACAGAAGAGGAGGTTTTGCAATGGAACTAAGATTTGACATCGATGCAGCAGCAACTCGGAATGGTTCACGCAGTCCTCGAGAACACATGGATAAACAGAGGGATCATGACATTTCAGTTCTGGCATCCAGACTAGAACAGGATTTCGCTTGTGTGTCAAGCACGGCCTCTCCAGCGGTCTGGTATATTGACAATGGAGCATATTCTAACATGACGGGAGTTCGATAATGCTTCTCGAGCTACCAGGAAGAGCAAATGAATTTTCAAATCACAATGGGAAACAAGGCCAAGTGTACCCATGTTGGAAGAGGAACCATAATATTTCAAACAGAAGTTGGTAACAAGCTTCGGGCCATCAACGTACTGCATGTACCGAGATTGGGGATGAACTTGCTCTTAGTGTCTCAACTTCAGAACAAGGGTTATGATGCATACTTTATTGGAAATAAGGTTTATGTCAAACACCCTAGTTGGAAAAGGAAGGCACAAATTGGAGTAAGGAGCCATAAACTGTATAAGTTACAGCTCAAGTCTCCAATGGCACTGATAGGTAGTATGGATGAAAGGGACTAGAATGAATTATGGAACAGAAGAATGGAGCATCTACATCATAGAGCCTTGAAGATCCTCAAGAAGACTGTCATGGGAGCTCCAGAACTTAGCACAAGGAAAGACAATGTCTACAGGGGGTGCGTACTAGGGAAGTATACCAATTATCAAAAGACAAGAAACACAAAGTTTAGGCTCTTCAAGCCAAGGCCAAAACCTCTCCCTCTTGGAGAGGAAAACTTGAAAGTAATCCTTCCTATAGATCTTCAATTAACGAGTATTACAACCATGACACAAACCCTTGACACTAGTATGACACCAAGACCTTGTCATTGCTCTTCTCAACATCCTAGTTGATCCCTCCTTTCTGCACTACATTGCACCAACACTAGGAAACTTGGTTCCTAGCCCTAATTTGTGAGCTCCTTCTCTGCCTTTCTTGGTCTAGTTCCAGCCTCCTAGAGACCTCTTCATCAACCTTCTTTTTTGCACCCTTTGATGACTTGAACCAAGATCTTTGTCTTGTTGTAGCACCCTTTCTTTTCGCTATGTATCCTTCGGCCCTTTACTCAAATATCACAAATATAGTTACCCAGGACCGAGGCTTGTATTATATCTTTCTTGCACTCCTTGCAATCTCCCTTTCTTCGTTGTCTAGTCCTCTTTCTTCGCACCACAAGGAGACCCTTCATTCACACCTACTGCAGTCCTTGAGCTTGTTGTGATTGCTCTCGGCTTATGTGAGGAGTGTGAGGTAAGATATGCCCTAGACAGAGCTAGATCATCCCTTCCTTTCTTCGTTGCTTATCCTTGTATCTTCGAACAAACTGCAGTCACCCTTACGCACTTCTATTGCAAACTGAATTCTGAATTGCTTGATGACAAGTGAGGTCGCGGTTCCTTTATATATAGGGCCTGTTTCCCATCTCTAGGCCGACATTATCTCATGAGTGTGAGCCGACTTTATCAAGGAGATTTCTAGCATATTTTAGGCCGACTTCAATGAGCATATTTGACAAGGTCTTAGAGCATACAAATTACATCAATATTTTTTCTTTACAAGTGTAACATCACTTCATATACATGACTCTAAATTATACATTTATGACAAGATGACAAACCCCTAAAGACATCAAGAAGAAGTCTTTGAAATATAATAAAAACTCCTTGCTCATGAAACCCATGATGCAAGTATTACAAAATACGTTTTACTATCTTTGTCTTCTTCATTACATAAATTCATGTTTACAAATCATTAAGAAGACCAAACTTAGTTACACTTTCCAACAGAAGCAAAGCCTATACACTCTGCCTACTCCTAGCGAACCCTAGGACTCCATCTCCATGGACTATTTATAGGGCCTCCCTTCTACTAAGCATGGCAATGACTATGTATTTGTGGTCATGGGAAGATTTTCTAAGATGGCTATATTGGTTGCTTCTTCTTTGAATGAGTATGGGTACATTTTGGGATCCACCATTATATCAAATTAGGATAGCAAGTTCCTAAGCACATTCTAGTCGAGCCTCTAGACAGTATTGGACACCAAGCTCACCAAGTTGGTTGCATTCCATCTGTGAAAATTTCACTACTAAAAATTATATTGCAGCAACTGGAATTAATTCTTCTAATTGTAAATTAATTATGCAGTTTATTGCTACGGCAACAACAAATTAATCACACTGCAATCTTCACTAAAAAAAAAATTGCGGAAGCTAAACTAGAAACTGAGAAAATACTGGCATACACACAATAAATTTGACACAATTATATTTGGACAAAAGTACCCGGAAAAACCCAATTTGGGAAATTCGGTGCAGTGCAGCAGCTAAGGGTTTTTATTATTAAGCAGCAGTGAGAAATTTTGAATACAATAAATATCGCTAAACTGGCAAATATATCCAAGACAAAAACTGGAAAAATTTCTCTAAGGGAAATTACCCTCTCTCCGAGCAATTTCGGCACTTGAATGCCTCTGAAAAGCTAGTCGTCCAACTAGCTCTGTGCAGGCCCTACGTCACCCTAGCGCAGTCCCTCAAATTATTTGCCCGAATCAGTTGCCAATCTAGTCGCCTGCCTGTTGCTAACTGGGAAAATGCTTCTCCGACCCTCTGGAAAACATTCCCAACCTCAAGAATTGAAATGTTTTCCTCTTCAACTAGATCGAATTGCCCTCTTGAGGTTCTGCGCTGCCTCTGCGCAGCCTTGTGGAGAAAATCTCGACCTCCTCTTTCTGACTCTCCAAAACTAAAAAGGATTCCTCCGAAATCACTGTCTCTACCCCTTTTCGCTTCCCTTCTCTGGCTTGAACTCTTTCGGCAACTGTTGTTGCTCTCTGGAAAATTGAACTGCCTAAGGAAATCAATCTCAAGTGTGTGTCCTCCATCTACCCATCGATCTTCTCTCATAATCTCTAGTTGGGACTCCAACGGCCATGGTTAAAACATAATCGATGACTGAGATCATTTCTGAATCCATCTGTGTGAGTTTCTAGATGATTCACACCTTTGTCAATTAATACTGATTAATTAACCACTTTTCCTAATTTAGACTTAGGAAATATTTAAAAATAGTCTAATGATCTAATTTAGACATTTCTAGGTGGAATTTCCAGAAACAATTTTTAGGTTATGGAGAACTCATGTGTTTTAGCCTCTCCCTAAAGTTTCGAGACTAGAACACCTCCGATGCTACAAAAACTAACACCATCCCTGAATTGATGGCCAGACAAAAGTCGTTAACAGGATGATAGTGCGCATATTACGCTTGTACAACTCCAAGCATCCACGAACTTGGGATGAGAGTCTCCCTTATGTGCAACATAGTTATAACAAAGCTCTCCACAGCTCGACTAGTCGTAGTCCTTTTCAAGTGAGTATGGGATTTCAACCATTGTGTTCAATTGATGTTGCCATGCCTCATGCGACTACACAAAGAAATCCATGCATGTACAGTCTGAGGCTGATAAAGCAACCCGATTTATTGAACGTATCTAGCACATCCGCCAGCAAGTGCACAACATCTTGGACAAGTCCAATGCCAAGTACCATTAGTGGCACGGTCGACATTTAGTGCCACACAAGTTTTAGGTGGGCGACAAAGTTTGGTTGTATTTGTAGAAAGAAATAATGGTTTTGAAGCTCAAACCACTCTGATACGGATCTTACACCATCACCAAGGTTGTGGGAGACAATTCTTTTGAGCTTAGCATTCTCCCATTCCTTGGACTACACCCAATGTTCAATGTGGACCGCCTTCGACCATACTTTCCACCATTGTTGGACATATCAAACATTGAAAAATAGCTAACACCAACAGAGCTAAACCCAGACTGCATGGAACAGGCCACAACTGATCGGATCATGGACAGACAGATCAAGAACATTCGCCAACAGAAGATCCAATTATATCGAGTTGTTAAAGTTGGCCAACACCTACACAAAGGCAAATGGCTCACCAGTGACCAAGTTCAGTAGAAGTTTCCCCATCTCATGGAGGCACTCGACGCAATGGGGACCATTACTTCCTAAGGGGAGAGGATTGATCCAGGTGGATATTGGTGGCCACCTGTCTGTTCCACTTGGACCCCCACCATTGTTTCTTTCAATTTCCTTGAATGTAGCACAGTTTACTATTTTTGGCAATTTTTCAGGTCTTAAACTTCTAGAGACATTTTGAGGCCCTAAATGACATTATTTTGGAAAACAAGCAGAGTCGTAGCCAAAGGCAGGGGTTTGCAGTCGAAAGTTGTTGTCTTCGGATTAGTCTTTGTAACGAGGTATTGAACACATCAAACAGAGATCGTATGTCAAAGTTATGACCCAGGGAAATTGATGTACCAACTAACCCCAACAGGGCTCATAGACTTTTGGTGCTTCATCTCTGAGGGTTGGGTTTTTGGATGTTTAGGGTTTTCCATAGTGTCTCAATAATAAAAAGGCCTTCGAGCCTCATTGTAACACAATGCAGAAGGCATGTAGCCACACATCTCTTCTCAGAGATAATCTACCATAGCCCAAGCTAGTTTATTTCCATTCTGCATGTAAACAGTTTTCAATACTTTGCTTTAACATATTGAAGTTTTGTTTTTGTTGTAGCTCTGTGTTTTTGTTTATATCTGTATTTCATTTCGTTCCTTCATAAATCCGGATCACCATGTCAATAACTTGGTTGGGATTGATTATTAATAATAAATTGGATGCTACTAGTAGGAGAATCACAAGCTTCCAACAATAGAAGCTTTCATGAAAAGACATATGTTGTAGCTCGAGCACACATGTTGAGGATATACCCTATGCATGTGCTTTAGCACAAGACAAAGTGCTTCAGATAAGAGAAGACCCTACAAAACCTTATGAAGCTATGGTCCTAGTTGTTTTTCATCTAAAGGAACTTTTACTTAATCACCCCATTCTTCCCCTGTTTCGAACTAATATCATGTGAAATCTCACAAAGCAGTCAACAACTACAAGTTACATGGGGAAGAATTATCAATCCACTTAAATATTGCCACAAAGGTAAAGAAACTTCACTCTATAATCATTAAAGAGTACCTCGTTCAATGGCAGAACCTTCCAAAGATAGTAATATTTACCAAGAATGTCCTTCATTGCCCTTGCTTTGAGGACAATGCATTCTTCAAAGGGGAAGGCAATGTTATATACATAGAGTCTCAACTAATAATAAATAAATAAAGCTAACAAATAATAAAAATTAAAATACAATAAAGATAATAATAAAGAAATAAAGTCAATTATTGTAATTATGAAAACTATAAGACTTTGATGTACATCCCAATGGGGAATTTTTGATGAACTATATGAATGTGACCACAATAACAAAAATGCATATACAATGCATCTACAGCATGTAATTTTCAAAATTAATGAAAATTATGATTTTTCCTTGGGAAAAAAATAATAAAGAAATAAAGTAAAATAAGGAGTTGTCTTTAGTGCGACTTTTTGAAGTTTCAAGTGCCAGAATCCGGTGAAAAATTTTGAGGTAAAATCTTGGTTTTTGTTATTCAAACTGGTTTTTTGACTCTATATATAGATTCAGCACCCTCAAAAACCTCTAGGGCACTTCGAATGTACAAAGTTAGCAATCAAACTTCTTTTTTCAATAAATTCCTGCCGGAATTTAGAGAAATTACACCGTAAAAAGTCACCATAAAAGCCTTCAAAAAGTCGCACTAAAGACTACTCGGTAAAATAATATATATGACTAAAGTCATGACTTTTCATTAGAAAGCACCTTAGGCTATATTTTTATTTGGGCCCTTTCATATATAAATCATTATTCATTCAATCAATCAATCAATATATATATATATATATCAAAGTTGTCTGAAGAAATTATTCTAGCGTAAGCATTATACAATCCACCATGTATAGAACCATCAATCAATCAATCTATCAATTTTCATCAATCCGTTCATTCATATAGACAGCATTACATATAATATTGTCCTCCTATTTCCAAAAATTCTAGAATTAGTATTCCAAAACTAAGGTGTCCTATTTGTTTCCCCATTTCAGACAGCTTATCTTCTCATCAATGAATGGACTAAAACCAGCCTAGATCCATCTTAACTCCAGATCCACCAAGCACCAAAGGGATCAAATCTCTTGAGGTGCAAACCTCTTTTAAATTGAAGAGAGATGTGATCCCTCTCGACACTTCGTAGATCCGGAGTTAGGATGGATCTAGGCTAATTTAATTATTAATTCTAATTATAATTATTTATTTTATTTTATTCTTAAATTTTACTATATTTCTTATTTTTTTGTAATTTGACAAAGTCAAAATGTTTTAATTATAATTCTAATTATTTTTTAATTTTTTAATTTATTTTTTTTGTGTAATTTGGCCGAGTCAAAATGTTTACATAACATAGCAAGACACAACAGGACAACATCACTTCCATACTGGGCTGGAGAGCGCCTCTTGGGGCAAATAGAGGTGTATTATAAACAATTTCCCTTTTTTCTAACAAGAAATTAACACAAATTGTTCCTTACAATGTCTCCAATGCATATGCCATATTGTCTCACATGAACTTTCTTCTCCAATTTTGCAATGGAAACTGTAGCTTCAACTTAATATCCGATAGCAGGCTAACATTGTTTTCAATTTGAGCAATTCTTTTAAATTTGATATCATACGCTTCCAGTTTACTGAAAATGTTGAGCTATTTGTATGGCATATTGTTAAACTGCTCAAAGATTTCTTGCATTTCATGTAACTTATTCTAGTTGAAAGTTGTAAACCAGTGTATTTTCTTTTATTGATGGTTGTCAGAGCAGAATTGTATACTTTCCAACTAATAACCATCCTTCAAAACGTTAAATCCAACCTTTTCATATTTCAAAACTTGATCTTGTGCTTTCTTTTCTGCCTCGTCTGCTCGCAACTCCAAAGAATTAAGTTCTTGCTTCTGGTTTCTAATAGATCCCTTGAGGGTTTCTACCTAAAACATGCAACAAATATTACTTCAGCCTCCAACCAACACATCACTTGTTTGTGTCTAAATATAGTATTAGAACTATAAATATAATAACCATGTACACCATATGTATCCAGTAAGCTCAAAAGATTGATTTGGAGATATCCTATTATTATATATTCAAGAAATACAACTGAATATGCTATTTGAACCTTTTTCTTCAGTTCACTGATTCTTGCATAAACCTTTTCAACCTGTGTGTTTTCATCACCCGATTCCTTTTTCTGCAATGAGCACAAACAAACTTTGTAAGTTATATTTTCAATATCATGAAAGGAGAAGATAACAACTGCAAATATCCCGTCAAATGTTTCATAAAGCATACAATCACAAACAGGGAAAATATGGGATATAAGAAAAAGGTATATACATAGTTTATAGCTCATGCAAAAGTAGTTTAACTTCTATATAATTTACAGTTTACAAAATGTTGTCGTCTTTCAATTTATCACCCCAATTTTTTTTCAATAATTGCCTTGCTTAAGTTCACAGCTCCAGTCAGTTTTAATTTAATAAAACAATTTTGTTAAGCCCTAGCAAATGATCATCCAATTCCTTCTACTTGCTTCGTATTATTCAACAATTGTTTAGATTACAAATGGTCCATTCAATGTTTGTAAATATGTCCTGTGAAACAACTGCTGAATGGTGTTGTCATTGATGCCAATGTCAGTTCTTGAACGCTCTTAATAGACATCCTCTGAAACCGGATTTGTGGGTAACCCCCCTCGTGTCCCGAATCATTCGAATCCGACACGACTCGTGGGGATTCGAGTCCGAAATCCCGGATTCGATCGTGTTTGTACAAGACACAATGAGTCCTGATCGTGTCCTGTACGGACACAATCGAATCCCTTTTTGCCGGATTCGACCAACGTGAAAATGCGTCCACTATCTTATAAAAGTGTGATTTTCCTCATTATTTCTCACCAATGCTTGTGTGTGAGTTGAGCAAGAAGCAAGGAGCAAGGGAGTGTTTTCAAGGAGATTCGAGCAACCGGTAAGTGCACTGTCTCTCTATGTTTTTGCATTTGGTTTGCATGTGCATATGTTTTACAAATTTGGTCATTTTTGTTTATTTTTTACAGCATTCATGGCTCAATCAAGGGCAACAAGAAAGGGGCAAAGAAAGGGGAAGAATGTCCCCATTGGAGATGCCCCTCCTATCCCTATTTCATCAGGGTTTGCAAGTATTCCATCTATTGGAAGTGGGGCTGCAACAGCAGCTTCAAATGTTCAGGGAAAACAAACTCAAGACCCCAAATACCCATTGTGGAAATATGTGACAAGAGAGGCACGGCCAGGCAGCAAGGCGAAGGGAGGAGGCAATGTTGCATGGAGATGGAGTTTTTGCCACAACCATTTCATGAGCACATATTACCGTGTGAAAGCTCATTTGTTGGCTTTGCCAAGTTGTGGCATTTTAACTTGTTCACAGGTGCCATTAGCAAGGAGGAAGGAAATGGAGAGAGAGGCATTTGTTGGTGCGGCAAATGTGGCATCAAAAACAAAACAAAACAAGAATGATGACCCCCTTCCATTCTTGAGGAAAAGCAGCAACAAGTTCCCATTTGAGAGTTTTAGTGGGGGACAAGCAGCAAAAAGAAAGGAAACTACACTTGGTCTAATGGACAAGATTGTCAAGAAAGAGAGGAGGGAAGAGCTTGATCTCAACATTGCATTTTTTTTTTCTATCAAAACTTCATATCCTTTAATATTGAACTGTCACCTCTATTTATTGAGATGTGCCGAGCTCTAAGTCGAGGGGCTCCATTAGGGTATGTGCCTCCTGGGTCAGAGAATCTTAGAACCACATTGTTGACAAAGGCAAAGAAAGAGGTGGACAAAATGCTTGAGCCTATTAAATCAACATGGCCAACACCTGGGGTTAGCATTGTTTCTGTTGGATGGACAAATCCAGCACGGCACCCACTCATCAACTTTGGACAATACAAGGATGCGCAATATATGGGTGAGTTATTTATTAAAGTTATTGAAGATGTAGGTGTCGATGCTTGTGGGCAAATCATTACAGATAATGCACCTGTTTGCAAGGTTGTTGGCATGATTGTGGAAGCTAAACATCCACAAATATTTTGGACACCTTGCATTGTCCATTCATTGAAATTAGCACTGAAATCTATTACCTCTGATGTGCTTTGGATTGGAAGCATTATTGAGGATGCACGGCATATCCGCAACTTTGAACAAAACCATACAAATGCCCTCACTATCTACAAGGAGTACATCAATCTATCATTGTTGAAGATTGCGGATACATAGTTTGCCTCTTCATTCATCGTGTTGAAGAGGTTGAGGGAGGTCAAGACCACTCTTGGGGCCATGGTTATTTCAAAGTTTTGGTCTTTTTCGAGAAAGACGGATCAAACAGCCTCAAAAAAAAGTGAAGGACACGATGTTGGATGATGTCTGGTGGGAGAATGTAGATCTACTTATTCAGATCATGGACCCTATCATTTCCTTGCTTCGATTTGCAGATACAAACCAACGCATCCTAGGAGAGGTTTATGAGGGATGGGATTCAATGATTGAGTCTGTGAGGAACATTGTTTTACATAGTCAATGCCCAGAGTATGAGACATCACCAGAGGCCTTCTTCACCAGCATACAAGATATTCTTGTCAGCAGATGGGACAAGAATTGCACACCTTTACATTGTTTGGTTCACTCCTTGAACCCAAAATACTACAGCAATGAGTGGTTGAATGATGGACCTTCCCATAGATTCCCTCCTCACGTGGATGGTGAAATCTCACAGAGGAGGAAAGATGCATTCATGAAGATTTTTCAGGATAGGGCATCCCTTGATGAGGTGGAGGATGCCTTTGCAGAGTTTTCCACTGGCAATGGGCGATTTGCAGGCTATGATGTGATTAGAGACAGTGGGGCTAAGAAGCCCTATTCTTGGTGGGCAACTCATGGGGCAACAAGCCCTCCTCTACAACAGTTAGCCATGAGGTTCCTCTCTTAGGTGACTTCATCCTCTTGTTGTGAGAGGAATTGGAGCACATATGGGAATTTGTATAGTGTGAAGAAGAGCAGGCTTGAGCAGTCTAGGGCAGAGACAAGGGTGTATGTGCATACCAACCTTCGTCTTATTTACAGGCAGAGGGAGGATTGGTTGAAGGGAAAGACAAAGATGTGGGATGTCTTTCCTGATGATATGGGAAAGACAGTAGTGTTGAGTTGGCATTGGCAAACTTGGATCTCAATGAGCCAAGGCTAGAGACTGTCACATTTGATGATGGTGATACAACAGAGGGGTCATCCTCCACACCAGCAGATGCAGAGAGGACATTGGATATAGAGGAGGAGGATGCAGCAGAGGAGAGCAGTGGTGAGCATGATGATCATGATGAGGACAGTGATGATGATTATGATGATAAGGATTGATGACTCATGACTCATGAGCTACCTACTGCGGCACTGCCTTGAGGCTTGTAGTCTTGTAGACTTGTATTTGTTTTGTATTTTCTATTTCTATTTGCCATTGGCATTGTACTACTTAGAGACTAGTACTTATGTAACACATTCTGATTTTGATGACTTAATGAGGAAACTAAAATATCTTGTCTTTCTCCTATTGGATCATTGATGAATACGTCTATTACTTTGTAATATGTACGAGTGTATGATGTATCAATGTATCATGTATCTTAAATCTTTGTAAAACTTACATCTAGATGAAGATCTATGTTTGAATCAATGAATTTGTATGAATTTGTGTAAGAAATATCTAATTTTTCATATATATATATATATATATATATATATATATATATATATATATATATATATATATATATATATATAACGTGTTGGGACGTATCCTATTCCGGGGGGTCACTATGTCCGAATCCGACACTCGAATCCATGTGTCCATCGTGTTCCGTGTCCCCATGTCAGGTGACTTAGTTTACATCATGGATTACATCAATTGGAAACTCCAATGGTCACGAAGCCCTAGGAAGCTCTTGATACCCCACAATTGATGAGGATTTTGGGTAAGAAGATCAGTTTGTTTGGGCTCAAAATCATCGTTAATTAATTCTCCTCGTCGCGATGATTCTAACAGTATGTGGCACGCCACGAGACTCCTCACGGTTGAGTAGATATACTTACTCAAAGTTGGTGACCCCATCATGCATTCAAAGCCCCAAAATAAGATGATGTGACAGCTTATCATTGCTTAAATTATGAGGACAAGAGGGTCTTTCATCAAAGGATTGAATTAAATATTTTGATTAAGTTATTGCTTATGGGGTGCAAAATTTCACTTTAAGGCAGCTCCCTCCAAAGTTGAAAGTCAGCCTCCAAAAGATTTGATAAATATTTTGGCTCCAAATTTAATTCAAAATTTAAAATATTTTCCCTCCAAGGTCGACTCTAAAATAAACAAAAATTTGAAATTGAATTGCCTTCTCAAACATAGGTCGGCCTGCCATTCCAAAAGGCACCTCGACCTCTATATATTGGAGACCCCTCTCTCTCAATTGTGCAACGAATCCAAGCATGATTTATCTTTGAAATGCTCTGCATCCGAGGGAGTTCTGAAAATAGTCGAAGCTTGTAAAGTATTGTATTTTTGTTGGTCTGTTTTTTGTTGCGTAACTATTTTTGGTTATGGTGCTTGGGATTTCCATGAGGCAATTCAAGAAGGTCTGATTATCTATTATCTACAGCCTAGTGAGGATTTTTGAAGATCCGATGAGGAGGATTCTGTGTAAGGGTTTATAGTTCTTGGTTTAAGAGATTCGTTGGGTTTTTATGATTATTTTGCAGTTGGATTCGAAGCAACATTCGTTGGGTATTTCTATGGCCATTCGGCACCTTTGAAAACTGAATCTGAAGCTAGCTTAAACATTATGTATTTTCTATACGTCCTAAAGATTTGATTCCATATCAAACGCTATGGTGTTTGCTCTATTTTATGAAGTTTCCAGCCATATGCCTTTTGAGTTTCGGCCTCTCTGTTACATGGGTGACTGTGTGATAGAATCCATGTGCAAGCCTGTGTAAACAATGCGAAATTAGTCATTCAGTTGGTCGAGCTTCTAGTTTCATCTCAATGACCTGTTGGCACATCAAATGTATGGTGATTTTCTGGTTAGTGTTCCAATCTGAAAGGATAGTTTGGCCCTGAAGATTACAGTGACTTGACCCTATTGATTAGTGTTCCAATCACTCTGCGTGGGTTCACTGCGCTGTAGCTCTGTGCTGCCTTTTGTGGCCCTCTGCGTCCCTCTGTCCTTGTGCTCAGTCACAGTTGACTCCCTCTTCTCCTTCTGTTTTCACAACTCCGCCCTGCAACTCTCCCTCTGAAATCGAATTATATTCCTTCAGAATCGATCTCCTTCGGGTACTGAGTGTATGCTCGGCTTACCTTCCAAATGACCCTCCAGCCTTCTTTTATAATCTTCTCGTTGATGAATCAACGGCCCAGATTAGAAGTCTAATCAATGGCTAGATTAAAACTTGACTTGATCTTCGTTCTCTAGAAGATTCACACTTTGTCTTATTAATACTCTTTAATTATTTAATTTCCCTAAGTTTAGACTTAGGGTCTCCATTAAAATAATTAATTATTTTAATAAGAATTATTTTAATAAGAGATGAACCAAGTGGAATTTCCACAAACGATTTCTCAGTTCTTTGGAATATTGATGTCCAAGCCTCCTTACAAAGTTTGAGACTTAGAACACTTTCCGATGCTACAAAAAATCAACACTCCCTCTTAGCGAGGAAGGTGTTCTAGCAATATGCCTGTTGCATGTTGCTATGCTTTTGAAGCATCCTCTGCGCTGTTGATCTCTAGTTGTTGCCCCTCATCTGTTGCGATGTTGCCTTCTGTACTACTGCCCATGACACTGCCACTGTCATTGCTACATCTGTACAGCAGCTCCCTCTGAATCCTGATCCTATCCATTCCTGCTATTGAAATGGATTCTTGATCATCCCCATCTTCTCTCTGAAGTAGACAAACTTGGTCTTCCCTAAAGCCTTCGTGAGAATGTCTGCCACTTGTTCTCCTTGGGGTGTACTACAACTGTATAGTTCCTCATTGGACACAGTCTCTGATGAAGTGACACCTGATGTCAATGTGCTTCGACCGATCATGAAACATAGGATTTTCAGAGAGATTGATGCAACTCTGATTATCACATAGAATATTGGTCGCTTCCATTTTCTCCTTCAGTAGGTTTACAAGAAGTTTCCGAAGTTGTGCTAGCTACCATATATTCAGCCTCTACTGAGCTCAGCACCACGGATTTTTGTTTCCTGCTGCACCAGGAAGTCATCCATGATCCAAGACTGAAATAATACCCATTGCTACTCTTCCGATCTATTGGACTCCCTGCCCAATCTGCGTCGGTGAACCCACTTAACCTGATGCCATTTCCATGGGTCTACTTCAAACCAAGCTCGATTGTTCCTTGAAGATACCTGAGAACATGCTTAGTTGCTACCTAATGAGCCCTCTTAGGTTCCACCATGAACTGGCTGAGGGTATTTACAGCATAACAGATGTTTGGCCTAGTGTTTACCAGATACATCAAAGATCCTATGAGCTGCCTATACAGAGTAGGATCAGCCTCATCATCTTTGGACGTGTCGATTTTCTTCCAGTTGGTGATCATTGGAGTCGTCATGGGTCTACAGTCCTCTATCTGATAGATCTCCCCCTTTTGCTGCCAAACTTCCAACCCCAGAAAATAGTGCAGCAGCCCTAGATCCTTCATGTCGAATTATGTAGCCAAATTCTCCTTGCAGTCTTTGATGAGCCTTGATAACCCTGTCAGAAATAGATCATCTACATATAGAACCAATATCAGGGGCTCACTCAGTACCCTTAGATAGTAGAGATTGGGATCTGTGTCACTCTTAACGAATCCCATTTTCTGCAAGCAACTATCAATTCGACCATACCAAGCTCTAGGGGCTTGCTTTAGCTCCTACAAGGCTTTCTTAAGCCTGCACACATGAGTCTTCGGTTCATGCATCTCGAAGCTCTCTAGTTGTTCAACGTATACTTCCTCTTCTATCACCCCATTTAGGAACGCAGTTTTGATGTCCATCTGGTGAATCTCCCATCCCATCTACGCTGCAAGGGATATCACGGATCTAATGGAAATATATCTGGCTACTGGGGCAAAGGTTTCTTCATAATCTATCCCTTCCTTCTTAGCGTACCCCTTAGCCACAAACCTGGCTTTAAATTTCTTGATGTTGCCATCCGCAACATACTTGATTGTGTAAATCCACCTTGAACCTACAACTGATCTATCTTGAGGTCTGGGAACCACTTCCCAGACATCATTTGTCATGATGGAACTATACTCTTCCACCATCGCATCTACCCATAACTGATTATGAGTTGCTTCCCGAAAGCTAGATGGTTCCCCAACCTGTGCAACCAATGCTATGTACCTCTCAGGCTGTCTAGGTTGTCTCTTCACATCTCGGGGGGCTCCGACAAAGTCCTCTTTGTCCCTCATAACTTTTCGTAGTTCCCTGCTCATTCTCCCACTGGTAGTGGGTGGATTCACCTGCTCTCCCTCTTGCAAGTCCTCGGGAGAAGTGTCCCTTGGATCCCTATGCCTTGGAGAGGCAACTGTATTATCTTCCGCAAGTCGTTGTGGTTGAACCAGCGGATCCTCCTCAGACTGCATAGCAGAAGGCATCCCTCGAGATCTTTTAAAGGCCCTCTCCTCCATGAATTTCACATCCCTCCGCACTACAACTTTCCTGCTCTCCGGAATGTAGATGTGGTAAGCCTTTGTATTCTCGCTATATCCTACCAGATACCCCTTTTCCGTAGCCATGTCCAACTTCTTCCTCTTTTCATTGGGTACATGACAATAAGTTGTACTGCCAAAGATCCTAAAGTGACTCACTTCAAGCTTGTTGCTAGTGAAGACACTTTCTAACGTGATTTTTCCCAATGTGTTGTGAGGAATCTTGTTCTGAACGTAGACAGTTGTATTACAAGCTTCAGCCCACAGAAATTTGGGCATGTCTTGATCATACAGCATTGCCCTTGCAACCTCGACAATGGTTCTATTTTTCCTCTCTGCCACACCATTCTGCTCCGAATTATATGGAGCGGTCCACTCTCTTCTGATACTCTCTTGCGCAGAACCCTGTGAATTCCTTGTCCATGTACTCTCCATCATTGTCTGAACGCAACACCTTGATCCGCTAACCTGTCAGATTTTCTACCAGAGCTTTAAACCCTTTAAACCGACTGAAGACTTCGTCCTTGGTCTTCAAAAATTAGATCCAAGTTAACCTGAAATGGTCATCAATAAAGGTGACGAAATACTCGGCACCACCAAGAGCTCTAGTGGACATTGGTCTGCAAATATCCGAGTGTATCAAGCCCAATACACTCTTAGTCCTCACTATAGTCCAAATCCTAAAAGGTCTCCACTATTAATCTGAAGATTGTCCTCATTATTTCATCTTTGTAAGGAGGTATAGGTGTGGTCAACATCATGATACTATTGATACAAGAAGTAACTGGAAGCTTGACTCCTATACAAAGGTTCTCCAAATACTTGTTTTGTATTAGGGCAAGCATGGATGGTTTTAGAGACCAACAAGCTCTTCCCATCTGACTGATGCACCTTGGAGAGGAGTGAAGCAGGTTCTTCTAGTTTGAGGAGAGCTTTTGTTGTAACCCACATGCATCTCAAATTTGTCCCAAGTGCATAAATTTCGGACACCAACTCATGTTCTTCCTGTGGCTGCTCTTGCTGTAGCATAGAAAGTATTCCCTTGGAAAAAAATTTGTTAATGGTTGTTGCTAGTTTATTAAGGGAATTTATGAAAGTCTTATCCATGTTTTAATTTAATTATGACAAGTACATAAAATTGACTCATACAAGACTTGACTGACAGCACAACAAAAGTACGCAATAGTAATACGACCAGCTGTGACTCAATACATAACCTCTCTTTGTTTACGAATAGCATACATGATATATGTCTCAGCAGTGTGCCCTAACATTCACTCATGACACAATAATCTGACCAGCAAAACATAGACAATACAGGGCTTACTTAACGAGGGCTCTATCTCAAACCTTACAACAATACAAGGCCAGCTAAGAAATGTCAAATTCGGGCAGCATTCAACAAGCTAATGACCTGCAACATAAAGATTCAGTTTTCTGACATTTACAATGCTCATACAAAGTAAGTATTATAGTACAAGTTGGTGGGGTTTTATGTGAAGTTTTCGGTAATTGCAATACCTGAGTATTAAAAGCATAGAGCAACAAGGATTTAAGAGAGACTATGCAGACTCATACATGCCTGATATAGCTTCAATGACTTGCTTAGGATAGGTTTGAAGCTACCAAGTGATCTGGCTTCTCACGACCTTTCTGTTGCTGCCTAAAATCTTCAAATTCAGTGTCTTATGGAGATAAATTTGCTTTCTGACCTTGCTACCATTCAGTTTAAGTGTTGATGCCAATGGCACAGCTTAATTCGGCCAGCTCTTATGTCCCAACGAATTTCCCTGCTGCTAAAACCTCAAGATGGAGTTAAAGCTTTAGCACTTCATTCCTAAACGATCACATCTGCATCAGCAGCATTTAAATGATAAAGACCTCAACCCTGTTTCATTGCTACTCTATTTCCCACTTTCTGAACTGAATTATCAGATCATAGTGATCTCAACTTCAAGCTGCAGCTCATCATGCACATATAGCGAATATATAATTTGATGAAGAACCATACAAAAATTATCCAAGGGCATCATTCCTTAATTTGCTACTGAATTCGGACTTATGCTTGCATATTTAAGTCACTCAGAATGGTATTCAATGGACCACTCCATCACTTGCACCATGATTCTTCATCGCTGGTCGAACAGATCCTTACACATGCACTGGTTTCACGTACCCTCTAGCTGTCAGCGCACAGCATTACGAAACCTCCTTTGCTCAGAATATAATTCAGCTCCGCCTTGATATCACCGTGAATTTCAGTCTTATTGTGTCAATGTGGTTCGAGTAATCTGGTCGATATCGTGGCCCTGCTTCGTTCTGTCACGTGGACAGCACAGCGAACAACATGAGGTGTGCACATCTCTAGTTTACCCAATCACACGCACTTGGAATTTGCAGCAAACACATTGTCCTCTAATCTCTCAGCAAAATAGTTGCATCGTGCCAAGCCATACTCAGAATTTGCTGAGATCGCAATTCATTGCTCAATTTCATGCATAAGTCATCACAGAGATCGAGCATCCACAATGCATTATTTTCATTACATACATGATCTTCTTCCACCGTTGAGATTTGTCAATGCATTCACTGATTAGAGTCCACGCAAAGCAGCGAGCTTGCTTCATCGATCGAAATTGATACCACATTGCCATGCTCGACCCGTCGTGACTCTATAATAATAATTTGAACTGGTTCAGTTGGGTCACAGGCTCACGGTGCTTGGAAAACATGCACGCGTCTTTTAGCCAGATGCAAACCATGATCAACCATATTTATTCACCACAGGTTTTATTGATTTGAGCCTGCTGTGTCCAGTTGGATTGTCGACTTGCATATGAAATAAGTCGTGGTCATTATATTATATTGTTGGTGGCGGACGAAAAACGAAGCAGAGTGGGAGAATTTGACTCGATTATGGCAATTATATAAATAAAAAACAATTCCACCTGGAATATGAAATTCAGATCCCAGTCAGCTCAACTATTCACCCTGACATGAAAATTTTGGCTCTGGTTCGATTTCTTGCCCAGAATCTATACGCTGCAAGTATATGTTCGGCCCCACATTCTCACCAATAGATTAAGTCTGCTCCAATGCAGGCTCCCACAGATCTCAGACTGCACTGAGGGATTTTGTGCATCCAATACTCAAACAACCATCACACCATATGCATTGTACACTCAGAAATCAGTCCAATGCACACATTCAGCCGTTCAGCCTGTGATTTGCCCACATATGCCAGGGAAATTTGCCACTGTTATAATAATTGATTTGGCGCAGGTTTGAATGCACACGATCTCTACTCAAGTGAATCCGGTCCCATTGTTACAATGTGATCATAATGATTGGGATCTCTAAACTTTTGAGTGGTGCCGATCAATTCAGCCCTCTATTGAAAGGATAAATTTTTGCCTTCAATAACAATTGGATCTCATGCAAATGCCAATCTGATCTCTTCCCACAGTTGATAGCACTTTGAATCACTGCTGGAACAAGAAATTGATCTACACACAATAATGCATTTGGCAAATAGCCTTCAATTCGGAGCTAGAAAACCTTCAAACCTAGTTTCTCCTGAAACCCTCAACCTTGTCTGGAACAATCTGCAATGAACCCTCAGGCTCGCAGGATGCACATCTCTGATACCACTGTAATGTTCCAAATGCAAAATTTTGGAGATTTCTCGAAATTTTTAACTCAAAAATACTTCAAATAAAATTCCCATTCATAAACAGAAGATTGCCATGTAAAATTTAGCAACATAGAACTGCAAATAACAATAATGAGCAGAAATAATCTCAGCTTTATTTATAATATATAAATTGGGGTTTTACATGTGGAAACAACTAATATAGCTGAGTTATGTAGAAAATTCTGTTTCCCACCCCGGTTTTCAATTTTCACCTTATTACTCCAAAATAATTAAATGCCCTTTCCCATATCCATACATTTAATAAACTGGAAAATAAATTTGCTGAAAACACAAATTCTGGAAATTTTTCAGAATGCTGAAAATGCAGAAATAAAATAACAGCAGTAACAAACAGTCATTCAACACATCATAACTCAGTATTTTTGGTCAAGGTGACCCTGGAAAACCCCCCTACAACTCTTGGGGAAAAACCAGTTCGAAAGCTCCTTCTTATTTCTGGAAAAATGCTTTTTACAGTGATAGAAATATTCAGCAAAATAAATAATCAGCAAACAGACTTTTACAACTTATCTCTTTTTCCGTGCTTAACCACCGCCTCGGAAAACGCACAAACAGCAAAACAGGAACAGCAATAAATGCTGTACGGATTTCTCGATTTGCGTGCCCAGAAATCTGCAATAAATGTAGCTGTACGGCCACCTTGAAATCTGTGCCAAAACAGCAATAAATGCTGCTGTACGGACCTCGAAAAACGTGCCAAAAATGCTGCAAAACTCAGCTGTACGGAACATCCACTAGCTGCCTCGATTTCTGTGCCAAATACTGCTGTACGGCCTGCAGTACGGCCCTGCTGTACGGCCTTGCTGTACGGCCTCCCTGCCTAGGAAACCGTGCAAAAAATCAGCCTGCTGTTTGCTAAATCTGCTGCACTTGTTTGCTGAAATGTCTTGCTGAAATGCTGCCTTGGAATGTGTGCCAAGCTGCTGCCTCCTTCTCCTCACTACCCAGAAATCTCCCCTGCTCTCTTGCTCTCCTTCTCCCAATCTACTCATGAAAGAATAATGACCTTTTCCTCCTTTTCCTCCTTTAACCTAACCCTAAGTGACTTTTGGGGAATCCCTAAATCCAATGGCTGAGATAGATTGAGATCTAGGGCTGAGATTAAATGCTCATTTAAATCTCACTTTCTATTTTTTATTCACCCCACTTTAATAAAGACCCACTTAGTCATTTATTTCCAAAGTCACTTTTCCTTTCTAATTTTACATTGACTTTATTAAAGTCACTTTAAAATTAGACTTTAGTAACTTTTTCACTTAAAGTCACTTTTAAATTAGATTTGACTTTATAACTTTATAAAGTCACTTTAGGAGAAAAATTAAATTCTTTTGGACACTTTTCCCTAGGCCAAAGATCAAAGCCTTAGGAACCACCTGTCCTCCGGTAACCAAATTTCAACACTCCCTCTTACCGAGGAAGGTGTTCCTCACCACACCCATCTTGTCTCTGAAGTAGACATGCTTGCCCCATGGTAAGGCTTTGGTAAGAATATCTGCAACCTGCTCATCAGTGGGAATATACTCAAGCTTTACAGCTCCTTTCTGAACATAGTCTCTGATGAAGTGACATTTGATCCCGATATGCTTTGACCTGTCATGAAATACTGGATTCTCCGTGAGTTTAATGCAACTCTGATTATCACAGTAAATCACTGAAGGTCTCAACGGCTGACCAAATAAGCTAAACAACATCTTGCGAAGCCAGATGGCCTCACAACTAGCTAGACTGGCTGCCATATACTCTGCTTCCGCTGAACTCAATGCTACTGACTGCTGCTTTCGGCTGAACCATGACACAACCGCCGAACCCAACCCAAAACAGCACCCTGAAGTGCTCTTCCTATCAGAAGCACAACCTGCCCAATCAGAATCAGTGTAACCTGCCAATCTCACTCCATCCCCCTGCCTGTAGTCCAGACCATAATCCACTGTCCCCTGCAAGTACCGCAAAATGTGTTTTGCAGCCACCCAGTGAACCTTCCTAGGCTCACACATGAACTGACTCATCGTGTTGACTGCAAAACAAATATCTAGTCTAGTGTTGACCAAATACATCAAGGAACCAATCAGCTGCCTGTACAATGTGGGATCCACCAACTCGGAATCCGAAGCATGAAGCTTCTTCCAGTTGGTGATCATCGGTGTCGACATGGGTCTACAATCCTCCATGTGGAATCTGCCAAGGATGTCCACAACATACTTCCCCTGTCCCAGGAAGAAATGCCCCTCCTCCTGCCACACCTCCAAACCCAAAAAGTAATGCATCAAGCCGATGTCCTTCATCTCAAACTCCGCCACAAGATCTCTCTTGCAGTGCTCTATGAGTCTCTCTGCACCTGTAATGACTAAGTCATCCACATACAGCACCAGAATGAGAGGCTCCTCACCTATCACAATATATTAAAGGTTCGGATCTGCCTCACTCTTTATGAAACCCATCCCCTGCAAGTATGTATCTATCCTGGAGTACCAAGCTCTAGGAGCTTGCTTTAGGCCATAAAGGGCCTTCTTCAGTCTGCACACATGGGACTCCTTCCCATGCACCTCAAAGCCCTGTGGCTGCTCAATGTACACCTCCCCCTGTATGAAGCCATTGAGAAATGCGGTCTTCACATCCATCTGGTGGATCTTCCAACCCATCTCTGCTGCTATCGATATAATGGAGCGGATTGAAGTATATCGAGCCACGGGAGCGAAGGTCTCCTCATAATCAACTCCCTCTACCTGGGAGAACCCTCTAGCCACAAACCTTTCTTTGAATTTCTCAATGCTTCCATCTGCAGCATGCTTTACCTTGTAAAGCCATCTGGAAGTAACCACGGATTTTCCCTCAGGCCTCGGCACCACCTCCCAAACATCATTCTTCATGATAGAAGAATACTCCTCCTCCATGGCCTCTCTCCAGACCTGCTGGCTAGCTGCCTCCTCATAGCTAGAAGGCTCAGAGTCAAGGATGCTGGTAGCCATTGCCATATAGCTACAAAACCTCTCAGGTGGTCTGCTCTCTCTGACCGGCCTCTTAGGCTCAGCAACAGATTTGGCATCTCTCAAGGTGTCCTGAAGCCACTTGGGCTTCCTCTTCCCTGAGCACACTTCTCCCGCCGGAGAATAAAACTCCTCATCCTCAACATCAGGAGCCTGAACTCCTGACTGTCTGTCTGCTGTCCTCCTGCCTGCACCTGAACCTGTAGATGCTGAGGTACCGTGTGAACTGTCCATCAATGGACTCCCCAGTGAACTGCTCTGTGGACTGCTCTGCATGCTGCCCGTAGCACCACCTCTCTGACTCGGTGAGCCACTCCCCATTGACGGACCTGACATCGTCATAGATGTACCTCCGAATCCTCCTGATCCCTGCCCACTGGATCCCTGTGACTGACTCAACTGCTGCTGAGGGTCTGGCTGATCCAGATACTCTAACTCCCGTGACCTCCTAAAGGCCCTGTCCTCCTCGAACTTTACATCCCGCCTGACAACAACTTTCCTCTGCGCAGGAATGTAAATCCGAAAGGCCTTGGAGGTCTCACCGTAGCCCACAAAGATACCCTTCTCTGCGGTGGGCTCTAGTTTGGTCCTCTTCTCCTTGGGTATGTAGGAGTATGTCATGCACCCAAAGATACGAAGATGACCCATATCAGGCTTCTTCCCAGAAAAAGCCTCCTCCTGAGTCATGTGCCCCAAGGCACGATGCGGACTCCTGTTCTGCAAGTAAACAGCTGTGTTGCAGGCCTCTGCCCACAAAAACAATGGCAACCCCTGATCATGTAACATGGCTTTGGCAGCCCCTCCGATGGATCTGCTCTTCCTCTCCGCAACCCCGTTCTGCTGGGGGTTGTAAGGAACAGTGAGCTCCCTCCTAATGCCTGCCTCCGCACAATAGTCAACAAACTCTCCAAGGGTGTACTCTCCCCCATTGTCCGACCTCAGGGACTTGATCTTCCGACCTGTCTCTGTCTCCACAAGAGCTCTGAACTCCTGAAACCGCTTGAAGACCTCACTCTTGGTCTTCAAGAAATAAATCCAGGTCCTCCTGGAGTGATCATCAATGAATAACACATAGTACTCATATCCACTCAAGGAAACATGAGACATCCGACCGCTCACATCGGAATGAATCAAATGAAGTATCCCAGTCGCTCTGCTGTCACTGCTGGGAAAAGGGGATTTGGCAAACTTGCCCATCGCACATCCTCTGCAAGTATCAAAGTGATCAGTACTGAAATCTGGCACACCTGTAGTGATCCCCCGCAAAGTCCTCAAGGCTCCATGATACATGTGCCCTGAATCCTGCAGCCAATCTCACATCGTCGTAGAATCGGCTAGCTCGCGTCTCTGCATCGCCGCTCAATGCCAAAAGGATCGAATGCAAACTTGTACACCTTGCATGGCGTACACCTATCACTCTAGTCAATCACGAGAGTGCCCTGGACAGCATCAACACCCGTCCTCCCCCAACAAGACCTCATATCCTCTATCCTCCAAACAGACAGACATGAGTTCTTTCCTCATCCTCGTACATAAAGAACATTCGACACTTTCAAGGGAGGTTTGGACTCCTCCGAAATGTCAGCTGCTCCCACACCGATCGTCAACAACTCGTCATCACCGAATACTTCATCTCTACATCGTCACTCTCGAAGCTCGAGAAGTACTCACTGACTGCTGTCATGTGACGACCGTCCACATACCGTATACTCCGAAGATGCTCCGCTAATCGAGGGAAATGCATGCTCCCCTCCTCGAACCTCTATGGCAAACATAATCCTGCACTAGAAGGCTCACACGCAATGAACCCAAACTCCCGGTCAAAACGATCTGCAAAGTCCTCAACCTCTGCTGAAGCTGCCATGCTCTGGTTCTTCCCCTTCTTCTTCTTCTTCTCCGAACACACAACCGCATAGTGTCCCATCTTCTGACAATTCCAACACTTCACCTTGGAATAGTCCTTCTGTGTGTTATCCTGTTTACCTTTACCTTTGCCTTTTCCCCCACCATTGCTTGTGGAAGCCCCTCGCTTCTTCCCTTTGGTTTTCTTAGCCCCGCCAACAAAGGTTACATCCTCATCTCCGTTCAACCGGCTTGGTCATCAGCTGACCTTTCCTGATCTCTGTCTGAATGCAATCATCCCAAAACCTCTCCCATGTGGGAAGGGTCTCACGTGCACAAACCCCATCAGCAAAGTTCATCCATGAACGGGGGAGGCCATTCACCGCAATCCGCACCAACTCAGTGGGTGGAATGGCCTCTCCAATCGCTGCCAACTCATCTCTCACATTAGTAATCTTTGTGAGATATCCAGCTGCACTATCAGTCTTAGCCATCTTAATGTTCTTCAGCTTCTCCTTCAGGACCATTTTCCGGTTCTCATTGGTACTCTAGTAGAGGTTGGTCAATGCTGACCACATCTCATGGGCATTTCTCTTTCCTCTCACATGAGGAATGCAATGGTCCTTGATTCCGTCTAGAATCAGTCTCTTACCCTTGTTGTTCTTTTTGTTATATGCTGCCAACTGAACAGGATCAATAGGCACATTAACAGGCTGCTGTGTGGTATGAACCATGATATCCTAGACTTCCGCCTCCTCAAAGATACTCTGCATTCTCTCCTTCCAAACACTGTAATTTGTATGCCCATCCAGCCTATCCTCCACCCTCAATCCCAAAGACATCCTGCTGTCCTAAAACTGAAAAATAACACTGCTGTAGTAAAGGTAAAAATCTGTTGTTTGTGAAAAATCAACTTGCTGGAATTTTCTGAGTGAAAAATCAGCAGGCTGTAATTTTCTCCTTGCTGTCCCAAACTGCCCTTCAGCACTCAAGCTCCGATACCATGTAGAAAATTTTGTTTCCCACCCCGGTTTTCAGTTTTCGCCTTATTACTCCAAAATAGTTAAATGCCCTTTCCCATAACCATACATTCAACAACTGGAAAAATAAATTTTGCTGAAAACACAAATTCTGGAAATTTTTCAGAATGCTGTAAATGCAGAAATAAAATAACAGCAGTAACAAACAATCATTCAACACATCATAACTCAGTATTTTTGGTCAAGGTGACCCTGGAAAAACCCCCTACAACTCTTGGGGAAAACCAGTTCGAAAGCTCCTTCTTATTTCTGGAAAAAATGCTTTTTACAGTGATAGAAATATTCAGCAAAATAAATAATCAGAAAACAGACTTTTACAACTTATCTCTTTTTCCGTGCTTAACCACCGCCTCGGAAAACACACAAACAACAAAACAGGAACACCAATAAATGTTGTACGGATTTCTCGTTTTGCGTGCCCAGAAATCTGCAATAAATGCAGCTGTACGGCCACCTTGAAATCTGTGCCAAAACAACAATAAATGCTGCTGTACGAATATCGAAAAACGTGCCAAAATGCGAAGAAAACTCGCGTATTTGCATAAAATGACTAGTCGCTTTCTTTTCGATTTCGTGTTAAATACCGCCGTAGAGCGAAATCAGCCTGCTATTTGCTAAATCAACTGTACTTGTCTTGCTGAAATGTCTTGCTGAAACGCTGCCTTGGAATGCGTGCCAAGCTACTGCCTCCTTCTCCTCACTGCCCAGAAATCTTCCTTGCTCTCTTGCTCTCCTTCTCCCAATCTGCTCATGAAAGAATGAATGACCTTTTCCTCCTTTTCCTCCTTTAACCTAACCCTAAGTGACTTTTGGGGAATCCCTAAATCCAATGGCTGAAATAGATTGAGATCTAGGGCTGAGATTAAATGCTCATTAAATCTCACTTTCTATTTTTTAATTCACCCCACTTTAATAAAGACCCACTTAGTCATTTATTTCCAAAGTCACTTTTCCTTTCTAATTTTACATTGATTTTATTAAAGTCACTTTAAAATTAGACTTTAATAACTTTATCACTTAAGTCACTTTTAAATTAGATTTAACTTTATAAAAAATTATAAAGTTACTTTAGGAGAAAAATTAAATTCTTTTGGACACTTTTCCCTAGGCCAAAGATCAAAGCCTTAGGGAACCACCTGTCCTCCGGTACCAAATTTCAACAAGTTAGAATTGGCCTCAAGAATCTGCTCCAATGCTACATGGGCCCTCCACCAAAATTGAACTGAACTACCACTACTAAGCTCTCCTGTGAATTCTGGATGAATTCACCAAGGGGAGATGGGTGCTAGTCCAATCTCACTAATCCAAGATGTTCTCTAATGGCCTCCTCCTCTTTTATAGATCTGATAGACCCCTCTATAAGCTCCTATTTTATTATTATTTTAATCATTGAACACATTTCCCGCTTTTTAATGTAGATTTATGGTAGCATGGGATGTGCTCTAGCCTTGTAATTTTGTATACAGACTTAGACACATGTATTCCATAATACCCAGAAAGGATTTTGGAAAATTCCCCTTAGAGATGGTTTAATTAAATTAATTAATCTTTTTTAATGTTTTCCTAAGTCTAAACTTGGGGAAACTGATTACTTAAAGGGTATTAATTAAACTAAGTGTGAATCTTCTAGATAAAGTCATGGATCACCTCCAAGTTAATCTTAGCCCTTGATTATGTTTTAATCTTGGTCGTTGAAGGGTCAACGAAAGAATATAAGGAGGAGGGTGAGGGGCCTATGGAAAACAAATTGAGCACATTGAGCATTTGGCATTTTGAGCTTGTGAGAGAGACACGGCTTTTTGATCAAGATCAAATCACTAGGGCAGGGTTTGCTAGGTGATTTGATTCAGTGATCAGTTTCAGAGAGGGGCAGATGCAGTGAATGGTCAGGAGGACCAGGAGTACATTTCAGAGAGAGGCAGTGCAGTGAACTGGAGGGGTGATGCAGTTCCTGAAGGGAATCACGCAGAAGTGACGCAGTGCCTTTTGTATTCAGTCCGGAGAGAGCTAGAAGCTGGGGTTTCTGAGCCAGGAGGGCCAAACCTCAATTTCAGATCAACCTTGATCAGTTGCAGAAGAGAGGTTACGCAGTTCTTCAGCTTGCCCACGCAAGCTTACACAGTTGCAGCGTAGGCATCACGCAGAGGCAGAGAGCGGCTTCAGCGCTGTTCAAATCAGCCGAGGATTTGTAGAGTGAGGTATAACTCACATTTCTTCTGTTGCCTAGATTTTCTATGAAGGGTGAGCTGGATATTGGCACCCTAGTTGTACTCAAGATTATGCTGCTTAATAATACAAATACCTCGAATCTGTTTTTTTTTTTTTTTTTGAGTTTTCTGAGAGTTGGGTTTCAGGGGACTTAGTCCAAAAATAACTGTGTCAAATGTGGTTGTTTTTCATTGTATTTTGTTCAGTTTGTTTCAGCACTTAGATTTATTCCGCAACATCATTTATGTAGACTGCTTCAGTAATTACTTCGATATTTCACTGTAATGAAATAATTGCGAAAAATAATAGGAGAAGTAATTTAGAATTGTTGCAGTAGGAATCTAGATTTAGGATTTTTCACATGGTACCAGAGCTTATTCAAGCTGAAGTGCAGGAGAAACAAGAGTGAACCAGCATATCAGCATTGAAGAGACTGGGATCTACGTAAGCAGCAGTAGAGTCACCCAGAAATTACGCAGTCCAGGCTAGGAGGGCAATCCAGTTGCAGAAGAGACAACGTAGCAGACCAACGTAGCTGAAGGACGCAGTAGCTGCACAGCACTGAGTGTTGGTGCATAAGCATCAGAAATTTTTTGAAAAACACAACTGGGGATTTCTTGACCTCGGAGAGTTTCTTACTCAAAGAAACTCAGTTTTTCCCGTGCAACAGCAGAAACATTGACTTAATCCTCACTTACTGCTCAAGGAGTGTGTAATTCTAGCTGAGCAGAGGGTTAGAGGAAGATATTAACAATTGAGGAGATGGCCAGCAACGGATTGCATGACCAAGATAGATTGGAGGGTGCCTCTAACTATGTTATTTGGAAGTCAAGGATTCAATTTCTCCTTGATGAGCATGATCTAAAGGTCTTCATTGACAGTGCAGTTACAAAGCCACTGGATGCAGAACATCTGAGAGCCTTCAAGAAGAATATGGCAAGAGCCAAACGATTGATCCTAGATGGTGTGAAGGATCACATCGTACCTCACATAGTAGCAAAGAACACTGCTAGATAAGATAAGACAATTTTATTAATGTCCAACGAATGACCACAAAAAGGCCAACGAGACTGCCGGTTACAATGATTACAACATGCCTAGCCGGTGGACCAAACGATCCTCTTCCATTATAAAAGCAGGAAATACAAACTACAAAGAGTGCAAATGTGAAGTAAAAGCTAGATGACTAAAGCATCTTGACAATGAGTTGTGATGAAGAAGTCCTACGGGAGAAAGAGAATGTGGGTAGGGCTCGAAAAGCTATACCAAGGATCTTCCGAGCAGCGGAAGATGTATCTGGAGGAGAAGATGCGTAATACCAAGATGAAGAAGGGAGAGCGTTTTGACTCCTTCCTGTCTACAATTCAGGACAACCGAGACCAGCTGTCATCAGTGGGATCAACACCTAAAGACTCAGAGCTGGTAAGGCTCACTCTGAACTCTGTTTCAGAATACTATTAGGTCTTTGTCCAGAGCATTATGGGCAGAGAAAAGCTTCCAGGATGGGAAGCGATGTGGGCAGCGATGCAGCAAGAAGACCTGAGGAGAGATCTCCTCAAAATCCATATTGAGGATGGCAGCAGCAGTTCGAAAGTCAAGGAGGAAGAAGATAACATAGCCCTTGCATCAAAGGGGCAACAGAGGCAGAAGAAGAAAGATCTATCCAAGATCAAGTGCTTCAAGTGTGGGGAAATGGGACACTATGCCACACAATGTCCTCTTAAGAAAAAGTATAAGGAGGAGAAGTTGATTGTGCTATGTTAGCTCATATTCCGAAAGGAGAGAAGTGGGCTGACTTGGAGTTGTAGATCCAGAATTTACAAGGGGTGGGATCCTTGAGTATTTCCGAACTCTTAGATCACATGTGAGCTGCGGCAGCCTTAAGACAGTAGCAGGATGGGCAGTTGCAGCGGAAGATGAAGAGACATTGTAGTGGCTTGATCAGCGCAGAAAGGGAGCAGTAGACACAGTAGTTGAGCAGCAGCAACACAGTGCACTGCAGTGCTCACACAGTGCAAAGCAGCAACAGCGCAGCATTTTTTAGAGAGCTAGCGCAGAAGTTAGCAGCAGTCAATCTTATTATTCAAATGTAGTTTTACTTGTCCAATTTCGGAGGTTTTTTTGTTGCTATTAGCAACAGTGCAGCAGCAGCAGCAGTGCAGTGCACAATGGTGCTCATGCAGTGCAGAGCAGTGCTCACGCAATGCAGCAGCATGGTTGCAGAATTCAGAGGGAGTTGCAGTATAGTGGCAATTGGCAGCGGCATGCAGAGTCAGCAGCAATATAGATGCAGTATGTGTGCAGTGTTGGTGAGTAGCATCAACAGCACAACATCAGATGTTCCAGAAGTCAGAGCAGCACATTGAGTTGTCTTGCTAGAGCACTTTCCTTGCTAAGAGGGAGTGTTGATTTAGGGTAGCATCGGATGTGCTCTAGCCTTGTAATTGTGTATACAGGCTAAGACACATGTATTCCATAATACCTAGAAAGGATCTTGGAAAATTCCACTTAGAGATGGTTTAGTTAAATTAATTAATCATTTTTTAATGTTTTCCTAAGTCTAAACTTAGGGAAACTGATTAATTAAAGGGTATTAATTAAACTGTGTGAATCTTCTAGATAAAGTCATGGATCACCTCCAAGTTAATCTTAGCCCTTGATTATGTTTTAATCTTGGTCGTTGAAGGGTCAACGGAAGAATATAAGGAGGGTGAGGGGCTTATGGAAAACACATTGAGCACATTGAGCATTTGGCATTTTGAGCTTGTGAGAGAAACACTGATTTTTTATCAAGATCGAATCACTAGGGCAGGGTTTGCTAAGTGATTTGATTCAATGATCAGTTTCAGAGAGGAGCAAATGCAGTAACTGGTCAAGAGGACCAGGTGTACATTTCAGAGAGAGGCAGCGCAGTCACCTGGAGGGGTGACACAGTTCCTGAAGGAAATCACGCAGAAGTGACGCAGTGCCTTTTGTATTCAATCCAAAGAGAGTTGGAAGCTAGGGTTTATGAGCCAAGAGGGCCAAAACTTAGTTTCAGACCAGCCTTGATCAGTTGCAGAGGAGAGGTGATGCAGTTCTTCAACTTGCCCACACAGGCTTACGCAGTTGCATCATAAGCATCACGCAGAGGCAGAGAGGGGCTTCACCAACACTGTTTAGATCCAAAGGGTGAGTCAGATATTGGCACCCTAGTTGTACTCAAGATTTTGCTGCTTAAAAATACAAAACCCTCAGATCTGTTGCACCGGTTTTCCCGAGTTGGGTTTTTCTAGGGACTTAGTCCAAAAATAGCTGTGTCAAATGTTGTTGTTTGTCAATTTATTTTGTTCAGTTTGTTTCAGCACTTAGATTTATTCTGCAGCATCATTTGTGTAGACTGCTTCAGTAATTACTTCGATATTTCACTGTAATGAAATAATTGTGAAAAATAATAGGAGAAGTAATTCAGATTTGTTGCAGTAGAATCCAGATTTAGGATTTTTCACATTTAATTCAATTAAAATATCTTTCTAATGTGGGAAAATGGTAAATTGGTCGCCATGCCTCCTCATGCCACTGAAAATCCCCACTAACCATTCCATCCTGTAGATCTTCTCCTTCTAGTTCCAATGAGCTATGACACTAAGGTGTTTCGTCAAGTATTCCTCTCGAAATGACACCTCAAGTGTAATTAATTGAGTTAGGCACAATAATAACCCTCTTTTACGGGAATTATCAAAATGCAATGGTACGAGAAGTGAGTTGTGCGGAATCAATCCTAATGATGGAGGATGGTAAGTGAACCCCTCCAGACCCCATAAAACATCTCCTAAAGCCCCTAGGCCCGCTGATGAAGTAAACCTGCACCTGTGACCTATCTGCCTCCAACCCTTAAAGTTCATGCTAACCATGCCATAAGGAAAACCAGAAAAATGAACATCACAATGATGGTGGTTTGAAGTTTGAACATAACCGCAAACTGTGGAACTTGGCTCTAAGGCTCGGCAATCCCAACAACATTTCCTGATTTGGATGGAAGTTGATGTCTTCTATTCACTGGAAGTGCTTGTAAAAGGTGATTTGAAGATGATCGCAAACTAACGGCATACTAAATAAAGATGAATGCATACTGAATAATGCTCTAGCTTCAACTCTACAAACAACTCTGACTCTGGCTCTCATTCTAGCTATGGCTCAGTGTAAATTGTACATGCTTGATTGATAGGGCTTCAAAACTAGAAGCCTCAAGTGAAAGGAAAAAATATATTTCTACAATGCTTACAAAGATAAAGATCAAAAACAATGATCCTCCACATGGCAAACTTGATGAGTGTCTGCTTCTACTAAAATGGCGCCCATTTACAATAAAACTTAACTGGTAACTTACAAAAGAACTATTTGCAAGTTACAAATATTCTTGATTATGAATATGAATTGACCTTTGGAAATGAATGTACAAACTACAAACCATGCCAAGTTCATTATAATGTCCAAGATTTTGCTCCCAAACATTATAAACAAAAGTACTCTATGAAATTCCATGAGCATATGAACTAAACGTGGTGAGGAACTAGTTTCAATTCCTTAAGAAAAGATTACAAAATCCAAAACTGGATCTGCATACACACAAAGGGCCTCCAAAAAAATATATGCCAACATTTACATGAAGTTGCCATGCATACTTGTAAATTTTTGTAGATGTTCTATGCTTGATACAACTTTACTTTTCACTACAGCGATCACATAACAATCAAGTAAAATGTTGATAGAACATACCAGTGGATCTATAGAAGACAAACCAGAAACGAAAAAATGTGGTGGTGCATTACAGTGGTCAATAGGATGCTTCAACCAGAAAAGTCTCCTTGGTTAGCCACCCTAGCATGTGTCACAACAACCCTCAAAACAACCACATGGTCAACTCAAATTCAACCCTAGAAAATTCAGTGCTACCCATAAAAATCAATGCAGAACTACAACAGCACTAGCAGCAACAGCAACAACAATAGTAGCAACAGCTGCAGCACCAACAACAACGACATCAACAGTAGCAGCAATAAGTAAAAGTCAACACAGAAAGGTCTACGGTCAACCTTTGACCTCGTTTCTTATGCCAAAATGTACGGCCTTCCAAAATCAAAGTCTCCACCAAAATTCAGCTCCTTTGGACCATGCGTTGACCAAATTCACACTAGTCAAATTTGCGTGGAAACCCTAGCTGCAAAATATTTCTCTTCATCCTTATTTCGCACGTGTGAACCAAAAGCTACCTCCAAGGAGATCGAACCAATCAAAAGAGGAGAGATGATGTGTGAGGATCGGTATGAAATGTCGTCCAACGTTGACTCTATTTATATCAATCACTGAGGCGTGTGACACATTTGTTGGGGGTGTAAAACATTAAGGCTGACCTGCACACATTTTGAAAGTATTAAAAATAAATTCAAAATAAATGTTCTACTCATCAGATCAAGATGATCTTTAGATCGATCTTGCACTTCAAAAGAGGAACCCAATAAAAATATTGGTGTCTTCATTCAAGGTATCAAGGCATCACAACATGGAGTTTGGACCTAGTTGTCCAATTTTAACACTCCCTCTCAACTAGAGAGAACTCCATCCACTTGTGCAATCAAACATCGTGCATCATCCCGCCGTAACTTGCTTTTTTGACCTCATTATTTCAGAATAGAAGTGGGTTAGTCACAAAGACATCATTCCCCGGCTGATAGATTCAGCCCAAAGGTCTGAAACCTCTATCGGACTCACAAAGAGTCCCATACCAACCCGAAGTTGCTTTACCTGACCCGAAGTCATTAGGAGGTCTGAAACCTTGCTTGGACTCAAGAGAGTCATATATACTAACCCGAAGTTAGTCTCACTAACCTGAAGCCAGTTGGAGGTCTGAAACCTCACATGGACTCAAAGAGTCACATACCAACCCGAAGGTGGTTTATCTGACCCGAAGTCAGTAGGAGGTCCGAAACCTCACTAGACTTGATCCCAGATCAAGTGGTTGGACACGTGTCATCCTATATAGAGAGTATGGCAATCTCTGATGCGTGCATCAGTCTTTGCTACTAGTCTCTAGCTTTTCCGACCTCATTGGCCAAATGAGAGGTACTTCCCATGAGTCCGGAACTCAAATGGGTAGGATGCATACAGGGCACAGATCATGAGAGGCGAATCAACTCAATCATCATAACGGTGGGGCCCAAGCACACCAACAAGGTTCGACAAGCCTAGCCCTGTGGTTGCTTATAGCTCCAAGAAGCTATCCCCAAATCCCCCCATAGCTCCCAGAGCTCATCGTCCAATAGGACCCTCAGAATAGGGTCGTTCCACGATACCAAGATTCTCACGGAAGGTTAGGAACATGACCTTCCCCAAGGGCATTTTGAGAATATCCGCGGCCTGCTCATCAGTTCCTATATGATTGAGCCTTACGGCGCCTCGTTGTACCATATCCCGGATAAAGTGGTACTAACCATCAACATGCTTGGATCGTTCGTGGAACACGAGATTCTATGACAAACGAATCTCCCTCTAGTTATCACAAAGGATAACGATGGCATCTAGCACATGCTCGAACATCTCACTGAAGAGCTTTCGCAACCAAGTGACTTCACAACAGGCCATACATGTTACAATGTATTCGACCTTAGCGGTGCTCAAGGCTACTGACTTCAGTTTCCTGCCTGAAGCAGATCTACGTGTGAAGTAGCATCCAGATGTGCTCTTGCGATCCACCACACTGCCAGTCCAATCGGCATCAGTATATCCATGGAGTGTCATACTCCTGACAGTGTATCTCAGCCCATGGTCTATCATGCCTCAGAGATATCTCAAGAGTTTCTTGGCACCAACTCAGTGAATGTTATGATCAACCATGTGTTGACTCAAAGTGTTCACTGCACAACATATCTGGACGAGTGTTCACTAAGAACATCAGGGCCCCTACGAGTTGAAGATAGTCAGTAGGATTTGCTAGCACAGGACCAACAACGTTGCCACTCAACTTCTTAAAGTTGAGCTCCATTGGTGTCGACACGGACTTACAATCCATCATACTAAATCTTTCCAGAAGCTTCACAATGTATTTTCCTTGAGAAAGGAAAATCTCGCCAGGTCTGCGCAAACCACCGAGGCCTAGGAAGTAGTGCATCGATCCTACGGTCTTCCGTCTCTGACTCGGCTGGTGGAAAACCCACTCTTGCTGTGATGAATGAGAGGGTCGGCCACATCGGGGAGGGTCGTCACACATACGGCACCAAAAAATGAGGAAGCTTCTATATGTCAGCAGCAGAGTAAGGTTTTCATCGACATTACTACAAGTGGGCTTTGACTTCATCGGGTAGTTATCTATCCTCTTGTGCAAGCTACGGGTGCTTGTGACCCGTAAGGGCTTTCTTCAACCTTCGGACATGGGTGCCCGATCCTGGACTTCGAACCCCAGAGGTTGCTCTACATACACCTCTTCCTTTATCGCACCATGCAGAAATGCGGTCTTCACATCCATCTGATGAAGACTCCATCCTTGCGTAGCAGTAACAGCTATGATAGATCGAATGGTGGTATATCGTGCCACAGGTGCAAACATGTCATCATAGTCTATGCCTTCCTTTTGAGAGAAGCCACGGGCAACGAATCTTGCCTTGAACTTTTCAGTACTTCCATCAGATCCATGCTTGATCTTGTAGAGCCATTTCGAGGTGACAACTGCTTTTTCCTCCAGTCTTGGAACTACATCCCAGACATCATTCTTCATTATGGACTCATACTCTTTGTGCATAGCATCCTTCCAGACTTGATGCTTTACGGCTTCCTCAAAAGATCCAAGCTCGGATTGTACAATAGTACTCATGGCTACTAGATACCCTTGGTATCTACTCGGCTTCTTGCTTTCACGGAATGTCCCCCTTGGGGCCATATGTCCCTCAGCATCCTCGAGAGTGTCCCTGAGCCATGATGGCCTCTTCCCCAGTGAAGGAGGTGGATCAATTGGGTCCATCGGTCCTTCAATATTAGGCATCGTCTTATCCTTCAATTCTTCTTGATTTCCAGGCCTTGCTTCGTGATCTTCCTCAAATCTCGGAAGATTGATTACTTTCTTCAGGGAAGCATCTTCGTCAAAAGTGACATCGTGGCATATCTCCACTTCCCTTTGACCAGGCACATAGAATCTATAGGCCTTCGAAGTTTCGCTGTAGCCCACAAACATTGTGGTCTCCCTCTTGATGCTAGCTCCTCTGCAAAAGTTCTTGAACTCGTTCGTCTCATATTCAGTGCCATTATCGGTCTGTCGAATAGCATCTCATGTCATTGGTCCCAGTGGACTTCCTCCAACCTAGCAGTGTATCATTTCTAAACCCAAACGTGCTAGCTTCCTTGAAGCTATTGTCTCCCTAATAGCCAGCAGATTGTTCCTGATCTCACTCAGCTTCAGAAAGTATGATTGGACAGACTCATCCCTGCCTTTCTTCAGATTATTCAATTGATTGTTGAAGAATAGCACTTGATTTGCATTATTTGCCTTGAACATTTGGATCAGCTTATCATACATCTCTTTGGATGTGCCTAGCTCAGAGATGTAGGCCACCAGACTCTTATGAATAGATTCCCAGATCATCAGCATTGCTTTGATCTCCCCCTTCTTATACTTTGTTTTGGCAGCAGCAGTAGCAGTGGATGGAGGTTCTTGGATTTTACCTTGCACATAGTCCATGACATCTTGGTCTTCCAATTTAAGATCCAATATCATCTTCCAAGCATGGAAGTCATCCTTCCCAGTCAACTTGTCATCCTCCTTGAAGCCATAGTTTGTGGAACCCATTTTCTTGTTCAGTGATTGCTACAAATTAGGGCTTTTCTTCACCTCAGCTTTGATACCATGTAAATTTTTGTCGATGTTCTATGCTTGATGCAACTTTACTTTTCACTACAGCAATCACATAACAATCAAGTAAAATGCTGATAGAACATACCAATGGATGCTTCAACCAGGATGCTTCAAAAGGATGCGTTACGGCAGTCAACAGGATGCTTCAACCAGCAAAGTCTCCTTGGTCAGCCACCCCAGCATATGTCACAACAACCCTCAAAACAGCGACACAGTCAACTCAAAGTCAACCCCATAAAAGTCAACGCTGCCCAGAAAAGTCAACGCAGAACAGCAACAACAGCGACAGCTCCAGCACCAGCAGCGACAGCACCAGTAACAAGTAAAAGTCAATGCAGCATGGTCTACGGTCAACCTTTGACCTCGGTTCTTGTGCCAAAATGTACGGCCTTCCAAAATCTAAGTCTCCACCAAAATTCAGCTCCTTTGGACCATGCGTTGCCCAAAGTCAACGCTGGTCAAACTTGCGTGGAAACCCTCGCTGCAGCAGATTTCTCTTTGTCCTCCTTTCCCACGTGTGAACCAAAAACTGCCTCCAAGGAGCTCGAACCAATCAAAAGAGGAGAGATGATGTGTAAGGATGATATGAAATGTCCTCCAACGTTGACTCTATTTATATCAATCACTGAGGTGTGTGACATATTTGTTGGGGGTGTAAAACCTTAAGGCCGACCTGCACATATTTTGAAAGTATTAAAAATAAATTCAAAATAAATGTTCTTCGAAAGAGGAACCCAATAAAAATATTGGTGTCTTCATCTGAGCATTACAACATGGAGTTTGGACCTAGTTGTCCAATTTTAACAATACTTCAATCAACGTGAGATTTGTAACCAAGAGCATTCCAAAAGTGTTGAGATACATTTCTAACCACCATCACTTATTTTTTTAAAAAGTGTTGAGAGATTAACTTTACAATCTCGAACATAGTAACATAATCGGCTAGAAGCCATAAAAAGGATTTGGGAGCATATCATGGCCAACAATCTCCAAAATCCTTCAAAGACGCCAAGGAACTTATTGTAGTAGGTAAAATGGAGACCGAAGCATTTGCTGCTTTGTGCGTTGTGTCTTGATCATTTGATGGTCCTCACACGAAAATATGTTGAGAAAATGCTTACAACGATTTGCTCTCAAACTCTCATTAGAAACCCTAACCTTATCGTAAATGAAAGTCAGGTTCTCCTAGACATTCTTCTCGCTCTCGAGACCAAACATGGGATGACTGCATAGCTATCTTACACAGACAAAGCTAGTGAGTGAGATAAACAGTAAGACAAATATAACAATTCTATTGATGAATAATAGAGCCACGTCAGCTCTAACCAGCAAGTCATTGGGTCTGTCTGTAATGAAAAGTGTGCTGAGTTTGCATGTGTTGTTAGATTACTTCGATGGCGAAAAGCTCCACTAGATCTCTAACGGCACTATGCTCTCCACCACACTATATCAAACTAGTTGAAATGCTCTTGGTAAAAAGCGGATTCCCCTACATAACAAATCGCAAGGGTGGTAAAGTGGGCTATGAAGCTGAGTCCCAGAGAGAAGAGAGAGGAGAAAATCAAGTCTGAGCAGACGAATATTCAACATCAATTCCTCATTGCTGAAGTCGTAGGCTTGGGATTTTTGAAGTAGGACATAGAGCTTAAATCCAAGCCCGAAAGCAGAAGGTGAGAAGAGCAAAAGACAAATATTCACAGACAGAGCCCAAGTAGAGGATGTCGTGGTGGTGGTGAAGGTGGAATGCGTGAAGAGAGTGCGAGTTTGGCTGTAGTAACAGAATAGACACATAGAACATGATGGCATTAATACCAGAAAGCAGCTGTAAGAAGTTAATGGCATTGGTTGTAGCCAGAAGGGTATTACAACTGTGCGCACACAGAGAAACAGCCAAGGGTTTTAGGACTGCTTAAAATGGCAGATCTGACAAACTCAAAGACGCAGACATGACGGTTTTCTGAGCAAGACCTACTTTGATGCCACTGTTGGGCTGCAGACCAGAAAAAAAGAATAAGTGTGATTCGGAATTCCATTATCATTAAAATGACAAGCATTTAAATAGTAAAAACTTGTTTATGACAGTTCGATTCATATTACAAGGTCTCTTGGACTCCTAATGACAGATTGCATTCCTCACGGTGACCCTTATGGATTAGGTGTCTAACAAATGTAACACTAGAAATTATTCCCTTTACTATGAAAAGATACAGACAAATATTAAAATGGCAATTTCAAAAGACACGAATGAACATTACCAGTTATGAAATGGTGAAATATGGATCAAGATATTGGCAAATTGAGAAAATCAATTGATCCGAGGTGATTTAAGAAATATACAAAACATATCGTCCAAGGAAATAGATATGCCAAATATTGTTAGCAGCTTTAGCATAATATGATTAGCAGTGGACGTTTGAGATATGAGTATTTATGAACAATGAACCGAATATATAATATTTTAAATCAGAAAACTCACCTGAAGATCCACTGCTGCCTGTAAAGAGGTAATAGATTGTGACTTGTATTCAATTTCTTTCTCTCTTTCTACAATCAACTTGCTCTGGATATTTAAATCAATATTCTTCTCCTCTAGCATCAGTTCTGCCAGAAAAATGAATCAAGTTTAAAATAAATAAAAGAATCCATTTTATGAAAACACAACTACAATTCAAACAGACAGAAGCCATGCTCAAAAGAAATGCAATCCTCTACCAAGCAAAAATATTTCAAATATCATTCCTCAGCAAATTTCTCTATCTAATGAAAGCAAGACCAAAACACACTGAAAAACCTGCAAACACAATAGTCATCCAGATATTATCATCAAGTTTTCAAATATTATTACAAAATGGAGATATTTTGGAGCCACATTTTAAGGAGTGACAAACATCTATAAGCATGAAAAGACACAACATGAACCATAACAGCATAATAAGAACTTGAAAAGTCACATGAAGAGGATGCCAAAAAGAACCTGAGAAGCAGCTAACACGGGACTAAAAAACCAGCACTTCCTCCATGACGGGTTAAAATTTTAAACTTTCACCTAAAGGCTTTGTTGCTGTGCCATTTTGGAGCCACATTTTAAGGAGTGACAAACATCTATAAGCATGAAAAGACACAACATGAACCATAACAGCATAATAAGAACAAACATGGAGATATTTTGGAGCCAGCATAATAAGAGCAAATGGAGATATTTTGGAGCCACATTTTTAAGGAGTGACAAACATCTATAAGCATGAAAAGACACAACATGAACCATAACAGCATAATAAGAACTTGAAAAGTCACATGAAGAGGATGCCAAAAAGAACCTGAGAAGCAGCTAACACGGGACTAAAAAACCAGCACTTCCTCCATGACGGGTTAAAATTTTAAACTTTCACCTAAAGGCTTTGTTGCTGTGCCATTTTGGAGCCACATTTTAAGGAGTGACAAACATCTATAAGCATGAAAAGACACAACATGAACCATAACAGCATAATAAGAACAAACATGGAGATATTTTGGAGCCAGCATAATAAGAGCAAATGGAGATATTTTGGAGCCACATTTTAAGGAGTGACAAACATCTATAAGCATGAAAAGACACAACATGAACCATAACAGCATAATAAGAACTTGAAAAGTCACATGAAGAGGATGCCAAAAAGAACCTGAGAAGCAGCTAACACGGGACTAAAAAACCAGCACTTCCTCCATGACGGGTTAAAATTTTAAACTTTCACCTAAAGGCTTTGCTGCTGTGCCATTTTACAGCCTGCATCACTAGATTCTCATTTATCTTTCATTCCTTATGACCCCTTCATTCAACATTCAATTTGTTCACATGATTAAAGGAGGCAATCCCCAGGTTATCTGTTGAAGCTTGTGGTAGCTGCGAAATGTCTTCTGCATACACTTGGTGTCTTAACATGTAATAGATGATTTATTGACTCTTTAGGTGCTTGCTTGGAGCAAGTGATTAATGTCTTTTTTCCTAAGTCTAGCTTAGGAAAAGTACAATAATTAAAGTCAATTAATTATCCTGGACTATTTAGTCAATTTCTAAGGATATGTAATATTCCGAATAGAAATAAACAGTAATATAAAGCAACATAAACAAGCATCTACAGCAAATAAAGAGACATCACATAAACAATGCAAATCGCTGAGCCATTTTATTATGTAACTGAAGATACAATGAGTACAAAGTTGATCAGAATGATAGCACCTTGGCTTGCACAAGGCAAGGTGGAAATACTCTCAGAAATTCTCAAGTAATGGCTGCTCTATCAAGGACTGCGTAATCTCCAAATGTTGCTGCTGCTGTTGCCGGACTGCTGCTACTGCTGGAATGGGATGGCTCTTTGGGGCTGTTCCCCTACTCAGAAAAATATGTAACTCTAGGAATGAGCTCTCCTCCAAAAACCCAAAAAAGCCCAGAAAGGAATCCCGGAATGGATGTCCCCGGAATTTGACCTCCCTTGGGAAATAACGCTATCCCAGTGCAATACGCTGGCCCTGAATGATCCTCAGCAAATGATGGCCTCCTCCTGTAAAAAAATGATGAAATAGTGAAGGGTTGATCCCTTCACACTATCTCGGGTTGAAACCCCTGATAAATCCTCACTCCCGGAACTGCCTCTACCACAAACTGCGTGATCTCTCCAAGAAACTGCGCTGCCCAAGCAAATGCGTAACTCATGGCTAAAGATGTTATGGCTCCCTCCTGCAAAACGATGGATAGAACTCCTCACCTGAACAGGCACTCAAAGTCCCCCAGGGCTGAGATTGGGATCTCCGCTCGGAGACACCCGATGTGCTGAACAGCACTTGCAGACTTCGCTCAACAGCAAAAGTGTGCTAAATGTCAAAAGACAGAAATCATAGATGCATAATAGAATGAGAGGATGAGGAGCCTCTTCCCCTTTTTATGCTTTAAGAGCCTTGCTCCCACCCGGGCCCCACCAAACTGTGTTGTCCCTCTTAGCCCACATTGTCCCTCTCTCACTGCGCTGTCAAGGGCCCACACTACCACTTCACTCTCTTAGGCCCCACGCTGTCAAGTAAATATATGCTCAAGTGACTTTAGGGAATGATTATTTCCTAAGTATGGGTTATGTGTCTCATCACCCGCTTTATTAACAGACTTTAATATTAGAAAAGCAAAACTGGCCAAAATTAATATTAACAATTAGCTGCTGCTAATTGGGAATATTACAGTCCTCCCCGCCCAAACATTGCTTGTCCTCAAGCAATGGCAAAGATGGATGCTGCAAGATTTTCTCACTCTCCCAAGTGGCATCCTCACCCGACAAGTTCCTCCACCTCACCAAGTACTCTCTAACCGTCCTACTAGGTAGTTGTCTCTCCCTGGTGTCTATGATGGCTTATGGCTGCAACACAAAATGCCCCTCATCATCTGTCGGTGGAAGCTCCTCTGTTGCAGTCACCTGCTGCCCCAATGCCTTTTTCAGGCAGGACACGTGGAAGATGTTGTAGATCCGGCTACCTGTAGGCAGCTCCAGCTCATATACAACCTCCCCAATCCTGCAGATCACCCTGCAAGGTCCATAGAAGCGGAGCTTGAGCTTCTCGGCCTCCTTCTACTTCAACGTGGACTGCCGGTATGGCTGAAGTCGTGAGTAGACCAAGTCCCTTACCTCAAACTGCCTCCAACCCGTCCCCTGTCGAACGTGAATCTCCACCTGCTCCACTCACCATCCTGCCATGCTAATGAAGTTCCCCACTCCATCAGTGACTCACTAAAGCCCAATGGGAGATCTACATGATCTCCCCATGAAGTATACAACTCACCCCTAGAGGTAGGAATGGTTGCTCTATCAAGGACTGTGTAATCTCCAAATGTTGTTGCTGTTGCTGCCGGACTACTGCTAATGCTGGAATGGGATGGCTCTTTGGGGTTGTTCCCCTGCTCAGAAAAATATGAAACTTTGGGAATGAGATCTCCTCCAAATACCCAGAAAAGCCCAGAAAGGAATCTTGGAATGGATGACCCCAGAATTTGACCTCCCTTGGGAAATAACGCTATCCCGGTGAAATACTCTGGCCCTGAATGATCCTCTGCAAATGATGGCCTCCTCTTGTACCAAAATGATGAAATAGTGAAGGGTTGATCCCTTCACACTATCTCGAGCTGAAACCCCTAATAAATCCTCACTCCCGAAACTGCCTCTACCACAAACTGCGTGATCTCTCCAAGAGACTGCGCTGCCCAAGCAAATGCGTAATTCCTGGCTGAAGATGTTATGGCTCCCTCTTGCACAATGATGGATAGAACTCCTCACCCGAGCAAGCACTCGAAGTCCCCCGGCGCTGGGGTTGGGATCTCTGCTCGGAGACCCCCGGTGTGCTGAACAGCACTTGTAGACTTCGCTCAACAGCAAAAGCGTGTTTAATGTCAAAAGACAGAAATCATAGATGCATAATAGAATGAGAGATTGAGGAGCCTCTTCCCCTTTTTATGCTTTGAGAGCCTTGCTCTCACTTAGGCCCCACCAAACTGCGATGTCCCTCTTGGCCCACGATGTCCCTCTCTCACTGCATTGTCATGGGCCCACGCTGCCTCTTCCCTCACGCTGCCACTTCACCCTCCTGGGCCCCACGCTGTCAAGTAAATATATCCTCAAGTGACTTTAAGGAATGATTATTTCCTAAGTATGGGTTATGTGTCTCATCACCCACTTTATTAACTGACTTTAATATTAGAAAAGCAAAACTGGCCAAAATTAATATTACCAATTAGCTGCTGCTAATTGGGAATATTACAGGATAAATCATTTAGTTATTTCTCCTAGATCTTCTAGAATGGAGATTAGGGTTAGGGATTTGGGCTTGATGAAGATTAAAAAAATAAGCCTAAAGGAGAGGTGAAGATACAACAAGTGGAAAAAGTGATTTTCTCTAGAGCGAGAGGCTCAGCTAGATGGTAACAGCAAAGGAGGAAGAGTGCAGGTTGATTCGAGAGACTTCAAGAAGGCCAAATTGTTGGAGATTACAGGGCCGAATTGCTAAATCGTGAATGACGTTGATTTATTGGAGAGGTTGATTTGCAAGGACTGAATTTCTTGTAACAGTAAAGCCTGTGGAAGGGGAAGGCGCAAGGCAGACTTGTTGGTGAGAGATGGGCCGAAAATCTCCAAGCTAAATTTCTTCAGAGGCTGATTTGCAACGTGTCGAAGTCCTTGAGCCAAATTCTTCCAATCGGGTCAAGTAACATGTTCCTTGTAATTTTGTTGTGGTTAGAAACCCTGATATTCCTAAGATTAGTTAATGAAGGAGAAATGTTGTGGGTGTTTATCTGTTGTAATTTGTGATTGATCTCTCTCTGATTTTATTTATGTTCATAAAAATTTCTCAACATTTTACTGTTGCAGGAAACGTCCCACCCCCCCCCCCCCGTGACTCCAAGCCCCGATCCACGTCCCGTACGAAAACGCAGATCGGGTCGAGTCGGACGATTCATGGCATGTGGGAATCGTACAGCCCAATCCACATTTCCATACATCGGAACCGCGTTTCGTACGACGGATCAGCATACGAAAACACAGCATTTCAGGGTCGGATCTGTACGGATCGCCACTGCTTCGGCGGGACGGTTTCGCCGTGCGGCCAACTTAAAGTCTTTTTTTTTCATTTTTTTGGCTTAAGTTAGGTTGGGGGGGTGGGTTAGTGTTGGATTAGGGATGAAATGAAAAGGATAAAAGTCCTTTTCACCTCTCATTTGCTCACTCTTATGTTTTTGGAGAGGAGCTTGGAGAAGAGAGGAGAAAGAGAGGGTTGAGGAGAGCTTGGAGGAGTGAAGGAGGAGTAAAGAAGGGCTTCCATCTACAAGAGTTAAAGAGGTAAGTGCAAACCCCAAACTCCCTCATTTTTTTTCATTGTTTTTTGTATTTTCTCTCTTCCCTCTCGTACTCTTTCCCATTCTTTTTTCTTGCTCATTTATTTGCAGGTTGTCCACCACCTATATTCATATTCCAAGATGGTATTTTTTTGGCTTATATGTATCATTCCACTCTTGGTTTTCATGATGGCAAGGAGGACTAGGAATAGAAGGAAAGAAGAAGAAGAGAATAGTGGTCCCCATATGAGTGACCCAATGTATGATGAGGAGGAAGGGTTTGAAGAGGAAGGGGGTGAACCTGATCAGATCATTGAAAAATTAGAGGGGAAAGTTGCATTGACACCCTTGTGGAACTATGTGACCAAACTTGAAGGTGGAAAAGGTGGTGGAAGCTACAAGTTTTTGTGCCCTTGTGGTTTTCATGGAGGAAAACCATATAGTGATTCATATACCCGTGTGAGGAGGCATCTTTGTGGGGTAATGGACAGTGATAACAAAAAGGGTGTCGTGGGGATAGCAATTTGCCCAAAGGTTTCAGCGAAACAAATAACAAAATACATCCAAATAGAGGAGGTTGCACAACAAAAAAACAAGAAACAAAAAACTCAATTTGAATCAAGTGCAACCTATAGATTTGGTAGCTCATCTCCTCATGGAACTTCTGCAAGCTCTGGAGGTAAAAGAACAATAGGGGATTTCCTGAATGCTGTTGGGAGGGATGATCTGCAGGGAAAGATAGTCTGATTTCTTTGTGTTTGCGGTGTACCATTCAATGTGCTTCGCTCTCCCTATTGACATGAAATGGTAAAGGCCATCAATGAAGCTCCAAAATGATACAAGACCCCCAACTATGAGAAAGCTAGAACAGTGTTATAGAAAGAGAAAAAGGAAAGGTTCAAAGAGCTTTGAAACGTTTTACAAATAAGCAGGTGGATTGTGGGGTATCCATTGTATCAGATGGGTGGGAAAATATTAGAAACCAACATTTGATAAATGTTCTTGGTGTTTCTACTAGTGGTGCAGTATTTATTACATGTCATGACTCCTCTGTCAGTGCAACTTCCCAAAACATTGTAGATCTTCTATTGCAATTATCAAATATGTTGGTCTTAATAATGTGGTTCAAGTGATCACTGATAATGCAGCAAATTGTAAGGCAACAGGAAAAATTATTGAGCATACTCATCCACACATCTTTCGGTCTGGGTGCTTGGTGCACACATTGAAACTTTTGATGCGTGATATTGCGAAGCATAAAGAATGTGGGTGGATTAATGAGCTTTACAAGAGAGGGAAGCAACTCATTAAATTTATCAACAAGATTTGCAAGTTATTACCTCACCTTTAGGCGGCTAGTGAAGGTGAGACAAGCTTTAACTAATATGGTGACCTCTGAATCATGGGAAGAAATTAACATTGATAGAGATGATGCTAATGTAGCCAAGGGCACTATTCTTGACATGTTCTTTTGGTCAAAGGCTAAATATGTTTTGCAATTCACCAAACCAATTTATTACATGATCAAGTTTGCAAATTCAGATAGGCCAATAATTGGGGAGATGTATGAGCAAATGTATAGCATGTTGGGGTAGATTAAAGACATTGTTGAGCCTAGAGATATCACCTTATTCAATTATATTCTTGCAGAGGTGGAAAAACGATGGGATATGCTAAATGTTCTATTGCATGAATTAGCATATGTTTTGACACCTATAAATACTATCATCCATCATGGCTTTTAACACCAGCACCTGGGGGGAGCAGGAGAAAACCACACCTAGATCTAGAGGTTCTAGAAAAATATATGATTGCATTGGCTAAATTAGTCCCTGATGAGGAGGAGGTTGCCTTGGTACGGAAACAATTAAGCAACTCTACGCTTTGCACTGGTCCATTTGGGAGCATGCATGCAATTAGCGATCGAGATACTTTTTCTTCTCTCGAGTGGTGGAACATGCATGGAGGTACTACTCCAATTCTATGGAATTTGGCATTGCGGGTGCTATCACAAGTGGTAAACACTTCTTCTGTAGAGAAGCGTTGGAGCTCTTATTCTTTCATCCACAGTTCTAAAAAGGAACAGGTTGAGTTTCGACCTGGCAGAGAGCTTGGTTTATGTTCATTACAACTTGCAATTGTTGTGCCATTACTGTGATGATGCAAAGAGTAATAAAGACCTTAAGGTTTGGGATAGGAATCCAAAGGAGCCCAATTTGGAGGATGGAGTGTTGTGATTAGAGTAATTAGAGGATGCTCTTATCCAGGATGTGTTGAGATTTTGAGTGTTGAGGTAGCATCGAGTGTGCTCTAGCCCTGAAATGTTGTGAAGGGGCTAAGACACTTGACCTCCAAAACCCAGAAAGCGTTTGGAGTAATTCCATCTAATGTGTGAGATATTAAAATAATTAATTTTTTTAACGAGGACCCCAAGTCTAACTTAGGGAATTAGAAAAATTAAAGTGAATTAATTAAACACATGTGATGAAACGTTCTAAGTGACGCGGATCAAGCAGTATTTTAATCTTAGCCGTCGATAAGAGATTAAATCACGGCATTAATGTGTCAACGAAAAAGTATAAGAGAAAGGCTTGAGGGTCAATTGGAGACACACACACGGAGGCAGAGCTGAGAGACTGAGCTAGAATTCTCGGGCAAGTTTGCTAAGAATATCCAGAAGAGTTTTTTGCAGCGAGGAGTAGTATTGGCTAAGGGGATGATCTGATCCCAGAGCAAAGAGTTAGCAAGAGGCAAAGGAGCAGCAATCGAGTGCAGCGCAGAGGAGCAAGGGCAACAACTGCGCAGCACAAAGGGCTTCAGGTGCTACGCAGACCCAAAAAGGGCAGCGCTGAGCCAATAAGAGACCTCCAGGGTTACGCAGAGGCCATCCTGGGTAGCATAGGGACTATGTCACCTAGTCTGGGGTTACGCAACCCTCTCTAGGCCAGCACAAAGGCTAGTAGGGCCAACGCAGGGGCTTCAGGGGCAGCGTTGGGGTTTCTAGAGGCAAAAAGTGGTTGAGTCCTATAAATCCCAATTGAGTGTGTGGATCAGTCAAGTTTTCAGTCTCCTGAACAACATGTATTGCTGCAGATCTATTTTTCTTTGTCGGGTTAACCAGAAAGGTGCCCAGATTTGTTGTACTCAGATTGTACTTAATAATAATAAACCCTCATATCTGCTGCATCAGTTTTCCCGCACTAATTTTTGTGGGGACAATTGTACAAAAAATCTGTGTGTCACTTTGTCAAATGAGCGTAATATTCAGTAAATGATATGCATGTGTGTAGGTTATTAGTTGTGTTTACTTCGATATTTTCTGAATATTTTCTGAAAAATAACTTGTATAATTTAATCACAAGTAGGAGAAGTAAATCAAGATACTACAAGTAGATTTATGTATTATTGTATTCAGAAATTCTCACATGGTATCAAAGCAATTACAGATCAAGTTGAATCTCTAGCAAAATCAGTTGAAGACATTTTCTGCAGGGTAGCAGCTGAAGCAGCAGATCTGGAGAGGGCAGCTCAGCAGCAGGAGGACGTAGTCCCAAAAAGAGCGACGTAGGGGCTACGCAGTCCCATCTGAGTGACGCAAAGACAACGCAAAACCCTCCAGAGGGACGCAGGAGCAGCCTGCGCTACGCAGTCGTTACGCTAGGCTAGTCTGCTCACGTAGAGGCCAGCCAAAGGGACGCAATCAAGTTTTCTTTTATGTTGCTGTGAAGTATTGTCAAGATCCGGAAGCTTCGGATCTTCAGCAGTTGCTAGTGTGGTAGAGATTATGTTGGTGCAGAATTGTGCCTAGCTAAGTTGACAAAGAGCGGGAGGAAGAGAGCCACTCAACAGATCTGAGATTCGATCTGGAGGGTGATCGGAGAGAACTGTCCGATTGTTTTTCGCTGAAGATTTCCAGGAGGGAAATCAGATGAGAGAGGGAGCAGCTACTATAGAGGGTTTTTGATTGCCAAGAAACCCAGATCCAACATTTCTATTGAGTTTTGCGGCAGAAAGAGGGAGAAGAGTATTGTTTCATCCGATTTGAGCTAGATGGCTTGTCATGGGCTAAGAGATCAGGATAGGTTGGTCGGTGTGTCCAACTTCGTCATTTGGAGAGCCAGGATACTGACAGTCCTGGATGAGTACGGCATCAAGAACCATGCAGAAAATGTCCTAGCTAAGTCTGCAGATCCTGATCCTCTGAAGCAATTCAAGGAAAATCAAGCGCGGGCTAAGCGTTTGATTATGGATGGAGTAAAAGATCACGTTGTGCCACACATTGCTAGAAAGAAGACGGCAAATGAGATGTGGACCGTTTTGGAGACAATGTATCAGAGAAGCTTCGTTCAAGGAAAGATGCACCTAGAGAATCAGATGAGGTTGTTCCAAATGCAGAAGAGTGAGGAGATAGATCCCTTCCTTTTCCGACTTCAGACTATCCAGGATCAATGGATTGCCATGGGTGCGACTCCGGATGAAGGACTCTTGGTAAGGACTCCCCTGAATGCAGTTACCGAGGAGTGGGAAACGTTTGTCCAGAGCATATTGGGTAGGGCTTCGTTACCATCCTGGGCGAACATGTGGGCAATCCTCCGTCAGGAGAAGATCAGGAGAATCACCAAGAGGCAAAACAGCAGCAGCAAAACTGTCAGGGTGAAGAAAGAAGAGGAAGATGATGCAGCCCTTGCATCGAAGGAACGAAGGCAGCAAGAGAAAAAGAAGAGGGACCTATCTAAGGTCCGGTGCTTTAACTTTGGTGAGCTTGGACACTTCGCCAGCACTTGTCCTAAGAAGGAAAAAGGAACTTCTGATTCCAAGGCTGCAGCAGCAAAGGACAATGGGAGTCATGATGACATAGCCATGAGTGCTCATGAGCCACGTAAGTGGAGCGATATGTATTTGTAGAGCAGCTATAGATCAAGAAGGCAAGATCCTTGAGCAAGCCCAACTCTTAAATCACATACGAGCTACGGGAGCCTTAAGACGGTAGCGGGACAAGTAGGAGATGGTTGCAGAAGATCACAGTGAAGCAGAGCGCAAGGCTGAAATGTTGTAGAGGGAGGAGCGCAGTGCAGAGGCAGCAACGCAGATGTCGATGGGACTTCAGCAAAGCAAAGAGGCAGTGCAGAGCTGTAGCAGCATAGTGGCTTCTAGAGGACAGCACAGAGCAGCTGTTAAGGGAGCTTCAGTGATGGGATGCAGCCTGACTTGTCTGTCAAAGATTGGGCAAGAGTCTTTCAGTTGCTTACTTCTCAGCAACCAAGTTACAGTGCAGTAGTTAGCAGTGGCAGTACTATGGGCAACATGATGCAGCAATTTGAGAGGGAGTTGCAATACAGATGCGGCAATGTCAATGGCAATGACATGGGCAACAGTACAGAAAGCAACAGCATAGTGGATGGAGGGCAGCAAGCCAAGCATCAGCAGCGCAGAGATCAACACCGAGATCTTGTGATAAATGGTGTGGATGTATTACTAGAGCACACTCCATGCTAAGAAGGAGTGTTGAGATTTTGAGTGTTGAGGTAGCATCGGGTGTGCTCTAGCCCTAAAATTTTGTGGAGGGGCTAAGACACACTTGACCTCCAAAACCCAGAAAGCATTTGGAGAAATTTCATCTAATGTGTGAGATATTAAAATAATTAATTTTTTTAATGAGGACCCTAAGTCTAACTTAGGGAATTAGAAAAATTAAAGTGAATTAATTAAACACATGTGATGAAATGTTCAAAGTGACGTAGATGAAGCGGTCTTTTAATCTTAGCTGTCGATAGAGGATTAAATCATGATCGTTGATGTGTCAACGAAAAAGTATAAGAGAAAGGCTTGAGGGTCAGTTGGAGACACACACACGGAGGCAGAGCTGAGAGATTGAGCTGGAATTCTAGGGCGGGTTTGCTAAGAATATCCAGAAGAGTTTTTTGCAGTGAGGGGTAGTATTGGCTAAGGGGATGATCTGATCCCGGAGCCAAGATTTAGCTAGAGGCAGAGGAGCAACAATCAAGAGCAGCGCAGAGGAGCAGGGGCAACAGCAGCAGCTGCGCAGTGCAGAGGGCTTCAGCCGCTACACAGGCCCAGAAAGGGCAGTGCTGAGCCAGCAGGAGACCTCCAGGGTTGCGCAGAGGCCATCCATGGCAGCGTAGGGACTACATCACCGAGTCTGAGGTTACGCAACCCTCTCTAGACCAACACAGAGGCTAGCAGGGCTAACGCAGGGGCTTCAGGGGCAACGCTAGGGTTTCTAGAGGCAGAAAGTGACCAAGTCCTGTAAATCCCGTTTGAGGGTGTGGATCAGTCAAGTTTTCAGTCTCCAGAACAGCAGGTAGTGCTGCAGATCTATTTTTCTCTGTCGGGTTAACCAGAAAGGTGCCCAAATTTGTTGTACTCAGATTCTACTTAATAATAATAAACCCTCATATATGTTGCACTGATTTTCCCGCATTGGGTTTTCTAGGGACAATTGTCTGAAAAATCTATGTGTCATTTTGTTGAATGAGCATAATATTCAATTAATGATTTGTATGTGTGTAGGTTGTTAGTTGTGTTTACTTCGGTATTTTCTAAATATTTTCTTAAAATAACTTGTATAATTTAATCACAAGTAGGAGAAGTAAATCAAGATACTGCAATTGGATTTTTGTATTGTTGTATTCAGTAATTCTCACAAGATGATGTTGATCGAGTTGAGATGCCACCCCCATCTGATCCCTTGGTTCCAAGGTTCCATGGTTCAACACCAACAGCAGGGGCTTCATCTTCATCAGTTTCAATGCCACAACTTCCATAGTTGCCATCTTCTTCATTTCCACCATGTGGAGGCCCATCGCCACGTACTCTTCGTGGTGGAAGGAGGAGAGATTAGTAGATATATACGCAATTTACTACTTTTTTCATAGATTAGACTTGTAGGCTTCTTGTGAATTTGAACTTTTTTGTCTTGTGGTAGCCAAGAGGCCTATTTTGTAAACATTATTATTTGAATTTTGGACACGATTAATGTTGACAGTTGCTCACTTGCTATAATATGCTTTATGTTTTATGTTTTATAATATGGTTAAATGTTTTATGTTTTATAATATGCTTAAATGTTTTATGTTTTATAATATCCTTAAATGTTTTAAGTTTTATAATATGCTTAAAAAATTGATGTATTTTTGTAATTGCTAGAATCTAGATGGTTGATGCTCGAATAATTAATCATTGATGTACAATGGAATCATGGATGCCATATCTATCTTGATTTATGTAAAAATATGCATGTTTTCATGTCTTCTACAACTAATTTGGTATTTGGGATGTTTGTTTTGAATATAAATGCAAAAAAATATAAATATATATATATGGTAGATACTTTCGAGATGCTTCACTTCCTAGATTTTTGGAAAATGACGCTTCCGCGTCCTTGCTTCCAAAAAACGTCCCCACTTCGTGCAACGTTGGAACTTAAAATACCAATGATTTTATTTTTCAGCAATTCAAAAATATTTGGTGAATAAAATAATTTGTTGGGAATTAATAATTGTTGCGAGAAAATAAATTTAGGTTGGTATTAGGATATTTAACGTGGTATGAAAACTCTAGAAAACTCCGAAAGATAGATCCAAGATCACTAGGGTTTGCAGCGAATTTCTTATTTTTATGGCAGCATAATTATATTTAATTTTACAATTGATGTTTTGTGGCCAAGGTCGATTTGTGAGGTGGCATCACTAAGTTGTTTGTGTCGATTTTTGTAGCTCGAGCATTTACTTTTGTACCTGTTGAAAGTCTTCTAGCCATGTGTCTTGACTAGAAGGCCCTTGTCTTGCCACTTTGGGAGCTTGCATCTGACATGCAAGGCATGCATGTGATTTGCATGCGACATGCAGAGCTTGCATGTTGATTGTGTTGATTTTTATAGCATCGGATGTGCTCTAGCCTCGAGAATTTGCCAAGAGGCTAAGACACATGTATTCTCCAAGACCCATAGATCATTTCGCAAATTTCCACCTAGAGATGGCTTAATTAAAATAATTAATCGGTTTTTAATATTTCTTAAGTCTAAACTTAGGAAATATCATTAATTAAAAGGTATTAATTAAGTCAAGTGTGAATCTTCTAGAAAAAGGTGTGGATCGAGTCTTAGTTAATGTTATCCATTGATTAAGTTTTAATCATGGTCGTTGAAGTCTCAATGAGAGATTATAAGAAGAACTCGATGGGCACTTGGAGAACACACTTGAGGAGATCTAATTCACTGGAGAATCGATTTCCTGAATAGCAGCGCTGAGTTGCCGGAGAGAGAGTCAGTGAGCTCATTGTAGTGAGAGAGGGGTCGAGATAGTAAGGTCAGAGGAAGTTTTTCCAGATCCGATAAGTGCAAAGCAGAGAGGCAGCAAGTGCCACAGAGAGGCAGCGCAGAGCTTCAGAGGGGATTCGTATTTTTGCTGGGAGACAGAGTTGATTCAGTGCAAATGGCGGTGTGAGAGACCGGAGGGCCAGGAGGGTCAACTTTCCAGACAGCGGTTGATAAGATAGCGAAGGATACGCAGTTCCTAGCTGTGTCACCCAGTACTGCGTAGGCTGATGCAGTGACTGCGAAGAGGCAACTTAGAGCAGCTCATCTGGAGCCCAGATCAGTGACGGATCGCCAGTTGCAGAGTGAGATTTTTCTCACCAACTTGTTGTCAGATTTACTCTATATGGTTTGCAAGATTTAGAGCAACCATAGACTTGTACTCAGAAATTACTACTGCTTAATATACAAAACCTCAGTTGTTGCACCGGTTTTCCCAAGTTGGGTTTTTTCAAGGACTTTGTCCAAAAATAAGTTGTTATTGTGTGTGCGCGTCTATCTTTCCTGTGTAGTTTTTTATTTCTGCAATATTTATTTTGTGAAGGTTGAAGCATATTGATTTCGATATTTACCGTAGAACACGATAAATAATTTGTTCAATTTAATAACAAATAGAAGATACCTAATAAGTTGTTGTAGTAGGATTCGGGATTTCCGAATTTTCACAGATTGCATGCAACATGCGGAGCTTGCATGTTGATTGCATGTGACATGCAGAGTGTGAAAGTGAATTGCATTCATGTGGATGTGTGCATGAAATGTTCATGTAAAACAAGCTAAATTATGTTTGTACATGATTTAAAGTAAAGAAAGCTAAAGATTGGAAAGTTAACTAAAGTTAAGTAACTTATCTGTAGTTAACTTGAAAAGCTAATTTTGGTCATTGATCTTAGTTGACTAAAATTATAAATTGAGCCTAAGAGTTGAGGCAAAGATAGAACAACAGCACAAGATTGAGAGCAATACTCAGTGAGCGTGTGTTGGGTTAAAGAGAGTGCAGAGGGAATGGAGATTTAGATCTACAAGAGAGAGAAGATCTACTAGATCAGATCCAAAGTATTGTAATCTTTATTCTCTCAATTGGTCCATTATCCCAAGAAGGATGTTGTGTTCAGAAAAAAACTAACAGTTTGTGATAGGAAGACAAGTCGGATGGGGTTGTTAACTTCAGTTCCTAGAAGGAATGGATAACCATAGTCCTAACAATGAATGTCTTGTGGAATTTTATGAATATAGATATCCAAGTTCCTTCATATCCAAATCAAGCAGTCTAGCATAATCAAAAGGATGTGAAAGCGATGGCTATAATTTTGGATGGTGTGAGGGATCACAAAAATCCTCACATATCAAGGAAGGACACGGCACATCGAATGTGGGTAGCCCTAACCGATCTTTATAAAAGAACAAACGAAAACAGGAAAATGTTGTTGCAAAAAATATTAATGAGCATCAGAATGAACAAATCAGAGACTGTAACATCTTACCCCACAAGGATCCAATAGGCTCGTGATGAACTTTTAGCTATTGGGAAGGTTGCAAATGATTCAGAGATCGAGAAAGTGGCATTGAACCAACCAGCTTTATGGATGGAATCCTCACTAGCCAACATCTTCCTGATTGGAGTCGGTTGTGGGATGATTTCATCCATAAGGAGACCTAGGAGAATTCATTAACCGTAGGATAGTGAAGGAGTGGTGAGGGGAAAAAGGAGCATTCTCTTGCTACACAAGCGAAAAAGGGCAAAGGGAAGTCCAAGCAGAACCAAAGCAGAGGTGCACCTTCACAATGTAAAAACAAGAAGGACATGAGCAAAGTCAAGTGCTTTGCATGTCACAAGTTCGAGCATATTTCCAAATAGTGTCCAAATAGGAAGAAGGGCAAGAGAAAGATAGCCACAACAGCCATTGCACAAATGGACAATTTGGCTGAAAAGTTCGAGAAAAATTTCGCCTTCTTGTCATGCCTTTCTGGAACCATTAGGAGAGGTGTTTAGTTTGTGGACAATGGAGCATCACATCACATGATAGGATCTTGAGACATCCTCACCAACATGACCAAGGATCCTAGAGATATACATGCATTGCTTGGCGATAATACCAAGGATGCAGTAGACAACATTGGTAGCATTGAGTTTCAGATGGACTTAGGAGGTATCATGGAGGTAAATGAAGTGTTGTTTGTACCGGGATTGGAGAAGAATCTCGTATCAGTTTTGGCCATGGACAATAGAGGACTAGAGGTCAGCTTCATGGGAGGTGAAGTAGTTCTTGGAATGAAAGGATATGATCCCAGCAAGAGGCAAGTAATTGGGAGAAGGGGGAAGAATCTCTATTGTTGAAAAGTGGGGCAGCTATGGGACGAATTTCCCATAGGAACTCTAAGTCCCCAAGAACAAACCCATGTGCCCTAAAAGAGGATTTATAGTAGTCAAAGAAGAATTCAATTGAATAATTAAATATTATTAATGTGTTTTATCATCAAATTTTTGGGACAAAAATTAATCAAACACATATATTTTTTATTTAAGCTAGTTCGAATTCAAAAGTTTAGGTCGACCTCATAATCAAGATCAAGTCGGCCCTCAAAATACTAAGTCGGCTTGCCCAATAAGTTGTGACCCTACGCATGTTCATATGACTATAAAATGGTACCTATTCCTCCTCACATAGTATTCGAAATTCTCCATGCCTTGTTGCTCTTTGTTTGTAGCTCGTGGATCTCTGTAATGACATATGTCTTTGTCTGACGCTCACGGATTTGTAGCTCGCACTCATGGCTCGTATTGTATTTTTGCTGGCTAGTTACAGTTGTATGGATTTAATGGAACACTTCAGTGGCTCGTACCTTTGCTTTAAGGCTTTCTCTCTCTGCACTATTGATTCGCATTATACGCAGACTTACATATATTCACAGTGATTTCATATATATCCTCGATGGCTTCTCTACTATGCTCTTGGGCATCGCATGGCAGCTCGAATGTTCTGGTCTATGGCTCGCAAAACACAGTGTGGCTCATTCTAAGATTACAATTGGCTCACTATACTCTCGGTGTGGTTCGATATTTATTTTGTGGCTCTCTTACTATGGCTCGTTATTATTTCATGGCTCATATATATGCTATACTTTCGTCTCTATTGGATGGCTATGGTATATGTGTCAAAGGGATTGTGATCTACATACAAGTGATACAGTAATCTTTGAGACAGCAAGGCAGTGCTCTATATGGTAATAAATTACAATGGCACACACCATATACTCTGTTTCTCTGAGGTGATGTTTGCAAAGTGAGATTAATACAGTGATCTATATATATCGTAAGACAGTGATTTACAGTATGAGCTAAACAGTAACCTTTGTGTATTGTAGTGAATGTTTAATGTATGACGGTCCTTGTACTAAGTGATGTTTAGCAGTCAGTTATGTCTGATTGTAAGTGATATTCCTACAACAGTGGTAACCTAAATGCATGGGAGCATTCTTGGTAAAATAATGTTCTTGCAATAATCAAGAATATAGAAGTAACCCTAATAGATGACATTACAGCACTCTGATTACACAGGGTCATGGCAGTAACTTTGATAGAAGTATGATTGCAATAATATATGACAATTACAGGTATGTATGGCAGTTCATGTGACAGTGATATACTTATGTATGATCCATGGTTGGCCCTAGGTGGCCTGATATGTTCGATATATCAAAATGTACTTTGTATATCTGTTGAACAATTGATGAATATCTAATAGAAAAAGAATTTGGATGGGTTTTCCCCCTTGTGGGGTTTTGCCCTGGTCTCTGACCTAAACTGTGGTGCCCCTATTTTGTGCATGCTTTTCTTTTGTTGTTCTTTATTGTTCCGTTGCACTACTGATGTTATTGTTCTTTCTACATAATTGTTAATGATGTTATGATGTAATGGGGTGAATGCATATGTAACTGATGAAAAAGTTTAAAATGCAATTATCAACAACAAAGAACAATATAGCCCTAAGTAAAATTAACATGGTATCAGAGTCAGGCTAAAGAAAAGTCATTGAAGATCACCCCTATGAAGACACCTATGGATCAAGTAGAGTGAAAGAGATGAAGATGGCAGAGACCTAAAAGAATGCTAGGGTTTGGGAAACCCTAGGGAAGTCTTTTTGTAAGGAAGCTAGGGTTAGGAGAAACCCTAGGAGTGGCCTTGATTTGGGACATATGATCAAAGCGATGTTATTTAGGACATATTCAGAAATAATTAAATAAAAAAAAAACTAGGAGTAGGCATGAGATATGGCAAAGGCATGGGTCTTACAGTTTTGAAACCCTAGTAGGATTAGAATCAGTGAGAAGGCATTCAAGAACATGTGGTTGATTCAGAGAAACCCTTGATGGATTTGAATCTTATCCTATAAATGATATGTTGTAGATTCATAGGTCATTAATGGCTGAAGTTGGTTGCAATGAATGAGATAAAGGATACAAGTGGTACTCAAGAGGATGCATTTCTTCTTAAGATAACATTGGCATATGATCAACGGGCAGTTGTGCCTCCTAGCTAAGATAAAGACAGGATCAAGAGGGAGCAGATAGCTTCCTACAATCCCTGTTAAATATATGTACTTTCAAGGCTTATGTTATTTTGTATACGACACTGCTCTTGTTTAGATTTGTCACTTTTGGACTATTGTTTATTCTCCCTGCACGAATATTTGGATACTTCTTCTAACTTCTTGGAAAAGGAAAGTTGATCCTTCTCAAAAATCATCATGATGTGGACCTTTGCAGGAAGAGTTAGCACTCAAAGGGAGCTGAAAGCCTCTTATACTAAAGTTAAGTACCTTTAAGACTTATGTCATTTATTGTGTCACTATTCTTGTGAATTTATTATTTTCGATTATTGGTGATTCTTCCTGCATTAATATTTTATCTGTTTCACTAACTTCTTGAATGAGGAGGTGATTCATCTTGAGGATCATACAGAAGCAGAATAGGGCACAAAGGGTTAGCGCCTAGAAGGAGTTGGTGCAGGAAACCTCTGAGGGAGCTGGAGGAGGAAGGTGTTGAAAAATGTGTAACTAGGTTCGGTTTTCATAAATATGAAATGTACTTTTGATTCTTGTAAATTGTAAAATGAAAGAAAATTATTATTATTATTTTTGGGGCAAGGGTTTCATGCTCAAGGTCTTTTATTTTATAGGTCAAGCACCCATTGAGTTCTTCTCGGGTTTATCCTAGGTCAAGAAGTCAAAAGAGTCATTGTCATTAGTTGAAGACCCCTTCAGGCACATTGTAACTTGTAAAGAAAATTATTTTTTTCCTTAAAAGTGTCAAAATACCCTCCAAGATCAAGTCGGCCTGACAGCTAGCAAGTCGGCCTAATATGAGGAGCCACATCCACCTTTGAGAAGCCTATATAGAGGAGAAAACTCGACCTTTTTGAAGCACACACAACACTCACTCATCAAAGCGAAGGAGGAAGAGGAAGAAAGCAACGAAGAAGGAAGACGACGAAGAAGAATTGGTTTTGGGCTATTTCTCTCTCACACGTGCGAAGGAAGGCTAGGCGTTTTGCAGCAGATCTAGGGATTTCCTCCAAAAGTTCACTCCTGAAGGAGAGAAGGCAAGAAGGTCAAGCGAAGGTCACAAGAAGCTATCCACGAGCTCCATAAGTCAGAGAACGCCAAGCTAAGGTCTTAGGAAGTCCTGGGAGGCCAAAAGAAGCTCACACATCTGGCACCAGCAACTGTAGGAGGGGCAAAAATTTCAGGTCTACAATGGAGGCCGAAATTCTATAGTTGGAGGTCAAAGTTGTGCTACTGGAAGAGATTTGCTAGGTTTAACTTGAACAAGGAAAGCACATCATCCGGAAAGGTTGGACTTGACCTTGGAGGGTATTCGTCTAAAGGTCTTGGAATTCGTCAAATGAAGGATCTATAAGGAAGAGAAGATATTTACAGGCTTTCCTCTCAAGGGGAGAGGTTTTGGCCCTAGCTTGCTACCTACAGTATGTGTTCTTGCTCTTCTTGTTTTGATAGTTGTTTAATGATACACAAACATAATAATAATAAGAGTAGCTAATAAGTAAGATAAGTAAAAAGACATCACAAGCAATTATAAAAGAAAAGAGAAATCATGCTAATCATTGCCCTTAATATTTCTCAACATGGTATCAAAGCTAAGGTTGGGTAAGGGCATCATGAAGATTTCTACTACACTGAAGAAGTTTCTCAAGAATTGTTTAAAGGTAGCAAGCCACCTCAAGAAAGGTATCAAATAAATATGGAATATCCTATTTACTCCAAAGGAGGAAGTGACCAAGACAAAAGACAAGGACTCTTCTCAGCACACACAGGCACATTTCAAGATGAGAGCATTTGGGTAATCGACATTGGAGTATCAAGGCATATGACTGGTCATCACAAACAACTAAAGACTCTATCAAAAGGAAAGTTTTCTTACTCCCTAGAACTTGGAGATAATAAGAGCTATCATGTGTGGGGAATTGGATCAACCTCAATAGAGCTAGAAAATGGAGGTAATATTCATCTCAACAACATCTTATTTGTTTTGCGTTTGCATAAGAACTTACTCTCTATTTCAAATTTACAAGATAAAGGTGATAGAGTGGCTTTCATTGATGGAAAAGTTGTAATATAGGATAAAAACTCGAGCATAGAAAATGCTAGAGTAATTGGGATTTGTGAAGGAAGAATTTACAGGTTGTTATCTTCTCTTGCTCAAGCTTTATTTCACATTAAAATCAGCTCCTTTGAACTTTGGAATAGAAGATTCGGTCATCTCCATTTAAAAAACCTTCCAACCTTAAATTCAGTGGTAGATGGAATCCCTGAACTGTAGGAAGATCACAAAGGAGTATGCAAGGGATGTGCATTGGGTAAGAACACCAAGAGACCAATTGGAAGCAGTGCTTCACGGTCAAAAGAAATCTTGTATCTCATTCATTCCGATGTTTTTCGTCCTATGACTCATAAATCTCATGGATGTCATCTATACTATGTCACATTTATAGATGACCATTCAAGGAAAACTTGGGTTTACTTGATGAAATCCAAGGATGAGGTATTTATCAAATTTCAAGAATTCAAAGTTGAAGTAGAGAACCTTACAGAAAGAAGAATCAAGATATTAAGATCCAATAATGGAGGAGAATATACATCTAAAGAAATCATCACTTTCTGTAAGGAGTCTGGGATTAAGAGGGAGTTGATAGTCCCATATAATCCTGAACAAAATGGAGTTGCAAAACAAAAGAATCGATCCATTGAAGAAAGTGTAAAAGCAATGATACATGATCAAGACTTACCAAAATTTCTATGTGGTGAAGCTACAAAGACAACTGTATACATACAAAATCGAAGTCCCCATAGGTCTCTAGATAACCAAACTCCCGAAGAAATGTTCACTAGGAAGAAACCTACAGTGAATCATCTCCAATTTTTTTGTTGCCCTGTCTACATTCATATACCTAAGGTCAAAAGAAAGAAGTTAGATCCATCAGGCATGAAGGGAACATTTTGGGCTATAGCAATTCTTCTAAGGCCTATAGGATCTACATAAAGGAAGGAAATCGGATAGAAGTCAGTCGAGATTTGAGGAAAGTATTGAATTCAAAAAACCAAAAGATCTCCCTATGGAATTTGGAGATGAACTTCCTATATTCGAAGAAGAAGTTACTAGGGCGGATGAGGAATCAAATCATGAAGATGAAGGTCCAAGTTAACCTATAAAACCTGTGGCTATCCCTGAATCTAGAAAAATACTTAATTGGTCGAAGTCTACACTTCTAGATGCAGAAGGTCTTGGTGCAGCTCAAGGTACATTCAGGGAAAGCAAGAAGCCCAAATGATATTCTGGGTATTCAACCTACATGACAAAACTAATAGAAGCAGAGCCATCCACTTTTGAAGAAGTTGTCACTCGCCAAGAATAGGATGCCATTAATGAAGAATATCAAACTATAATGAAAAATGGAGTTTGGGAGATCGTACCTAGGCCTGAAGAGAAATTTGTGGTAACTTCCACGTGGATATAAAAGTTAAAACATGCAACAGATGGAAGCATTGATAAATACAAGGCAAGATTTGTGGCTAGGGTCTTCTCTTAACAAGAAGGCATCCACTATGAAGATACATTTTCTCCAACAACAAGGTATACTACTATTCGTTCAGTTGGTCTCTTTGGCAGCATCGATGGGATGGAACCTCCACCAAATGGATGTCAAGATTGCATTCCCGAATGGTACAATTGATGAGGAAGTCTATATAGAAAAACCCTTGGCATTCGAAGTTAAAGACAGAAAGGCATATGTTTGAAGATTGAAGAACGCAATATATGGCCTCAAACAAGCTCCAAGGGCATGGTATGTTAGGATGGATGCATACCTGCAGATATTAGGCTTCGTAAAGAGTCTTGTTGATCCAAACCTCTATATTAAGATTGTGAAGGGAGAGCCCATAACCATTCTTCTGTATGTGGATGATCATCTCTTGATAGGTGTGGAAGGTCGAATTGAAAAATGTAAGAGGCAACTACCAACAAAATTTGACATCAAGGATCTATAGCTAATGCACTACTATTTGGGATTGGAAGTCTGGCAAGGACCTGATGAGATCTATCAAGGTCAAGGGAAGTATATGATCAAGATATTAAAGAAGTTTGACATGATGGATTGTAAACCAATGACAACCCCGATAATCACAAACTTGAAGAGACTAAGTAGTTCTGAATCGAGCCCTGTGGATCCTTCCAAGTATAGACAGTTGATTGGCTCACTGATGTACTTGGTGAATACATGACCAGAGATATGTTTTGTAGTAAAATTTCTTAGTCAATTCCAAGTAGAGCCGAAGCATTATCATTGGATAGCAGCAAAATATATACTGGGATATCTGCAAGGAACTATCCACTACTACCTGAAATATGATAGGAGGAATGACATCCACTTGATTGGATATACAAATTTCGACTAGGGAGGCAATGAGCAGGACAGAAGAAGCACTATGGGAGGATGTTTCAGTTTGGGATCCTCCATGATCTCATGGATGAGAAGAAAGCAAGACACAGTTGCTTTGAGTAATGTTGAGGCTGAGTATATTGCAGCATGTGAAGTAAGCAGAGAAGCGGTCTAGTTGAGGAAGCTGCTATTTGACCTGTTCAAAGGACTGATGGACACTACTGTAATACATTCAAGCCCCTTTGGGCACATTGTAACTGGTAAAGAAAATTATTTTTTGTCCTTACAATTGTTAATAAATCCTCCAAGATCAAGTCAGCCTGATAGCTAGCGAGTCTGCCTAATTTAAGAAGCCACGTCCACCTTTGAGAAGCCTATATAAAGGAGGAAACTCAACCTCCTTGAAGCACACAGATCACTCCCTCATCCAAGCGAAGGAGGAAGAGGAAGAATGCAGCGAAGAAGGAAGAGGACGAAGAAGACTTGGTTTTGGGCTATTTCTCTCTCACAAGTGTGAAGGAAGGCTAGGGTTTCTGCAGCAGATCTAGGGTTTTCCTCCATAAGTTTGCTCTTGAAGGAGAAAAGCTAAGTTGCAAGGAACGGGGAAACGGAAACAGAGTTTCCGAAACAGGAAGCGATACAAAACGTGACCTCCCCAAATTTTGGAAATGCGGTATATATATATATATATATTTAAATTTATATTAGAATTTAGGACATTTAAGAAATGTTATGTGAAACCATAAAAGTTTTAAAACATGTTGAGATTTTGTGTATTTGGGGTAGCATCAGTTGTGCTCTAGCTCTAGCTCCCAAATTTTGAGGAAGGACTAGAGTACACTTGAACTACAAGACCCAGAAATTGATTTGGGAAATTTCATCTGGTTTAGGAGATATTAAATTAATTAATTATTTTAATGTATTTCCTAAGTTAAAACTTAGGCAACTTAAATAATTAAAGTGAATTTAATTAAACATGTGATGAAATTGTCTTAAGTCACATGCATCAAGCTTTCTTTTAATCTTAGCCATTGATTCAAGATCTGATCATGGTTGTTGGTTTCCCAACGAGAAAAGTATAAAGGAAAGGCTTGGGGTCATTTGTAAAAACACACAGTGGCAGAGCATTGAAGCTAAGCTGAAATTCTAGGGCAAGGTTTGCTAAGAATACTCAAAAGTGTTTCAGTGGCAGAGAGGGGAATTTAGGCCAAGAGGATGATCTGATCTCGGGATCTAGAATACACAGAAGGCAAAAATCAGCTCAAGGATAGCGCAGGAGAAGAGAGCAGCAAGGACAGCGTGATTTTCAACAGGAAACCCTCAGAGGGTTACGCAGAGACCCTAAGGGGCAACGTAGTGACTGCGTCACCCAGTCTAGGGTAACGCAATCTCTTCCAGAGCAGCGCTGAGGGTTTGAGGGGCTTCAGAGGCTGACGCAGAGGCTTTCAGGGGCAACGCTGGGGTTTCTAGGCCCTAATCTTGGCTAAGTTCTATAAATCCCGTTTGAAGGTGTGGATCAGTCATTATTTTGGCCCTAGATCAGCCAGTGAGCTGTAGATCTAGTATATTCACTATCGGGATTTCCAAATCTAGAACCCAGATTTGTGTATTCAGAAAAATTCTTAATAATAAAACCCTCCAGCAGTCAAAGACCGGTTGTCCCACATTGGATTTTTCCGGGGACTATTTGTCCAGAAATAACTGTGTCATTTTGTCTATGTGTGCATGAACTTGTTCTAGATCTGGATTGGTAGAGATATCTTATGTGTTTTGCTTCGATTTTAACTTGAATTTATTCAGTTAATAACTTGTCTAAGTAGGAGGAGCATAACCAGATTAACAGTAATAATTTATGCATAAAGTATAAGGATTCAAAAATTTCTACATGGTATCAAAGGAATTGCAGATCTAAGAGGGTCACCAGCAGAAGAAACTGTAATGACCCACCTAAAAGAAGCCCTAGAATGTGAATATTAGCATATATATGAGGCATGCATATGATAGCTACATATGCACGCATCACGTATATCGCACTAGTATACATACTAGTTGATGTTAGAAATACCTAAGTATAGGGCAATGAACCAGTTATTAATACTAAGTAATTATCTACTTACTAAAAATTAATGAATATATCTAAATTGGAGGACTTACTAAGTCACCCCGTGACATGAAACAAATTAAAACACTATTCAAAAGGGTGTATATATATAAAAGGTTATATAAAAGTGAGAAATTAATAATATGATATTTTATATTAATTAAACAAATTATAAGGACTAAGTAATATAATCAAAAGCATAAATATTATATTAATGCCTAAAATAAAAGTATCGATTATGGAAGTTCATTATCTCTTAAAATAAAAAGAATTGAGTCAATTATATAATAACATTATTCAGTGATAAGTGATTGCCTCCAAAGTAAAACATGAAGGTTACACGTAACACGAGAGGTGTAAGAAAATAAGGAGGTAGGAACATTAAAGTGGTGAAATGGGTGGAAATAAAAGGGGAAAGGATGGAGAAAAATTGAGAGTCGGGGAAAAACAAGGACAAGTAAGATTTGGAAATCAGTGAGTCTCCACTGTACTGGAACTTTGGGCACGGGGGACCGAAATTCCTCATATTGAAGGATTTTTGGTGCTGAATACTACAGTAGTATACAGTTGGCTGGGAGGTTTAGTCTTTTGGATCGAGGAAAAGCACGGAAGCAGTGCAACAAGAAGATTTTACGGCAGTGAAAATCGTCCCAGAACACAGCAAAAGGGTATCAGGTTAGTATCTGCAAAAATTTATATTTCATGAATTTGTAAATTCTGTATGGAAGAAAAATACTGGTTATTTGCCGAATTCTATATTTTATTTCCAAATTTCTGCATAAATTCTCACTCTGTTTATTTCAAATCATAACTCTGGCATAAATAAATTTCAAATACTTATGGAAAATCCTAAATTTCAAAGATTGTACCTGTTAGATTTCCATGAAAAATTACAGAAATTAAATTCGATTATCAGCAGACTTTTAGTTAAATTGTAAAATAGGGTTATTACACTAAATACTAGTTATTTGCCGAATTCTGTATTTTATTTCCAAATTTCTGCATAAATTCTCATTCTGTTTATTTCAAATCATAACTCTGGCATAAATAAATTTCAAATACTTATGGAAAATCCTAAATTTCAAAGATTGTACCTATTAGATTTCCATGAAAAATTACAGAAATTAAATTCGATTATCAGCAGACTTTTAGTTAAATTGTAAAATAGAGTTATTACACTTGGTATCAAAGCATTAGTTTTGAACACTTCGGGACCTCAAGGTGTTAAGAATTTAGTTATAAAATGAGATTCTAACAGTTAGGTTGCTCATAACTGCCAACACATAACTGTGTTTCTGCTCTTTTTATATTGCAAAAATTTTAGTTGTCTCAGTGTCAAGACATCTTTATCATCGTGACTTTTCCTTTAGAGTATTATAACAAGTTGAGGTAGACGGAAGCCGTTCCACATCCTGTCCTCCAATCATTGCCCAAGGGGTGTATTACATGCATCCTTATAAATGGTAAATGTTGGCTGTAGATGCTTGAATGCCTCAGAAGGCTTGGTCATAGATGCTTGGATCCAAAAAAAAAAATTCGATGCCTCTATAGAATTCGAGTTGAGCTAGGATTAGTTAATAGGTCAATCAGTTGGGTTTGAATTAGCAGGCAGCATAAAACAACAGTCCGAACTCCAGTTTGCATGAGTCGTGTGATTACCAGACGAGGATGTGATGAGTAAACGAAGCCCCCTGACTGTTAGAGGGCTGTAGATGCATATAAATTTTAGAAGTCGTTTTCGAAGGTATTAAACAAAGCCCAAGTTCACAACTGCCAGAAGACTTAAGTTAGGAGCCCATTCAGAAGGTGTCAAAAAACAGAGTTTTGTGGATATACAAAGGTGATCGAATTTGACACTCCAGTTCCGAATTTTCCATGTTCTTGAGGGTATCCTTACGCTTCAGGGTTTTCATCTTGACGGCAACCCCATGTACTTAGCAGGCACACGCCTTAATGAGGAAGCTACCCACGCCCTTTCAGACCAGAGTCTAAATCTGGTGGAAGGCAGGGTCGAACGCACGTTAGAAGCCCGCAGATTTCAAGTCTGTCTCCATAACCACTCAGGCATATAGCGGACAAGCACCTCGACTGCTGTAGTCATTCTATCGATTAATTCAACTCAACATATTTTATGAAACGACTGTCACATTCAAAATATAGAAACTGAAATCAATATTGGAAGGTGAATACAGAGACTCGTTGCATAAAAAAATGTGCGGGTCTTGAGGGCAGCAACAAATAAAGGAATATATGGAAGCAATGTTAAATTACTTGTTATATAGTATTGATTAATTATAAACCCAGTATGCTACAAGAGTCAAACCATGAGTCGTGCCGATAACCACCGCTGCATGTTATCAAACCATCTGTCCAGCGAGAAATTGGCCGCCGCCCTCACCGTGATTTAAATCCACCCCTATAAATTACTTTATAATAGATTTATCAGTTACATCATTTTGCCGCTAAGAATGACGACCTGCACAGCTGCACCATATACCACGGCTTCGTCCGGGTTAATGCTCTTACGGAGCTCTTTGCCATTGACCTACCGCGGTCTCCAACCCGTGACCTTTGACATGAAACCCGTGAAAAATCTCCAACTTAATATGCTGGTTCTTATCCAACTTTCCATCTAAGTCGAAATAATGCCACGAGTCAAACTTCATCCACGTCAAATCATGCCATGAATCAAGTCAAGCAAGTGCACGAAGGGGTAATACGAAGAATAAGCCACTGTGCCCAACACTGTGCCTGATTTCATTTTGTCAGCGTGTTGTCTCTTAAAGTAAAGATGTGGCTTTTAAGATAATTACTAAGTAATGTCGTTATGTGGCTATGGTGGGGTAGTAAGACAGCTAGATTTATGAAACATATCTTCTTTACAAAATTGGCTTTCCCTCAGATTTACTATTTCGGATTAAATTAAAAGATTCGTTATTTATTTTATTTTGTCAAAAGTTACATTTTATTATATATAGACTGATGGATGTACATGCCTTTTATTTATTTTAAAATGGTAAAGTTATTATAATTTAATAATTAATTTTTAGAAAAATAATTATTACGGATTATATCTACAAATTATCATTATTAAAGGAAAATTAAAATGGCCTCCATACCTAAAAAATAATAATAATAATAATAAATAAATAATAATAATAGTAAATAAATAATAATTATATAATATATATAGGTATAGTGTTAAACGCTGTGAAAGGAATTAAAGTAGAGTAAGTATAAACTCCTGGCATAATTTCTGTTTAAATGCTTTTATCTATGGTTGAAAAGACATAATGTGTATACTACTTATATACAGTGTTTAAAATAGTAATTATTATAATATATGTATATGATCGAGCTAGTTGAAAATTGAGTAATGCATAAGCATTTACCAATATATTTTGTTTTATAAATAAATTGTAGAATTTGATTTTATACAAAATAAATTTAAAAGTGTATTTTGACTCTCATTTATTTTAAAAATCAGGGAGAGTCACAATGGTAAAGACATACCAACGGCGGCAACGTTGTAAGGTTGTATCGCCATCACCACCAACCTCATCACCATCGCCTTCACCATCACCACCGCGACCATCAAGGTCTACATCAGTACCAGTTGTTACAGCACCAATTGTTCCAGCACCTGAATTAACTACTATAATGCGTTCCTTAGAAGCCATCTTGGAAACGTTAAAAGGATCGCAACCAATCAACGCTAAAGAAGAGCAACCTCATATTGAGGAAAAACGTTCAGAAAAGTCTAAAGACTGCGAATATACACCACCAAAAGAAGATATTTCTAGAGAACTACAAAAGATTAAACTTCCAGAATTTTCAGGAGGAAGAGCAAGAGAACGTGTTGAAGTATGGTTAGAAGGAATGATAAGATGCTTTGCATTAAAAGAATATTCTTCTACCTCCAAGACAAAGATCGTTATATCTCAACTCAGAGAGAGTGCTCTGGTTTGGTGGGGAAATTTAGAAAAACAGTTACATCTCACATCAGATAACGTTCCATGGGAGTTGTTTGAGGAAAGATTCTGTGCAAAATACTTACCACCTTTCTTTCAAGAACAGTGAGCTGGAGCCTTCCATATGTTAGTCCAAGGAAATAAAATGGTGGAAGAATACGAGATAAGGTTTATGGAACTAGTAAAATATGTTACTTACCTAGATACTGATGAACGTCAAGTCGAATGTTTTGTTTACGGATTAAATCCTCGAATCAGGGCTATGGTCAGAATGTGGAAACCATCATCAGTAGCTGAGGCAGTGGAATGTGCACGGTATGCAGAGGAACATTTGGGGATTAAAAGAGATATCCGACCAACAGAATCAGTACAGCCAGGATTTATAGGAAAGACTCCCGGGAATTTCTTCAGAGGAAGTAGCTCTAGACCACCTCCTTACGGTAACAGGTTTACTCTGAGAAGAATAGGAGCAAGAACTCCCATGACCATTAATACTGTAGCTACTGAATCATCAAATACTAGTCCTTGGCAATCTCGAGGGACTACTAATAGAGGAATAAATGGGAGAGAAAGTGGCATAAGAGGAAGAAGCTCCTTGTCTAGAAATTTACAATCTGACTCAAGGGGACCATCTCAAGTTAATTGATGGGGATGTGGAGGACCACATTTTCAACGTGATTGTCCTGACGTCTCGTCAAAAATAATACCAAGAGCCAGAAAAGAACCATTATCAAGTACTTAAGGCAATCATAGAATCCATGCAGTGGTCAACAATAACGAAGCAGCACATCAGTCCATTGTTGTGGAATCTTCAGGTACTATCAATGGAATAAAACTTAAAATTTTATTTGATACTGATGCTACTGATAGTTTTATTTCATCCTCTGCATTAAATAAATGCGGGTTGGCAGCTTGCAAGCAAAAAGATTTTAGATGGGTAGAAATGGCTTCAGGAGAACTTCAAGCTGTAGATTTAAGTGTTCAAGAATGTAAAGTTAACCTAGGAATTTGTTTGACAAAACTTAAAGTATATGTCACAGCGTTAGGAACTTATGACCTGGTTATCGAAATGGATTGGTTAGAATCCCATAAAGCTTGCGTCGACTGTTACGAAAAAACAATACTTTGCATAAATGATGAAGGAGAAACAATCCGGATTCAAGGTATTAAGAGGAAAGTATCTATACGCTTCATATCAGCAATGCAAATGAAACGATGTTTAAGAAAAGGTTGTCAGGTGTATGCAATTCAAGAAGTAAGTCAAGAAAAAGGTCCATCCTTAGAACAATATCCAGTATTATCCGAATCTTCCGATGTTTTTCCAAAGGAATTACCAGGATTACCTCCTAAAAGAGAATTGGATCTCACTATAGAATTAAAACCTGGTACGGAACCAATTTCTAAAACACCATACAGAATGACATCCCCGGAATTTCAAGAATTACAAATCCAATTGAAGGAATTGTTGGAGATAGGGCACATACGACCCAGTATTTCACCTTGGGGTGCACCTATAATTTTCGTCAAGAAGAAAGATGGGTCCTTGCGGTTGTGTATAGATTATCGAGATCTAAATCGAGCTACAATAAAGAATAGATATCCAATGCCTCGAATTGATGATCTTTTTGACCAAATGAAAGGAGTTGCAGTCTTTTCAAAGATCGATTTACGATCAGGTTATCATCAATTAAGGATTAAAGAAAGTGATGTTTCGAAAACTGCATTCCGAACTCGTTTCGAGCATTATGAATTTATTGTAGTACCCTTTGGATTGACCAATGCACCAGCAGTATTCATGAATCTTATGAACAGTGTTTTCCGCAAATACCTCGATCAATTTGTACAAGTCTTTTTAGATGATATTCTTATATACTCTAAGAATGAGAAAGAACATGAAGAACATCTTCGGATAGTATTTTCTTGTCTTAGGGAACACCAGTTATATGGGAAGTTATCCAAGTGTTCTTTCTTTCAAAAAGAGATTCATTACTTGGGACCAATGTTGCAAACATCGCGATCGGGATTAAATCGGCGAGGGGAAAAAATCAGAAAAAAATCGTAAAAATCGGGAAAAAATCGGCACATACAAAAATATTCTTTTTTTTTCAATTTTTTTAATATCTAAAGCATCTACAGCATAAAATAAACGCATTGACACATAACTATGAAAAAAACTAATATATAAGATGTGTAATATCATGTCTAGTGCTACATCACACATAAAATTGAATCTTGTCCTGAATACTAAGCCTGAGTCTCAAGAGTCAACTCAGCCTCAAAATATCAACAAAAAATATAATAATGTATCTCATATCACGAGTCATAATGTCATATACAATGGAATGTCAATGCACCATATAACCTGTGGTCCTATACTACTGATTTCCTCTGCCCCTCTTGCGAGAAAATACAACAGCTTTGCCTTTCTCTCTAGATGAAGAAGCTGGCGGGACTGGCAATGGGCTCTGTCGTGCTCTAGAAGTAGAAACTGAAGCACCAGAACGGGAACCTGAAGCACTAGGAGCTAAAGGAGGCAGACCACTCCTCTACCGGTAGTAGTGGTAGGTGGTGTCACCTCCTCCTCCTCCTCCTGCCACTCCTCCTCCGAGTCCTCCTCCGAGCCCTCCCCCTCCACTACCTCCTGCTCTATCCAATCAGGGGCTAACTCCACGACAGGCCTCTCAGCCTCAACCCTCCATTCAGCAGCGGTGTCAATCGCATCTAAAGAGATGGCTTCCATATCAGGGGTCCTCTCAAGTTGTCTCACCCACAATCTAAGATTGTAGTAGATGTAAACCATGTCATTGAGCCGCTGGGCCTCCAACCTGTACAAGGGTCATAAATTAATAAATTAAATATTTAAAAAAAAAATATTTAATGAATTCAAAAAATCAGTTGGAATATTTTAAGTTTTTTACTTGTTGTGCTTTTTGGTGTGTATTTTTTCAAATACACTCCAGTTGCGCTCGCATCCTGAAGCGCTACATGTTTGACTGAGTATTCTAATGGCAAGTTTTTGGAGTTTTGGTAATCTGCCACAGTAGCTCCACCATGCATCTACAAGTTACAAGTTACAACAAATAAGATAAACTTATAAAGTTACAAACATAAGAAAAATTTTAAAATAATGAAAATCTTACCTGGCATTTTAGTAGTCCTACCCTGGACAGCCATGTCGAAGCTCAAGGTGCCACCTGCCATTCTGTATACCTCCATCTCTTTGGATATCTCTGCGCGTTCTGATGGATTTGGCACCATCTTCTGAACACAAGTGAAAAAGCCATCCATGACCTCAACATCAAATAGGAAACCACATGAATAAGCAAATGCGGGGTTCAGGAAGACCCCTACAGCATGAATGGGATGATGGAGTGTGTTGTTCCATCGATCATCAATTATTTTCCATAAAAGAAGTTGTCTCTGAAACCCCTCATCACCCTTATCATCATAATAGCTGCGAACAGTTTCTTTGGCCCTATCCATGGCCTCATACAAGTAGCCCATTGCGGGCTTGTCTCCATCCACCAATCTAAGAACCTTTACCAAAGGTTCAGTAATGCTGCACACCTCTTCCACTCGAGCCCAGAAACTTTCCTGATATGACACCAACCTGCAGATGGCCTCTCCCTCTAATTTGCAGCTGATAGTCAAAGCACGCCACTCATCTGAAAGAAACATTCTCTTCAAATCCCACTTAGAATTCAAGAGGGATTGAAGAGATATGAAACTAGTGGCAAATCGTGTAATAGCAAGCCGCACCAACTCCTTGTTGGTGAATGTCCTCATCAAATGAAGCACAGATGCATGATTATATATAAATTTTGTGATCTTCTTTGATGATTCTACAATCTCTTTGACAAAATCAATCTTTCCGATGTCCTCCAACATCAAATCAAGGCAATGTGCAGCACAAGGTGTCCAAAATATGCTCGGATACCTCTCCATAAGCATCTTGCCAGCAGAAACATAGTTTGTAGCGTTGTCCGTTATGATTTGAACAACATTTTGGGGCCCAACCTCCAGAATGAACACATCTAATAAATCACATAATAATCTTGCATCTTTGACATGTGCAGATGCATCAACAGATTTCATAAACATTGTCCCCTTAGGACAACTGACCAAGAAGTTAATAAGGGTCCTACCCTTTTGATCAGTCCAACCATCTGACATCACAGTGCATCCTGTGACTTCCCATGATGCCCTTAACTCTTCCAATCTCTCGGTGCAGTCAGCTTTCTCATTTTGCAGAATGCGCCCTCTAAGGTCATTATATGAAGGGGCTTTGTATCCTGGGCCAACAACAACGATAGCATCAATCGTAGCCTGATAAAATGGATTGTTCCTGGCAACACTGAAAGGAATATCACTCCAAAGAAACAGTTTGCCCCACAACTTATCAGCTTCTTCCTTCTCTTTTTTTTTTAATAAGGGAGGAGATAGATGGTTGTGCCCCGTGAGTGGTTCTAGGAGCAAAAAATGAAGAGGCAGCTACGGGGCTGCCTGTAGAAGAGGCTGATGCTGAAGAGCCACTACCACTCTCACGGTCAACTCTAAACCCTGATATTTGACTCTTCAGAGCTGCCTTGTTGAGTTTAGTGGTTTCTATTTCTCCCAATGAGTTCATGGCTCTTCTGATTATTTCTGGATTGGTGTTTGTGCAAGGGCCTACTTCATGCCCAGGAATTTGTGCCAGGTGGTATTTCAACCTATATACCCCCTGTCATGTGATGACCGCATAATTTGCAAGTCAAGTTTGATCGGTCAAACCCCTGATCAGGTTCACCAAATTCCCATAAAGGATCTAATTTCCTTGGCATGTTGGAAACTTTGAACATTGAAATTTGAACCTAGGGCACAAGAAAAATTGCAAGTTAAAAAATAAAATAAAATAAATTACAATTTTACATACAACATTTTGATTTTTTTCACAAAAAAAAAACCCTCAACTCAATGCAAAAATAATGGGAAAAAATACATGTTGAAACACAAACAAAAATAATGGGAAGAAACTAAGAGCACAAGAATAAATATAAAAAACAAAATTTAACAAACAATTTTTTGCATTTTTGACCAAAATATACCCTCTCAATAAAACAAAAACAAAAAAAAACACAACCAAGTGCAATCACAAATGATGAAAAATACATGAGTAATAGAAACCCATGGAAGAACAAGAAAAAAACAAAAAAAAATGGGTCAAATTTGATGCCCATACCTGGAAAAAACGTTTTGTCGGAGACACTTGGTCCAAATTCGATTTTTGTTCGTTTGGCTTGCAAGAAATTCTTCACTTTTGTCCAATCTTGGGCTTGTAGATCACGTATCTCCCTCCTTGGCTCTCCTCCTTCACTCCTTAGCTCTCATAACCAAACCTGTCCATGTGAAAATGAAAAAAAAAAAAATCAAAATCGCATTTTAACCCCGCTATTTTAGCATGCCACGATTTTTTCGTATCGAATCGCGATTTTTTGCCGATCGGCGATTTTTTCAAAAAATCAGGAAAACATCGCCGATAAAATCGTTGGCCGGAAAAAATCGCGATTTTTTGAAAACATCGCGATTAAATCACGATGTTTGCTTCACTGCTTGGGACATATTATATCTGGTGAAGGAATCGCAGTAGATCCTGAAAAAGTGAAAGCGATCATGGAATGGCCAGTACCTAAGAATGCACAAGAAGTGCGAAGTTTTATGGGTTTAGCAGGTTATTATCGAAGGTTCATAGAAGGATTTTCCAAGATTGCGAAGCCTATCACAACCCTCCAGCGCAAAGGTGTTAGATATGAATGGACTGAAACATGTCATAAAGATTTTTCCGAACTTAAAATATTATTAACTAGTGTACCAATTTTGCGAATACCTAATATGGACAAAGATCTTACTGTGTGTACCGATGCATCTAAACAAGGATTGGGTGCAGTATTAATGCAGGATAAAGGCGTAATAGCATATGCTTCAAGAAAATTAAAGCCACATGAAGAACATTATGCTACGCATGATTTAGAGTTAGCCACCGTGGTACTAGCTTTGAAGATTTGGAGACATTACCTAATAGGGAGAAACTTTGTACTCAAAAGTGACCACCAAAATCTACAATATTTACTCACCCAGAGAGACTTGAATGCTAGACAAAGACGATGGAGTGAATTCTTAAGTGAATATGACTTTGGAATTTCATATATAAAAGGGAAAGAGAATGTAGTAGCAGATGCTCTAAGGAGAAGACCGCGAATATTTTCTCTCATACCTATCCAGGTAGACTTAAGAAAACGAGTACTAGAACATCTTGTAAGAGACGGTTGGTACTTAAAAGTAAGGTCTGGACTGGATAGTAACCATTTGAAGGAACCTAAGTTTGTGTAATATTCCTAATTAGCATTCCTAATTGGAATATTTCATTTTTGTTTAATTTTGCCGCTTTAGCTAAAAATAATAAATAAAGTGAGAAATAAGAGGGGTCATCTCACTTTATAAAATAAAGTGCTTTCCTAGTTGATTGACGTTGTAACTTAAAGGGGTGGCCTTGGTGGTCCACACGTGTATGAGGGGAGGCCTCACGCTGACCCTAAGGTAACTGCGTAGGCCAAGGAGGGTGAAGGACGCAGTTAAGGTTTTGGAGGGAGTTTAGCACTATAAAAGGTGGGGTTTCCACTCCATTTGGCATTGTTGATATGATATTGATATTGAGAGCTAGACTTCTGTCTACTTCAGCACGCCGGTTGTTTAGTCGGTCTGCAGCACTGTTTAGTGCAAACTGAGTGTCTCCGGTCGGATATCTCACCCTTGGCTCCGGGGGACTTCGAGTCCCTGCTCGAGCAAGGTTTTTCCTTCAGTTTCAGTGGTGATTTGCAGCAGTTTTCTGGTGGACGTTTTGCAGAGGAGTTGCCCCTTTTTGTGACTGCGCAGTCTAGGAGAGAGGACGCAGTCCCAGCTAGGGAGGACGCAGTTATTGTGAGCAGGGTTGTTGTGTGGGCTTTTGGCAGAGATTTCAGCGTTTTTCAGCCCGAGGAGTTTTGCTATTTCATCCGGAGGGTTTGCAGGTGGATTCAGCCCTTTTTGCCAGCGTTTCCTTGGGCTTCTGCGCTGTCACTGGGAGAGACAGCGTTTTCTCTGGTGAGGGTTTATTTGGTGCATTTTCGGAGGTGGAGCATTTGCTTCACGATTTCTGGGTTTTGTCCGGAAGGTTGAGATCAGCTAGCCTTCCAGTTTTCAGCTCATTCTAGTGAGGGGATCAGCCCCTAGTTCCGGTGCATTGCAGCAGCAGCTTTCTACGGCAGTTTCTCCAGCCAGCTAGGACGCAGTCTCTATTGCAGCCATTTCTTATTCTGAGAGGGTCTCCACTTGCCTAGGGCAAGGATAGGTGCACTCATTCTGATTATCTTTGTACCCATATGCTTGTATTCTCAGATTAATAAAATGGCTTAGTGTTCTGGCATTTTATGTGTATTTGTTCCATATTCTGGTTCCGGCATTTTGTTCTATATATCTGTTTGTTGTATTTCTGCGTATTACTGGTTATTTCCCGTTGGGGATATTACAGTTTGAGGGATATAATCTAGAAGATGACGGAATTTTGCGATTCCGTGGACGGATGTACATACCGAATAGTGGAGATCTTCGAAACACCATCTTGAAGGAAGCTCACAAGGCAGTGTATTGTGCACATCTAGGAGTAAAGAAAATGTATATTGATACAAAAAAACTCTTTTCTGGACAGGCATGAAAAATGACATTGTTCAATTCGTTACTAAATGCCTTGAATGTCAGCAAGTAAAGGCTGATCACTGTCATCCAGCAGGTCTCCTACAACCCCATGACATTCCTATGACAAAATGGGAAATAATTTCTATGGATTTTATTGTTGGACTGCCTCTTACACCACAAAAGCATAATCCCATTTTAGTTGTGGTAGATAAATTAACAAAGAGTGCCCATTTTATTCCTGTAAGGGATACTTATGAAGTCGCCGATGTAGCTCGGGTTTTCATAAATGAAATTATCAGATTTCATGGGGTACCTAAGAAAATCATATCGGATAGGGATTCACGTTTTACTTCAAGATTTTGGCCATGTATGCAATCAGCAATGGGAACTCAATTAAATTTAAGTACCGCATATCATCCTGAAACAGATGGACAAACAGAAAGAGTAAACCAAGTACTAGAAGATATGCTAAGAATGCATGTTATTAACCAACAATCACATTGGGAAAAGTACTTGCCCTTAGTTGAATTTGCATACAATAATATTTTGTAATATCCCCAATGGGAAATAAACAGTAATACACAGCAAAACAACAAGCAGCTATATAGAACAAAATGTTGGAACTAGAATATGGAACAAATAGACATAAAAATGCCGGAAGTGCTAAGCCATTTTATTAATCTGAGAATATAATGAGATACAATGGATAATCAGAATAAATGCACCTATCCTTGCTCAAGGCAAGTGAAGAATCCTCTTAGAAAAATAGGAAATGGCTGCTACAGAAACTGCATCCCAGCTGCTGGAAGAAACTGCCGTAAACTGCTGCTGCTGGAATGAACTGAAGCTAGGGGCTGATCCCCTTGCCGGAATGAGCTAAAAATTGGCAGCCCACCTGAACTCACCACCCCGGACGAAACCCAGAAACCATATACCAAACGGACCACCTCCGAAAATCACCCCCAGAAACCCTCCTCCTACAAAAACGCTGTGCCTCCAGGTACAGCGCAGAAGCTCAAGAAAACGCTGGGAAATGGGGCTGAATCCTCCTACAAAACCTCCAGATGAAATGGCAACCTCCTCAAGGTACAGCTTATTTGAACCTTTAGCAAATTACCCCACCAATATGTTGCTCAACGAAGACGAGCGTCCTCACTGCGGCCCAAGTACTCCCTCTGAAGCTGGCGGTCACTCAGGCGGCTCCTCTGCCCGCGTCTGCGAAATCACTATGATCTGCTTGAAGCGGAAGGAAAAACCATACTCGACGAGGCTTTCCGAAGTCCCGAAGACGAGAAGACGCCGGATCTCAAATAGGAGACACTCGGTGTGCACTAAACGGTGTTATGAGGCCAAGCTAAATATTGTTTCTTGGTAGACGAAGTCTAGCGGCCGTATTATAATAATTAATCAATAATGCCAAATGGGGTAAACCCCCACCTTATATAGAGCTAGCTCTCGAAATCCCTATTGCGTCCTTGAGTTCCTCCTTGACCTGCGCAGTTACCTTAGGAGTCTACGTGAGGCCTCTCTCATGTGTGTGTGGACCCCCAAGGCTTTCCCCTTTAAGTTACAACGTTGCCTCTACTAGGAAAACACTTTATTTTATTTAAGTGAGTTAGACCCCTTTTCTCACTTTTATTTATTAATTAACTATAGTCGGCAAAACTATACAAAAATAAAATATTCCAATTAGCGGTGCTAATTAGGAATATTACAGTCTCCCCCGGCAAAACGTTGCTTGTCCTCAAGCAACTGAAGTGATGGATGCTGCAAAATCTTCTCATTCTCCCAAGTGGCATCCTCATCCGGCAAAAATTGCTTGTCCTCAAGCAACGCTGGAACAAGCCTACTCTCTAGCTGATGCTCCCCACCGATACTGCAAAATGTGCCTGGGTCCCACTGAAACCTCTCTGTCTCCTGCATCACTCTGATACGAAGGGATATCTCAACGCCGGGATCCCAAAGTGACCTCTCACAGTACCAGCCAACCAATAATCCTCCCGGATCCCATCGCCACCGTGGCCAATAATCGCCCAAGTCCCACGGCTCGGACTGTGCACTGCCTCTGGCTATGACTAATGCTCTAAGAGGTGAAGACCACCAATAAGCATCCATGCTCTCGGGCTCCTGCTGTGATGTACCTGTGACTGCATATGCTGCCTCTCCAACTGCATACCAACCCATCACCTCTCTCCAATCCACGTCTTGACTCAATCCCATGCTGACCCTGCTCTCCTGACATTGGGAAGGAGTCCTGAAGTAATGAGAATCGGTGCCCTCCTGCCAACTGGGATCTGTAACATCTACTATGTCCAAGGGCCCCTGCTCCGCTGTGCTCCCTACGTAGAGTACCGTACCATCAAGAGGGTACCAACTCACGATCTCCCGCCAGTCCATCCTGGAGGAAGCATCTGATGTAGCAACAACAACAACTGCATATGGAACATGCCTGGAAGGTTGCCGCCAACCCGTAATCATCTCCCACGGCCAAACTATCACATCTACCTCCAACATCTCCAGAGGATATGGATCTGTAGCTGCTGTCACGGTACTCGATGTCAATGCAACTGACTGCTCCTCCTCAATGACTGACCCTGCAGTTAGCTGCATCTCCACCACAAACTCGATGTGAGTGCCCATCTGGCTCTCTCTCAAAGGAATATCATGCCTGATGTGAGTAGTGTCCCCCTCTGTCGACTCAGGCTCCATCACCTGCTGCTCTAGCTGAATTGTCACAAGTGACTCTCCACCCAGAGCATCTCTCGCAGAGTCCCATGGCTGCTCACCCTGGACACTAAAATATAGCTCCGGTCCACTGTCACCATCCATGCAAGGCTGCCCTCGCTCCCCAGAAGCGGCCTCAACTGATCCTATGGACTCATGTGAAAAGGAGTCCTCACCCTGGCATACAGAAGGAATGCCCTCCTGTTCTACCTCCACCATCTCATCCACATCGAACATGCCATCCACCCTCTCGACAACGTGTCGATACAGTGTCTGGAGCCCAGACACATACTGGGATACTATCTCTGCTGTACCCCGTATCCTCTGCTCATGCATGATCTCGACATGCCCTGAGGGAAAAATGATGCATGTCTCCCTCATGACCTGCTCCCCAAGCGTAGGCTCAGTGATGACTGATGCACCACCTCTGCCAAGGATCATCTCATCCCCCAACCTGCGGCTGTCAACTAGCGCACCAACCCAGTGCCACTGCTGAGAAGTCTCTTGCCTAGTGTGTTGAGGGCCATCCAAATGTCATGGGTGTGCCTCACGGACCCTGCTGCTCATGCCCAAAGTGCCAAAGGACAACAACAAAATCGACTGTGCCCGTGAGTGATGTAGAAGAGGGTCGGGTGCGTGATTCCCCACTGATACCATCAAATATCGCTCATCTATCTCCCCATCGATCCTGGGTGAAATAACCACAAAGGTAAGCCCGATGTCCCTTTCCGTGAGTCTCCCTGGAGGCAATGATCTATGACCCTGCTGTGCAGCACCATAAACCCTCGCATACCATCGATCATCCATGTACTCCTTGACATGCCACTGCACACTGAGGCCTACCTCGGTATGCTGCTGGATACCATGCGCTACTGCTGTAGCACCCTGTACCGTCTCGTGCCCTGACTGTGTCCAGGCATCGGTCACGCTCCGCATGCTCTCAATGTGATGTAGGATACTCCTACTCCACAATACAGTCCCACACACTATGGTACACCACCATGCTACTCTATGTCCACCGGCAATCCACCGCTCAATGCTAGAGGCTCCCACACATCCCTGGATGTGATGACATGGAGCTGTGCCTCTACATGTCCGACTACCATCAACCGGTAACATCATCTCCACCGTCGTATCACTATACCTGCCGATGAAAGGATCATCACTCCAAATCCTCCTCAAGGGGTCCGAGAAGTGAATCTCCCTATGGGTCAGTAGTGTTACCACCACTGCTCGGCTCTGCTGCGTCCTCTGTGCCCCACACAAAGGTGAAGAATCCTTGGCCCCATACAAGGTGCCATCTAGTGGCCTGCCAATGCCACCTCCTCCGACAAGCTCTCGCCAAGGTATGTTGACCACCCCGTGATCCCGTGTACGAGTGTCATACCAAAACAACCTAGGAATTCACCCATAAACAAAGCTACGCTGAGCCGACCCAACCGCACATGCTCCGCTACTAGGCCAACTGTACTCGAAGGCACACGTCACCGACCCGCCCGGAAAATGATAGGGGATCCCACCCGGATCCCAATGCCAACTGGGTCCGTATGCTCAACACCTAGGAACTCGTCGAACCGCACCCTCGGGTCCACCACTATCTCCATATCCCGCTCCACCGAGTACCAACTCAAAATCTCTCTCCATCCAACCTCAACATATGGATGTTGTACCTTGTGCAACTCTGATCGTCTCATACCGCTATCCAAGTCAACATATGCGATCTGACTAGGTGGCTCTGCCTCTCTCTCTCCAACGGGAAGAGATGACCCAACAACATTGCTAGTCCCATCCATGCAGACCTGAAGGGGAATGATCTGACGCTGTAATGTGCCCACTGGTTGTACCATCAGGGAATCCAGCTGTTCCCCAATGCGGACCAACTTGGCCGCCGACTTGGCACAAGTCACTCTCATAAGGTTCTCCCGCCTCCCTGGTCTCCGCAACAAAATGGCCTCCCGTGACCGACGCGCCTCTCTCAAACCGTTGTCCGTCCGAGGGTCATTATACCGCTGTCTGCGACCATCATCCAATACCTCTGTACCTGTTAGTGCCTCATCGAAGGTGGATATATCTCCTAACGCCTCACCTATCTGTCGTGTGCTGCTACCACCTGAAGTCTCGGACACGACTCCGGTCATCACCTCAATGGATGGCTCTACTGGGGTAGGCTCTACCTTCTCCACTACCACATCAATCGACACAGCCAAGGAGGTCTCCAATGAGAGTGAATCCTGTGTCACACTAGGTGTAACCTCGAACTCCTTGCAATCCTGTGATCCCTCATCCTCCAAGTGCGAGGTAACCATTTTAATGGTTTCCCTCTCCGATACTCGGTCAAGCTGGAAAGAGGTATCCAACTTGTCCACCCAAGCTTCCTTTGAGCGCCTGGATGATCCGTCAAATGTCGGTAGATGGAATCTGTCCACTGTGCGCTGTAAGCCCCCATCATGTGAGCGCATGTTCCCTCTGTGAAAGTTGTGAGGTCTACTACCACTGGATCTCGAACATGCGTCTCCGAATGAGAGCCTTCATGAAATCCCCGCTCGTATGCCTGTCACAGAAAGGTCACCATCCCACTCGCATCTATCTTCGTCGCATCAGTTCCCATAAGTTCATCCAAATAAAAAGTAAGTGTATGGTAGGACGTGTAAGTGAATGTGATGCCATATGCCGTAGTGGCATCATGCTCCCGCAAATGGTGGGATGTGCCCCGATCCCTCACCAATCCAAAAATCCCTCGGGGGTTTCCCGCCTGCAACCTCCACATAGTTGAGTCTCTCGTGATACTCGTATGTATTGAATGCCTTTCTAAATCTCCTCTCATCATCATCAACTGCCATCGGCTCTTTCTGCTATGTGTCTTCAGGCTCCTCAGAAACTGCATGGCTGCTGCAAAACCATACTGCTGCTTAACTTCGACCTCCGATTTACCCACCGAAAACTACTCAGAAGATTCCAAGAATTTGGGAAGGTGATCCTTGTCCAAAACCCAGAAAAACCCAGAAAACGTTTCTTCTAATTCCAAACTTCAAAATTTGACCCTTTTTATTTTGTCCCTTTTTCCAACTGCGTTTCTGGTATTGCAACTGCTATTGCTCTGTATGATCTCTTTTCTGATGTCATAGACCACAGGCTGAGCCAGAATTATGCTTTGATACCACTGTAATATCCCCAAAGGGAAATAACCAGTAATACACGTAAACAACAAGGCCTATATAGAACAAAATGTTGGAACTAGAATATGGAACAAATAGACATAAAAATGCCGGAAATGCTAAGCCATTTTATTAATCTGAGCATATAATGAGATACAACGGATAATCAGAATAAATGCACCTATCCTTGCTCAAGGCAAGTGAAGAACCCTCTCATAAAAACAGGAAATTGCTGCTACAAGAAACTGCATGCCAGTTGCTGGAAGAAACTGCCGTAAACTGCTGCTGCTGGAATAAACTGAAGCTAGGGGCTGATCCCCTTGCCGGAATGAGCTGAAAATCGGCAGATCACCTGAACTCACCACCCCGGACCAAACCCAGAAACCATATACCAAACGGACCACCTCCGAAAATCACCCCCAGAACCCCTCCTCCTATGAAAACGCTGTGCCTCCAGGAACAACGCAGAAGCTCAAGAAACACGCTGAGAAAAGGGCCTGAATCCTCCTGCAAAACCTCCGGTTGAAATGGCAACCTCCTCAAGGCTGAAAAACGCTGAAACCACGGCCAAATCACCACACAATAACGTCAAGCCAACCAAGATGCTGCCTCTCCCTCAGAATCGTATTTTCCTGAATCAAGGTAATATCGGGCAGCCTTCGTAAAACGTTTACCGTAACCACCGCAAATCACCAACCGACACTGAACGAAAAACCCTGTGCCGAGTGTGTACCCACAAGTCCCCCTGTAGTTAAAGTTATACAGATTCTCCATCGAGAAAAGCGCCGCACTAAATAGCTAAGCCGTGGCATCAACTAAACAATCGGCGCAATGGGCAGCATTTAAGTCTAGCTCTCAATATCAATATCATATCAACAATACCAAATGGAGTGAAACCCCCACCTTTTATAGTGCTAGCTCCCTCAAAACCCTAAATGCGTCCTTGAGTTCCTCCTTGACCTGCGCAGTTACCTTAGGAGTCTACGTGAGGCCTCTCTCATGTGTGTGTGAACCCCCAAGGCTTTCCCCTTTAAGTTACAACGTTGCCTCTACTAGGGAAACACTTTATTTTATTTAAGTGAGTTAGACCCCTTTTCTCACTTTTATTTATTAATTAACTATAGGCGGAAAAACTATACAAAAATCAAATATTCCAATTAGCGGTGCTAATTAGGAATATTACATATTTATCACAGTTCAATTGGAATGCCTCCATTTGAAGCATTATATGGAAGACCCTGTAGAACACCATTAAGCTGGGACAGATTCGAAGACCGGGTAATAGTGGAGCTAGAATTAATCCAAGAGATGGAAGAAGAAGTAAAGCAAATTAGACAAGGATTGAAAGAGGCACAGGACAGACAAAAATGTTATGCCGATGCTCATAGGACAGATAGAAGCTATAAAATAGGAGATCAAGTTTTCATCCGCATCAAACCAAATAAAAACACTATATGGTTTGGAAAAGGAACAAAATTATCTCCCCGATTTATTGGACCATTCAAAGTCCTGGAAAATATTGGACCTGTCACATATCGTCTTGCACTGCCACCCCATTTGCATAAAATTCATAATGTATTTCATGTATTTGTTTTACGACACTATATTGCTGACAAATCTCATAATCTTTAATGGAAGGAACTGCAGGTATCGGATGAGGGAACCATCACGGTCGAACCATTACGTATACTGGAATGTAAGGTTCGACAGCTCAGGAACCGTCTAGTAGACCAAGTTAAAGTCCAATGGGACAAATATAGTCTCGGATCGGCTACTTGGGAAGATACGGAGACGATATGTCAAAATTACCCCAACCTGTGCTAATTTTGAGGAACTAAAAATTTATGTATATGTAACTACTTTATTTTGGACTTTTGAGAACATTTGAGAAATAAATTTTATTTTGGCTTGTATACAAATACTATAAAGATATAATGTTTATCTAACTCTGTTGATACACAATATATGTGTTTATTGTTATTGTTTATTTAACTTTACTGGTACATGGATACCAATATGCCATTTAATTAACATTGTAGAAATATGAAATTAGATTATAAAATTTCGCTATAAAAATATCTACAAGTTTATTTCATTTTTGTATGATTAAAATATAAATAACAGCATAGTTCCATTTTCATGTAAAATAACTAAATATGTTAAGTCATAAATGATAACATGTATAGACTATACCAAATTGTTATATAAATGCAAATTGTTTTGAATATATCAATGCATATGTTATGATGTATGGGCAAGTGTTTGAATTGCATATAAGACCGTTCCAAAATGACTATATGATGACAAAGTTTCAGAACAATAGAGACCCCTTGAGATTTTATATTATTCTGAGTTCTAATAGGAAGGGTGGAGGTATTGCCCACCGTTTATCTTCCAAAACCTGGAGTCATGGGTGGACTGTGCGAGTCACGCTCCCCTAGACGTGTGATGATGACTGCCGGATGCCTATTAGGATATTAGGTTGATAGAATCGACACTATTTATGAATGGTTAGCTCACTGTATAGGGCACCATTTCATATCCAGTAGAGGATGGATAGGATGGGAGCGGAAGAGATTAGGAAGGATCGGATGATATTAGAATAGCTTGGGAACCGGACTAAAGCAGAGCATGACTATTATAAATAAAAATTTTAAATATTTAAAGCATTAAATTCTAAATTATTTTCGCAATAAACAAATGATAAATATTTCAATTAAAAATACAATTTTTAGGTGATTATATTAATCACTAAACAATTGCTGACATATTATATAAAATGTAACTTCGGGACGGAGTTTTCTTAAGAGGAGGTGTATGTAATGACCCACCTAAAAGAAGCCCTAGAATGTGAATATTAGCATATATATGAGGCATGCATATGATAGCTACATATGCACGCATCACGTATATCGCACTAGTATACATACTAGTTGATATTATAAATACCTAAGTATAGGACAATGAATCAGTTATTAATGCTAAGTAATTATCTACTCACTAAAAATTAATGAATATATCTAAATTGGAGTATTAAGTCACCCCGTGACATGAAACAAATTAAAACACTATTCAAATGGGTGTATATATATAAAAGGTTATATAAAAGTGAGAAATTAATAATTTTATATTTTATATTAATTAAACAAATTATAAGGACTAAGTAATATATTCAAAAGCATAAATATTATATTAATGCCTAAAATAAAAGTATCGATTATGGAAGTTCATTATCTCTTAAAATAAAAAGAATTGAGTCAATTATATAATAACCTTATTCAGTGATAAGCGACCGCCTCCAAAGTAAAACATGGAGGTTACACGTAACACGAGAGGTGTAAGAAAATAAGGAGGTAGGAACATTAAAGCGATAAAATGGGTGGAAATAAAGGGGGAAAGGATGGAGAAAAATTGAGAGTTGGGGAAAAACAAGGACAAGTAAGATCAGGAAATCAGTGAGTCTCCACTGTACTTGAACTTTGGGCACGGGAGACCGAAATTCCTCATATTGAAGGATTTTTGGTGCTGAATACTACAGTAGTATTCAGCTGGTTGGGAGGTTTAGTCTTTTGGATCGAGGATAAGCACGGAAACAGTGCAACAAGAGGATTTTACAGCAGTGAAAATCGTCCCAGAACACAGCAAAAGGGTATCAGGGTAGTATCTGCAAAAATTTATATTTCATGAATTTGTAAATTCTGTATGGAAGAAAAATACTGGTTATTTGCCGAATTTTGTGTTTTATTTCCAAATTTTTGCATAAATTATCATTCTGTTTATTTCAAATCATAACTCTGGCATAAATAAATTTCAAATACTTATGGAAAATCCTAAATTTCAAAGATTGTACCTGTTAGATTTCCATGAAAATTTACAGAAATTAAATTCTATTATCAGCAGACTTTTAGTTAAATTGTAAAATAGGGTTATTACAAAAACTGAAGGTTCTAGCTGCAGGAAGCAGCGAGAAAAGCAGCAGAAACGCAGATCTGAAGGGGCAGCGCAGTTTTCAGAGGCAGATTCACACAGAGAGAAGGGTGACGTTGTCTAACGCTGTGTCCTAGCAAGCCCACGCAATTACTGCGCAAAGACAACTCAGAAACGGCATTGGATTGGTCTGAAGCCAACCAGTGTGATTCAGATCTGAATCTATCAAATCCAGAAAAGACTGCAGAAAAGTTGCAGAAATTCGAAAGGCGCTGGTGGGGTTAATTTTCTGAAGTTTCCAGATTTTTAGCCTTAGCACAAGTGACAAAGAGCAAGAGGAGATCAGCTTCTCAGAAAGTTTCTAACCAAAGGAAACTTGCAGTTTGATCAGAGGATCAAAGAATAAGTTGAATCATAGTTGATTTGCTAGATTTCCAAGGAGGGAAATTAGTTGTCAGAGGGAGAAAAAGGTGCATGTCTCACCAAGGACCTTAGATCCATTTCTCTAGCAAAGAGAAAAGGAAATTCAGAAACATTCTGAGCAGATGGCTCCTCATGGACTGTGTGATCAGGATAGGTTGGATGGCCTCTCAAACTTTTCAGTTTGGAAGGAAAGGATCCTGATAGTCCCTGAGACATACAATCTTAGAGACCATGCAGAGCAAACTCTGGCCACACCGACAAATCTGGATCTCCTTCGGAAGCATAAGGAGGTTGTTGGGCATGCCAAGCGGTTAATTATGGATGGTATCAAGGACCATATTGTACCACATGTAGCTGAGAAGAAGACAGCTAATGAGATGTGGAAGGCCTTGACTTCCCTGTATGAGGGAAAATCTGTCCAAAGAAAGATGTTGTTGGAGACTCAGATGAGGTCATTCATGATGACCAAGGGAGAAGACATGGAGCATTTTCTCTTTAGATTGCAGTCAATCAGAGATCAACTGACTGCAACGGGTGCAACCGTGGATGATGATGTGATAGTTAGGATTGCCCTCAATGTAGTCACAGATGAGTGGGAAACCTTTGTCCAAAGTATCTTGGTCAGAGCAGACCTCCCAAATTGGGACAGCTTGTGGTCAATTCTGCATCAAGAAGAACTCCGCAGATTCACTAAGAGGCAGCACAGCCCTGCACTGAGCAAAGTGAAGAATAAAGATGAGGAAGATGCAGCCTTGGCATCAAAGAAGCAGCCAAAGAAAAAGAAGGATCTTTCAAAGATCAAGTGCTTCCAATGTGGTGAAATGGGACATTTTGCCAGCAATTTAATCTTTGAAAAGGACAGGAAGCATCTTCTTCCAAAACGACTATAGCCAAATGATGGTCGAGTCTCCTGAACGACCATGGTGCTCACCCAAACCCGGAGGTGGGTGACATGGATATATGAAGACTACATAGAAAGAAAGCCGAGATCATTGAGCAACTCATCTCTTGGAAATCACCGCTCGACTACGACGACCTTGAGAGCAGTGGGGACAAGTGGAAGAGACGGTGCATAGATCACGAATGAGCGAGCGAGAGGAAAAGATAGCAGAGATCTAAGGGCCGGGAGGAGAAGCGACGACGACGGTGGGTGCGGCCCGGCGGCGTGGTATGTTCCCCCCCATTTAAAGGGGCGTCTTGGCTTCAATATTGCAAGGGGTTTAATTACACAGGCAGCTGGTTGTGCATCGTTCTTTAGATACCGACACGGATGCGTAGCCTATGGAGCTTCGACTCGGCAGGGTACGACCCCGCTCGGCTTGTCGCTCAAAAATTGAAGGAGAGGGTGCGATTATTTCTACCTAGTTCCCGAAGTTGAAGTCATAGCTGAATACGACGATGGCGGTGCTATGAACGACACGGATACGACACATTGAAGAGGCTGCCGATCGAGCTTGCGGTGGCGGTGGCGAAGTCATGGGCAGCAGTCGAGAATGGCGATGGCAGTGTAGAGTTAATTGGCAGGCAAGCATCGACATGGAAACGATTTTAAAAAAATCATTCAATACATAAGTATGATGTGTTGCTAGAAACACACCAGTGCTAAGAAATTGTTGAGATTTTGTGTATTTGGGGTAGCATCAGTTGTCCTCTAGCTCCCAAATTTTGAGGAAGGACTAGAGTACACTTGATCTACAAGACCCAGAAATTGATTTGGGAAATTTCATTTGGTTTAGGAGATATGAAATTAATTAATTATTTTAAATAAATAAAGTGAATTTAATTAAACATGTGATGAAATTGTCTTAAGTCACACGGACCAAGCTTTCTTTTAATCGTAGCCATTGATTCAATATCTGATCATGGTCGTTGGTTTCCCAAAGAGAAAAGTATAAAGGAAAGGCTTGGGGTCATTTGTAAATACACACAGAGGCAGAGCACTGAAGCTAAGCTGAGATTCTAGGGCAGGGTTTGCTAAGAATACTCAGAAGTGTTTCAGCTACAGAGGGGGGAATTTAGGCCAAGGGGATGATCTGATCCCGGGGTCTAAAATACACAAGAGGCAGAGATCATCTCAAGGACAGCGCAGAAGAAGAGAGCAGCAGCAGCAACAAGGACAGCGCCGTCCCTCTAAGGACATCATGATTTTCAGCAGGAAGTCCTCAAAGGGTTACGCAGAGACCCTATGGGGCAGCGTAGTGACTGCGTCACACAGTCTGGGGTAACGCAGTCTCTTCCGGAGCAACGCTGAGGGTTTGAGGGGCTTTAGAGGCTGACGCAGAGGCTTTCAGGGGCAGCGTTGGGGTTTCTAGGCCCTAACCTTGGCTGAGTTCTGTAAATCCTGTTTGAGGGTGTGGATCAGTCATTATTTTGGCCCTAGATCAGCCAATGAGCTGTAGATCTAGTATATTCTCTGTCGAGATTTCCAGATTTGTGTATTCAGAAAATTTCTTAATAATAAAACCCTCCAGCAGCCAGAGACCGGTTTTCCCGCATTGGATTTTTCTGGGGACTATTTGTCTAGAAATAACTGTGTCACTTTGTCTATGTGTGCATGAACTTGTTCTAGATCTGGATGGGTAGAGATTTGTTATCTGTTTTGCTTCGATTTTAACTTGAATTTATTCAGTTAATAACTTGTCTAAGTAGGAGGAGCATAACCAGATTAACAGTAATAATTTATGCATAAAGTATAAGGATTTAGAAATTTCTACAAAACATACATGACAAATCATAAATTCAAAGCATAAACTATTACAAGTTACAACACATTTACTCATGAATGATCATTGATAACAGACACATAATGAAAATAGCAATATCGAAATATCCAAAACCAGCCTTTATTATATATCAAAATCTGAAAATCAGCAAGTACAATAAAGTCAAAAGACTAGTACTCATTATCAGAATCCTCATCAAATATAGCAGCAAAAGCATGCTCAGTAGTGGATTGTAAATTTATGTAGATGTTCTATGCTTGATGCAACTTTACTTTTCACTACAGCAATCACATAAACAATCAAGTAAAATGCTGATAGAACATACCAGAGGATCTATAGAAGACAAGTCAAAAACAGATAAAAGTGATGGTGCATTACGGCAGTCAACGAGATGCTTCAACCAACAAAGACTCCTTGGTCAGCCAACCCAGCGTGTGTCACAACAGCCCTCAAAACAACCACACGGTCAACTCAAAGTCAACCCAAAAAAAATCAACGATGTCCAAAAAAGTCAATGCAGGACAGCAGCAATAAAGTCAACGCAGCTTGGTCTTCGGTCAACCTTTTGACCTCGATTTTTGTGCCAATGTCTACGGCCTTCCAAGATCGAAGTTTCCACCAAAATTCAACCTCTTTGGACCATGCGTTGACCAAAGTCAACGCTAGTCAAACTTGCATGGAAACCCTAGCTGCAGTGAATTTCGTCCAAACCCTAGCTGCAGAAATTCGTCCTTCTTCCCACGTGTGAACCGAAATTGCCTCCAAGGAGCTCGTACTAAATCAGAAGAGGAGATGTTGTGTGAGGATGAGATGAGTGAAAAAGTCCTCCAATGTTGACTCTATTTATATCAATCACTGAGGTGTGTGACACATCTGCTGGGGGTGTAAAACATAAGGCCGACCCGGCGCATATTTGAAAATTAATAAAAATAATTCCAAAATAAATATTCGCATATCGAGGATTTAAGATCAATTTTTAGATCGATCTTACACTCTACGAAAAGGAACCAATACCAAATGTTAGTGTCTTCATCGAGCATCCACAACATGGAGTTTTGGACCTAATTGTCCAATTTTAACACTCCTCTCCTTCAAGAGAAACTCCATCCACACCAATACCAATCAACAACACGATAGTCATCTGTGTGCGTAACTTGCTTTCAACCGCTGTTGTGGAAACGAAGTGGAGTGGGAAATAAAGAGAATCATTACGGTGAGCAGAATCTCAAAGAGGTCCGAAACCTCTATCGGACTCACAAAGAGTCTCATACCAACCCGAAGTTGGTTTACCTGACTCGAAGCCAGTAGGAGGTTTGAAACCTTGCTTGGACTCAAGAGAGTCATATATAGTAACCTACAGTTAGTCTCACTGACCTGAAGTCAGTTGGAGGTCCGAAACCTCACATGGACTGAAAGAGTCAAATACCAACCCGAAGTTGGTTTATCTAACCCGAAGTCAGTAGAAGGTCTGAAACCTCACTAGACTTGATCCCAGATCAAGTGGTTGGACACGTGTCATCCTAGATAGAAAGTACGGCAATCTCTGATGCCTCCATCAGTCTTTGCTACTAATCTCTAGCTTTTCCCACCTCATTGGCCAAATGAGAGGTACTTCCCATGAGTCCGGAACTCAAATGGGTAGGATGCATACGGGGCACAAATCAAGAGATGCGAACTAACTCAATCATCACAGTGGGGCCCAAGCACACCAACAAGGTTCGGCAAGCCTAGCCCTGTGGTTGCCTATAGCTCCAAGAAGATATCCCCAAAGCCCCCTAGAGCTCCTAGAGCTCATCATCCAACAGGACCCTCAGAATAGGGTCATTCCACGATTCCAAGATTCTCACGGAAGGTTAGGAACATGACCTTCCCCAAGGGCATAGTGAGAATATCCGTAACCTACTCATCAGTTCCTATGATCGAGCCTTACGGCGCCTCGCTGTACCATATCCCAGATAAAGTGGTACCAGCCATCAACATGCTTGGATCGATCATGGAACACGAGATTCTATGACAAACGAATCCCCCTCTAGTTATCACAAAGGATAACAGTGGCATCTAGCACATGCTCGAACAGCTCACTAAAGAGCTTCCGCAACCAAGTGACTTCACAACAGGCCCGAAGCAGATCTACCTGTGAAGTAGCATCCAAATGTGCTCTTGCGATCCACCACACTGCCAGCCCAATCGGCATCAGTATAACCAAGGAGTGTCATGCTCCTGGCAGTGTATCTCAGCGCAAGGTCTATCGTGCCCCAGAGATATCTCAAGAGTTTCTTGGCACCAACCCAGTGAATGTTATGATCAACCATGTGTTGACTCAAAGTGTTCACTACAAAACATACGTCCGGACGGGTGTTCACTAAGAACATCAGGGCCCCTGCGAGTTGACGATACTCAGTAGGATTTGTCAATACAGGCCCAACAGCGCTGCCACTCAACTTCTTGAAGTTGAGCTTCATCGGTGTCGACACAGACTTGCAGTCCACCATACTAAATCTTTCCAGAAGCTTCACAATGTGTTTTCCTTGAGAAAGGAAAATCTTGCCAGGTCTCTGCCAAACCTCCAGGGCTAGGAAGTAGTGCATCAGTTCTAGGTCTTTCATCTCAAACTCAGCAGCGAGCTCCCTCTTGCACTGATGAATGAGAGGGTCAGCACCTGTCAAGAAGAGGTCGTCCACATACAACACCAGAATGAGAGACTTCTCTCTATGAACCTTGAATTAAAGGTTCGGATCAACATTACTACGAGTGAAGCCCAACTCCATCAGGTAGCTATCTATCCTCTCGTACCAAGCTCTGGATGCTTCCTTCAACCCATAGAGGGCTTTCTTCAACCTGCAGACATGGGTGTCCTAATCCTGGACTTCGAACCCCAGAGGTTTCTCCACATACACCTCTTCCTTTATTCTCACCATGCAGAAGTGCGGTCTTCACATCCATCTGATGAAGACTCCATCCTTGCGTAGCAGCAAGGGCTATGATAGATCGGATGGTGGTCATAGGTGCAAGTATGTCATCATAGTCTATGCCTTCTTTTTTTTTTAGAGAAGCCACGATCAACGAATCTTGCCTTGAACTTCTTAGCACTTTCATCAGATCCATGCTTGATCTTGTAGAGCCATTTTGAGGTGACAACTACTTTGACCTCCGGTCTAGGAACCACATCCCAAACATCATTCTTCATTATGGACTCATACCCTTCGTGCATAGCATCCTTCCAGACTTGATGCTTTACGGCTTCCTCAAAAAGATCCAAGCTCGGATTGTACAATGGTACTCATGGCTGCTAGATACCCTTGGTATCTACTCGGCTTCTTGCTTTCACGAAATGTCCCCCTTGGGGCCATATGTCCCTCAACAGCCTCGAGAGTGTCCCTGAGCCATGATGGTCTCTTTCCCAGTGAAGGAGGTGGGTCAATCGGGTCCATTGGTCCTTCAACATCAGGGATTGTCTCATCCTTCGGTTCCTCTTGATTTCCAGGCCTTGCTTCATGACCTTCCTCAGATCTCGGAAGATTGACTACTTTCCTCAAGGAAGTATCTTCATCAAAGGTGACATCGTGGCACATCTCCACTTCCCTTTGACCAGGCACATAGAATCTATAGGCCTTCGAAGTTTCGCTATAGCCCACAAACATTGTGGTCCCCCTCTTGATGCTAGCTCCTCTGCAAAAGTTCTTGAACTAGTTCGTCTCATATTCAGTGCCATTATCGGTCTGTCGGATAGCATCTCATGTCATTGCTCCTAGTGGACTTCCTCCAACCTGGTAGAGTGTATCAATTCTAGACCCAAACATGATGGCTTCCTTGAAGCTCTTCTTCCACATACGCACCTTTCCATCAGTGAATGCCACATTGAAACCTTTGTCTTCCATGGCTGATATAGACACGAGGGTCTTCTTAAAATTAGGTACATAGAGTACATCCTGTAAGTGGAGGACTTGACCTTGAGACAAGTGGAGGGTCACAGTCCCTGTCCCTTTCACGGGATATGTGGCATTATCTCCAAGGATAATTTCCAGATTAGTATCCTTCTCAACCATATCAGAAAGTGCTTCTTTGAACCCAGTGATGTGCCTTGAAGCACCACTATCTATTAACCAGAAATCCATAGTGTCAAGTGGAGATGCAGCAAAGAGGGCAGATACAAGAATGAATTCATTTCTTTTATCAACAACATGTGATTCCTCATACCTTGAGTTTCTTGACCTTTTGAAAGGTTGATCATTTGCGCCGGAGGGAGCCTTCCTTTTTCCCTTGAACCTATTGTTCCTTTGATTGCCATTCCTCCGGTTGTTGTTGTTATCATCACCATCGGGAGAATCCTTCTTGAAAGGACATTCTCTAGCATAGTGACTAGGCCTATGACAAGTGAAGCACTTGCCCTTCTTTCCTTGGGCCCCTGCTTTTCCCTTGTTCTTTGGACCACCAGAGTTCTTCTTTCTAGAATGAGCAGCGTATGCAACGTTTCCTCCATTTCCATACTCCTTCATTCTTGATTCTTCTTGAACGGATCTTGACAGTACTTCGTCAAAGTCTGGTATCACATTATTATTTAGAATGGTAGTGTTGAACACATGCCATTCAGATGAGAGCCCTCCAAGTGCGGTGAGCACCATCTCTCGATCGGCGATTGTCTCCCCAATAGGCAGCAGATTGTTCCTGATTTCAACCAGCTTCAGAAAGTATGATTGAACAGACTCATCCCTGTCTTTCTTTAGATTCTTCAATTGATTCTTGAAGAATAGTACTTGATTCGCATTGTTGGCCTTGAACATGAGGATCAATTTATCATACATCTCTTTGGATGTGCCCAACTCAGAGATGTAGGCCACCAAACTTTTATGAATGGATTCCCTGATCATCAGCTTTGCTTTGATCTCCCCCTTCTTGTACTTTGTTTTGGCAGCAGCAGTAGCAGTGGATGGAAGTTCTTGGATTTTACCTTACACATAGTCCATGACATCTTGGTCCTCCAATTTGAGATCCAATATCATCTTCCAACCATGGAAGTCATCCTTCCTAGTCAATTTGTCATCCTCCTTGAAGCCATAGTTTGTGGAACCCATTTTCCTCTTTGGTGATTGCAACAAATAGTCTTCACCTCAGCTCTGATACCTTGTAAACTTATGTAGATGTTCTATGCTTGATGCAACTTTACTTTTCACTACAGCAATCACATAAACAATCAAGTAAAATGTTAATAGAACATACCAAAGGATCTATAGAAGACAAGTCAGAAACAGATAAAAGTGATGGGGCGTTACGGCAGTCAACAGGATGCTTCAACCAACAAAGACTCCTTGGTCAGCCAACCCAGCATGTGTCACAACAGCCCTCAAAACAACCACATGGTCAACTCAAAGTCAACCTAGAAAAAGCCAACGATGTCCATAAAAGTCAACGCATGACAGCAGCAAGAAAGTCAACACAGCTTGGTCTTCAGTCAACCTTTTGACCTCGATTTTTGTGCCAATATATACGGCCTTCCAAGATTGAAGTTTCCACCAAAATTCAGCCTCTTTGGACCATGCGTTGACCAAAGTCAACGTTGGTCAAACTTGCATGGAAGCCCTAGCTGCAGTGAATTTCATCCAAACCCTAGCTGCAGCAAATTCGTCCTTCTTCCCACGTGTGAACCAAAATTGCCTCCAAGGAGCTCGTACTAAATCAGAAGAGGAGATGTTGTGTGAGGATGAGATGAGTGAAAAAGTCCTCCAATGTTGACTCTATTTATATCAATCACTAAGGTGTGTGACACATCCGCTGGGGGTATAAAACCTTGAAGGCCGACCTACACATATTTGAAATTATTAAAAATAAATTCAAAATAAATGTTTTGCTCATCAAATTAAGATCAATTTTAGATCGATCTTACACCTCTCTGAAAGAGGAACCCAATACAAATATTGGTATCTTCATCTGAGCATCACAACATGGGGTTTGGACACATAATGAAAATAGCAATATCGGAATATCCAAAACCAGCCTTTATTATATATCAAAATCTCAAAATCAGCAAGTACAATAAAGTCAAAAGACTAGTACTCATTATCAGAATCCTCATCAAATATAGCAGCAGAAGCATGCCCAGTAGTGGATGGTGTAGCTGTAGAAGATGTTTGGCCAATTCCACTTCTATCATCCTGGTCCTCAATATTCAAGGCAGCAAGAGAGAGATCCAAATCAAGATATTTTGGATTCACATCCCATTCCTTAGAAGGACCATTGCCATATTCTGCAGCCCTACGAGATGCAAGATGAAGGTTGGAGTGCACATAAACAAGCTCCTCTGCCTTCTGTGAGCCCAACCTATTGCGCTTCATAGAATGAATAAAACCATAGGTGCTCCAATTCCTTTATGTTGATGAAGAGCTTCCCACTTGTGAAATGTTAAATTTTGGAAATGTTCTATGCAATTTCAGATTAGGGCACACAATACTGAAGCAGATAGAACATAGTAATAGATCGATAGAAGACAAACCAAAACAAAGATAATAAATGATGGCGTTACAGCGATCAGCAAGATGCTTCTACCAGCAAAGTCTCCAATAGGTCATACAGCCAAGCGTGTCACACATAACCTAGAACAACCCAAACAAAGAACAGTCCATATATTACGCAGCTCCAACGCTATCTAGAGAGAGAGAATTTCTCCACACAAAATGTGTGTCAAATGAACTCTAAGTCTCTCCAATATATAGGAATCTTTGGGGGTGTGTGACACGTCCTTTAAGACATTTGAGTCTATATTTAATTCTAGGCTGACCTAGCACATAAGTGGAATAAATTCAAAGTACATGTTCTACTCATCCGATCGAGATGATCTTTAGATCAATCTTACACCTCTCCGAAAGAGAAATCCAATAAAAATATTGGATCGTCATCTGAGCAACACAACCCGGAGTTTGGACCTAGTTGTCCAATTTTAACACTCCCTCTCAACTAGGGAGAACTCCGTCCACAAGTGCAATCCAAACATCGTGCGTCATCCCACCGTAACTTGCTTTGCTGGCCTCTTTATTTCAGAACAGAAGTGGGTCAGTCACAAAGACATCATACTCGGCTGATAGATTCAGCCCAGAGGTTCGAAACCTCTATAGGACTCGCAAAGAGTCTCATACCAACCCGAAGTTGGTTTACCTGACCCGAAGTCAGTTGGAGGTCCGAAACCTCACTAGGACTCACGAGAGTCATATACTAACCCGAAGTTAGTTTCACTGATCCGAAGTCAATTGGAGGTCTGAAACCTCGCTAGACTTGATCCCAGATGAAGTGGTTGGACACGTGCCATCCTAGACATAGAGAGTACAACAATCTCCAATGCGTCCATCGATCTTGCTATGATCTCTATTCACATTTCCCACCTCATTGGCCAAATGAGAGGTACTTCCCATGAGTCCGAAACTCCATGGGTAGGATGCATACGGGGCACAGATCAGAGAGAGGTAAACCATCTCAATATCATCACGGTGGGGTAGAAGCACACCAACTAGGTTCGGCAAGCCTAGCCCTGTGGTTGCTTATAGCACCAAAGCTATCCCCAAAACCCCCCCTTGGAGCTCCCAGAGCTCATCGTCCAACAGGACCCTTAGAATAGGGTCGTTCCATGATTCCAAGATTCTCATGGAAGGTTAGGAACATGACCTTCCCCAAGGGCATTGTGAGAATATCCGCGACCTGCTCATCAGTTCCTATATGATCGAGCCTTACGGCGCCTCGCTGTACCATATCCCGGATAAAGTGGTACCAGCCATCAACATGTTTGGATCAATCGTGGAACCCGGGATTCTATGACAAATGAATCCCCTCCTGGTTATCACAAAGGATAACGGTGGCATCTAGCACATGCTCGAACAGCTCACTAAAGAGCTTTCGCAACCAAGTGACTTCACAACGGGTCATACATGCTGCAATGTATTCGACCTCAGCGGTGTTCAAGACTACCGTCTTTAGTTTCTTGCTTGAAGCAGATTTACTTGTGAAGTAACAACCAGATGTGCTCTTACGATCCACCACACTGCCAGCCCAATCGACATCAGTACATCCATGGAGTGGTCATACTCCTGGCAGTGTATCCCAGCCCATGGTCTATCGTGCCTCAGAAATATCTCAAGAGTTTCTTGGCACCAACCCAGTGAATGTTGTGATCAACCAAGTGTTGACTCAAAGTGTTCACTGCACAACATATGTCCGGACAGGTGTTTACTAAGAACACCAGAGCCCCTACGAGTTGATGATACTCAGTAGGATTTGCTAATACGGGCCCAACAGCGCTGTCGCTCGACTTTTTGAAGTTGAGCTCCATCGGTGTCGATACAGAACTAAATCTTTCCAGAAGCTTTGCAATGTATTTTCCTTGAGAAAGGAAAATCTCGCCAGGTCTCTGCCAGACCTTAGGCCTAGGCATCAGTCCTAGGTCTTTCATCTTGAACTCAGTAGCGAGCTCCCTCTTTCACTGATGAATGAGAGGGTCAACATTTGTCAGGAAGAGGTCGTCCACATACAATACCCGAATGAGAGGCTTTTCTCTATCAACCTTGAAGTAAAGGTTCAGATCAGCATTATTACGAGTGAAGCCCAGCTTCATCAGGTAGCTATCTATCCTCTCGTACCAAGCTCAAGGTGCTTGCTTCAGCCCATAGAGGGCTTTCTTCAACCTACAGACATGGGTGTCCCTAACTTGGACTCCGAACCCCAAAGGTTGCTCAACATACACCTTCTTCCTTTATCGCATCATGCAAAAATGCGATCTTTACATCCATCTGATGAAGACTCCATCCTTGTGTAGCAGCAAGGGTTATGATTGATCGAATGGTGGTATATCGGGCCACAGGTGCAAGTGTGTCATCATAGTCTATGCCTTCCTCACAGGCAACGGATCTTGCCTTGAACTTTTCAGCACTTCCATTAGGTCCATGCTTGATTTTGTATCAAGGTGACAACAGCTTTGATCTAAGGTCTTGGAACCATCACCCTCGCATCCTCGCATCCTTGCAGATTTAAATACTTTACAGCTTCTTCACATGATCTAGGCTTATATTGTACTCGTGGCTGCTAGATACCCCTGGTATTTATATGGCTTCTTGGTTTTCCTCCGGAATTTCCCCCTCTGAAGCCATATGTCCCTGAGCCATGAGGATCTTCTTTCGTTCAGCAATGGTATCTGCTCAGGAGCATATACAGATATATTCTCCCTCTTAATGCCAGCTTCTCTTTCGAGAGAAGACTTCTAATTTAAATGAGGGCATCCAAGACACTAGCTTGGTAAGGAGTTTTATTCTCCCATAGTCAAAGCCATTAAAGACTCATAGCCATATACAGTCATATTGCTTTCATGCATGTTGACACATATCATATGCTTGTCAAATAATGGAAATCATTTATTCATAACTTTACAGGCTTTGTTAAGCATGGTTCAAGACTCCAACGACGTGACTGAAGGCTGTAAAGACTTCTCAGTTCACACTTTATCATTACGCTGTAATGTAAGACTGATACAGATTACTGCGATATCGCTGATTATGATGTGTCATAATTTTATCTTACCCATCACTATCTTCTTCATCATGGTCATACTACCATATAGTATTTGAAGATTTCAACTTCCATGGTCATACATATTTTTCCATATGTCGCTAAACAGGGATAATGTATCTACAAGCCTTAGCTTGTGTCTTATAGCAATTACCTGTTATTCTGAGGAGATCTGTTGGAGCTTCCTCAAACAGCCTTCTAAGACTGCAACTTACTGAACTGGGGATCCAATCTGCCATGGTTTATCCTGCACCTGAGACATTGCATCCTAATTTGCTTCCAGATCTGCCCATTTGCCATTTTTCTGGTTATTTCAGAGGACTGCTCCTAAGGCTGTTAAGAGTTTGCCTAGCTCAATGACAATTCAATTTCCCTTGTCACTCTTCCAAAGACTTACATCTTTTCCCATCTCATCAATAATCTGACCGCTACATAGAATTTCCCCAAGGGTTTCTGCAGTCAACCTTCTAAAAATCCTTCCAATTCCAGATTTGCACAAATATAGATGCTCCAAACAGTGAATTTAGCTTTCTACACATCAGTCCATACCTTATGTGGTACCTTTCTGTTCGCAGATCTAGCACAGTCATAAGTGCACATCAATCATTGTTGTTCATCACCTATGAACATACTTTATTTTGAATTTTTTTTAATTTTTTTTCAAGGTACCCAAACATATTTGCCCTATGATTTCAGTGCACAGCTCCTAAACATGTGGTCTTAAATGCCACAGTATGTCATCTTCTAGATGTCACTGAATTGCATCAGGACTAGGAAAGCTTGGTTCTTAGTGATCTGTCTTTCTTCAATTGTCCTCAGCCTCCTAGAGATCCCTTCTCGATCCTTCTTTGTACACACTTGAAGCACAATTTCAAGGTTTCTTTCTTAAAATATCTGAGATCAAGACACAGACTAGTTTAGTCTCTCTTTTGCACACTTGGCAATTTCTTACCCTTTCGGTGACTGTTATTTTCATGAACTATCTCCGGCCTACTTCAGAGATGCCAGGCCCAAAACGAAGAATCTTTATTACAACGTTGTACTCGTGTCTACGTTGAAGATCCTAGAGAGAAAGGGTTCTACAAGGCCTGACGTCTTCAAACTCATATCCCATACTATTGCTATGGCAGCCTTCTTTCTGCAACCCGATACAGAGAATTTTCATGCAAAAATAGCACAGAAGACATACCTTGATTGCTCGTTGTTTGCTCGGCTCCTCTGCTATTGATTTCAGACTGGTTAAGGCACACATTACAGTCCTCAAATCTGACCCATTATACTTCCTTTTGCTACGACTATTTTCCATTTCAGCCCTCAAACAAACTCTGCCTTCATCAAAACAAGTCTTCATTCTACCTGAGCAAATAACAACTGTCACGGTCCTCTGATTAGCAAGTCAATGCTTGCGGTCTGCCTGAGATAGGTATCCATGGAATGCGGCTAACCTAGAAGAGGGTTCCCATGCCATAGTCTTACACCAAAAACATCCATGATGCACGCGGTCAGCTTCAGACCTGCAACAGAAAGAGAAATAGACCCAGAATTCCTACTAAAATGCTCGGCCTCTTGTCCAAGGGACTTGGCTCACGAAAACAGACTTTAAACAGTCTTTCTTAATTCTCTGCGGCAAACATGTGTGAGGCTTCAGAGGTCTACGGTAAAAAAAATTGTTATAATGAAGACTGGGCACTTTGTAGCCCCAAACATTTCCACGCTATCATGTTTTAAGTCCACAGATCTGATTGTCACCTAACAGCGCCATCAAAACAGGCTTCTCTTTACCTCAAACAGACCTCAAATCATCCGTTGTTACTCGGCCTTGCTGCTCAACAGTTTGTGCATACTTCCGATTTTAGATAGGGTATCATAGTGATCCCAATCCAGCTCCAAGATATAGTGATTCCTGTGCAAACTAACAGCCCTTCAATGTTGCCTTCATGTTCATCATAAATCACTCAATGAACAGATCTGATACGGAATTGAAAGCGACCTACTTTGGATCTAAGAACACCTTGATTCAGCGTTCGCGCTGCTGCGTCCGGATGTGGCCAAAGATCTGCTGCCCTAAATCATCATCTGTTTTAGGGTCCGCTTCAACACTGCACATCTAGGCTAGTTAGGGCATGAACCAGTCCCTAACACTCTTTAATTTTGGCACAAGAATGCTCCTTAGAGCTGCGTCCATATTTAACACCAAAGGTTATGATACCTAGTCGTAGGTCTGGGCTGTTTCTAGCCCTTGAACAGTCCTCAGCCCTCCTTAATCTATGCAGCAGGCTTTAGTGAATCCTCACAGGCCTGCGGCATTCATGATTAGAGACAAACCATCCATCAAATAGCTGCGGCTTCCTCAATTCGGTGCTTTTGAATTTTCATCAAAACAGGCCCACGCTGGTCCAAATTTCTTCAGCCAAGATCAGAAAGAACTTCTTTCCACCAAGCTTCTGAGAGGCAAGTGCAACACACAATGAATCTAATAGATTGGTGACCAATTTTGGCTTTGCCTTCACCTAAGCTCCAATTCCATGTTAAATTTTGGAAATGTTCTATGCCATTTCAAATTAGGGCACACAATATTGAAGCAGATAGAACATAGTAATAGATCGATAGAAGACAAACCAAAACAGAGATAATAAATGATGGTGTTACGACGATCAGCAAGATGCTTCTACCAGCAAAGTCTCCAATAGGTCATTCAACCAAGCGTGTCACACATAACCCAAAACAACCCAAACAAAGAACAATCCATATATTACGCAACTCCAACGCTATCCAGAGAGAGAGAATTCCTCCACACAAAATGTGTGTCAAATGAACTCTAAGTCTCTCCACTATATAGGAATCTTTGGGGGTGTGTGACATGTCCTTTAAGACATTTAAGTCTATATTTAATTCTAGGCCGACCTAGCACATAAGTGGAATAAATTCAAAGTACATGTTCTGCTCATCCAATTGAGATGATCTTTAGATCAATCTTACACCTCTCCGAAAGAGGAATCCAATAAAAATATTGGGATCGTCATTTGAGCAACACAACCCGGAGTTTGGACCTAGTTGTCCAATTTTAACATGAAAGGAGGCGAATGGCAAGGTTTTGCAAATGTACACCATTTGCTCCATGACAAATGCACCACCTAACTGGATTCATGGTGCTTCTCTCCTCCAAAGATGATATATTTGAATAATCATCTATTCCTGCAGGAAAACTAGCAAATTCTTCCTTCACCTCCCTGCGTAGATTAGTTGGAAAAATTCTCATAAGGGCTTTTTCACCCCATTACCACCTCTCTATCCTATATGAGTGTAGGAGGGGGTAAATCGTGGTACATGAGTTACCCCGAACTTTGTTTTTCCACCCTTCTTCATATGCCTTTTGCCTTTTATTGACTTTTATTCATAACTGCTTGGGGCTCCAGGGGATGAGAGAATGATGTGTAATATGTAGCAGTAGATACCCCCTTAAGGTGGGGCGGTTCGTTGCCCACCAAGGGTTGGGACAATCATGAGTTCCTTACTGATGGAGGGGGCTCATCTAGGGCCCATAGGAACCAGGGTGATGGCCATGGGTAAGGGGTAGAGCTCATGTTAGGCTTTTTCCCACATGCTAAATTTGTATGTCCCGGCCATCTTTTGCATTTTGTGGTACATTTCTTGTTAAGAGTGACCAAATTATGCTTTTTCTTTTCTTTTTAGTTGCATTAACATCTGGGGTATCGTTCCAAGCTTGCCCCAAAGTGTGGACAACGGGAGGGGGAGGTTAACCCTATGTGAACCCAGTGGACACATGGACTCGGATGAGAAAATATATGAATGGGGTTAAAATGAGTGAAATGGGAGTGATGTAGGCAATGTCGGGAAGCGAGACCACGAAACCATAATCGGGATTTCCCATGTAATGCCAACCCAAAAGCCAAATGGTCAGTAAAGGAGATCCCAGGGGACTAAGATACAAGGGTAACCACGAAATCGAGCAGTGGAGACAAGAATACAAGCCTAACCACTCTTTCTGCCGAATACCACCACCAATCCATGCCCAAAAATTCCCATGACAAGTAAGGAAAATTACTCAACCATACCAATGAAAAGCCATAACTTTGGATTCAGGGGGCCACCTTCAAAAATACATTCATGACAAGTGGTCAAGGGACCACATGGCTGGCTCAAGTGGCAGAGAAAATGGCACATCGAGCTATCTGGTGGCTATAAGGAGTTGTTAGTTGTCGGCCGAGGGCCATCTAGGAGAAAAATTCTCCTATATACACTACCCACAAGTGGTGGTTAACATGACCACAATGAATAACTCGAATTGCCTCCACACCCAGGAAATGCACAGAACTGGGAACATTGTTGTTAATGAAGCTCTATGAAAGCTAAACAATGGACTCTCTGAATTCCCAACTAGGCAGGCACTCAAAGTCCTTCGAAGATGGGGCGGAATCTCGCCTAGAATTCCTGTGCTAAACAGCACTCTACCCTTGCGTTAAACAACTCCAAGAGAAGATGAAGTGTTAAGTGTAATAGTCAAAGATGATTAGCAAATGAGTCCATCGTCCTTTTATGGTTTCTCACCATGCTCCTAGACTCCCTTCTTAATTATTATTTTATTCGTGGGGGTCATTTTCCACTAAGTGGCTTTTGCCTCCATTTTAATAAAATAATAATTTGCCACCAATCTCCAATAAAATAATACTTGCCACCTTTCTCCAAAATAATATTTGCCCCTTTTACTTAATATTACCGAAATTGGGCAAAATTCCCATGCTCGCAAAATTGGGGATATTACATTTTCTCTTTAAAATATCATGAGATAATGCATACCTGGCTTGGACTTTGACTGAGCCAATTACCTTCAAAATGTTCTATGGTTTTAACTTTTAATACCTTTCCTTCAAACACTTTTTCGGCCTTATAGCAAACCAAGTAACTTTAATTTCTGAGAAGTACTCTTCCTTGGCAATGAGCATTATCAATTTCTTAAACAAATCATATTGATTGTGGATTTCCTAAGAAGTCACTCAGCCTTTCGTTATAACTTATAAGTGACTGAGGTTCAATCTAAGGAGTTTCGGCGTCTGCAATATTTCTAAGATTTCCGGTCACTTTGATTTCTAGTACAACGCATCTTTCATCACAAATTTATGTCCTCAAAATAAGTTGTAACGATCAAAACAAGTCACAAACCAAAACACAAATTTTAGGTAGCTCGTCCATAATTTTTAGATACGGTCTGGAGTTCTTCGGACTTCCTGAGGCTTCTCGATAATTGAGGAGGTTTTGAGAGTCCTTTGTTCATTAAAACGTTGTTATATTTCTTGCCAACAAGGGCTCCTTTCATAACAGTCTTCCTAAAATAATATATAGCCTTATAGAGATAAGGACTTCGACCTTTCTTATTCTTGGAGATACTTCAGACCTCTAAAGCTACATTTAAGGCTTTAAGATTTTCAACATCAGATTTTAGGGCTTCATCCTAAACTTTTCTTGAGGCAGTTCAATCCCTGAAACAAGCTCAGTGGGTTTACACTGAGGCTAAGTTTAGAAACTCTTCAACAAAAATTTCGGGCTTTTCACAAATGTAAGAATGAGTCATGAACCTTTGATCTTTGACCCTTCTACAGAGATTAGGCCTTCTTGTGGCTCGGATTAGGGCTTTTTTTCCTTACATCAAGGTTGCTCTTTCACCCATGCTCTGATACCATGTAGCTTTTCCTTACATCAGAGCTACTCTTTCACCCATGCTCTAATACCATGTAGATTTTTCAATAGTTCTTCAATCTGATAATTGTTTCTTATGATACTTTCATAGATTGATCTTTTCTTATATTTATTGTACATCATAAAACAATTACAAAGAAAACTTCAACAATAAAAACAAAATGCCAGAAGGATCATAAAGAGAGAGCCACACAAGAAGACAACATTTTACCCTGGGAAAACCCACATGGTGGAAAAACCCAGCAACCTTTTCAATAGAGAAATATTCAATTCATCAGAGATACATCTTAAGTCAATAACGAGGTCAAACCTGGTCCATCCTCATAGTCAAGTCATCTGCCCATAGAACTCTAACCTTGCCTCAGAAATGTTGCTTCACTGGCCCTCATAGATGACACTTCGTTGGCTCAAAATATGCCCTTCGCTAACCTCAAAGATAGCCTTCTTCGTTGCCTCAGAATAGGCCCTTCGTTGACCTCAAAGATGACAGATTACCTTCGCTTGTTGCCTCAGAATAGCTTCTTTGTTGGCTTTAGATATACTTTGTATGCCTTAGACCTTCATTTTTGGCTACAAACTACATTCTTGCCTCATATATATGCGAGCTTCATTCATGCCTTGAGCGAGGTCGAATTGCCTCCTATTTATAGGCTTTGCTAGTCCGAATGGGTGTGTCCTTCAACTGAGTCGACTTGAACATTTGAGGGGCAACATGACTAGGAGACCGACTTCATCTTTTTGGAGCCAAAAAATTTAGCTTTTACAAATTCAAATTTTCTTCTTTTTAAACCGACATGAAGAACATGTCTCATAAATTTTTCTTTTTGTTTAGCATGAAGAACATGCTTACAAATATATTAAGGACTAAAATATACATTATGAAGACGGACCATAGCTACAAAAATCAACAGCTCTATCTTTAGCAATGCAAGTTGAAATAGCTTCCTGTTTCTGAAATTCTATCAAATACTTTATCAAACCATTTTCCATTTTTTTAGCACAGATAGAAATCTTCTCAAAGACAGCAACCCGAAGGCCTTATTAACCCCATCTCTCCAACTGATCATCCTTTGTTAATGCTCGATTTCTCCAAAAGCAATACCGCATGCCAAAGTCAAGTGTCCCTTTCACATATCTCCACACTTGCTTCGTCATAGTCCAGTGTTCTACCTTTACTGCTATCATGAATCTGGAAATGAAGCTCACAACGAAACTTAAATCAAGTCTAGTGGTTGTAAGATATATCAAACTACCCACTAGTTGCATGTATACTAACTCAATAACAACCTTAGTGTTAGTGTTGACTGAAACATTCCACGTGTAGATGAGATTTTGCCCTTTCAACCCTTTCTCCATAGTTGTAGAAGAGATTTTACAATTTGTCATTCTAAACCTGTCAAGCAAACTCCTGGCATATATTGTTTGTGAGACAAAAATGATGCTACCTATCTTCCAATCTTTTATAGCAAAATAGTAGTATGGGAGACCTAGATCAATCACGTCAAAAGTTTTAATCATATTGGATTTGACCTATTCTATAGCACTTTCCTTACTACTTGTGATAATGATATCATCTACAGATATGACTAGAAGGATCATATCATTACCAACTCATTTGACATACATGTTCAAATTTCAAGTACTCCTCTAGAACCTCTATTCATCCAAGTATCTGCCAATCTTGGTGTATCACGCCCTAGGTGCCTTCTTCAAACCATATAGAGCATTCTTCAATTTGCAAACATGATGCTCCTTCCCTAGAACTTGAAAACCATATTGTTCTAAACCCCTTAGTCTGTTCAGTCCACCAAGTGCACCCAACCATGTTGCTCACCCGAACAAGCCATCTCATGTTGCACTTAGTGCTCAATCCAGGAAATTCCCAAATTTTAGGCAATCTCTCAACTTGACGCTTGCTTGATACCCATGCGAAGTCTCAGCTATCCAAAATGCTCATCAAGCTTAAGTGTCGCACGAACCCACTAATGCGATGGAATGCCCCACACATGCAGTTTATCCACAGTGATGGTGTCATCACACTCTCCAACTTGGTATTGGTGAAGACTCGAGGCAAGCGCACCCACCCTGAGGATCTAAATACAGTAGTGTAAATGACGATCAAGATGCCATATGGGATATGCAATTTGATGGGGCCAGATCAAGGACAAGCATTGGAGTAGGGGCTATATTCATAAAACTAGGAGATGAAGTTATGCACTTCTTTGTACGTTAGCATTTGACTGCTCTAAAAGTGTAGCTGGGTCTGAAGAATTGTTGTTGAGATTGGAATTAACGAGGAAAAGGGAGATTACAAAGTTCAAAAGGAGTTGGTGGTCCTAACCTGTTAATTTTGGGCAACTAGGTCCAAACTCCATGTTGCACTGCTCATATGAATTCCTCTTTCGGAGAGGTGCAAGATTGATCTAAATATCATCTTGATCGGATGAGCAGAACATTGATTTTGAATTTATTTTCCACATGTGCAAGGTCGGCCAGATTTGCCTAAGAGATGTGTCACACACCCTCATTAATGAATATAAATTGGAGAGACTTGGAGGTCATTTTCTCATCATCTCATCACACATTCTCTCATTGTGATCTGATTGGTTCGATAGCCTTTGGAGGCCTTTTTCCCTCACACGTGTGAAGCAAAGCTGTTGTTTTCTGCACTAATCTGTTTGGGGCTTTCTGTTTTATGCGCTGATCTGTTTAGGGCTTTTCTGCTGCAGCGTTGACCAGAGTTGACTGTGGTCAACGCTTGGTCGTTTGACCTCAATCTTCTGCAGAAATCTCGATTTTAGGAGGTCGTACAGTTGGGCACTAAAATCAAGGAATTATGGGTCGTTTGATCGAAGCCCTAGCTTGTTGTGTTGACTTTTTTGAAGCTGCCTGTGTTGACTTTTCTGCGTTGTCCCTGGTTTGACTTGCGTTGACTTGTGATGAACTGTCTTTGAGGGCTGTGGGTGTGACACATGAAAGTGTTGGCTGACCGAGAAAGACTTTGCTGATTGAAGCATCCTGTTGACCGTCGTAATGCCACAATATCTCATATCTTTGCTGGACAAAAAGAATTGTAAATCTAATCTATATTTGGCTTGTCCTCTATTGATCTATTATTGTGTTCTATCAGCATTTTACTTTCAAGTTTATGTGATTGCTATTTTGTATTGGGCCTGAGAAAGATTGAAGTAAAAGTGCATCAAGCATAGAACACCATGGTTATCTAAATTTAACATGGTATCGGAGCTAAGGTGAAGAAAAATTCCAAGATTCCAAGCTGGTGTTAGAAGCTATCTCTGAAGGAAGAAATCCTATTAGGGACAAATGGCCTCCTCAACCTACAAGGGTTTCAAGGCTGATGATAAATTGACTGATAAGTCTGATTATCATGCATGGAATATGTCCTTGGATTTGGCGCTGGAAGATCAAGATGTCATGGACTATGTACAAGGGAATATTCAAGAGCCTCCATCAAATGCAGTTGTTGCCACAAAGATGAAGTATAGAAAAGGGGAAATCAAAGTAAAGATGATTATTCGGGATTCTATTCATAAGCACTTGGTTGCTTACATTTCTGCGTTGAAGACATGTAAGGAGATGTATGATAAGCTGGTGAGCATGTTCAGGGCTAGCAATGCTAATCAAATCCTCTTCTTCAAGAATCAATTGAAGAATATCAAGAAGGGTAAGGATGAGGCTCACTGAAATCAGGAATAACCTCATAGCTATTGGAAAAGCAATATCTGATCGAGAGATGGTTCTTATTGCACTTGGAGGTCTCCCTCGTGATTGGCATGTATTCAATACCACTATTCTCAATAATAATGTGATTCCTGATTTTGATGAAATATTGACGAGATGCACTCAAGAGGAAACAAGAATGATGGAGTATGCCTCTAATGGTAATGGAAGTGACCCTACTGCCTTCATCGCTCATGCAAAGAAGAACCATGGGGGCCCGAGAAATCAAAACCATGGTAGAGCGAGGCCCAAAGGAAGGAAGGGAAGATGTTACACTTGTAACAAGACTGGTCACTATGCAAGAGAGTGCCCTAATAGAAGGGACTCTCCCAAGGATGATGACAACAACAACTCGAGAAGGAATGGCAGGAAAAACAGGTTCCAAGGAAAAAGGAAGGCTCCCTTTGATTGTAATGGAAATGGGCAACCTTTCAAGAGGTCAAGAAATTCCAGGTATGATAGGTCTAATGTTGTTGATAATAAGAGAAATGATTTTATTCTTGTATTTTCCCTCTCTGTTGCATCTCCGCCCGCACCCTGGATGTCTAGTTAATTGATAGTGGTGCTTCAAGGCACCTCACTGGTTATAAAGAAGCCCTTTCTGATTTGGTTGAGAAGGATACTAATCTAGAAATTATCCTTGGAGATAATGCCACCTATCCCGTGAAAGGGACGGGGATTGTGACCCTCCATTTATCTCAAGGTCAAGTCATCCGATTACAAGATGTGTTGTATGTACCTAATTTGAAGAAGAACCTTGTGTCCATTTCGGCAATGGAAGACAATGGGTTCAAGGTGCATTTGTTGATGGAAAGGTACTTATCTGGAAGAAGAACTTCAAGGAAGCTCTTTCTATTGGTTTTAGAGTTGATACACTCTACCAAGTTGAAGGAACTCCATTGGGGTCTATGACATGTGATACAACTCTTCAAACAGAGTTATGGCACCGGAGGTTTGCACACCTTCATTACAAAGCCCTTCCCGAAGCAAGAAAGGTGGTGACAGGGATGCTCGAATTGAGAGATGATCATGAAGGTATATGTCAGGGTTGTGCCGAAGGGAAGCATACAAGGGGACCATTCCCCTCAAGTGTCACAAAGACAACTAATATCTTGCAGTTGGATCTGGTATGCCGCTTGTGACATCCTTGGGAAGATGTTCCAATTACATGACTTTTACAGATGACTTCTCACGCAAGACCTAGATATATTTTTTGAAGAAGAAGGACGAAGTATTCAAATGGTTCTATACCTTCAAGGCCTTGGCGGAAAATCAAACCGAGAAGAAAATCAAAGTTTTGAGGACCGACAATGGGACCGAGTATGAGTCAAACGAGTTTAATGAATTTTGTAGAGAAGCTGGCATTAAGAGGGAGACCACAACTGCGTACACTCCTGAGCAAAATAGTGTTGCTGAAAGAAAGAACAGGACCATTGTGGACGCTGCCCATGCCATGCTATGTGACCAAGGTCTTCCGAAGTTTCTATGGGGAGAAGCTGCGAACACTATTGTGTATGTTCAAAACAGATGCCCGCATTCCGCTCTGGACTCCAAAACTCCAGAAGAAGTCTTCTCTGGTAAGAAACCTGATGTTTCTCATTTTAGAGTTTTTGGTTGTCTTGTTTACTTTCATGTGCCGAAAGAAAAGAGAAGCAAGCTGGATGCTTTTGGAAAGAAGGGAATGTTTGTGGGCTACAGTGAAACTTTGAAGGCATATAGAATCTATGTGCCTGGTCAAAGAGAAGTGGAGATATGCCACGATGTAACCTTTGATGAAGATGCAGCCCTAAAGAAAGTAAGAAATATTCCTAGCTCCAAGAAAGACAAATAAAATGAAGAAGCAAGGAAGTTGGAAGAGCCGAAGGATGACCTGATGCCTGATGTTGAAGGACCTATGGATCCCATTGATCCACCTCCTTCAAATAAGAGAAGACCCTCATGGCTTAGGGATATTCTCGAAGATACCGAGAGACATATTGCCCCAAGGGGGACATTCCGTGAAAGCAAGAAGCCAAAGAGATACCAAGGGTATCTAACAGCCATGAGTACGATAGTACAATCTGAGCCTGGAACATTTGAAGAAGCTGTAAAGCATCAAGTTTGGAAGGATGCTATGCACGAAGAATATGAGTCCATTATGGGGAAGTGGTCCCAAGACCGGAGGACAAATCTATTGTCACCTCGAAATGGCCCTATAAGATCAAACATGGATCTGATGGAAGTGCTGAAAACTACAAGGCAAGATTCGTTGCCCGCGGCTTCTCTCAAAAAGAAAGCATAGATTATGATGATATATTTGCACCTGTGGCCCACTACACCACCATCCGATCTATTATTTCCCTTGTTGCTACGGAAGGATGGAGTCTACATCAGATGGATGTGAAGATTGCTTTTCTGCATGGATCTATAAAGGAAGAGGTGTATGTGGAGCAACCTTTGGAGTTCGAAGTCCGAGATAGAGACACCAATGTATGCAGGTTGAAGAAAGCCCTCTATGGTTTGAAGCAAGCCCCCAAGGCTTGGTACGAGAGGATAGATAGATACTTGATGAAGCTGGGCTTCACTCGAAGTAATGTTGATCCGAACCTTTATTTTAAGGTTGACAGAGAAAGGCCTCTCATTTTGGTTCTCTATGTGGACAATCTCTTCCTGACAGGTGTTGACCCTCTCATTCATCAATGTAAGAGGGAGATAGCTTCCGAGTTTGAGATGAATGACCTAGGACTGATGCACTACTTCCTAGTCTTGGAGATCTAGCAGTGGCCAGGCGAGATTTCCTTTCTCAAAGAAAATATGTCACGAAGTTGTTGGAGAGATTTGGAATGGTGGACTATAAGTTTGTGTCGACACAGATGGAACTCAACTTTAAGAAGTTGAGTGGAAACGTTGCTAGGACTGTGCTAACAAATCCTACCAAGTATCGACAACTCGTAGGGGCCCTGATGGTCTTAGTGAACTCCCATCTGGACGTATGTTTTGCAGTGAACACTTTGAGTCAACATATGGTTGAACCTCATCACATTCACTGGATTGGTGCCAAGAATTTGTTGAGATATCTTCAGGGCACAATCAACCATGGGCTGAGATACAATGTCGGGAGTTTGAGACTCCATAGATATACTGATGCCGATTGGGCTGGCAATGTGGTGGATGGCAAGAGCACATCTGGATGTTGTTTCACCTCGAGTTCTGCTTCGATATCTTGGATGAGAAAGAAGCAGAAGTCGACGGCTTTGAGCACCGCAGAGGCCGAATACATTGCAGCGAGTATGGCCTATTGTGAAGCTATTCGGTTGCGAAAGCTCTTCAGTGAGTTGTTCGGGCATGTGCTAGATACCACCGTTATCCTTTGTGATAACCAGAGTGGGATTCGTCTTTCTGAGAATCTCGTGTTCCACGATCAATCTAAGCATATTGATAACAGGTACCACTTTATCCAAGATATGGTACAGTGAAGCGCCGTAAGGCTCAATCATATAGGAACTGATGAGTAGGTCGCAGATATTCTCACGAAGCCCCTGGGGAAGGTCAAGTTCCTAACCTTCTGTGAGAAGCTTGGAATCGTGGAAAGACCCTACTCTGAGGGTCCTGCTTGAGTTGGACTATGAGCTCTGGGAGCTCCAGGGGGCTTCGGGATAGCTTCTTCGAGCTATAAGCACTCACGGGGCTAGGCTTGCTGAACTTTGTGGTGCTTCTGCCCCACCATTATGATATTGAGTTGGTTCGCCTCTCTCTGATCTATGCCCCGCACACATCCTACCCATGGAGTTTCGGACTCATGGGAAGTACCTCTCATTTGGCCAATGAGGTGGGAAATGTGGATAGAGACCATAGAAAGACCGATGGATGCATCGAAGATTGTCGTACTCTCTATGTCTAGGATAGCACGTGTCCAACACCTTGATCTAGGATCAAGTATGATGAGGTTTTATCCTCTAAACTGACTTCGGGTCAGCAAACTAACTTGGGATTAGTATGAGACTCTTTTGAGTCCGAGAGAGGTTTTTTTACCTCTAAGTCGACTTCAGGTCAGTTGTGTGTGATGTCTTTGTGACTCACCTTTTGTTCTAAAATAAAGAGCCAGCAAAGCAAGTTACGGCGGGATGACGCACGATGTTTGGTTTGGTACATGATGGATGGCACTTGTGGACAAATGGAGTTCTCCCTAGTTGAGAGGGAGTGTTAATTTTGGGCAACTAGGTCCAAACTCCATGTAGCACTGCTCATATGATGATGGTCATATTTTTGTTAAATTCCTCTTTCGGAGAGGTGCAAGATTGATCTAAAGATCATCTTGATCAAATGAGTAGAACATTGATTTTGAATTTATTTTCCACATGTGCAAGGTCGGCCAGATTTATCCCACATGCCTAAGAGATGTGTCACACACCCTCATTGATGAATATAAATTGGAGAGACTTGGAGGTCTTTTTCTCATCATCTCATCACACATTCTTTCATTGTGATTTGATTGGTTTGATAGCCTTTGGAGGCCTTTTTCCCTCACACGTGTGGAGCGAAGCTGCTGTTTTCTGTGCTGATCCGTTTAGGGCTTTCTGTTTTCTACGTTGATCTGTTTAGGGCTTTTCTACTGCAACGTTGACCAGTGTTGACCGTGGTCAACCCTTGCTCGTTTGACCTCAATATTCTGCAGAAATTATGATTTTAGGTCATATAGCTGGGCACTAAAATCAAGGAATTCTAGGTTGTTTGATCGAAGCCCTAGTTTGCTGCATTAACTTTTCTGAAGCTGCCTGCGTTGACTTTTCTGTGTTGTCCCTGGTTTGACTTGAGTTGACTTGTGATGAGCTATCTTTGAGGGCTGTGGGTGTGACACATGAAAGTGTTGGCTGACCGAGAATGACTTTGCTAGTTGAAGCATCTTGTTGACCGTCGTAACGCTACAATATCTCATATCTTTGTTGGACAAAAGGAATTGTAAATCTTATCTATATTTGGCTTGTCTTCCATTGATCTATTATTGTGTTCTATCAGCATTTTACTTTCAAGTTTATGTGATTGCTATTTTGTATTGGGCCTAAGAAATATTGAACTAAAAGTGCATCAAGCAACAATTAACAAACCAATGTGTTGCAAAAAAATGATAGAATGAAGAAGCATATGTGCAAATTGGTATACCATTGGGTTATTTGATGCTTTCACCATCAAGGTTGTTCCTAGAGATTTGAATGAACATGCAAATATGATTGGCTATAGCAATAGCAAATCTTCAACCATGTGATGGGATGTATTTATAAAATGGAGGTTATCTTTAGACCTATTGTCCTAGATAATGTAGACAATTGGCAAATTTTTGAAAATGATGCATATGTTATAAGATTTTTGACCAATTTGCAAGAATTTTTCTTTTGACACATTAATTACCACGAAGATTGAACGCCATCAATCACACAATTAAAAGAAAAAAAAATTCCAAAGGAGCTAATTCCTTTGGAAAAGTTATTTTATTTGTTGAACAAATATTTGTTATTGATGTCAAAAGAGACACAATCTCAAGGAAACAATTATTTAGGCTTGTAGAGGACTACAAGCCCTTTCCAATGAGCTACAGCATGCCTCCTCTCCGATGAGGAGAAATGAATTTTTAAGTGGAAAAATCAATGCTTGACCTCCTCTACAAGTCGGCCTACATGATGTCAGGTCGCCCCCTCTCCAATGGACGTGTCTCTTCAAATTGTGGTTAAACGAGTATAAATAGAAGCAATACATCCTCATTTCACCCATCCACTCGGGTCAACTCGTTTTAGCTACTTAGTGGCTTTTTCTTTTTTTATTATTATTTTCCAAACCCTTTGTACCAACTATCAGATCTCTGATTGTAGTCTGGTTGTTCCCTATCAACTAGAGTGTTGAGACTAACACTTTGCTAGATTGTCTCCATCCCCCAACCACAACACTTTTTGTTTTATTATATTTTTCTTTATCTTTCTGCCATCACAACTCAATTGTACAGCTATGTAAAAAAACAAAATCCCTTATGCTCGTGTTGTACATATGCAATTTTGCACATACAACATCCTTTTTTTCCAAACTATGTATGGCCTCTCACAACCTTGTATGGTCGCTCAACGCACTGAACATGAACTGCTCAATCCATGTGAATCATGTACGTGTCTAGTTTTGTGGGCAATGTTAGAGACTAGTCTTCAGAGAACAAGCTCTAATACCATGTTAACAACCTAGCCAATTACTACTTAATTTTGTTAATACCTAGCAAATCCCTTACAGTAATATTTAATTATTATTATGCAAATCAAATGAATAAAAGACACAACTAGGACTTTAACAAAGATAATAGCGGAAGAAAAATTAAATCATACACCAATCTCACACATGCACAGAAATATTGTCGACCATTCAAATCAGTTCTTCAAATAACTTCAAAACTTACAAAGGCTCCCTTCTTGGAATATTGGCCCACTGAAGAAACTACAAATACAACAAGAAACCTGGAGTTATCCCAGTTGATCAAACCCCTCTGCAAATTTGTTCTTCAATCTTGTTGCCTTATTTGAATCTACCTCCCTTGCTTCCCCTTGCACTCTTCCTCGAACCCTACACACTTGAATGGAAGTCCTCCACCCAATCACCGAGATCTCACTCTCATTATGTCTTGCGCTCAAGATGTGCATTCTCCCTTAGCCTAGCCTTCCTTTTCTAAGTTTGAGTTATTCACCAAATCCATAACCCTAATCTCCAAAGTGATTGATGATCAAGATTAAATTGCAACATCACTTGAGACCAATGGTTGAGATTCATCTAATTCACTAATGTGAATAGCCTTTGCATTTCATTAGATTAACTCTCTTTATCTTATGAAAGTGTTGTAGCCGCTACAACACCACCCAAAATTTTGGGTATATTCAAAATTTCGGGTCCCCTTTTGCCCGCTCAACCATTAGGGTTTTGACCTGGCCTTTAGTCAGTGACACTCCCGTGACCTTTTCCCCGCCAAACCTTGCCTCTGCACCCACTGGTCTCGGTGTCTCATCAATACACTAAGACTTGGGGTTTGCTGCTTAAAAGAACACTGAGAATTCCCCATCGAATCCAGAGGTAGGTTCCCCCAGGTTGTCATGATATCGGCCTTAGCTGTATTCAACCTATTCCCAGCCCCTCATAAACCTTCTCACCAACATGACAAGATACTTTTGCTGCAATCACGCCATGTGTGGGGGGGCATCATCATGCATACACTTGAATGGAAGCTTTTATGTACATAACATATGTCCATTAGAAGCATGTTCACCGTATATTATTTAGGCATTCTATTTGGGTATCCCACGAAGATCATGGTCACATGTAAAGTATTTGGGGACATCATTCTCTAAAAGGAAACTGTGAACTAATTGGTATTGTAATGTTCCATGCAGGTCGATCCCACGGATGATATTCCCAACAATGTCACCATCACGCCAAGGGAAAGAAACTGAAGCTAAAACAACAAGGGCGCAGTTGCGAAACATGACACTTTCATCCCCTGTTCGAGCTTAAATTTGAAAAGTGGAAGACATGTAACACCTATAAGCAGAGAACAAAGAGTGCACTAGTTGGGGGAATTTTCGATCACGGTTAAGCCACATCTTTCTGAATGTGTAGTTTCATTCCTAAAGGGAGAGGGTTACCTGATTCAAATGGTTATATATTTATTGAAGCAAACGGTGGCTTGAAGCAGCAACGTGTATCAATTTGCAATGCGGTAGCTGCGGCAGGGCTTTTGAATGCAACCCTTGGCATTCCAAATTTCCATTTTCATAGCATTTGGCGGGATCCTAGTAAGTTTAAGGACATATATGACGATGATCACTTTATTGATTTGCTTAGCCATGATGTGAGGATTGTTAGAAAGCTGCCCAAAGTCATGATTGAAAAGTTTGACAACAATATGAGCAATACTTTCAACTTCAGGATTGAAGCTTGGTCTCCTGTCAGTTACTATGAAGAAAAGTTCTCCATAAACTACTTGAGGCTGGTGTGATACAGATTTCTCCATTTGCCAATCGATTGTCACAAGAGGTTCCACCCCATCTTAACGCCCCAGATGTTTGGCTAGTTATGGAGCATTATGATTTGTTGTTTCCATCGATAAACTTGCAGAGAAGTTAGTGGAACGCATGATTAAGCACAATTACACCACTGGTGGAAAATATATTGCAGTTCATCTTCGCTTTGAAGGGGACGTGGTAGCTTTTTCTTGTTGCATATTTGATGGTGGTGAGGAAGAAAAGAGGGAAATGGATGCTGCTAGAGAAAGGGGTTGGAGGGGCAAGTTCAACAAAACATATCGTATTATTAACCTGGGGCTATCAAGATGAATGGAAAATGCCCTCTAACTCCCTTGGAGGTCAGTATTATACTGAGAGAAATGGGATTTGATAACAATACCTCAATTTAATTAACAGCTGGGAAAATATACAAGGCATTGACGTTGCATTGCGTGCATTCTAAGGTTTGTCTACGAGTAAGAGGGTAAGCCTCCAGGGAAGAACATCGCATTTCATATATTAGTATTGGAGGGAATGTCTATCATTCGAGACGAATCATGATGGTTTGGGAGAAGTCACTCACTAATCCCTAGTTCACTTAGGTTGCAGTTAACTTGATCACGCTTGACAAAGCCCTACTTAGCGTGCGATTAAAAGTCCAACCATACCTTGTCGAGTCGGAGTATGCCATAGAATCGAGGGTGATGCGAGAAAGAACAAAAGGCTTGAAAAACGCGAATGTAATGAGTATAATAAAAGCAAGGCCACATGTGTATGAGCGATTGTGCGTTGAGTTGAACACGATGCCAGTTGCGCTACTAAAAAAAAACAGCTTTTGTAAGCCACATGTTTTAGTAATGGCCCTTGCACAAACAAGAAATTGCCCATAACAAGCCAGATCAGAGCGTAGAGTGATATAAAGCTATTCTAAAAGGGTGCGATGTCGTCCAGGGTCATATAGGTCTGGGAAGGAGGGTGGAACGATCCTTCCTAAAATATATGTGCCTCGGTGAGGAATGCATGTCATCTTGAAGATCAACATCGAAAGCATCAAATTGCCAAATCGTCAAATCTGCTCTACTTTCTGCCGATGGCTCAAATCGATCTAGCAGTAGGAAATTGTTCTATCAGTGCTCGGATAGAGGAAAACCGAAAACTCTTTTCGAGCTCCATCAATGCTAAAAGAACATTGACAAGTTCATTTCTTATCACTCTTCCTATCGTTAAAAAATAAGTGCAGGTTATGGATTTAGGTGGTGCAAGTCACGATTTGCCCATTACAGGAATGGTGACGAAGCCCTTGGATGAGAAGATAGTGATCACGAGTTTGTGGTCGTAGGGAAAAGTGTCTGGTCATTCTTGTCGCAGCCATGACAGACAGTGACACTAACTTGAGAAATGCGACCATTAGCGGGAAGTGCGACTGGACTCAAGATGTTAAACTACACATTTGTCGTTGATATACTTGAAGAGGACGTTAAGAGATGCCATTCGAAAAATGCCTCATGTTAGGGTGGTGCGATTTATTTTAGTGGAAGAAGGTGAATAACTATTCACTGCACCAACAAAATGTTGGGGGGAATGTTTAAATGCTGCCATCATGCGACTAGTTTGGGACGCGACTAGGCGACCTCCATATGAGTCACAAAGTCGCATTTCATGTCCTCAAGGAAGTGAAAGGAAGATGCGACTCCTCTAAGTGACAACCATGCGACCTTCACAAGTCGCAGCCTCTCTTTGGTCGCATAGTCGCAACTCTTCTTAGGACTCGGGGAATGCGACTTAACCGTCATTGTGACTCTGCGACCTCTCCCGAGTCGCCAAGTCGCACAGTCACACCCAAAAGAATCCACACCCAGCGCGACTCTCCGACTACGCGACCTCCACGCCACGGTTGCGACCTCATGCAAAATCAATGCCTATCAAAGAAGGGATGTGTTATTATCTGCGTCCCTAAAAGAATGAATGATTGCAAGAGCATGTAAACCTTGTTTTGAGGGAGCTCCTTTTGGTTGGACGACATTGGAAAATTGCCTCCAGTTCATCATAAACTGTTTTGGAAGAATGTTTGGCTACAATGCACTAAATACATGACAAAAATACACAGCATGAGCCCCAACATAACGTCTTCTTCATTTTCGGGTAAAGAGGCCAACACCTTAAAGGTGTTGCATATTTTGTTCTCATCACCACTCTTTATGCAGATAAAAGCGGAAAGAGGCATTACGGTGGGGAGAACCATGTAAACGAATGGCTATTTTTTTTGGGATAAGTAGAGGTTCTCGTGTTGGGTTGAAATTGACACTGGCCATGAACTTTCATAAATTCCTAGAAGAAGTCTTGACGAGAAACAAGGAAACACATGATGGTAGAGAAGGGAATCACGTTCTTCAAAGGTACAGGCAGATTTAGGCACGCCCCGAAAACCAACAAAGGTTAATCATGTAATGCGGGAAGCAGTCATAAACCGGAGAAAGCACTTAAATAACGAGCATCAATGTTTGTCTTCAAAGATCTTCTGAGAAGGATTTGGACTAATGATACCATTTACAAGCTGCACACGCAACATTTCGGCGTGCAAAACAAGACCACACAGGGGTCTAGATTTACTATTTGTTAAAACCACTTGTGGCTAATTACATGTGTTTCCAACATCAAACTTATTTTAAGTAAATGTGACCCGTGTTAATTGTTTACAGGTAGAAGCCGGTGACTTGCATGGCAAGAGTTGGGGTTTGCTCCGGCGAGGAAGGTGGATACTTACAAGATTCCCAAGAACCTCACTTTAAGCTCAAAGGAACCCAGTCACGTGCACAGAACTGATATGCAAGAAAAGGCAACTTGCTGTGAAATCCAGAGATCACCAAAAGAAGAATGCAAAAGGGACAAAACTCCAAGTCGGAGGTCGCAGACGACTCCAGGTCGCAAGTCGCAAATGGATTCAAGTCACAGGTCGCAGATTGGTCAAGGTCGCAGGTCGCATATAACCCTGAGTCGCAGGTTGCAAATGGCCCAAGTCGCAAGCTAGCCCAACAGTCGAGAAGACCAAGAGTCAAGGGCAACTCAAGAGTCATCTCAGACTATATGTACAACTTCGGGAAAGAGCCAAAAGGACTTTTAGCTCTACAATTAAAGCAGTATAACAGAGGAATTGGTGCTGGAGAGCTAGAGGCACTTAGCTCTTGGTATCAAGTAGAGATAGAGGTAGCAAGGCTAGGGTTTTTGTATCATGCATTGAAATGAATAGCCCATGTTCCACTATTGGGTTTTGACAAGTTGTAAACATGTATTTGACGTTGCAGCGGCATTAATACTATATTCTCTTTCCGGCACTAATTCACGTGCTTGTTTGTGGTGATAGTACTAGCTGTCTAATATTTCACTATGTTGTGCGGATGCTTTCATGCATGCAATTGATTCTGAACTAATTCACAGTGGTTGCATGTATGTTTGCTCTTGAATCAGTGTTTATTTGTTCTTTGCCACGTCGGTGATCTATTGTCAACTACTTTGCAGTTAACTTTTGGTGTGTTTTCTTTCATGTATGTTTCACTGGTTTTTCGGCTCACTAATCCCATTCACGGCATACCCCCCCTTTTATTTTGTTGCTTAGACTTGCTTGTATCTTTGTTTATGGTTCGTCAATCTTGGGCTGATTTCGCTTCACTGATTGGTCATTTCACCTTTGCCTCTGCTCCATCATCTTCTCATCCAACAACCAAGAGTGTAAACACTTATGGCGGCAGCCGGGCCCACATACCGGATGGGGCTCCTATCCCAAACGGTGTGAGGTCTAATTGGGACCTTTCACCGGGGAGACCCCCTTTGTTGTCGGCAGTACAATTTTGCCCGTCAACAGAAAGTTAATTACTTTAATAATTAAAGTAAATGTTAGGGTTAAGGGTCAATTAGGTGACTTTAGCACATCTAGACACTTAGGCCTGTGCATAAGTACCTAGGCAATCTACAAACAGCAACATCTTTGCCTAGGAAGCATGATATTGATAAAGGATTTATCCACATACTAGACAACCTTGATCAAAATTGTACTCTTAAGAGCTTTAGAAGAAGGGACTTTAAAGCCAAGGCGACAAATAAGAAGAGCACTTACCATAATCTGTCAACATAGGAATCTAGGAGCATCTAAAGCTAAGCCGAATTAGAGATGGAAATTATGTAGCCTTTTGTGCTTGATCATGAAGTTTTGAACCCGATTTTGTACTCTCCAATCTCATTTCAAAACTCCTTTACATGACTAAAAATTAAAGCCCAAAGAAAGGTGAAAATTCTCTGAAATACCTCAAATCTTTTATGCGACAACTCCCCTGATTCCAATTCTGTTATCTATCATGCTTCCTTTGCACAAAAATCACTGCTCAAGCAATTTTCTGATCTATATATGTAGCCTCTATACTCCACAATGAAATCCCAGTCTCAAAACAGTTGTAGTATCTTGGAAAAACACGAAGAGAACACTGTAGAGCAACCCAAACTCTGTCCAAGTAACAATAAACTCAGACAATGCAAAACAGCAAAAAATAACAAGGAGCAAAAGAAAAGACAAGTACTTGGCCAACTCAATGAAGCTAGTCAACCTCTGTGAGTTGATCAAAACATTTTGACTCAGCTTGCCAAACCACCCTGCAAATTTGTTATTAACTACAAGGTCACAGGTTCAAATCTAGAATGTACACCTCTGTAGACTTTAGCAATCAAATCTATGTGTCAAAAGGGGTCCCTTGTCTCACAAACAAGGGCATCTCATACACCAAATTGGAATCTGACCTAGTCATGACCTTAAAATTAGATTATTATTAGTATTAATATTATTGAAGTTAAAACTGGAATCCAATCTAGTCATTGAGATTTGGCCCAGAAAAAGATTGAGGGAAACAAAAGCAAGACATGAACTCTAATGCTAATGCCTCACCAAAGAGAGGACTTCATGTTAGTGACAACAATCTCTCATAAGACATACGTACAAACATAGATACCAAACTGTGAGGCAAACAACATGATCAACAAAGCACTCAATAAAACAAAAATGCAATGCAAACACTGAAGTGTGCATGGGTCTTGCGCATGAGTTGAGAATAATCAACTGGGGTGATAAGCTCACTCTTGTAGCCTTTCTTTCCAACACTGATAATAAAATGCTTCAAATAACTGAAACAAACTCAAACTGGATTTTTTTATTAAATTTTTAAACAAAAATCAATTAATTTCATTTTTTTAATTCTGGAATAATAAGTCTTATAGACCAGGTTAGGTCTCAAATCGCACTAATAAGATGAACATAAAAATATCAAATAATACCCTGCTTTTTGTTCTAAAAATGCTTATGTTCAGGGAGTTCAGGGACTACCAAGTTTTGAGGTTTCTATCTTCAAACGCTCCAATTCAAAAGTAAGAACTGCATCGGATACCTTGAGTTCAGGTTTGTCGTCTACAATAATCACTGCAGGCTCAGCCTCGGCCTGAATCACTGCGCCACATCTCATTCCCAAAAAAAAACCAATGAACGACACCAAAATGAGATACTTTAAGGTCCCCATACTGAAATATCCACTAGACGATAGCCTGGAACATAAATTACAGATAAAAATTTCAGAGTTAATATCCTTATATCGACTAATTTTTCTGAACTTTTTCAAAAACATGAGTCCCTCATATATACACCTCATAGAGAATATAAAAATATTGAAGAATATTTCATCAAGAGAGAAATATATATATATATATATATATTCCTGAGGGAAGAAATCAGCCTCCCTCTTAGTCTGAGGGTTAGAGTGAGGTTGCTGGTACTACGCTAGCCCACAAGTATATTCATTTAAGAGTTCACAAAGCTCAAAGTCAATACAACATCACATCAATACTTTATGAAAGCGCTATAGCTCATCATGTGACATGTCACTAAAGGAGATTTGAGGTGGGGAAGAAAACAACCATTCCACCTAACCACCTGAGATAACCCCAATTGACATATATATATATATATATATATATATATATATATATATATATATAATTTTGAAGACCACATATATTTACAAAGAGTCTACATTTATGAAAAAATATTTGAAAGCTACAAATATTTACAAGGTGTCTACATCTACAAAAAAAAAAGAAAAAATGACTTTCCAAAATTTCTCTGGTAAAGAAAAGCCTATTAGAGACAAAATCAAAAAGGGGTCTCACCCATAAAATCGGCGAGATTCGCTACCATGATTATTATCAGGGAGAACTTCAAATTTCTGGAAAGATTCCATACTTTTGATTTATTTTTTGGTCGTTCGTTGCTGAGCTGAAGGATGGTCTTTTTTTATAGCTTCTGTAATAGCAATATAGACACAGTATATATTTCTATTTTGTCTTGTTGGTTACAAAATGAGAATTTTAAATGGGATGATGATGCACATGGGAACTATTTTAAAAAGGGTCTAAACTGTTATTTTTCCATACATCAAATACATGTAAATTATTTTTATTTTATTTATTTTTTTTTTCCTGAAAAAAGGGACAAAAATTGAAAATTTAGCTGACAAATATAACAGAAATTATGAATTGAAGACAAAAACATAACCCAATGCAGAAATGGAATCAAAACACAAAATGTGAAATGAGCCAATGCCGATCATACCAATAATTTTTCAATTACAGATTATAATTTGGAGCCAAAAAAGACAAATTAATGCCTCCATTCAACTTTCTAAACACTGACAAAGTTTGAAATTCCGTCCAGTTTACAGATGTTGATAGAACCTAAATCAATATCAAGTACTTATTTTGTGAAATTAAAGATATTTAAGCACCCAGATGAATATTATATATACAGGATTATAATTTGTGTAGAAAATATAACAACGGGATTCAATCTAATCTTATAATGTACTAAAACAAGATACTGAATCCTTCTACAATTTGCGGGAACAAAACACGATCACAAAATCACATAAACAAGTAAGGGAAAGAGACAATCAATCGCACAACAGAAGATGTATCTGGGGAAAGCACGCTGCCTAAAACCCCGTTATCTGTATATGGTATAAAGTATGAAAATTTCTTAAGCTTAAGAAACCTCACTGTTAAATCTTGATTTACTTTTACTTGCATAAGTTATTAATCTGAAAATTCAGAATTAAAATCGAAGTAAATACAGTTAACAGCCTACACATACAGATCAAATATTGAATAACATGCTCATAGACAAAGTGACACACAAAGATTTTCTGGACAAATGTCCCCGGAAAAACCCAATGCGAGAAAACCGGTGCTGCTAGCTTCTAGAGGGCTTTTATTATTATGCAGATTCTAAGTACAACAATCCTGGGCACCAAAACTGGTTAACCCAACAGAGAAATCTAAATGGCAGTAATACCTCTATCCCAGAGACAGAAAAATATGACTAATTCACACCCTCAAACGAGATTTACATAACTCATCACCTTTCCGGCCTCTAGAAACCCCAGCGCTGCTCTAAAGCCCTATGTGTAAACCTCTGCGCTGCTCACGAAGGACCTGCATCACCTTAGAAGGGGTTACGTTGCCCCTGCACTACCCTAACTGGGCCTGTGTTAGCCTTGCTTGGCTCCTGCTACCTCTGCGCTGCCCCTGCTGGGCTCTTTGCTAGACTGCGTAGCTACTACCTCTGCGCTGCTTTGGAATGCCCCTTCTCTGCCCTAGTTGTACTCTTGGCCTGGGATCAAACCATCCCACTTGCCAATAGTGCCCCTTGCGGCAGTTGAAACACTTCTGAAATTCTTAGCAAACCACGCCCTAGAATCTCATCTTAGCTTTAGTGCTCTGCCAGTGTGTGTGTATCCTCCAACTGACCCCAAGCCATTCTCTTATACTTTTCTCGTTGGGAAACCAGCAGTCGTGATCTAATCTCTAATCGACAGCTAAGATTACAAGCTGCTTGATCTGTGTCACTTAAATCATTCTCATCACATGTTTAATTTAATTCACTTTAATCTTTTAATTTTCCTAAGTTAGACTTAGAGTCCTTAATTAAAAAAGATTAATTATTTGAATAAAACTTAAACTTGATGGAATTCTTCAAAACACTTTCTGGGTCTTGGAGATCTCATGTACTCTAGCTCCTCCACAAATTTTGGGAGCTAGAGCACATCCAATGCTACCCCAACACCCCAAAACATAAAGTAAAGGATCATGAAACAATACAATGTTTTCTCTCACAAGAGAACTCCTGCACTCTGCCAACTGTCTCACAGTGATTTAGGCAAAATCAGACAAATAATTAGCCAATTCTCTGCCTCTGCTTAGCCTGCCTTGCTCATGCATTCCTTGAGGAATTAAATACCTATTAAATAGGAAAATCCCTTGCCTTGATTGCGCAATCCTTCCTAGGCCCCCAACTGACTCTATAACTGACCTGTACAATTTTCTAATTATACAACTGATAGTTATCTTCCCTTTAACCTCTCTCTCAACTGGGTCTTCCTCGGAACTGACATGCAACAGCTAGTTAACTGTGAATTATCAGTTAACTGATTGATCACTAATTGTGAATTAAATCAGATTAAATTCACTAGACCTATCTCTAGCTCATCACTCAATTAGAACCAGTTAAACTGATTTTAACTCAATTTCCTGAGTTAACTAATTACAATTCATGCATAACTGCAACTGGACCCCCTTAAATCATGGAATCACTCTAAATGCATCCTCTTAGACCCTCAACTCAAATTTCCTAAGCTAACTCAGTCATTCTGACTTAGTTAACTAATACAAGTTGTTATGAGATGAAATTACAATTTCTCTTCCAATTTAGTTAAGGGGAAATTAAATCAAAAGCCCCGCTTGGGGGTGCCATTTCAACACTCCCTCTCAACAAGAAAGGGATTATCTGCCACTCCGATCCTGTCTCTGTGAAATTCTAATTTGCTTCTTGCCAGCACCACCTTCGTCAAGATGTCTGCATCCTTCTCCTCAGTGGGAATGTACTCTAATGACATAATCCTCCTCTGAACACAATCTCTGAGATGGTGATACCGTATATCAATATGCTTGGACCTGTCATGGAATACTGGATTAACCAAGAGTTTGATGCAACTCTGGTTATCACAATGTATCATTGTCGGATCCATCTGCTGACCAAACAAACCAACAAGTATCTTCCTCATCCAGATGGCCTCGCATGTTGCCTGACTAGCCGCCATGTACTCTGCCTCTGCTAAACGAAGGCAACTGATCTTAGTTTCCTATTGTAAGAACAAACTGTTGTTGATCCTATGCTGAAGATGCCTCCTAATGTGCTCTTCCGGTCGTATGGACTCCCTACCCAATCTGCATCGGTGAAGCCTTGAAGCTTCACTCCCTTTGTCCGTCTGTACCATAATCCATACTTTGTAGTGCCCCTGATATATCTCAACACATGCTTCCCTGCCTTCCAAAAGAGCTTGGTCAACTTAACCATAGCTTGGCTCAGCTGGTTAACTGCGTAGCATATGTCGGGTCATGTGTTCACCAAATACATGAGTGAACCCACAAGCTGCCTGTAAACAGTAGCATCTACTACTTCGCCCGAAGTAGCATCCTCCTTCCTCCGGTTTCCTGCAAGAGGAGTCTCCATGGGTTTGCTGCCCTCCAAGTGGAACTTCCTCAAAATCTCCTTGGCATACTTGCCCTGAGATACAAATAGCTCTCCATCTCTTTGCCATATTTCCAATCCAAGGAAATAGTGCAAGAGCCCCATGTCCTTCATCTCAAATTATCTTGCAAGATCATCTTTGTAAGATTTTATGAGCCGCTCATCACCTATCAGTATTAGATCCTCAACATAAAGTACAATAATCAAAAGCTTACAATCATCCACAATATGATATAGGTTCACATCCGCTTCACTTTTGGTGAAGCCCAACTCGGTGAAATAGTTGTCAATCCTGGTGTACCAAGCACAAGGTGCTTGCTTCAGCCCATACAGTGCTCTCTTGAGTCTGCACACATGTGACTCCCTGTCTAAAGGTCTCAAAACCTTCTAGCTACTCAATCTACACTTCTTCCTCAATAACTCCATTGAGAAAGGTTCTCTTTACATCCATCTGATGTATCTGCCATCCCACCTGTGTTGAGAGTGCAAGGATGGATCTAATGGATGAGTACTTTGCGACTAGTGCAAAAGTCTCATCATAGTCAATCCCCTCCACCTGAGAGAACCCTCTGGTCACAAATCTAACCATGTGTTTCTCCACACCCCCATCTGTGGCCTACTCCACCTTGTAGACCCATTTGGATCCTACCATTGACTTCCCTACTGGTCTTGGGACCACTTCCCATGCACTGTTCCTGATAATGGAGTCATACTCCTCAACCATGGCATCAACCCACACTGGTTGTTGCACTACTTCCTCAAAAGAGGATGGTTCTATATCAATACCTTCGCTCACAAGAGCCATGTATCCAGTGTACCGCTCTAGGGACCTTCTTTTCCTACGCTGTGATGTGGGTGCTCCCACATTTTCTCTCGCATCCAGCAATAATCTGTCAACCTCTTTGGTGCACTTCCTTCCATCTCTGGTGGATGGCTCTACATAAGTGGTTTTTACCACTCTCTGTTCCTCTGCTTGTGGCTGCTCCACATCCTAAGGTTCATCCTTTGGAGCTAAGAGCTCCTCAACTGAATGCAACTCAAGCTCCCTCTCAAGGGACAATCGCATCGCTTTATCTTCATCAAACTTCACATCTCTTCTGACCATTGTCATCTAATGTACTGGCAAGTACACCCGATAGTTGTGAGGTGTATCAATGTACCCCACAAACATCCCCAACTCTGTTGTTGGCTCTAGCTTCTTCCTGGCATCTTTGGTCACATGGCAATAGACAAATGAACCAAAAATTTTAAAATATGAAACATCTGGTTTCTTACCTAAAAAAGCCTCCTCTAGTGTACTCATCCCAAGTATCCGATGAGGACCTCTGCTCTACACAAATATTGTTGTATTGCATGCTTCCGCCCACAAATGCAACGGTAAGCCATGATCATACAACATAGTTTGTGCTGCTCTCACAATAGTTTTGTTCATTCTTTCTGCAACCCCATTCTCTTGTGGGTTATGAGATGCAATCAATTCTCTTTGAATTCCTTCTGAGGCATAAAACTTCTTGAATTCATTAGAGATGTATTCTCCACCATTGTCGCTCCTCAGAGCCTTCACCTTCTTCCCTATATTTTTCTCAACAAGTGCCTTAAACTCACAAAACATGGAGAACGTCTGATCTTTCTTTTGCATGAAAAAAATCCAACACTTTGTTGAAAAATCATCAACAAAAATCACATAATACATGTGCTTTGTTGTGGAAGCTGTTGAGAACAGTACACACACGTCTGAGTGAACTTTCTCAAGGATTGTCGTTGCTCGGCTTTCCTTATCATGAAAGGTGGCCTTTGTATACTTCCCCATAGTACACCCTTTGCATATGTCTCTCTATGCAAGTGTACCCTTTGGAAGCCCTGTAGAAATCTGTTGCATGATCCTCAAAGCACTGTGGTGTAAATGGCCCAACCTCCTGTGTCATAACTCACCGATGTCTTGGCTCTCCACCTTCTCTGCTTTATTGCTCAATGTTGCGCAGTCATCTACATCAAGTTTGTAGAGGTTCTTCACTCAAACCACAATCTTTTCCACCTGTCTCATGGCTTTGTGATGAAGGAACGCCTTTCCTTCACTGAAAATCACATCATATTCTTCCAACATAGAAATAGAAACAAAATTCTTTTTTAAACCAGGTACATGCATGACATCTTTTAGTATGAGGGGTCTACCTGACTCTCTCTGGAAAGTAACTGTACCAATCTCGATAGCGCTATACCTCCCGTCATCACCCATCTCGATGTGCATCTAAAGATCCTTCTCCTCCAAGCTGCTAAATAATTCTTTGTTGTCGGTCATGTGGAATGAGGCTCCACTATCCAAGTACCACACAGATCCCAATACCGATGATACCATGCATGTGATGAGGGTGAAGTCCAACTCGAATTGTGAAGTCAATGCTTCACCTGTTGCTCCTCCCGAGGCCTTCTTCTTGTTCTTCTTTTGTGGATAATTTGTGGCATAGTGTCCATGCTCATGACAGTTGAAACATTTCACCTTTGACAAGTCTCACTTCTTGCCTGCCTTGTCGATCACGGATTTGGAATTGAACGCCTTCCCTTTTCCTTTCTTCGCCTTGCCAACCAAGGCACAATTTTCCTCATCATCAATCTTTGATGAGGATCCATCTCTGGTGCTCCGTCGAATTTCTTCTTGTGCCAAATCGGACCAAAGTCGCTCCCAATCTGGCAACTTCTCCCTCCCATTAATAGAGTCATGGTAGCTATGTCAGCTCTTGGGAAGGCCTAGATGAGCTAGGCTCGCCAAATCATCTGTGGCAACAGTGAACCCAACGCTTCCAAGCTCATCTCGACATTGATTGAACTTGGACATGTATTTTTGGATTGTGTTGCCCTTCTCCATTTTGATCTTCCAGAGCTTGTCTTTCAGCGCCAGCTTCCTATGGTCGTTGTTATTGTGATAAAGATATGTCAAGGCCTTCCACATTACATATGGAGTCGCCCTCCCATGGAGACTCGAGACAATATGGTCTCGAACTGTAATATTCCCAATTAGCCCAAGCTAATGGGAATATACAATTTTGCTTCATTTTCTTATTGCAAGAATAAATGTGTAAGGGAGGACAATAAAAACTCCTGAAACCAGTAAATAAATCAATGCCCAATGTGAAAAAGGCTGAATCTGGGCTGCCTTAATAAAACTCCCTTATATGTGAAAGGGATTGTGACAATTAACTGGGTCAACAGGACCAAATCCACAGCGTTGTCCAGATGCAATGTACCTCCTAGATGCACAGCGCAGATCTAGTTGGAGGCTACACATGTGAAAGGAGCTAAACCTTTGAGATGGTATAGGGTTTTGCAAGGTTTTCATCCTATAAATGAAAGAGGAGAGTAGCATGAGAGGGGTTGTTGAACATATTGTCTTGAAAGGATTTGTTTGTTTAGACACTTCTCATTCTCTAAATGTTTAGCTGAGAATAGTGTTGTTTAGCAATTGGGTGTTCCTGAGCGGGAATCCCCCCCTCTTTCCTTGACAGGCCTCTTGGAAGAGTCTTGCATTTCTTGTCCACTATCAGGCATTTGGCCAAGCTTCTACTTCCAACTACAACACAGATCCTGTTGAGGGTTTGGTTGTCTTTGTAAGCTGCAACAGGTGGAAGATAGATCTTTCCAGATCTATGCATCTCTAGCACCCCTTTTCACTGGGAAAGTCTTCTATCCCTTTGACAAGAGTGTTCTAGACCCTTGGAGCTTCAGATCCATATCTTGGCATCAGGCCAAAGCATTCTCAGAGTCTACAGCGCAGTCCCTCTCCCAGTACTACGTTATTTGCAAGAGTAGAGTTGCAGGGAGTTTTGGCATCATCTTGGAGGAGAGATCTCTGGTGATTGGATTCTTCCTTTCACTGTGGTGATCCATGGATTAGCCAACTAATCCATGTTTGAGTTCAGATCTGATCTGCTGTACTTTATATGCTTCAGAGTTTTCTGAATATCACTGCAGATCTGCAACTTAGATCTCAGATCTACTCATTGTTATTCATGTTTTGCCCAAAACCCCAAGGGGATTGTATTAAGGAGCCTTTCTTGTATACAGATCTTAATTAGATCTATCTTTTTGTATACAGATCTGCTCTAGATCTGAGTTGTAATCTACTGTTGCTTCAGCCAATGAAAATAACGTTGTCAAGCTTATTCAAATATTTCATGTGGTTGTTGCCCTTGTATATTCTTCTCTTTCAGTTATACATTGTATAAGCTGCATTGTAAATCTATTTTGCTGATGTATAGCTGAAGTATGAACCTCCATATTGGTCTCTTGCTCTCAAACAGTTGAACTGCGTTATTTCTGAAGCAGTTTGTTGCATATAGTTGTAGCCCCTCTCTTTGGGTGTTTTCTAGCTATACTAGGTGGTGGGAGGTCTGTTTACCTCACCTGGTTTGATTTGTTTTTGCTCTCCTTTTGGATCTAGACACTAGATCCACTGATCTAAGGGATCCAGGAGTTGCAAACTCATTTCAGTGCACAGATTTCTGAAGAGTGCGTTATTCCAGTAGGCATTGCTGAGTATTCCCATTTAGGGGATATTACACTAACTTCCTCTAACAAGATCCTTCTCTCTTTCGCAACATTCTTCTTCCATGCATCAAGAAGTTGAGCATCTGTTGCTACGAGTTGCAGGACATCAGCATCTATGAAAGCCTTCAGTCCGTTGTCTTCAAGCACTGCCTCCATCCTATCCTTCCATGCAATATAATTCAAATTGCCCTCAAGTGCATATTCGAGTCTCAAACCATTGAAAGACATCTTGATCTGTTGCTGGATACCAAAGAATAAATCTACAAATTCGAACCTGATCAAAACAAAATTTGTTCTTCTCTTCTTATTGTGATTCCTAGCACTCTGACACCGTGTAGAAAATCTAACAACGGGATTCAATCTGATCTTATAATGTACTAAAACAAGATACTGAATCCTTCTACAATTTGCGAAAACAAAACACAATCCCACAATCACAAAAACAAGTAAGGGAAAGAGACAATAAATCGCACAACACAAGATGTATTTGGGGAAAGCACATTGCCTAAAACCCCACTATCTGTATATTGTATAAAGTCAAAGATCATGAAACAATACAATGTTTTCTCTCACAAAAGAAATCCTGCACTCTGCCAACTGTCTCACACTAATTTAGGCAAAATCAGACAAATCCTTAGTCAATTCTCTGACTCTGCTCAATCTGCCTTGCTCACGCATACCTTGAGGAATTAAATCCCTATTAAATAGGAAAATCCCTTGCCTTGATTGCGCAATCCTTCCTAGGCCTCCAACTGACTCTAAAATTGACCTGTACAATTTTCTAATTATACAACTGATAGTTATCTTCCCTTTAACCTCTCTCTCAATAGGGTCTTCCTCAGAACTGACATGCAACAGCTATTTATAGTGAGTTATCAGTTAATTGATTGATCACTCATTGTGAATTAAATCAGATTTAATTCACTGGACCTATCTCTAGCTCATCATGCAGTTAGAACTAATTAAACTGATTTTAACTCAATTTCTTGAGTTAACTAATTACAACTCATGCATAATTGCAACTGGACCCCCCTTAAATCATGGAATCACTCTACATGCATCCTCTTAGACCCTCAACTATAATTTCCTAAACTAACTCAGTGATTCTGACATAGTTAACTAATACAAGTTGTTATGAGATGAAATTACAATTTCTCTTCCAATTTAATTAAGGGAAAATTAAATCAGAAGCCCCGCTTTGGGGTGCCATTTCAACAATTTGGACGAATAAACCATGAAAATAAGGTCCACAATAATTTTGGAAACCAAATCCTAGAAAGAAAAAATGCAACAGGTTGTCTATTAAAAATAGGAACCATTTACATATGTTCGATTTATTTGATGTATCTACGTCAAATCCTTATCAATATAGTAAAACTATCTTTATCATAGATAGTGAACCCGCAAAACTGTGTCTTCAATTGACAAAGTAAAAGCCATCTAATCTATACAATTATCTACATCAAATCCTTATCAATATATTGAAACTATCTTTATCATAGATAGTAAACCAGCAAAACTGTGTCTTCAACTGACAAAAGTAAAAACCATCTAATCCATACAATTATCTACATCAAATTCTTATCAATATATTAAAACTATCTTTATCATATATAGTAAACCAGCAAAACTGTCTTCAACTGACAAAAGTAAAAGCCATCTAATCTATACAATAACTATTGTGCATAAATAGCGTTCAGAGTCCAAACTATATCAAAGTTAAAAGTTATTGCGGGCATTAAAATATATAATTTTCTGCAAATAATCTATTTTTTAAACATGTTTCTTCCTTCAGCAAATGTACCAGAAAAGCAAGTAGTATTCAGACGAAAAGAATCGTCCCAGCATTATGCAATTCGCCATGACTGGAAACATTGTAGTGAATCCTTCCGGGCTGTATGTTGAGTCCCTTTTTCGAAAGGGCATCAGCTGGAAAAAAAAATTCCTGAAATACATAAGCAAAGGATATCCTACGAGGCCTTTAATTCGCTGATCCTGCACATCCAGTTGTACAAATATGGAGGTGCAAGGGAGGATCTATCATTGATCCAGTCTATCATGACTCGTGAGTCACCAAAAATATATATAGATTCTAAATCAAGAAACTTAGCGCAATATACTAACCCCACAACGCTATCACCTCGGCCCTTGTATTTGTCCCATCGCCACAGCCCCAGTATCCCCAGTAAAAATGATACTGTAATTCCTGCGATACATCTAAATGAACCCCAAATCCCTTGTTGGGCGGGCCCATAAAAAAAACCAGTCGAAAAATTGGGCATTTTGGTCTCCAACCAAGTCTCCACCAGTTTACGTATACTGGTAGCATGTATACCAATTTTAAGTACAAAATTTATGAAATCAAAGCTATTCGGGTGTAAAGTTAAACATTGTAGGATTACGAATAAAAGAAAAATGGAAACCCTGACCACCATGTTACAGATATTCGGAACATCTGAACCAATTTTAAATTCAAAATTTATGATTTTAAAGCTGAACGAAGGTAAACATAATACATGGCAATATAATTTGGCTAAATAAAACAAAATTAATGTCTACACTCTCAAAAAGGTGAAATCATATATTCCACCAGGTTATAGTTATTGTAACATTTATTCCACCAGGTTATAGTTATCGTAACATTTATATCAATTTTAATCTAAAAAAGCTACTTAAATGTGAAGCCGACCATGATATATAGAATTATAATTTAGAATAATAAAGACAAATTGATATTTACACTCATTTTGAAACCCTGACGAAGGTTAAATTCCATATTCCACCTTGTAAAAGCTGCTGATAACACCTAAACCAATTTTTAGTACAAATGTTACGAAATTAAAGCTCTTTAGCTATCAAGACCAGCATTATAAATAGGGTAGTAATTTAGAAATAATGAGGAGAAAATCATCTCTACCCTCCACTTTCCAAACCCTAAGCATTTAAAGTCCTATGTTCCACGAGGATCGGAGAATCTAAACCAATTTTAAATCCCAATTTTACGAAATTAAAGCTGTTCAGAGGCGAAGAGCATTTTCCTTTTTAAGATAGGATGAAGGCATGGAAAAGTTGAAAACAAATAAGCAATGCTGCAAACATAGTCGAAAAATATTAAATTTCCGTACCAGCAGGCAAATGTAGTCGAATTCAACTGTTCAAACCGATCAAGAAACGCCACCGCATATTCGAAACCTCAAATTTAATGATTCTGAGCTCACAAATACAAAATTTTACATTCTTTTCACTCGCATTGATGATCTAGATGTGAAGTCAAGCAGGACAGTTCGAAGTTTGTTTCCGAAACTGTACGTCAAGGCAGATGAGCAGTTTTTAGAATTCAAAAATTTCTTCGTTGCCCAACCGGCACCCACGGAAGACATGTTTATGACAAGAAATGTTCTAACGTTTCTGTGTTAATGCGAGGGTCGAAACTAGCTCTAGTTAACATTTATGATTTTTTTTTAATATTAAAATATAAAATGTAGAATAATTTAAGTTTAAAAGTGGGAAGAGATTTTATTACATCTATGGTTTAAACATGTCATGATTACGATTTTTTTTAAATTAAAATAACAAAAAATAAAGATTGAAATTATAAATATTGGTTATTAAAAATATTTATAATAAAAAATTAAAATTATTTAATATATTTTAATTTTGACGATTGTGAAGTTTTTGAGTAGTGGTTTTGGTTTCTTAAGAGTTATAGGTCAAGCCTAATGTAATTGTAATTTCTAGAGAATTTAACTTCACAAAAAAAACCACTATAGATCACTTTAAAAGATATTTGCATGTAAAGAAATTTGATCTATTTCCACGCTATGTTGGTTTAATTCCCCTTCAAATAAGTTATATTCCATATAAATATTATAGGTCAATATCATGGTTATTTTTTAATATTATTTTATTTTTATTTCATTATTTTATTTTGACAAAGTAAAATGTTTGCATTACATTACATTAATATTTTTATTTATTTATTTATTTTAAATTGTATTTCATTATTATTATGTAATTTACTTAGTCAAAATGTTAAAAATTACATTACAACATCTCTACAATACTAGGCTAAGAGTGCAAAAATATAATTTTGACAATCAAAAATTATAATATAACTTAAAATTATATAATTTAAATTTTCTATATTTTTTATTTAATATAAAGATTGAAAATATTTTGATTCGGAAAGGAAAATTTTCTTTGCTCTACTCTCCAAACAAATTCTAAGCTTTCTTTTATGTAGCGATCTATGCTTGGCTCCGTGAGAGAAGGCTTTGCCCCTTCCTTTTGCTAGACTGTTACGCAAGTTCATAATGATTCTCGATCTAATGGTATTCCCCTCAATCTCCTCATCTTTGATATCCTTTTCATGGTGCAATTGGGTGAAGTGGGAATTTTTAGTTCACAACAAACCCTTCGTTGGGTGCATTGTAACAAGCTAGAAATCCAAGGTGTTGCCTGCCAAAAGCAGTGCAAGACCCAAAATATGAGGTTAAATCTAGCAAGATCAGAGAATATATCCAATATATGCAGGATCATGCTCTGATTTGCATATTTGTTGGATTTATATGCCTACAAAAGTCTCTGATTGGGTGGATCAGAAACAAATGGAACCCCCAAGGCAAAATAGAATTGGAGCTAGGGGCAAAAGGTTTCTTCATAGTCATTTTCTCCAACCTGGAAGACACGTAGAGTATTTTTGAAGGAAGGCCTTATTTTTTCAACAATGCATTTCTCTTCATGCAATTTTGGAAGTAGTAGAACCTCGAGAAGGGAGATTTTCTTGTTTCCCCGGTGTGGGTTTGTCTCTTTTCTTTAGCCAAGACATGTTGGGCAAGGAAATCCTTTAAGGTATCGGCAATGTCATCAGCAACTTTTTCAAAGGATCAGAGGCTACTAAGAGAGCGAGATACATATTGTAGCTTGAATTTGTGCTTACATGAATATATCCTAACCTCTTTGAGACCTCCATAGATATTTATTATCAATATAGCTTTTGGAAGCAATCTCTAGATTATGAACATGACCCCTTTATATGAAAATGTTGTCATGAATATGGGCATCTTATTAGGGATTTTTGATGAATACCAAGGAATCGTCGGAAGCACATCCTTCTCATAAAGAGCAAGATGATTTGAGAAAAGTCCCTCAAAGAACAAGAAATTTGAGTCCTCGAGATACATCAAATCTTGACCAAATCCCTAGATGTGGAAATAGGTTTGAGTCTCTCTTCTCTCTGAAGAAGTCTCCAGAGCAAGACAACTTTCAATCAAGCATGCAGTTGACAAAAGGAAAATCACATAACCTTATATCGAATCCTATAGAGTTCATGCAAAAGTTTTTTGAAGAGCACTAACAAAATCAAACACCATATAAAATTATTAGTTCCCCTCTGAAAGAAGTTAAAGCAAAATCCATACCTGAAGATATGGATATGGATGACCCACGATTAATTTCCCTTGCAGAAGAACGACATGGAAAAGATGTTAAGGACATTCTAGATCGTCGAGCTAGGATTATGTATAATGTTTATCTTTAAAGCAAGGAAAGAAACCAACTTGGCTCGAGTTCTTCAGAGTGTGGTTTTGGGGTTCAAATGAAGGATTTCAAAGTGGCCTCCAAGCAAGGCAAAGAAGCCAAAAAACGAGGCCGTAAGAGCAATAAGGCATTGATCTGAGAAGATGATGAACTCTTAGTTAACTTAGGGAAAATCATGCCAATGTCATAGGCATTCCCCCCTTGAAATCGAGAATATTCAAGGAGTTTCAAGGTAGTCATGATTATTGTAGTCAATTTCTGATTCTTTGTTATTGGTAGGCAACTTGTCAATCTCCAAAATCTCCTAGATTTTAGTCTTTTTTGGAAATTCAAGCTACATGTAACTTTTTCTAATTGATGAAAGAATCATTTTACCCCCATATATATATTTCGGTGGGTTGGAGCAAGAGATAATTTTAAGCTCTCAGAAAGACTTCGAAATATTTTACACTCAAATCAGATATTCACCATAGCGGATGCAGCGTCTTCCTATCCATAGGCGTGGGGATCTTCAGGTTGGAAATCAGCAAGCTCTCTTAGGCTCAATGAGGAGGAATCTCAAGAATGGTCTTCTTATGTACACCTTTTGGTAAATAATTTTGTACATCTAGACCAGGATTCGGAAGACACGCAAGTTTGGACTAAAAAATCTACTTCTGGATCTTTCTCTGCAAAACAAAACTATAAGGATTTCATGGAGGAAACCACTTCAAAAGAGGACTGATGGACTCTTGTGTGGAAAGCTCCTGGACAAATAAAAGCCAAACTTGTGTTATGGCTGGCTTTAAAAAGTAGGCTCCTTACATGGGAAAATTTGCAAAAACGTGGATGGGAAGGTCTGAGACATTGTTCTCTCTGTGGAATAAATTATGAGACCAACCCTCACCTATTCTTTTTTTGTTCTTATACAGAGTCGATATGGAACAAATCGGTCTTTGCTTTTACCTCAGTTCAGCTAGATGCAGTTTATAGTTTTCTATCCCGAATGAAACAATGGTGGAGCTTTCCCAGGTAAGCACCTTTGGTGCTTTCCCTTCTTTCTTCGCTTATGGAATTTGGTGGGCTCGAAACACGACAATTTTTCATGGGAAAAATATCCCAGAATAACTGACTTCGTCCTTAATTGTTCAGTGGACAAATTAACGCAAATGTCCTCTGAAAGTGCAAAAATTGAGAATTATTTAGCCTCCATTCATAAACTATGACATTTAAAGGGATTTTTTTTATGGAGCCAACCAAGGTTCTCCTCCTCTTGCTGGTGCAGGAGCCACCCTCCACCTTAACCCAAAAAAGTTCTTATAAAGTTTGTTCTTGGTCATGGCTCCAACAATAAGGCCGAATTGGCTGCTCTTCGGGCAGTTCTATATGTGGCTCATAGTAGAGGTGTTACTAATTTACAATGCTTTGGTGATTCAAAAGTACTGGTGGATATGCAACGCTCACATATTTTGGCTCCACACTTGCAAGCAGTCCTTCGAGCCATTCAACATTTTTTCTCCAAACTCACCTCCCTTTCTTTCAAACATGTATACAGAGAGTTGAATTCAGAGGTTGATTCCTTATCTACTGAAGGCTATTTTGGGACTGTTTTAGTCTACCAAAGGCCAGTGTGACAGTATAATGAGATATTTCATAGATTGTTTAGTAGTGATACACTACCAGCATATGTAACATGTAACTTATCTTATAATGAAAAGTTACGAATTTTTCCTTTGTGAAAAACTAATGTTTCAAGGTAGTTATCACTTTGGATTATCACGAGTAATTAAGCGCAATAATTGTTATCTTCCCAATGCAAAGCAAATCTCCATTAATAATATGATAAGCTTTAATACTAATTAAATTTAATATGACTAAAAACACACATAAAAAATATTATTTATTAAAAGATAAATAAAATAAAACAACTAATATAACACAGTCAAGAATGAATTACTATGTTAGTTAATTTTTATTGATTACTTTTAGTGAATGAGTGTAACTATAAAACGAAAGAGCTTTATTCTTTTCAAATGTATCGAAGTCTTGTATCATTGACATGTTTCTTTTTGTTAAGTTCATTTTTCATTTTGCTTTTGGATACACTACTTGAGCTTTTTTCAATTTATTTTTTCATAACATTCAAGTCTTTTCTGCAAATCATAAATTCTGGTATTGTATTAAATTATATAAATTATTTTTAAAAATAGATTTTAGTTTATTATATTAAGATTTTACTGAAATAATATAAATTTTAGTTTATTATAATAAGCTTCCATTGAATTAAGAGATATATAGAATTTCCAATGAGAATAAATTTTGATTAATTTTATTCAATTATATATTATAATTTTATTTAAAATTTGTTAATGGGATTTAGTTTTTAAAAAAATTATTATTCTCTATTTTGGGTTTAAATTTCACTTGTGATATGTTTATTTTTTATGAGCTAATTGTTGATTCGGGTTGGCAAGTTACTAACAATTTCATTTTTACACACAAACTCGAGTGTGAGATATTAGCAATTTCATTCTTCTATCTTGAACACACACACACAACTAAATTTACATGACTTAAAGTGACTTGCATTTATGCATCACAACTTGATCAAGGTAACCTACCAATGACTCAACCCACCCAACCACAAAGATTGGATTCTAATATCACTTGTGAGTTGTTAGCTTTTCATGAGCCAATTGTTAATTGTGGCTAGCAAAATACTAGCAATTTATTCTTACTTACAAGCATCAAGTAGAGACAAGATATTACATGTATTTTCAAAACAATTATTATTTAAAACTAAATTTATATAAAAATCAATGGACCCCGATCGAGGTGGCTACCGAGAGTATGCAGGAGGTTGGAGGGTGAGTCTTCCACCCCACCGCCTTATACGACATTTAATAAGGGGATCGGCGTGGCCAGCCCACCCCATGCACCAAGCATGCGAGCATTCCTTTCTAAATTATGTATATGGTAGGTCTCCACTCATGTCTCAACTTTGTTTGCATAACTTCCCCTCTACGGATTTTATGGTGTGTTAAGGTCCCTTCCTCTTCGTAGGGGGGATTACTTTTGGGGCCTTCCAGCATCGAGGGGCATGTGCATGGATAATTACCTGTAACCACTGGAATTCCTTTCTACCTTTTCTTAAAGTGTGCTTGTTTGTGACAGACAGTGGAACCACAGTGGTTTGGTTTTGCTTGTGCCTTGAATTGGTTTATGGATTCGAGACGACTTGGTGCTCGTAGACAGAGTGGGATGGAAAATTAACTAACGATTTTGGTTGTTTTAATGGGATTTCTTACTAGATGTTGTGGTTTCCTCTGGATTTTTTGTTTCTTATTGTAGTTGTTGCCACCCCCCCTTCAGTACCGTGACAATTAAAGGTTTGGACAACATTGGACGCTACCATTTGGGTATTTCATGATACTCTGAACATTGTTCACATTTATTTTGGCCCTAAATTTATTGGTTTCAGTTCAGTCCATTACACAATATTTGTTGGTGATTGGCGGTATGGCCTAGAGTGCGTTGGCCATTATTTGAAGCATTACCCCGCCTAAAAAAAATTATTTACTCTTCTGCTTCTTTGGTCTAACACCCTATGTTTGTTAGTTTTTGTAGCATTAGATGTGTTCTAGCCACGAAATGTGGTGGAGAGGTTAGAATACACGAGATCTTCGAAACCTAGAAATCGCTTACGAAAATTCCACCTAGAGATGGCTTAGTTAGATTATTAACCGATTTTTAAATATTTCCTAAGTCTAGACTTAAGGAATATGGTTAATTAATAAAAAACAATTAAGTCAAGGTGAGAACTCTCTAAAAATTCACACAAATCGATAGGGAATTCATCTGGGCCCCTTATTAAGTTATAATATTGGCCGTTGGTGCTCCAATAGAAGATTGTAAGAATAATCACAATGATTTGATCTATAGTGAAATTTAAGCTAGCCTACTAAATGTGTTTGTAGCGTGTTTCAAACAAATTTAAAAATTGGTTTCCAACCCTTTAATCCCATTCTGTTAAGCGCTAAAGTGTCTATTCATAAATTATTAACCCTCCTCCTTCATGATGTGACAAATACCAATGTTTTCATGTCTAATAGAGTCGTTAAAGAAAAAACCTTAATTTTCCCTATTTTCCCTAAAGCAGACTTTTCCAACAAACCCATATTTACATTTTTCATGTGCAGGAAGGTTGCTGAGTGTCTTGCATCTTTCAGTTAGAGTATTTCAAGGTTAGTGAAAGTTTTTGCAGCGTCTAAGCTTTTACAATGTGGGTCGATCCAGTCATGTGAAGTGGTTTGAACCCAATGGCATGTATTTTGAGGTATACCCTCAAATGTTAGACCTTTTAAGAAATGCAGGTTGGAAGCCAATCTTTCAACGTTTCAATGGGCATGATCTCAGTTGGTGCCATGATTTTATCTTCTCCTTCAATGGAAACATAGCTAGAGTTAGGACACTACAGTTCGCTATTACAGAGGAGTCTATTGCTGAAGCAACGGGTTTTCCAAAGAGGGTGAAAGATGGTTCAAGAAACAAAGGTTGCTAAATGTAGATTTGAATTTCTTCCTGAACTAGGACTGTCAAAATCAAGATTGGGATGCAGGGGTCGTCCAAAGTATGTGTTGGAGAGGTTAATCCCCTCTGCGGATAGAGGTGATCCCTACTAGCCCAGACCGAGTCTAGCAACAATCGTTCACGCTATAGTACAGGTTCCTAATTGCAAATAAAACGACTTGCGATGAAGGCTTACCTGGAATCCAACGCTGTCGTTTGTAGAAGAGGTGGTGCTCCCATTCCTCTACTATGGTAAATCACAATACTCACGATCTTCGTGATCTGACACCTGCACACGCAAGAAACAAAACAAACGCAAGCATAAAATCCAGTATATACAACTATATGTCAGTCGAAAAAGACATAACTCATCATCATAATTAACAACAAGAGTGGAACCATAACCAATAGTCGCTTATTATTAATCAATCAAAGAAAAATACAACCATAGTTCCGACGCTGAATTCTCCTTCGGCGGGTCGTCAGCAGAACATGTCTCAATAAAGTCTGTCAAGGATGGGACAAGCCTCTCTCTTCGGATACTTGACAATGATCTCCTTGCTTGGATTTGGCCTCAAGGGAATGAATCAAGGCACTTACAATGTATACGTGCCTTGGGAACTTGGAGATTAGGCTTTGCGAATGGAGATGGGCAAGCTTTTATAGATGGAGGAAGGGGAGTTGGGATCCCTATAATTATGGGATTGGCCCTATCATCAAGGAAGCTTCCATGAGAGGTGGAAAACCACTTCCTCTCTATAGAAATCTGTAGCCAAACCTCCCAACTCAAGATAGATATCAGTTCCTGGATCAGTTAGGACGAAACTTTCGCCATTTATTTTTAAAAAACACTCCTTAAATTGGCTGGCGCGAGTGCGACTTTGGGACAGAGCGCCAATTGGCGAGACCTCTTTGAAGGATTTTCCCCATTGGCGCGGGTACTGAACTGGCTGACCGCGCCAATGCAAAAAGGGGTGTTTTTAGGGTTTTTCAGCAGGAGATGTCTTCAGGGCAATGAAAGCTCATATTCAGAGGGATGTCATGAAAGTGTTTTCAAGTCTTGTCTCTGCTCACAGGTCACGGAATGAGCCCTTCAATGTGCGGGATGGGGAATTGCAGGGACGGTGACAAATTACTGTGTAACAGATGCCCCCTAAAGCATGAGGCCCGAAAGGGAGAGAGAGGGGTGAAATGCTTTACGAGAACGTGTCCAACTGAAAACACCGCCGTCGGAAAACCTGCGTAAATAAGTACAACTGATATCTCAAATACATGATATATATGTGTGGCATGGGCGCAGCCATCCATAACAGAGTATACAACTATCTGGATCCGAGGCATGGACGCAGCCATCCAGTGAGGATCGAAAAATAGACTCAGGCATGGTCGCAGCCATCCAATCAATGAGTCATGTAAATAATCATAATAATCCACAAAATCGCAGCATGGATTACAACAGACACAATCCAGGGTCTTGCGCTTCATCTCGACCCGAACAAAGCACAAGTTCAAGCATGCGAATATGTGAGCTAAAGTCGAACATGTGAGAACATCGCCTGATTTCCAGCCAATGATGAAAATTGTTAACAAACGCGAGAGGAACCACCAATAATGACAATGGCCCTCAAGGTACTACAGGTACAATCTACGGCATGTGAATCAATGAGCTGGCGTCGAACACCCGTAGAATCATTCGATCGGAGGCCAATGATGAAAACCTCACGTCGAACGCGAAGAACCTGCCATTGAGGCATGCAGGCTCCAAGGTACCGGAAGGGAGTCTCTAGATCAACTTCCTGGATAAAGAGTTGAAGTCGACAGGGAGTGACCTTGATCGAAGGTGGACCATAATGTTTCCCACATCATCGACATGAGACAGAGGAACATAATGTCTTTGTGAATCACGATCAGATGAGAATCAGAGGAAGGTTGGTACCTGCAGAGGTCAACTTCTCTTGAACATATTGGCGGCACGACAGTGGATTTGGCAGTAATTGACATCAAAAGATCAAAGGTCATGATGACGAGGCAAAGAGCAGATGAGAGGTCAAAAGGGATCACCCAAACCCACGAAGGCAAGTGAAAAACGAGATGAGATGTCCCCAACCCAACACAAATGCAGACAAGTGCCATGTTCAAGAGCGACATACTGCCGACAATGATCCTGGTTCCATTTTTCCCCGCCATTTCTGGCGAGTACCCCAATTATTTTTGATAACAAGCTTGAAGGGGATAGCATATGCTTGTGGTATAAGTCTGTCCTTCGGACGAATCCATCTTAGTACATTTAACGAGCCCTAGGAAGGAGCGACTCGAATAGCGTCATTACGACTGAATCCGATGTCATCAGGGTTTAACGAGTCTAACAAAGGAAGAACTCGGCGTCCTTTCATGTTTAGAGAGTTTGAAAAGACAGTTGAAAAGTAAACTCCAACGGTCCCTTTTCGTAAATAGTTCCTCAGATCCGAAAAGGTAGAAAACAATATCTGAGAAAACCTCCTAGTCGCGATAAACTAGGGTATTCCTTTTTCGTAAATAATCCATCCCAGCCCGAAAAAAGGGTAAACGTATACTGGGTAGATGTCGTTTCGTGGCCACTTTAACGAGATCAAAATGACAAGGGCCTCGACAATCTTTTCATGTTTAGAGAGTCAGAAAAGAGCTGAAATATGACTCCAAAATGACTTTTCCGTGTATTTACCAAGTCGTAAAAAGTATAAAATATAACTCGTTTCACCGTTTAAGTTGCATACCAAACCTGTTGCTACAAAAAGAGGCAAGTGTAAAATCCATTTTCGACAAAATATATCAAAATATTAATAAAAAATGACTTTTAAAACCCAATGAGATTTCAAAAAGTTATAAATAAGTCTCAAATAGTAAAAACAAAATTAATTTTACTATTTACCTCTTTGGAGAGCAACAGTGGTCATTTGTGTGCAAATTCCCAACGGCGATTGCGACTAATCTGGGCTACTATTCAGATTCTCGTTCATTCCAGGTAAGAGGCGCTTCCTTGTACTCCATTTTAATCCATTTTTATAGTTTTCCATTGCACATTAGACTTCTGTGGAAGATTTTTATAATTTTAGGGCTCCGCCCATTGGCGCGGGTATCGGGAACGGACCCGCGCCAATGGCCTTTTGCATACAAAGGGCCCGCGCCAACTGGCGCGACTGTTCAGAAAACAGCCGTGCCAATGGCACAGCGCGGTTTCGCGTTTCAAATTTCCAAACAGCTAGTGATTTACATGAAATTTCAAGCATAACAGAGGTCTAATCAAGGGTTTTTGACCATGTTGATGCAGGCAACCAAGTACAATGGTGATTGAATGGAAAGAGAGGGAGCACGGGGAAGAGGATGAACAGGCTATGGAGAATGAAAATTGTATGAATTCCCTCAAGAACTGTGGGCTTAAAAAGTTCTTCCTGATACCTTGATTACGAGCTCAACCGGAGCTCCTGCAATACCTGATCAGTATTTGGGATGAAAATGAACAAGTGTTCAAGCTGCGGGACCAAGTATTGGAACTGGAGGTTTCTGACGTATACTTCATAACCGGACTGTCGCGCAGAGGTCCAGTGCCCATATTAACAGGGAGCATACCATCTGGTGAAAAGATGGAGCAGTTAATGGCGAGGGTGTGCCCAAGGGCACGAACCGGATCAGGAAGCGGAAAGGTAGACATTCACACTGTCGAGGATCTAGCACTCAAAGTAGTGCTACACACCATTACGCGGGCTGCAGGATCACAGGCCCCGCATGAAGCCACCAAATCCCAACTCCTTCTAGCCTCTGAGTGTATGAGCCCCACATTGTTTGATTGGGCCACTGCAGTAATAGTCAACATCAAGAGGCAGCTAACGAAATGCAAACAAGCCAAACTGAAGCAGTTCGGCTATGGTTCCATCCTGGTGTCGTTCATCTTGGAACAACTACCTATCTTCCAGGGCCAAGGGGCCATAGTCGCTGAGCCGATACCATAAGAGCCGAGGATGGCTCGCTGGGCAGCACTCATGCCCAGGTCAGGAGGGGGTCAACATATGTCCTAGAGACCCGAGTTTTTTGTGTGGTTACGACAGCAGTTGATTGTAGTCGAAGAGTGGCCCTATGCCAGTACCGATTTCACCGGAGATCCCGATCTTCCACTCCCAGAGGGAGATGAGTGGGATGAGGAGTTGGGTATGATACTCTTTTTGATTTTTTTGTATTTATGATTTTTTTGGTAATACATGTTCGTTCTAATGACAATTATTATACGTATGCAGATGTCGGCCCAGAGAGACCTACCGGCATGTCTCCTATTTCACGGAGAACTCATCCTGCAGCTGACCCTCAGGCAGAGGGTGCCGAAGGAGGAGGTTTGATCCAGAACCTCGAGGGGATCGCCTGAGGGATTCCAGACTACGCCCAGCTGGCAGATGTTCCATTAGCATACCAGAGACATACGGTGGGAGTGCCTAGTCGCCTCCACCGTCTTCTGAGACGCTTAGTGCGTGCGGTGACTTGTTATCATGAGCACCATGCAGATTAGACACCTAGGGCTTATTTCATGCATATTTTTTGAGAGACATGTTGTCTCCGGATGTATTAAGACGAACATGTACATTTTTTATTTATGTAATGCACACTATGTAAACATTTTGATATATATATACATACATACCTATTTCTGGATGGATCTCTTCACATGTGATGATGTTTTGTTTATAAATTATGCAAATGTCTATCTAAAACCATATTAGCTACTGCATCTGTCAATGTATTCATATGCCTGGGTATGTGTTGATATGTGATATAATCAAAATTTCTTTCCAGTAATCGAATACGCAGATACAGATGTAAAATGGATGGATTTCTTACTGAATAGTGACCATTAAGTTGTAATACTACAAGTTGTGAGTCTAGATACACAAGCAATTCACGGATACCAAGGTTTACAGCCTCAGTTAATAATTCTAACACAGCACTATATTTCGCAATGTTATTTGTAGCATGTCCCAAACACACACCTTGCAGGTTGACCAACTCACCAGCAGGATCGTAGATTACCCAGGCTGCCGAAGACAGATTCCTGGTACTGCGGGAGGCACCATCCGCGAAACCAACAAACGGCTCGATGGACATCTGCACAATCAGGAAGACCCGATCAACAGAAAGATGTTTACATCGCACACCACACCACACATGCACACAAATAAAAACACACACTTATAAACACACACCACACCAAAAATCACTTCAAGCGTAGTATTTTTTGAGGTACAGCCCATTTCTGGGCTGCGCCAACGGAACTCCTTCATAATCAATAAGCTCATAAGCCCCATTTTTCAATACTCGTTTTACTATGTAGGGCCCATGCCACATGGGTTGGAACTTTCCTGCTCCAAGTTTATCGTGTGCTTGGTCGTATAGGAAGACAAGGTCTCCTTCGACAAAGGAATGTGGAGATATAGATTGATCAAAGTGAGCTTTGACCCGCTTCTTTTGTGCCTCAATGACTAAAGCAGCCAAGCGGCGGTTTTCATCCAATCGTTCCAAGTATAAGAGACGCTCTTCTTCAGGAGAAGTGTCCGATAAAAGTTCCACAGCTAATTTCAACGAAGGAATTTCACACTCAACCAGAAGAGTTGCTTCCAGACCATACACCAGTTGGAAAGGTGTGAATCCATTTGCACTCTTTGCTGATGTCCGGTAGGCCCATAGAGCTGAGAACAATTGGAGGTGCCAATTGGACTTATGAATTCCAACTGTTCGTTGAAGCATTATGACTAAAACCTTGTTCACTGCCTCAACCTGGCCATTTGCCTAGGGGTAATATGGCGTTGAGCTATCGTGTCGTAAGCCCAATCTTGATGTCAGCTCGACCATCATATAATCTCGAAAGTAAGTACCATGATTGGTTACAATGGCCTGAGGGACCCCGAAACGTGCAATAATATGGTTGAAGATAAATTGAGCCGTTGTTTTACCGTCGGCAGCTAGTGTAAGCATCGCTTCGGCCCACTTCGTAAAGTAGTCTACGACGACAATTATATATGCATGCCCCCCGGTCGAATGAGGGTTACACGTCATAAAATCTACGCCCCATTTCGCAAAAGGGCCAACGGTAATGAAAGGATGCATAGGGAGAGGCGGCGCACACATATTGCGCTAAAAAACCTGACACGCGTGACATTTGCGGACTACGACAATACAGTCTTTGAAGATTTACGGCCAGAAGTAACCCGCGCGCAGAATCTTCTGGGCGGTGGCATATCCAGAAATGTGACCGCCACAGGCGCCACTGTGACAGTCATTCAAAAC